>JANBXA010000141.1:21892500-22492500 GCA_030556225.1 Cricetiscus sungorus
TAAAAATAGTAATGATGGTTTAAAAATGTCATTTTTCCCTTCATAAAACAGCAAATAAGGAACTCACTTCTTATTTTCTGACTATTCTTAGTTTGTAAGAAAAATAAGAGGAACCATAATTTTCATTATGTTCAAATGAGCAGCAGGCCTAAGACAGCCATAGTTAAAGGATATATTTGCACTTAGAATTAATTTTTAGATATTTCCTAAGTGCTGTGTGGTGAGCATTATGCAAGAGAAGGTCAGTATTTGCTTCGTCAATGATACCAACAAAATCATTTTTAATCTTAAAGAGAATGCCTTCCTGGGAAAAATGTAATCAATAATTTGTCTTTCATTCTCAGAACAATTAAGTTGTCCTTGTTTCCAAATACTCACTTGGAGATTTTCCAACTCTCCTACATCTCCATTGTATTAGGAAGAATGTTTCTAGCTCAGTAATTTTGCTGCTAATCAAACACTTAAAAGAGATTCTTTATACTTTTAGATATGCTTTGGAAAAAAGAAACTCCCATCATACACACAAGGGAATTATAAGTTCATTAGTATACAGCTTTTTTCACATCTTAGATTCATGGTTCATTATGTTACCTTAGAGATAAAAATACAATTTTACACTTATATGAAAGTAAAAATAATTAGAATTAACATCTGATTATGAGTTTTAATTTTGAAATTAATCCCCCAACTCTTTAATTTAAATATTTCAAATCAAAAGCTACCTTTAATATTTTACTGAAAACAATACTTAAAGCCTAAATTGCATACATTTCGAGTAATGCTTTCCAAAAAAATGAAGCACTTTTGCATTTCAAAAGAACTTCCATATTTTGTATTGTAGATGCTAAAAAAGACAATCCTAAAAATATATAGAGATTCTGCATCTTAGAAACATTTACCATGCTTATTATTTGATATTTTTTTACTAAGTTAAAGTTTGTGACTATATATTTCAGGCAGAAATGGATCATTTGTAACTCATTAGCATTTTTATACTATGATAAATCATGGAAGAAACCAACATTTCTATTTTGGCCATAGGAAATACCATGGAATCCTGCACCTTCACTGAAAATTCAGGAAGCACAACTAAATAGCAAATCTTCTAAACCTATACCCAATTTGGGAAGGTTCTCACCAATTTCTACAAAGTTTAATAGAATAGGATATCTCTGTTATCTGAGAATAAATTCTACCTCAGCTCCTTTGTGGAGATACATATTGTACAGCTATATGGATCACTTTACAGCCACTAATTTTATCCATAAATGTTTATTAGGCACAGGGACCATACCCTGAGCGATCCAGGCACACATGCTTAAGTGCTATAAAGAATTTGTGTTATCACTCCCTGACATAAACATATTTTGATTTTTCTTGAATTGCACATGTAGGACCACATTTCTCCCTAGGTAGAACTCAGTCCATTGGAAAAATTTCACTGTTCACTTGGAAATTTTTATTAAAAGTTTAAAATTCATTTGCCTACAAAAATGATTAATATATATTTAATTTGTCATATCATCTAGCAGAAACATTCTGTATAAGACATACATTCTGTAAATTTTATTGAAAATATGCATATTAAAACATAGCCCCAAACCTGGAAGTCAAACATACATCACCACTTTTACATATCTTCTTTGTATTTCCTTGGCAAGTTACATAGTAGGTTCTTTGTTTCATTATTTGTTTTTCAAAACCTAAGCCAGCATTGAAAAGTGAAGTTGTTTGAAATAACATCTATCTACTAAGAACACGTTTTCTCGCCGGCCTGGTCCCAGAGCTGTGCCAGCCCCAAATAATGCACAGAGACACTGTATTAGATATAAAGCTGTTAGCCTGTTACTAGGATTTCTTATTGGCTAGCTCTGTCTTAAATATTAACCCATTTCTATTAATCTAAGTATTTCCACATGGTCTCATCTTATCTGAGAGAGGGCGGGCATTCTTCTCTCACAGTCCTACATTTTGAATCTCTTCCCTATTACTTCCTGTATCCTCCTTGTCTCCTAGTCCAGCCTATCTTGCTTTCCTATTGGCCAGCAGTGTTTTATTCATTAACCAATTCGAGTAACATATTTACAGAATGACATCTCCCACAACCTACTTTGACTGCAGTTTTGGGATGTGGTTTGGTCTCAAGCTCTAATTTAGTTTTTGTTTGTGGATCCCTTAGTGGGTAAAGTCAGCTGCAAGCAGGCAGGAAAGTGGTTGAGAAAAACAGAATCAACTCTCTCGTTCTATGTTGTCTCTGAGTCCTATTGTCCAGAGTAGCTGGTCCCATGCTACTCTGAAATATCCCTTTTGCACCAACTCAGTTCTTTAGGCAAGATCTAAAAGGTGATTACCTGGAAATTTATTCACTGTGGGCCACCAATGGAGCACACTGTCCCAGGGTGAGTTAGCTGGATGCCTAAAACATAGGTGGTGCTAATTTCTTAAATGCTGTGGGATGGGAAATTAAGCTGTGAGTTTGATAATATGCAAAATTCTTGGAAGTGTGAATTAAATATTTTTGTGTAAGTATGCATGTGACTTGATTATTTACTTATTTACCTACCTTTATTTTTGCTGGTTTTTATTTATTTCTGTTTGTTTTGTTGTGAGACAGGGTCTTATACTGCTGCCTAGGCAGTCCTAGAATTCACTATGTCCTCCAATCTGGCCTCCAACTGAAAATTATCCTTCCTTCCTCACTCAGTTATAGCTGAGGATACAGCAATAACTACCATGCCTAACTCAAGTTAGTGTTAATCTATAATTCTTACTAAGGAGAGTGAAATTTGGGAGTTTCTTATTTTTTTGTTGTGTCAATTCCAGGTTTGTAATGTTATGTTACCTTATATAATAATAATAATAATTATAAAATAATATTATAATATTAAAAATATAAAATAATAGCCCATAAATTCTGAATAAATACAACCAGCACTGGCTTACACTTCAAATTTTATTTTCTTTTTCATGACTTGAGATAGCTGTTAATGAACCTCAACAGAAACACACAAACACATTTAATGCACTTCAAATTGTAAACTGGACAAGTTCATATTTAAATATACAATTACTTGTCATGTTTCACCCATATTGTAAATATTAGTCCTAGTAGCTAATAATTAGTAACTTCAGAGTAAAGTGGAATTTAAATTATCCGCGTCCATATATTTCTTCCACCATTATCCACACACCAGAAAAAAATATATGACTTAGAATTTCCTGATTGAAAAGAGCATGCATTGACTCTTATAACCCAGATAATAGTGGGCCATTAGGGTGAATGGAGGCAATAAGCAATTAAAGAAAGAGAAGCTCAAAGTAAGTTTGGTTATAAAGAGAGTGTGCCACACAGAAGTGCAAGAGATTGGAGGCTTAGGGACAGCATTAGGAAAGAGGTTTTATCTGAATTCCAATCCACGAAGCATCAGTTAACCACTACTTTTCTTCCTTCACTGACCTTCATCAGAACAGTTATAAATTTCATGCTCTCTCTTACCATTTTATGCTTTCTAGTATCCATTTATACAAATGTCTAACTATAATTTCATGTCAGTCAGAGGCATTTGAAAAGATACATTTCTTAATTGTGTACAATTTTCCCACACAGTACTTGGTATTGATAGGACCTTAGACCATAAATGCTTAGATCATGTACAGTTATTTTGACAACTTAAATCATTCCAACACGTGACCAACTGTCCTAGATGATTGTTTTTCTGATGGAAAAACTACACAGAGCAACATAAATTTAAAGGGTAATTATTGCTTTGTATTGATTGATTCATATTCCAGAATGGATACACTTTAAAAGAAAAAAAAAAGATCAAAGAGTGACATAGTATATAATTCTTTTTGTATGGAATATTCAGATATAGGGGGAAAAGTAGCTTAATTGTTGTCACCATTAGAGACACACAAAAAAAATGTGGAATAACTCTTAGTAAATGCAGGTCTTTATTCTGGGGCACAAAAACTATTCTGAAATTAGTAAGGATACTATTATAAATATAACAAAACAGTAAAATATACACTTACAATGCTGAATTAAGACATATAAGTTATATTTTAACAAAATCATGTTTAAATTACAGTAATAATCATATGTACAAATGTTTGTAGTAGCATAACATTTACCTCAAACAGAGAGCAATTAAAATATCTTTAATAAATGAAAGGCTAACTAAATTGTCATATATTTTTGCTATGAGATACTATACAGTGATAAAAAATAAGTTGTTAATGTATACAAAATGTATATTTTAATACAGTTTGATATATTATACACTCTATGGTTTTATTCCTATGACATTATGTGAGACATAAACCAATAGAATTAGTAAGTAGGCCACAGTTGATCAGAATTCCAAGATACCAGAATTGAATACATATTTTTATTCATGTGTATTTGTATGTGGATGTCCTCAGAGACCAGAAGAGGGCATCAGATCTCTTGCAGTTGAATTTGTAGCTGTGTGTGAGCCACCCAATCTATGTGCTAAGAACCAAATTCAAGTCCTCTACAGCAATTACTCCTAACCACTGAGTTATTGCTTCAGCCCCTTTTCATGATTCACAGGGGGATATTTTAGAGTGAGAAAACTATCCTATTGGGTTGCAAAATGGTAATGTTTAATATATTATGAATTTGTCAAAACCCATAAAACTTCATCACTCAAAGAATAAGCTCTTATGTATGCAAACAAAACCAAAACAATTCTAGAGATGCAGGAATCCCAGGGTAGAATGCAAGCTGCCACAAAAAATTCTAACTCTATTACAAAAGGACATATTAACCTCATTGAAGGAAGTGAGGGGAAAATGCTAACTGAAGCAACTTTGGAAAGCAGAATGCAAATCTAATGCAAAAGGCATTGCTTATAAGCATTTTAGTGTAGCTGTGAAAGTTGCTTTCCACAGCACGTGGGTTAACAGTTCTGATAGTGGTAAACATAGAGTTGAATGATTAAGTACAGAGATAGTGATTAGTGTTGGAGTGGATGGTCACAGAAAAGGAAGGTAGAGGCTAAAGTAATGTGGTAAAGGAGTTTGGGGCACCAATATGTTCTATTGTTTATTTTAACATAGAGTTTAGTTAATTTAATATTTATCATAGATATGGGTAGATATGAAAATATAGATGTTCATATATGGATGAGTTGATATGCACTTATATTTCTTGCTTTATAAGCATAAAATCCCCAAAAATGGCATTTACTTACTAATAAGCATATTCAGGTATACAGACAGAGATTTTTAATACTAATCTCAATTGAAAGATTCAAGACGCCTTGTAGATTGCTTGCATAGGGAGCAAGGGAACATCCAAGATTATCTTGGACCATAATATAATTCCAAGAAGTTTCAACACACACACACACACACACACACACACACACACACACACACACACCAACCACACCACACCACACCACACCTCAGGTGAGGGGATTTAATGTAGTGTATCGAAGAAACATGAGATTACAAGAAGGGTTCATCAAGCCCAATGTTGAAACAATTTGAGAAAAAACATCAAATCGAATCTTCAAAACAAAACACAAGTTTATGTAAAGTCCATACTGATTTAAATAAATGAACAAATTACACAAATGTAGCAGAAGAAGCAAAGCTTCCATGTGAACAAAATTACAAGTGACTTCTGTACTCAGCCCTCGGTACAGAGCATGTTTTCTCATCCTCTGTCATTTCTGCCTCTAGAAGCCTATTCATAGCACAGAGCGCACTCCTTTTCTTTTTTATAGCCTTCTATCACCTATTCACCCTTCTCTTGATCACCATTGATCTTTCTGTCTTCTAAACATTGCATGTGGGCTTTGCAAAGTCAGTTCATCCTAAAGAGTACTGTACGGGAAAAGAAAGCAAAACAAGTGGTTCACAGTGGAGAAGTAGTTGAGTTCATGGTCCACAATAAGTCCTGTTGATGATGTTTCCTTATATTGTGAAGTCAGGAAAAGAGGTCTTTCCTACAACAGTCCTCAAACTGAGAAACATATTTTGGCAACCAAGAGTCACCTCCCAAAATGCTTGAAGAAGCAACTAATCCCATGATAAAATAAATTCCACCAGCACCGCTTTGAAAAATTCTGGGAATATCTAAATCTCCAAGAGGCTTTCGAGGTTGAGAATATGATTGATTCATGTTTTTTCTTCAAGGAGAATTTTGGCTTTGGGCTCCTAAAGCAAACACTGGATGGTCAGCTTTTGTTAGATGATAAAGTTGACTAGGGTCTCCATACTGTTCTGCAACCTAGTGACCAGCACAGTGAGCTGCAGGTATTCTGAGCTGGGAAATTTCCTTCAGAGAGCAATTTGTATTTTCACAGGCTAAATTATCTCTTCCAAAGTGAACAATAATGAACATGCAAACACACATAAAATAGAAACAAAAACAGATAGACAGAAAATCTGTAATCACATAGCATTTTTGACAAGCGGCTATGCATTTTTGCCCTCTTTCCTCACTTATTTGCTTTTCCTTTGTCAGTAGGACTGCATCTTCCATGGAGGCTTCTTAAAGCAAGACACCAGTTTGCTGGTTTCCCATTACAAATACTTGGAAGAAATCCACTTGTAAAAAGTAAGGGCTTATTTAACTCACAACAGAGTCCATGATGTAACAGTCTTACTGCTTTGAGTGAACCAGCACATGGGGCTAAATATAACTGCTCACCTCATGGCCAGAGATCAAGGGAACAAAGCAGAGATCAGTTTTGACTTTCTTTTCAAGGGTACACAACCAGTGCCATGAGGAATCCCTCAGTCCCATTTGATCAACTTTCTACCACCTGCTAAGAATATGAAACTGAGATCAAGTCTTTGATCAACACCTTGGCTTCTGAAAAGCAATTTCTAGCAAAACTTGTGCAACTGGTTAAAAAATATCACTTAAATTTTTAATTCATTTCAAGTACTGAGATTATATGACATTATGAATTGTGGGAGAAAATATATTGTGTTGTTTGATACTCCCTATCTTCTTCACCAAGAATCTGAGCCTGGCTTGTTTAATGCTTTATTCTTGGTCTCCCATGATATATTTTTTGCATGGCTAAGGGAAAGAGCAAGACTATGTGTTTGGTCTGAGAGACTTTGGGAGTCTTGCCTTAAAAATAGAAGTTCACTGTGCTGCAAATATAGAGAAGTAAACAGAATGGATAGTGTTCTAATTACCCACTTTCCCTGAAAATGGTAGATCTCTGCTGGACTTAACCTCCTTCTTCCTAAAACACTGAGTCTTTCTCACAGCCCAGAACTAGAAACAACTCTACATGAAATCAGAGAGAGCAAGAGAGTTGACAATGTTTCACTCTCTCTTTCAACTGATTAAGAAAGCAAATTAAAAGTTATCTTCCATTGTAAAACAAAGTTGCACTTTGATGGTTTTAAGTCCAAAAATATGTCTAAGAACTATTACATTTTAAAAATAAACAGAAGGTCTGGTAACTTCTTTAGAGGGTAAGAGTACTGTTAAGCATCACTTGAAATTTGATCCCCAAAGTCTACGTGGTAGAAGGAGAAAATTGAAGACTTGAACTATTGTAAATTATCCTTAACCTCCACACATGTCCCATAGCATATTAACACATTTGCATACGTGTGTGTGAACATGAACATACACTCATATGCATACACACACACACACACACACACACGCACACAAACACACAAAAGAGCAGAGAAATAAGCTTAATTAACAATAACACTTGAGTAAGAGTAGGTCTTTACTGAGCTCCCAAATAGTGAAAGAACTGTTCAATACACAGCTGGTAGCATTATATTGAAGGAGGACGCTGATAATGGGCAGTGTGAAATTGCCCATTCTTTACTCTTTCATTTCTATTATTACCCAATAGTGGATAACATGTTCTAGCTATGATTATGAGCTTGAAGAAGCATGTGTTGTTTCTGCTATCAATATTTGAATATTAGTGAGAAAGTTATGCATCAGGATAACCTGCTTCATTACCTGAGAAGATGGCATGCTAACAAAGAAGAAGAAAAAACCTGACCAATGGCAGTGTAAGTCTCTGAGCATGTTAGATCTCTCTAATCCCAGTGGGTTATGTTACATGAGACAGAAAAATGTTCCTGGGTATTAAGTCTTTAAA
The DNA here is from genome assembly GCA_030556225.1 of Cricetiscus sungorus. Classification (NCBI taxonomy): domain Eukaryota; kingdom Metazoa; phylum Chordata; class Mammalia; order Rodentia; family Cricetidae; genus Cricetiscus; species Cricetiscus sungorus. The sequence goes on from JANBXA010000141.1 coordinate 21,900,627, forward strand.
GTACCTGAAGTAAATTTGTTACTGCAGCAGGAACTAGCTTATGCATACAAATATATTACAGAAAGCCCATAACTAATAACAATGGAGGTCTACTAAAATCACATTTCATGGCAAACAAAACATCAGACTAAATATCAGATTATTAAAATCATTCCTATTGTGTAGAGAAATAATTCATATAAATTGACAGATTAAAACAGTGATGCCAGACCATTAACTCAGCCTCAAATATTTTTGAGTTCTTATTTCCATATACAATAGCATGAAATATAATGTCAAGATAAAAATACAATTCAATTACTGGGATATTATACTAAAAATCTAACACTAGTAATAAAAGTAATGTCTATAGTAGTATCTAAACCTAGTTCCCCATTCCACTCTATGTAAAAACTACACTTGAGTGAGGGCACAAATGTAGTATTTCTCATGGCAACTTGATGCATCACACTGGGATTTTGAGTAGCTTCCCAAGTGATTAAATAGGATGAAGAGATCACAAAGTATTAGCATATGAAGGGATTGCCTTTAGCTTTGCTTAAGGAAAGAAGCTGTGCAGTTGGATGGTTCAACCTGAAACCTTCACAGGAACATCCATTCCTGAGGATCCAATTTCCTCTATTTTCTTTATAATACAAGAAAAATATTATCTTTTGAGACTAATTTAAGCCTGAATGAGATAATGTTTGCAATACAATTAAAACAGTGCTTGCCAGTGGTGGCACACACCTTTAATTCCAGCACTGGGGAGGCAAAGGCAGGTTCTCTGTGAGTTCGAAGCCAACCTGGTCTACAGTGTTAGTTCTAGGACAGGCTCCAAAGCAATACAGAGAAACCCTGTCTAGAAAAACCAAACCAAACTAAACCAAAACCATGTGTGGCATAATTTCTTTAAAAGTTTGGCTATTTTTGCTACCCAGTATCCCCATGAAGTTTTACTCCTAGAGAAACATAAATGCATAGGGTTGGTAATTGGCTAAAGTTGTGAGGTCCTCACAGTATGCTTGAAAAACTGTATTGAAAGTACCATGTACCCTAACAGACATAAAAATAAATTAAATAAGAAAATCTTATTTTAATTTGTTTCATCATTTCATATGCAAGAATTATATTTACATTGTTTCTACTTCTTCCTTGACCCCTTTAAATGCCTCCAGCGTCTCTCCCACACCTCCTTATATCCAAATCTTTTTAAGTTATCATTGTTACATATGCACAACCTACTGAGTATATTTAATTTTGCCTGTATGTACACATGTTTGAGGACCACTTGGAATTTTGTAACCCATCACAGAGCCTTCTTGGAATAAATGGATTCTCCCTCTTTATGCAGCCATTGAAAGCTAATAATTCTCAGAAGACATCTGTTTTAGGGTTTTTAGTGTTGGGCAGCAACATCATGACTGTGGCAACTCTTAAAAAGAAAAAGATTTAATACTGTGGCTTACAGGTTCACAGGTTTAGTCCATTATCATCATGGTGGGACATGGCATTGTGGAGGCGGATGTGGTGCTGGAGCTGAGAATCCTACAGCCTGATTAGCAGGCAACAGAAAGTGGTCTAAGATACTGGCTGTAGCTTGAGCATATGCAAAAACTCAAAGCCTGCTGTAGCGAGATATTCACCTTGTCTGCACCTATGGCTTAGGCCATGCCCATTGGGGCGGAGACAGGGCCGGACGTGAGCTGGGGGAAAAGGCTGGGAAAGGGTAGGCCGCCCCCTTTTGGTGGTGGATGCTGGAAGGCTTAGGATCCTGTGGAACCCGACACGTTCATCTGCCTATGTTGTGAGTTATTTTTCCCTTAATAAACATCATTATGTTACAGCAGGTTTTTCCCGCCTGCTGCAGCCGGTCCAGCTGCCATGGTCCCGATGCCACATGAGCCCCAAATAACATTCAGAGACTCCGTATTTGATACAATCCTGTTGGCCAATTACCATTATTGTTTATAGGCTAGCTCTGTCTTAATTATTAACCCATTTCTACTTATCTAAGTATTTCCGCGCGGCTCATCTTATCAGGGAGCCACGGCAGGCATCTTTCTTCCTCCATGCTCTACATTTTGACCCCTCCTTCTACTTCCTCTTTCCTCCTCCTAGTCTCCTAGCCCTGCCTATCTAGTTTTCTATTGGCCACAGTGCTTTATTTACCAGTATGAGAAACATATATACAGAATAACATCTCCCATCAGCCTGCCTCTGAGTGATACACTTACCCCAACAAGGTCACACCTACTCCAACAAAGCCGTGCCTCCTAATAGTGCCACTCCCTTTGGAGGCCATTTTCTTTCAAACCACATTCTATTCCTTGGCCCCCAAAGGCTTATAGCCATAACATAATGCAAAAAAAATGCATTCCGTCCTACTTCATAGTCTCTAACAGTCTCAAACTTACTAAAATCTAAAGTTCAAAGTCTCTTCTGATGTTAATATAATTTCTTAACTGTAACCCCCTGTAGAATCAAAATAAAAAAGAAGACCATATGATTCCAACATATAATTGCACACATTACCATTCCAAAATATAGAGAAGGAAGCATAAAGAGCAATACTGGACCAAAGCAAGGCCAAAAAGCAACTGGGCAAACTCCAAAATCTGTACCTCCATGTCTGATGTCAAAACTCTCTTCAGATCGTCAACTCCTTTCAGTTTTGTTGACTGAAATACACTTCTTTTTCTTGGGCTGGTTCTGTTACTATTAGCAGCTCCTCTTTGCAGTTATCCTACGGCTATGGCACCTCCAACATTGTGGGGACTCCAAGGCAATAAGGGTTTCTGTTTTACAGTGTTATGCAATGGCCTCTCTAGGCCTCCAGTCAGGGATACCCCTGACATATACCTGGCCTCAGTGATTTTCCTTAGTCACAGAGGCAAATTCCATGGCTCCCTTCTTCTAGCCTTAACTTCAGCCAGAAGTTGTGACCAAAGCTGCCAAGTTCTGATGCTTACTGGAACATGGCTTCCCCATTCAATTACATCTTTATCAACTTTCAGTATTTGATGATTTCCTTCACTGCCTAAGTTTGACTATTTTGACACTGGCTCTATAGAGCAGGCTGGCTTGAATTCAGAGATCTTTAAATACATCTTCACCAGTTTTTCATTTTCAGTGGTTTTGTTCCCTGCCTTAGCTTGGCTGTTCTGGAGCTTTCTCTGTAGACCAGGCTGGCCTCAAACTTAGAGACCCACCAACCTCTGCCTGCCACTGGAGTGCTGGAATTAAAGGTGTGTGCCACCACACACAGTTCTAAGCTTTTCTTTAATTACTTCTCACAAGTTGGAAGCTTAGGAGGATAGAATTTTGCCATGAGGTCACCACCCCCTTTATTCCATTTCTTAATCTATTTATCTCCTTGAACACACAATTTAGCTCCATTTCAGTTTGTAGTGCTTCTTTTCTTCTCAAATTTTACATTTGGTAACGCACTCTGCTCAGCTTGCTCCTTTTCATTATAAATCTTCATTAGAGTTACAACTCACTAATAATCACAGGGCATAGTCTACACTAGGCTGTTTTGAGTTTCTCTCTACTAATAGAAATAATGGAAACTCTTCCCTTTTACCTCAGGCAAACTCTTTAGACAAGGACAAAACAGCCACATTTTCACCCTAGACCACATATTAATACTCTTCTTCTCAAAACCCCTTAAGCCCACTCCAAAGAGTTTAAATAATTCTCAGTACCATTGTCTTCCATGCTTCTATTAGCATGTCCCTATTTCACAATGCTTAAAGTATGCCATTGTTTTCCTAACCCAAGGAACCCAAGTACCAATTCTTCCAAACAAAAACACAGTCAGTCCAATCACAGAAATTCCTGAATCCCTGGTTTCAACTTGTCTTAGTTAGGGTTTCTATTGCTGTGAAGAGATGCCGTGACCAAGGTAACTCTTACAAAGGAAAACATTTAATGGGGTGGGTGGCTTACAGTTTCACAGCTTTAGTCCATTATCATCATGGTGGGACATAGCAGCATGCAGACAGACATGGTGCTAGAGCTGTGACTCCTACATCATGTAGACCACACCTACTCTAACAAAGTCATATCTCCTAATCCTAATATGGAGGGCAACTTCTTTCAAAGGCCCTAACACCTGTATCTATTGCTCTTTCCTTACCCCTTGAACTTTCATACATGTTCTTTTCCACCCATTAGTCATGTTCAAGGACATCTTTGGTTATGCATTTATTGCACTATTAAAAGCTTAGATGGTAGTTCATCAAGTAAGTCCTGACAACAGAAATATGTCAGAAAGTATAGGCTGTCAGTACATGGTGTTCTCAAGATGAAGAGCCAGAGGAGATGCTGGAGTGGTAAGCTGGATACAAATTCATGGGATGTGGCAGACGTACTTTTGAGTTTCCTCTATGGGTGATAAGGGGGGTGCTAAAAAAGAGAATGAAGATAGGGGTGTTTAAGGAAAATTGTGGCATGGCTCTGCTGCCCACTGTGGTCCTTCCAGCACCACTGACCCTATCATTTACATCCTTAAATGTGTTATCCTTACATCCAAGGGCAGCTACTCTGTACTGAGCTAGTTCAGCCATGATGGAAATCTACTGATACTGGAGACTATGGGAGAAAAAAAGTTGCTAGAGGGGAATGAGTGGTGCTGAATAAAGTGAGGGCTGGATTAGAGAAAAATAACAGAGACCACCTACATGGAGGCAACAGCATGAGAAAGTGGAGACTGAGAAGAAAGGAGACCAGTTTGTGTTTAATAAAGAGGATGCTATGTTAACTTCATCCTTCTCAGTTGTTCGTGGGTTTCTAGGAATGTCACCTGTGTGGCAAAGTAGTATAAATACTCCTTCTTTTACACATGGACGTGAATGGGAAGAAATGATATTTGGAGTGCTTACACAGCTCCCAGACAATACAACCAACTACCTTTAGCTAGAAAAGCCACCCACTGGGTGACAATCAGACAAATGACCTTGGGGTGAAAGGTTCCATTATCACAGCCTTGCTGGTCACCCATGCCCTCCAAGTGCCTTTGCTTTTTTTGTAATTTTAATACTCCATGGTATGTTTTCTGTCATGGCTATGAAGGCCCACTGGAGTTTGCAATGCTATTTGCTACTCTGCTGCAGAGTATTTTAACTGATGTTAGTTCAAATCAATTCTGGAGAAACTTTCCAGTCAAGGGAATTGCAAGCTGGCTGGTTGACATTGGAGGTCAAATACTCCAGGGTATGGGTCTCAAATCACTTAATTCTTCACAGCAAATTAGAAACAGGACTCCAGCTGGTGCTGGAGAATGAGACAGACTTGCTGTGGAAGGACAAGCTGCTGCTTGGATTTGGAGTCTTTATATTCCTAAAATAAAAAAATAAGAGACATTTTTTTTTCTGCACCTCCTCTCATTCTTTCCAAGTAAAAGATTTCTGAACAGCAACAGAAATCTGGCCACCTGATTTCAACACATGAACCTTGCCAAGGTATAAAAATAAAATATGATTTAAACAGCAACCTGTAATCTCCTGTTGACGACCAGCTGTGTCTCCTATTAGTATTAATGGAAGTTACACAGCATAATAAGGAGGAGGGGGAAATGCCACCTTATGCTTTTCCAACACCTTAACATTTTTACAGCGAGTCTGATTATAAGGGTTTACTTGAGCAGCAATTAAACACTGATTGATTACTAAGTACGATTTGTATTCTAGGCAACATGCAAATGGCAATGGAATTCTCAGATAAGGAACAGAATAAATTCACTTCACATCAGACACATCAGAGAGAAAACTCACCTTTTTTTTTTTTTTTTTTTTTTGACAGGGGTCTTAATACTAGGCCCTATTTGGCCTCGGACTCCTTAATTCCTTGAGTAGACAAGACAAGGGTGCGCTAGAACTCACAGAGATCAACCTGCCTCTCATACCCAAGTGTTGATAAAATGTACTTCCATGGGTTACAAGTCACTTTTTTAAAATAGAATTTTTCTTAATATATATGAAGGAAAGTAGAACTTTTGTATATTTTTCAATTTGCTGTAGTATCCTAGCATTCCAGAGGCTGAGGCAGGATGAATTTTTATTTCAAAGATATACACATACATATGTGTAAATATATACTCCATATATACCTCAATATACAATATTTATGAAGGCCATATTGATTCAGTTTCAGAAACCATCTATCTTAAGTGTTTTGAAAATTGCTTTTCCTGGTTTGCCATTTGATTCCAGCTTTCTTTCCATGAATGACAAACCACACAGATGGGAAGTAGAGTATCACAAAACAGATATACAGATGTTGTCACATATTTCACAACTACAGTTTTTAAATCAGATTTTCCCACAGCAGAAATCACTTCTACACTTACATTAGAAGTTAAAAGGTTGATTTATTAAATGCCCGCCACATGTCAGACTCTATTCTAGCTGTACACAACACACCAAAGAGTGTGCTGTTCTACAGAACAGAAAAAAGATACTGACAACAAACAAGCACACATAGATATAGCAGGATGTATGGGAAGAAAATGATCAGGGGATCGAGACGGATTGTGATGATGCATGACTGAACTGATGTGTTTGCAGGGGGTGATGATGCAGAGAAGGCTACAGCCCTTCCATTGACACCTTCCTGTGACTGCAACCTCTGGATTTAACCACAGGAGTTGTTGCCTATTCTGTATCATTTTGGTACTGAAATGAAGATAAAGACAAATGAGAACTAAGCTGCAGGTATTCTGGCTACATTGTAATGGTCTAGTGAGTGATGCAGTGTGGTCTGCAGAAGAAATGGATTTAGATTAGAGACACAGGGAGGTTCAGATGACTAACTGGAGACTATTCTAACAAATGTGACTTTGACTTTAGTAATGAACAAAGCCATTGATAGATCATGAAAAGGTATGCAGTGATATAAATGCTTTCAAACATCTTTCCAGTAACAGATGAAAGAATTTGGGATCATGTTGGCCAATCTAAGAATCTTCACTGTTTCCTGAAAAACTACCTGTTACATTATACCATTGTATATGATAAGAATGGAGAAAAGTTGTGGCTATTAATTTTATGACCATATATTCTTTTAAAGCAAAAGAACAAATTGTTAGTGCTTTCTGGTATTGTAATTGTGAATGGCAAGGAAAGGGAAAGAAAGTTATACATTAAGAAAAATCAGCAAGATATCATGATGGCCAGCAGCTTGTTAAGGTATCTGCAATAAGCAGATGTGTGATTACTTACATTGTTTATGCATATTTCAGGTGTAAACAATTTGCATTATCAGCAGTACTTCCTGGTAATAATGGTGCATGCCTTTAACCCCAGCACCCCAAAGTTAGAAGCAGGTTTACTCTGTGAGTTTAAGATGAGTCTTGTCTACATAACAAGTTCTAGACCAACCAGGTACATATTTGAGGCCAAGTTTTAAAGATAAAATCAAGTAAAAAATTACATTTATTTATTTATTCATTTATTTATTGTGTATCTGTGCGAGAGTGCTCATGCCACAGTGTGAGTATGGATATCAACAACTATCTGGGTTCCCTCCTTCTATTTTGTGAGTCCTAAAGATGGAACTCAGGTCATTCTTGCATTGCTAGTCTCTTACATTTCATTTTTAACATAAAGAAATAGATTTTTCCCCCTTATGTCCAATAATGCCAGGTCATATTTTATTAAAACTATTTCAAGAGACACTGAAGTCTTCTGTGACCACCCCTCCAAAGAAAAAAGAAGCATTTTAAACAGGAAGCCATTCAAGAGAGATCTTTGAAAATTGTGATAAAGATGCTGAAGTGTAGGTCTTCACAGTTGATGCCTTCTGGTGGGGTTGGATGCCTGGGGGAAGGATTCAGTTATTTTTAAAGAAAACTGAGGGGGGGCTGGTTACTTGGAATTTGACGATATTCTAATTAGTATATGAGCAACACAAATGAGAATATATAATTTTTTTTTTCTTTTTGCAGAGGAGGGCAAAATGGCACCACCTGCTTTAAAATATTTCTTCTATCAGTTTTTAAGTTCATTTACACTTGTTCTTTAGCAAATTTAGCTTAGTTCAAATGATTGGGGGAAGATGTCAGAATTTAACACTTTATATTGGTATCAAAATATGACATGTTACATGACTAATATTAGCACTACAGAGGCTGAGGCAGGAAGATTGGCTTAACTTTAAAGTCAGGCTATATTACATAGTGAGTTGTAAACCATCTTCAGAAACAGTTTGAAATCATTTTTCAAAAACTCCAAAACTATGGAAAACTGCCCTGTGATAGAGCTCACAGAGGCAGAGATTACCACATATGTACTAATAATATGTTTAACATATTGTGGTGGTCTGAATGGAAATGCTTCTATTTAGACTCACGAATTTCATTGTGTGATTAGTGGGGAGTGGCACTATTAGGAAGTGTGGCCTTGATGGAGTACATGTGGCCCTGTTGGAGGAAGTGTGTCAGTAGGGGTAGACTTTGAGATTTCAAATGATCAAGCCAGGCCCAGTGTCTCCCTCCTTGCTGTCTGCTGATCTAGACATAGAATTCTCAATTCCTTCTCCTGCACCATGTTTGCCTGAATACCACAATGTTTCCTGCCACTATGGTAATGGACTAAACCTTTGAACCTGTAAGCTAGTTGCAATTAAATATATTTCCTTATAAGAGTTACCATGGTCACATTATCTCTTCACAGCAACAAAAACTTAACCAAGACACATATATGAACGCTGATGCAGCCATGTGTACATTTGTTTCTATCAAACAGATATTTTCAAGATCCAAGCATCAGGAATATTGTCGATCACAGACTATAAGTTATAGAGTAACTTGGAATGAACTAGACTAATAGAGACAAAAAGATAATGTAAGGAGACACATTACTCTATTCAAGGTGACATAGAATAAAAGCTATAGTAAGAAGAATTCTGAGTAAGAATCTAGCATACTCTATCAGTCAGCCTTAAAGATGTAACTATCAAGTTATTCCATCTCAATTTTCTTGACTGTGTAATAATTATTATAACTGTCTAATGCATTGTTTAGCCAAAACAGGAACTCAACATGTTAGCACCATTCTCTATGTACCTTAAAAATGAACTTAATGGAATTTGGGAAATGGCTATGTAGGCGCAGCATTTGTTACTCAAACATGAAGCCCTAAGTTAGGATCTGCAGAATGTATATAAGACTGGATGTTGTACTCTGTAATTCCTATGTACAGACTGGAAGCAGAGACAAGGATATCACTTGCAAATGCAACAAGCCAGGCATACACAAAGGAGAATGAAAGATATACCTAAAGCAAGGTGGGACCTGAAGACTGACACCTATACTCACATACATAAATACACACATATACACACTATACTGCCCACAGCACCACATATATACTACACACACATACACACACCCCATATCTTTAACACACACAACACATGCACACACATACACACACAACACACATAGAAATGTATTTTATAAGCTGTATTATATTTAGAGCAAACAAAAACCATGAATGTCTCTTTAACAACTCCTATAAAAATAGGAAATTAAATGTTTGTAATTCCAATAAAACATATAAAAGTCAATTTTTCTGTTCTGACATTCAGATTATTGCAATAATCAAATCAGAAATATATGTAATATCCTGAGAATACAGTAGCTGATCAATAGAGTTAGCCATTTTTATTAACGCCAAGGAAAATTAATAATTAAAACAGGCATGGTTCATCAGTGGACTGCAACTCAGTGATCAATGGTAGTTAATGCCAGTGCAGATGGGAAGGTGGCTCTGTCATATATGCTAGTTATTCATTATCCAGAGACAACAAATGTGGGCCAGTATAATTTTTCCTGAGAACAATAGTAGATGCCAAATTCCTAACTGCTCAATACAATCTCTCAGAAGGAAACATTTGGTGGCCTTTAAATAGAAAATATGATGCCAAAAGAAGGCTTTGGGTTCTACAGTTTTTAATCTCCAAATTCCAAGTAGTAAGTTATGTTGGAAAAAAAACATCCTTCCATGGAAAGGTATATTACATGTTATTACAATATTTCAAGGGTCAAAAACAATCATGAAATATGTTAATACTTTATTCTAAAGCTACTGATAAATTTGTGGTGGACAATGACAAACAATATTGCTTTTAAGAAGGTGTGTGTGTGTGTGTGTGTGTGTGTGTGTGTGTGTGTATGTATGTGTGTGTGTGTATGTATGTGAGTGTACTGTTTTGTGTCTGACACAGATGGCTAGAATAAATTATGAAACTCGAAAAGCAGCTCTGTTGACTTAATTTTAAAATCCCACATTGTGAAACTCATTTGTACTACTTGGAAGAGTCATAGTGACCATCAATCTCCCTACTTCCTATCTCAGGAAATAAATAAATAACAACAAGAAAAGCCATAGTCTCTTTCAATTAAAGCCTCAAACAAGAAAGGATACAGTGGTATTTCAGTGATGAGTAATTTTGAGTGATAGATGAAAAAATACACTGAGAGCTTTACTCTGTATAAATACATGACTATGCTTATATGAACACATACTCTTCCAGAGACATGGAATATAGCATTTTTCTAAAGAATATTAAGGAAATTAAGGGCAAGTATCACTGCCTGTAGCAGAAGCAGCCAGAGCTCTGTGAATTCTAGGACAGGCAAACATACATAAAAAGACTCTGTCTCAAATGTGTGTGTGTGTGTGTGTGTGTGTGTGTGTGTGTGTGTGTGTGGTGTGTGTGTGTGTGTGCGTTTGTGTGTGCATATATACACATATATACATGTATATATATATATATATACTGTTATAATACAATATGACTACTAACTAGCAAATATTCTTTTCTTGGAATTATGTGAATTGGATTCAAATATTTATAAAAAGAATCTGACAACATTTTCAGTAAAGGGATTGATTTGAATGAAGAAACAAAGCAAATCATATTCTTAAAATGTGTTGGAAATGAGAACTATAGTAATGGGGAAAACTTTCATTTATAACAGACTGAGTGTGTACATGAATTATTGTATGTATTAAATATTTCCAAAGGAGTTATTATGACCAGAATAAGAACCAGGAATGTATTTGAGAAGTGCCCTGGTTAACATACATAATAAATTCAGTTTTACACATCAACATATCCACTGGAGTGGGTACCATTGACTAAGTACTCAAAATATTGATTCTTGTTTTTTTCATCCAATCAACACATATTAAGAGAACATCCACATGATATCAGATATTCAGTAAGCTGATAATTCAAAGGTTAATAAGACATTGTTTTTTTTCTTAAATCGTTTGTCTGCTGAGAGCCAAAATATATATGCATATACTATACATTGCATACAGAAAGTATAGTAGCATGCAGAGATGATAAGAGATTGATACCCTATCAACCTCATGCATTTATTCAAACATGCTTGTTGAGTGTTTACTTCTCAGATCTACTCTATCACATGGAGCAAAACAACCTTACAAGACTCATCCAAGTTTAACCTATGATGCAATTGGTATAATGTCTGTTATGCACATACAAGGACCTGCATTGATACCAAGCAGCCACATAAAAAAGCCAGATATGGCTTCATAGAGCTTTAAACCAAGAGATGGACTAGAGGGTCCTACCGTGTTCATGCTCATTATAGAACAATGTGTACACCTTAATTTTTCCTCACTTTGGACATTCACTAAAGCATCTTCACTAGTCTGATAAGTGCAGAGCCTGTCAGAATATTTTTGACATTGCTTTGATTACTAGTCTGCTTGATTCAATTGTCACACTTCATCAACTGCTTGTTTTCCTTTTTGTGGTGAATTGTTTATTATGCTGCTTTATCAATTTGTGTGTTACTAGAAATCTTTTCCCTTTAGGCTTTCTACACATCATGTCATGTTTGAAGAGAGTAATAATGAATATTTATTCGCAATGAAGTTTTGATAGAAGAATATAATAATTATTCATGAACACTTATGTACCAACTATGAAGTAGCTATCATGTTAGGCATGGAGAATTAAAAGATAAGACCCCATTCAGCTGCAGCTGAGGAGATAGCCTTACCTGCTGTATAGTATAGTACCTGCTGTGTAACCACGAGAACCTGAGTTTAAATCTCAGAAGGAATGGAGTAAAAAAGCTGTTGAAGTTCTGTAACTCTGGAGCTTGAAGCAGGGTAGGAGAGTGGAGGGAGGTGAATCTGTCAGTCTAGGCAAATCAGTGACCTCAAAGTTTAGTGAGAAAGACATTGCAAACAGAACAAATTTATGGTCTCTCACTGCATGTGCATGCCCACGTAAGCAGGTAAATACACCATACACATGTTTTATCATAGTAAAAATGACTATGGTAAAAACCATCCAGAACTTCAAGGGTGCTTGCCATCAGGAAACTAAACTGCTGAGGAACTTCAGCAAGTCTTTTCCTGTTCAAATGACTGAAAACAACTGAAGCTTGATGTTAGCAAACTAACATATCTATTGTTAGAGAAACAGAAATCCTTCTGGGAAATGAAGTTTCCTTCCCATACTGATTAAAAATAGAAGTTTGCATTTTAAGTGTTATGCCAGTTCAGGGTGGTAGCTATATATGACAACCATTATATACACGCTTGTTTGATTTTTTAAAGATAATTAGGATATGATACATGATAGGATGAGCAGAGAATGACAGCCTCCATGCACAGAAGTCATTTGCTTTATTTGATTTCACACATTCGCCCAAGTGAATATATGAATATGTCAGTATATTTGAGTAGCCACTAGTAGTACTATTCCTGAAGACAGTTTTGTTCCTGTCACTTATTTGTTTTAAAAAATGATGGGATGTTTGTTTATATGGTGGATTATATTGATAGATTTTCATATGTTGAACCAACCCTGCATCCATAGGATAAAGGCAACTTGGTCATAGTGGATGATTTCTCTGATGTGTTCTTGGATTCGATTTGCCAGTATTTTATTGAGTATTTTTGCATCAATGTTTATGAGGGATATTGGTCTGTAGTTCTCTTTCTTAATTGTGTCTTTGTGTGGCTTGGGGCCAAGGTAATTGTAGCCTTGTAAAAAGAGTTTGGCAATGAATCGTCTGCTTCTATTGTGTGGAATAATTTGAAGAGTATTGGTATTAGCTCTTCTTTGAATTTCTGGTAGGATTCTTCACTGAAACCATCGGCCTCTGGGCTTTTTTTTTTTTTTTTGGTTGGGAGAATTTTGATGACTGTTTCTATTTCATTAGGAGTTATAGGTTTATTTAAATTGCTTATCTGTTTTTTATTTAATTTTGGTAAGTGATATCTATCCAGAAATTTGTCCAATTTTTTTAAATTTAAAAGACCAAGTTGCCTTCATCCCAGGGATGCAGGGTTGGTTCAATGTATGAAAACCTATCAATATAATCCACCCCATAAACAAACTGAAAAAGGAAAAGCTTATGATTATCTCTCTAGGTGCTGGAAAACCATTTGACAAAATTCAACATCCCATCATAATAAATGTCTTGGAGGGATCAGGAATAACAGGAACATACTTAAACATAATAAAAACAATCGGCAGTAAACCAACAGCCAACATCAAACTAAATGGGGACAAACTCAACATGATTCCTCTAAAATTAGGTACAAGACAAGGTTGTCCACTCTCTCCATTATCTCTTCAGTATTGTACTTAAAGTTCTAGCTAGAGCAATAAGACAACAAGAGGAGATCAAGGGGATACAAATTGGAAAGGAAGAGGTCAAATTATCACTATTTGCAGATGATATGATAGTTTACATAAGTGACCCAAAAAACTTTACCAAGGAACCCCTACAGCTGATAAACACCTTCAGCAGAGTGGCAGGATACAAGATTAACTAAAAAACTCAGTAGTCATATTATACACAGAGGATAAGTAGGCTGAGAAAGAAGCCAGAGAAACATCACCCTTTAAATAGCCACAAACAACATAAAATATCTCATGGTAATGCTAACTGAACAAGTGAAAGACCTATGTAGCAAGAACTTTGAGTCTTTCAAGAAAGAAATTAGAGAAGATAACAAAAAATGAAAAAAAATTCCCATGCTCTTGATTATGCAGGATTAACACAGTAAAAATGGCAATCTTGCCAAAAGGATTCTACAGACTCAATGCAGTCCCCATCAAAATCCTAGCACAGTTCTTCACAGACTTTAAAAGAAGAATACTCAACTTCATATGGTAAAACAAAATACCTAGGAAAGACAAAACAACCCTGCACAATAAAGGAACTTCTGGAGGCATCACCACCCCTGACTTCAAGCTCTACTCAAGAGCTATCATCCTGCAAACAGGTTGGTATTGGCACAAAAATAGATAGGTAGACCAATGGAATTGAACTGAAAACCTTGATATTAACTCACATTCCCATGAACACATGATTTTTGGCAAAACAACTAAAATTATACAATGGAAGGAGGAAAGCATCTTCAACAAATGGTGCTGGCATAACTGTATATTGGCATATAGAAGACTGCAGATAGATCCCTATTTATTGTCATGCACAAAACTTAAGTCCAGTTGCATCAAAGACATAAATCCAGCCACACTGAATCATAGAAAAGAAAGAGGAAGGTATCCTGAACATAACACCAGTAGCACAGACACTGAATCAACAATTAATAAATGGTACTACCAGAAACTGAGAAGCTTCTATAAGGCAAAGGACACAGTCGACAAGACCCACAGAATGGAAAAGATCTTCACCAACTCCACACCTAACAGAAGGCTGATCTCCAAAATATACAAAGAACTCAAGAAGCTAGTCACCCAAACATCAAATAATCCAAATAAAATGTGGGGTACAAAACTGAATAGAGAATTCTCAATAGAGGAATCTAAAATGGCTGAAAGATACTTAAGAAAGTGTTCAGCATCCTTAGCCATCAGGGAAATGCAAATCAAAACAACTGTGAGACACCATCTTATTCCTATTAGAATGGCTAAAATAAAAAACACCAATGACAGTTTATGCTGGAGAAGATGTGGAGAAATGGGAACACTACTCCACAGCTGATGGGAGTACAAGCTTGTACAGTCACTTTGGAAATCAGTATGGTAGTTCCTCAGGAAAATGGGAACCAACTATCACAAGATCCAGCAATTCCACTCTTAGGCATATACCCAAAAGATCCACATTCCTACAACAAAGATATCCCTTCAATTATGTTCATTGCAGCATTATTTGTAATAACTAGAACCTGGAAACACCCTAGATGCCCCACAACTGTAGAATAGATGAAGAAAATCTGGTACATTTACACAATAGAGCACTACTCAGCAGAAAAAAAAAAAACCAATGGAATCTTGAAATTCACAGGCAAATTGATAGAACTATAAGAAACCATCCTGAATGATGCAACCCAGTCACAAAAATGTGAACATAGTATGTACTTACTCATATATGGATTTTGCACATAGAGCAAATGATCCCCATCCTACATTCCACACTACCAGAGAAGCTAGGAAACAAGGAGGATCTTAAGCAACCCATACATGCTGTCCCATAGAAGGGGAAAGGGACAAGATATCCTGAGCAAAATGGGAGCATGGGGAGATTTGGAGAAAGAGAAGGAGAGAAGAGGAAGGGAGAGGAGAACATGAGGGTGCAGGAAGATTGAATCGACGAAAGAGGAGAGCAAGAAAAGAGATACCATAATAGAGGAAGCCATTTATAGGTTTAAATAGAATTCAGACACTAGGGAAATGTTCTGATACCTACTAGGATGACCCCAACTAACAATCTAAGCAATAGTGTAGAGTTTCCTTTAAATGCCCTTCCCTGATAAGGAGATTGATGACTACCTTATATGCCATCCTAGATCCTTCATTCAGTAGCTAACAGAAGCCGAAGTATACACCTACAACTAAACACTGAGCTGAACTACTCTAATCCAGTTGTAGAGAAGGAGGTATGATGAGCACAGGGGTCAGAACAAGGCTGGAGAAATCCACAGAAACAGCTGATATGAACATGGGAACGCTCAGGGACCCCAGGCTGAAAGCTGGGAAACCAGCATAGGGCTGACCCAAACTCCCTGAAAGTGGGTCTCAAATAGGAGGTCTAGGCAGTCTATGGGACCTCTGACAATGGAACCAGGATGAATCCCTAGTATAGGAATGTTCTTTCGGAGCTCATTCCCCATGGAGGGATACTCTCTTAGCCTAGAGACACTGGGTAGGGACTAGGCCATACCTCAAATAACTTGACAAAATTTGATGATCACTCAAGTAAAGCTTCACTTTCCATTGGGAATGGATGGGGAATGGGATGAGAAATATGTGAGAGGCATGGGAGGATGGGAGGAGAGGAAAATGGTATAGATATGTGAAATAAAAAATTATTAAATCAAAAATTAATAATAAAAAACAATAGCTTCCATTTTCTTACTGGACCAAGTTCAAAACCTTTAGCAAAGATTGTAACAAGACATTGCACATTTACCTCTTGATGCGGACTATATACTTACTAGTCCCCTGAATGTCTCCTGCCATTTCTATTAACTCATGTATCTGAGTTGGAGGCAGGTCTTATTGTAAATATTACCATTCACATTGCATTTGGTGAATATTATGAATATGTAAATGCTATGATGTAGTTTCTAGTTCTACAGTTATCTATCATTCAAGACTGAGACGTTCTTTCCTTCAGCTTCTGGAAATGTAATTGGTAATTAACTGATCACTGAATTTCTCTCTAGAAATTACCTCTACCCAATAATAATTATGACACTGGCTTTGAAGCCATTGTATCATACTCTCCTTGGCCTCTTGACAACTTTATTGTTATTGTCTCAAAGTTCTTTCCATTGAGTTTCCAGATCCATTTCTATGAAGTTTCCCCATGTCTCCTTGATAATGTTATTAGATAATTTTGAGTAATTTCTTGATAAACATAAAAGCTACCACTACATTAGCAGCCCATTAACTCTATGTTTGACTTTTCTTTCCCTTCAAAGATGTATTTATTTTGTTTTTATGTACTGGTACTTTGCTTGCTTGGGAGTATATAGAGTGCCCAGAGAGGCCAGAAAAGGGTATTATACTTCTTGAACTTGGAGTTGTAAAAGGTGTGAGCCATAATGTTAGTGCTGTGGACTGAACTCAGATCCTCAGCATAGAGCAGCAAATGCTTAAACACTTAACCAAAACTTTAGCTCTATGGCTGATTTCTAATTTGTCCACCATAGCACCTTTAGTAGTTTTCACTGTGATTAGCATGTATTAGGGACACAACAATTTGCAATAAGAATGTGGAAGTATCTGAGAGCATGATGAGATATTTACAAGAAGTCCATTTTGACATGTAAATACATTATATATCAACTACATTACATCAGCTGAATAACACATAGTCATGTCAAAGAAGCTAAAGTTTTCTGGAAAAAATACTTAAAGAAAGGTACATTGCAGAAGTTTATTTGCTGGAAGAATTATAAGCTCAGGAAGATCAGGGAAAGATGTAGGAGGAAAAATGGTAGAACTCAACTCCATGGAATCTAATACACAATATACCTCTCCAGTAATGTGAATCCAGGACATTGCACATGCTAGTTAAACAGTCTACCACTGAGCCACATAACCAGGCTTTCACTGAAGTCTTTACAAGTATCTTCAATTATTCTTTGAAGGACCTCTGTACTTCAAATATGCCTTATATTGAAGGAGGTTCCTGTTTTTTACATAGTCATATCAACGAGTCATTTATTATGTGCTAGCATATGTAGGGGTGTGAACCTCAGCAAGGATAGATTTATTTAGCAAATGATGACTTCTAAACAGAGACTCATGGAACTGTCAACTATCAACACATATAGTGGATGACCCAATGAATTCTTCAGTCTTGAGGGAGGTGAGAGTTTGCTGTAGATATGTGAGGGGCTTATAGCATCCATGACCCATGACTAAAGGGAACAATGAATCATTTCAGCAAGATTCTGTCTCAGTCACAGACACACATGGACTTCAGATTATAAAACAGTAAATTTAGCATGAAAATGTTTCAAATGGAGGTATATGAAATTATGAAATCTTCTGAATATCTAAAAAGTGAATGAGAAAGATTGTTGGTGTGTGTGTGTTTTGTGTTGTGTGTATGTGTGTGTGTGTGTGTGTGTGTGTGTGTGTGTAAGAGAGAAGGGGAAGAGGACGAGAGAGAGGGGGAGGGGGAAGAAGAGGGGGAGAGAGAGAGGGAGGGACAGGGAGAGAGAGGAGAGAGAGACAGAGAGACAGAGGGACAGAGGGGGAGAGAGAGAGAGAGACAGAGGGACAGAGGGAGAGAGGGACAGAGGGAGAGAGAGAGAGAGAGAGAGAGAGAGAGAGAGAGAGAGAGAGAGAGAGAGAGAGAGAGAGAGAGAGAGACTCAAGGGACTTTCATTCCAGGGAATTTTTCCCCTTTCTAGCAAGTTAGATAAAGACACAAACCTCCTACACCTACTTCATGTTAACCAAAATCAGTCACAGTATATAAGTCAGGGTTCTCTAAAGGATAGTGCAAGTGTGTGTGTGTGTGTGTGTGTGTGTGTGTGTGTGTGTGTGTGTGTGGTGCGCATGTATGTATGTGTATGTCTTTATTACATTGGCTTACACAGTCAGATGCTTTATAGGCCCACAGTAGCTCTTTATAGGTTGCTGAGACAAAGAAGCCAGTAGCTTTTAAATGCTTGAAACAGGACAAGAAGAAATAGCAGTTCTGGGCCTAACCTTATGCTCTGAAGGCTTCCTGGAGGGTTGTTGTCATGAGAAGGTAATCTGGAGTCTGACAATCAATTATGACGGTGCAGCAGGAAACAAAGATATTGGCCAGTAAAATAAATGGAGCCTACACATGGTGGAGTTTCTTTCTTTTTGTTCCATCCAGACTCTCAGCCTTTTGAATGGTGTTACCCATATCCAGTTCAGGTCTTCATCTTCAATTTTCAGACCTACCTACCAATTCAATGGTTCTAGAAACATTCTCTCAGATCCATCTTGAAGACATATATATTTTTATTAATTTATTTTTATTTTACATATTGATCTCAATTCCCCCTCCCTCTCTCCCTCTTTCACCCTTTCCCACCCTCTCATGACCCAGACCACCCTCCCCTCCCATCCCCACCCCACTCCACAGGTAGGGTGATGCCCTCCAGGAGGAGTTATCTAAATCTGTCAAGGCATTTAGAGTAGGTACTAGGACTTCTCTCCTGTCTCTAGGTTAAGGGAGTATCCATCCACGGGAAATGTGCTCTCAAAATCCTTTTGTACACCAGGAATACATGCTGGTTCCACTGTTGAAGACATTTCTTTACTCAATTTCCAGATATCCTTCCAGAAAGTGTTCCTGGGAGGATTAGATTTCAAAACCTAGTATCTATCCCATTTCTCAGAACTTAACTATTTACAAAGAGCCTCTGCTTAAATTTTGGATCTGACTCTTAAAACAAACACATTCAGTTAGACCATGTGCTCAAAATCACTGAGTTGATGAATATTTTTGAACTATGCACTGTATGAAGACAAGGACAATTTCTTCATTGTTCAGAGGTCTCACTAAGCCCTTCCAATACACCTGAAATAAATAGTTGCCAAACACATTTCTGCCAGGTGTTTTGCTATATGTGTTACTTTTTTTAAAAAAAATAATCACATCATATAACACATGCTTATATGTACATGGGGAAATTGTTCCCTGCTCATCTCTTAAAGTTCGCTGATATCTGTCTTATGATCTTTTTGAGAAGGGATAGTAGAAATATTTGTACACAACAGGTTTCAGTTATTTTCCTTCTAGATAGTTTGGATGGTAATAAATTTGCCCTAGAACATCAGATAGAATGAAATGGGTTCATGATCTGTTGAAGTCTATGATTGTGATTTTGGAAAAATAATATTCCAAAATCTGTCCAAAATTTGCCTAATGCTAGACTAGTGGAGAAAAATAAAAGCATATGGGAAATCTGAATTTTTATTGTGTTTTACATTTTTGATAGTGGATAACATTTCAGATATGAAATTAAAGATTATTCATAAGCCTTACTTTTGACTTTGGTAGTAATAATATAATATTCATTTATAGGCTGTGAAGTATTAAGCTGAGAAATGAGCTGTCTCACCAAAGCCTACAAAAATTAATGTAGAACACCTGATATTTGACTTTGCTTCCAGATGGAGGGGCAGCTTGACAAATGACAAATTTACAAATTTAAAACAGTGTGGTGTCAATGCATTTGTGGTATCTTCCTACAGCTTGAATTATTTACAGATACAACTGTGTTTAATGCTGAGTTTCAGTGAATTTAAAATATTATTAGATTTAATCAGTGTTCACAAACAATATGTGTGGCCTGTGAACAATGTGATTAGATGGCTTAATTAAAAATTTTAAAACAAGATGTATCTGCTTGGTGGAGGTGGGTCATGCTGAAGTTACTTTTGACATCTATATTTGCTTATTAATGGTCACTCTTAGAACTCTTAAA
The DNA here is from genome assembly GCA_030556225.1 of Cricetiscus sungorus. Classification (NCBI taxonomy): domain Eukaryota; kingdom Metazoa; phylum Chordata; class Mammalia; order Rodentia; family Cricetidae; genus Cricetiscus; species Cricetiscus sungorus. The sequence continues at coordinate 21,921,059 of JANBXA010000141.1, forward strand.
TCTGTCCCTCCAAAAGGCATTCTTTAGAAGTTTCCTTCGATGGGAGGTTAGAGAAATAATTGCAGAAAGAAAATATGGGTGCAGAATGTGTAATTTTTTATGAATAACTTGTATGCTGGTACCCAAATGCAAGAATCTAAGTGTTAAATTTAAGGCATCCGTATAGAAGGGGAACAATTTGAAAGAAGAAGAGGACTAGAGGGAGGATGGAGTTTGCTAAGAGAGAGTGGTAAAGGGATACACAAAAGCAAAGTGTCTAACATACATTTATGAAAATGCCACAATGGAATCCAATACTTTGTACAATGTGTAATAAAGCCAGACAAAAATATTGATTGCTATCTGATAATATTTACATTGTAATGGTTTTGCAAACTGAGTATTAACACTTAGTGATTAAATTGAAGAATAAATTATATGTAATTTTACACCTCATGTGTGCACATAAATGTAATTATTGGCCTAAGATGTGTGTGTGTGTGTGTGTGTGTGTGTGTGTGTGTGTGTGTGTGTGTATGTGTGTGGAAGATGTGTACATTGTTTCTCAACATATGAACATGTGTGCATCTTTGCTGGTACAAATGTTTACATATGATGACTATGCATCACACAAGGTCATGAATGAGTTCAGAGGGATGCTAGTATATAGGAGATAAAGTTTGGATACTGAGAGTTGCAGGAACTCTGGACCTAGGATATTCTCCTTGAATAGGAAAGTAGTTAATCTGAGCTATTTTAATCACAAATTCGTTAAGTGATATTGTGACTCATTCTCCACAATGAAGTGAAAGTTTTTCCAAAGAATTGCTTAGTGTGGAATCTACTTTTTTTTTTTCAGTCAGTACATCTTGTATGCTTCAAGCCCAAGAAAGGAAGAAAATGTTCAGTAGACAACCAAATCAGACACTGGTCCTGTTTACCTGGAACCTGCACCTTAAACAGAAGACAAGTATCAAGTATGTCACATGTGGATAAGCAGGCAAACAAAACTTGATGTGTCTATTAAGAAAAAAAAATAGGCTGTTGTAAATTAGAATGGCAGAGATGGGAGGGGTCTAACTTCTATTTGTGATGAGAATAAATCAGAGGAAAGGATTTGTGGAAAAGAAACAGTCTCTCGTGGAGGAGAGTGAGCAAAATCAGAGAAGAGATTCAGGATCCCAACAACACTTCGTGCATGAGACACAAGTCAGGGGAAGAGTCACCCCAGTGAGAAGTAGGAGAGGAGCATGTTACACAGAGCTGGGTAAGACTTCTTTTTTTTTAAATCTGGGTTGCAACAGGCCACCGATGAAAGCTTGCATTTTACGTGTGGCTAACAAGGGGGTTAATTCATACCTTTGAAGCTCAATCTACAGTTAGGAGACTTAACAGAACAAGCTGGTACACAACTGCTCAAGCGACTCAAGATCTGGTTGGAATGAAAACTGCTAGGAAGTGGGGAGGCAGCAAATGAGTGAGTGAGAATAAGGAAGTCATGGGAGGGTGACTCTGCAGTTTCTACTTAATAACTCTCTAGTTTCTTCTTTTTACAAATGTTAATATTTGATTCAAGAAAAAATATTGTTCAGGCCCCACAAGTTTTACGTTCTTGACAGTGACTGGTGATTTGTATTGTAAGTCCTCTCTAGTTACTCAAGGACTCCCCACCTCACTATAGCAGAGGTTCTCAGTATGCGGGTCTCAACTCCTTTGGTCGCCAACCAAAGGGTGTGGAATGACCCTTTCATAGGGATTGCCTAAGACCACTGGAAAACACAGATGCTTACATTATGATTCATAAAGGTAGCAAAATTGTACTTTTGAAGTAGCTACAAACCACTACATGAGGAACTGTATTAAAGGGTCGCAGCATTAAGAAGGTTGAGAACCACTAAGCTACAGGCTGCTCTGGGGTTTTGAACTGTGGAGTCTGTTGTCTGTCAGTCTTCCTATGCTCCAGAGTCCCCCAGATTGCTGGTGGCCAGAGGAACATGGATACTCCCTGGACCCTGGAGATTTCTCAAAGATCCAGTTGCCCTTTAGACTGTGCTTTGGCACATCGCGAGCTCAGGGCGTGGAAGATCATCAAAGACGCAATTGTTTGCTTGTACTTCTGGGGATCTCTGACACACGAACCCTCCTACCAAGGTCGGCCTTGGCTGATTAAAGAGCAAAGGCCAGTATAGCTCAAAGTTCCCTCCAGCAGAGCCAGGGAGCTCATGGGACAAGCCGTGAGACCGCCCTAGAGTGTTTCCCCGCCCCGGGGCGTGTCCTTGTCGCCCGGCTCCGCCTGCCTTCTGTGGCTCGGGCAGTCAGTGCACCAGCTCCGGGGCAAGCTCAGGCTTTGGTACAGGGCTGGAGGCAGTGGCCACTAGCAGAGGGTCTGTGTGTGTGAGTCTGTGGCCGGGGAGCGTTGCCATGGCGGGTGTGCTGAGCAAGGACACGCCGGACATCGAGGTACTGACCGCGGCCCCGGGGGTGGGGGGACACGGAAGGGCGGGAGGCCTGGGGGCGCGCCTGGGACAAATCAGGTGACTCTCAAAGTTTCCCTAGGGGACACTAGTGGACCAGGAGGGACGCAGCAACCTGGGACCAGGACCTGGTCACTTCCTAGGAGTCTTAAAGGTAGCCACCTCTCTCTGTCCTAAGTCACAGTGACCCAGAAGCTCCGAGTTCAGAGGCATGGAATCCAGGGGACCGAAGCGCCCCTTCCCACCCTTGTGACCCTCTGTCTTTTGCTCCATCCCTTCCATGGAGTTGGGGGACACCCACCCAGTGTTCCTCACCTGCAATTGCTGAGCCCTGCTGTCTGCAAAAGTGGAATGTAGAAATTCAACATCCAGGCAGCTGTCTCAAGCTGTGCTGGCCAAGGTATTGTTTGCGACTTAATTTCACTTTTGGAAGAATGGAACGAAGTACAGAGGACATTGGAAAGTGCATCCTCCCTGGAAAGAGATACACAAACTGCCTTCCCTGGTCTCTCAACAGTGTTTGCTTCGCTTGTGCGCCCAGTTTCTGCAAAAAATCTCGTTGTTCTGCAAATAAGTTCCAACCTGAAATGGCAAAACCTTTCTTTTGAGTTCTTCTAGGTACTTTATGGGAGAAAGATTGGTATAATCGCGATTTTAATCACATTGAAACAAAGCCTGTGTTTCTCCGGTTTCGGTTCTGTTTTGTTTAGGGTTTTTCTTCAACATAAAAACAAAACAAAACTCCCATTTGATTACTTGCATTTTCCCCTCGTCCCTCTCCCCTTTCTTCTTGCCCCACCCCTCACCCGGCAGCTTTTCCTCCCACCCTCTTGTGTTTAGAAATATACTCTACCCCCCCCCCTTTGTTCCGTTCTTTTGAATCAAGTTTAAAACCACCTGTTTGCAGGATAACTGGTTCTGTATAGTTTGGCTATGTCACTGATAATGAACCTTTATATGCTCCTAAAAGGAAGCTTCACAGACTTCATATTTGCCTTTGAAAATCTTTATTTTAGTGGCAAGAGCTAAAGGATAATATGTGGACTTCTCTTAGGACTTTTCTTCATAGTTTCACTTTTGGATATTGAGCAATATGATTGATTTGATGAACTATTCATGGGTGTCCAGGGAACAGGATACCATGTCTGAATGAAGTCATGGTCCTCTCTGTACTAACTTTAACGCTCCAAACATCTTTGTTGTTATACAACTAAATCAGTTAACAGTCCTCTGGCAGCATCCAGGCTGTGAAGATTTCAGGAATCAGAGTGAGAGATTGGATGGCTTTTGGCTTCTGGCTGTTTAATTTCAGAATGGTGTTTCAAGCTTAGCCGATATAATTCTTTATGCTTGTCATGCACCTGTCTTGGAAAACAGTTTTTAATGGCATTCTTGTGGAGAAAGTGAAGCTGGTGAGACATTGGTCCAGCTTCATTGTATAAGCTTTATCCAAGAACATTGATACATGCACGGTGAGCCTTCCCACGCCATTCAACTGAGTGTAGTCTTAGTCTGTGTGGCCAGTCAGCCTGATGTACCTTATAACCTGTCATGGAGGCATTCACCCTTCTGCAGCTTTTGTGGTGTTCAGTGTGTGCTTCACACTCTAAGCAGTAGCATCTTTTATCACCCCCGGAATTTTACTTTTCCCTCAAAGTAATACCTATGATTCATGAGCTAAAAATACCATGAAATTAATCATTAAAATATAACACAGTGAGGAAAAGTACATTAAGCTGGGAGGAACACACTCACACAGAGATGTCTTCACTAATCCTATTAACCCACTAAAATTTTCTTTGTGTTGAGGAGTCAGAATAAATTATGAAGGCTTAGTTTTCTGCCAATTCAAAAGCTTTCCTGAACATATTCACTATAAACCATCACGGGGAGATTGATCTGACGGAGACCATTGCCTTTGTCTCCAATACAGAAGGAAACAATTGAAAACTGGTGGGAAATATATGGGGATAAGAACACACTGATAAGGTGCTTGATATAGAGAAGATAATGGTGGCCACCCAATGCTCTAGTTATTGCGTTTTCCCTGTGAGCTACCTGTAGAATATAGTTTTACAATCAGGTAAGATACATTTTGTGAAGTAACTGAAGTGTTCAAAGTTGTTTTCTGTTGCTTATTTGTTTGTTTTGTGTTGCTTTTGTTTTGTAAGTTTTAGCCTGGATCTGATATCATGTATGGAGTAACAAGTCTTGAGGACACAGTAGCGAGTCAGTTCACTGAACCGCACAGGTGATATTCCCTGGGCTGGAAGATAGACACAGAAAGGCTGTGCTAGCTGATGATGAGGCCTAGCCTATAGAATGGAACATTGCTGTGTTTGCTGAAATTGCAGAAATGCTAAAAGGTGCCAAGTTGTCATTTGCTGAGGCATGGCTGTGACTCAAAGCCTGGCTTCTGGAGCTAACTACTGGATTTGGGGCCTAGCTTTCCTCCTCTTTGGCTGGGTGACCTTGCCCATGTTACCTAACTCTCAACGCTGAGAGCAGTATGGAAAATAATGATGGTGTGGTTAGCACCTGCTACAGATACTCAATATCCTATAAGGAAAAAGGGGGCAATTTTAACAAATAAATGAAGCAAAAGCTGTCATGATCAGAAAATTCACTTCTAACAAATAGTACTTCAAAGTGCATTAACAGTAGTCGCATATTTAAGATACCATTTTGCTTTACTCTCTGAATACAGTCTAAATCTTTTAAAAAATGACTTTTGAATCCAGGCTTTCCTGAGAGAGTTTCAAAGTAGGTGAATATCGGCCACTGGTCACTTTCCCTGACCTCAGCAGTAATTTGCAGTATTTCTTCATCCAGACTGAATAGGGAGCCAATACATTGTCAAAGTAAGCACACCTAAAAGCAAGGAAGAACGATTGCTCAGAACCTACTTTTGTTCAGAATTGTGCTTCCCACTCCCCTTCAAAGATAACAGAGAAGGGACAATGAAAGTATATAGTTTACACTAGTCATTTTGGTATTTACAGCCAAACTAAGTTACTGCTTACTCTGCTTCCTCCTCCACAGCAACAGCTGAAGTCCTTCCCTTGATTTAACCACTGAGTGTTCAGATTTACCCTGAACAAAAGAAAAGTGTTACAATCTGCTCTGCACAAAATAGAGTGCATTTGTGTAAAAAGAGCACAATTAGAAATGGCTTTTGTGTTACTGCTCCTGTGCTTTCTGCTGATCTGAAAAGACAATGGAGAGCCTTTTTGTTAGTTAAGAAAATGATGTTTTAAAATGAGGACTTTGGAAAATGGAAATAAAAGGAAGGACCTGCTTCAAAACAAGGAAGACATGTTCAAAATGAGCAGAAATAGAAACGTTTATTTTAGGGCATCTTTTATTATAATTGCTTCTGCCCCTGGAGAGGGGGAGAAGAGCTAAAGGAGAAAAATTAGTATTTAATTTTACAGAAGTTGAGAGTTATCTATTTATTTGATTCATTTTTTTTTACTACATGTATAATATTCCTTTCCCCTCCTCTTGTTCTCATCTGCTGGGCATCATAGAACTTGTGGAAATGCAGTTGAGTAAGATGTTTTGTTTTGTTTGTTTGTTTTAAATTTTTTTTTTTACTTAAAAACAATTAATGGGTTTTAGCTGTGGAATGTGTGCTTTTTCTCCAAAATTTAAACTGACCTTCGATCACTCTGAGTTTAAAAAGTTTATTTTTGTAGGGGGCTTACTTGAGTAGTACAAACATATATCTGCTTATAAGCCTCAAACCATAACTAGTTCCATTGATGGTAGTTTTGTGTGTAGTATACTGCATGCTTCTGTATGTGGGCATGTTCAGGTGGATTTCTATACATTTTCAAAAATGTTATCTCTTGCCCATGTATTCAGATGACTGATTTAGTAGTTTATTTAAAATTTTAATATTAGTGATTAGTATTGAGTCTGTCAATGGGAGAGTTTGGATTGGGTCTGTTTACTCTCAAAAATAGATTTTTAGGGTTGATTGGATATCTAAATCTAAAATTACTACAATTCAGTAGTTTTCTTTTGTGCATTCTGGAGGAAGATCATTATTTGAAAAGCTGAGTGATAATAATAAGAAATACATGAGAATGCTAAGACCTAGGGTCTACTGCCAAGATAACATGACCTTTAAATAACCACACAGTAGTTGAATATACCATCCTACCAAACTTGTTACTTGAGCAGGCAACAGTAACAAGGCTGAAAGCTAGACTTCTCATGGAGTACAGAAGTGTCATCACTCTGGGAGATTTTAAAAGCTCCCAGAAGTTGGAGCATGTGCACAGAAAAAACAATGAAGCTAAAAAAGTCTGTCCTAAAATGCTATGGCAAAGTCTGAGGCTGGTTTTGGCATGGTCCAAGCTTCAGTGTAGCTAAAGAGAAGTCTGAAAAGTACAAATAATCGATTTATTGTTTTCCATGTTTGCTATATGGACATAGCAACAGCTATATATCACAGATCTCCATGTCTTAATACTGTGGAAGTGCTGAAGAGACAGGTCTGTGCCTGCTGAGTAAGCAGGAGTACCTACCCAGGTATGATTCCAAGAATGTAGTTAAGAAATCCCGTACTAGGGAAATGGAAACTTATTCACCAGATTCACTGGGTAGCAGTGAGAGATTCTGTCTCAAAATACAGGATAGAAGTCTGCCTTGAAGAATAGCACTCAAGGCTGACCTGTAGCATCACACACATGAACACATTCATTCACTCACACACACACACACACACACACACACACACACTGGTACAGAAAATGTATTTCATTTCTGTGCTACACTAATTAAAATGTAAAAGCAGACATTTGCTGCTTGTAGCTTTATTTATAACCAAGAGTTTTATCTTCAGCTATCATATGTTTAATTTCTGAATGTTATTTGCTTTTAAGCTTCTTTATTGAGGCAGAAGGTGGTTTATGGCATCACACATCAGTCATGTGGTGTTATTCTGGAATCACCTGTGCTACTGAGATCACTTTGAATGGCCTCATGCATCATGTGATGATCACTTTGAATGGCCTCACGTAACTCCAGTAATACATGATCACCATTGCCTTTGTTGTTCTTACCTAAAACACTGCATTCATAGATATTAAGTGCCGGCATATGTCAATTCATAACTTGAGGCAGTTTTGTACAGTCTTGAAACTAGGTGTTTGGAACCAAGAAATTTTGTATGCGTTCATTTTTTTGTATATATGTATATATGTATTATTTTTTCTTATTATACATATCGATCCCAGTTTCCTCTCCCTCCCTCCCATGCTCCTAATCTGCCTTACATCCCCCCTGCACACTCCACAGGGAGGGTGATGCTTTCCAGGAGGGTCTAGTGTCTAGTCCCTCCTTCCTGCCTCCAGGCTAAGGGAGTATCCCTCCATGGGGAATGTGCTCCCAAAGTTTATTTCTTAAAATGTCAATATTTATTTCATGGTTACAACTTGAAAAAAAAAGCATTGCATTAAAAATATTCATTTAGAACTTGCATTCAAAATGGAAACTGTGAAACTTCACATTGAATTTTACACGTTTATTATTGAATATATTTTATGCACTTAACCACCTCCTAAATAACAACAGAAAATATCTATTATAGAATTAGAACTGGACAATAATTAGCTTTATATATTTAAACTCATAAAATTATATATACAATTCTAACTATACATGTAAGTTCATCAAGTTGAATAATCTTTTGGTCCCATTAATTTTGGCATGTGTTTTTATTTGTTTCCAAAATTTTTATAATTAATCAAAATAAATAAATAAACAGTGTCATTTATTTGTTTGTTTTGATATTCCGAGACAAGGTTTTTCTATGTAATCCTGACTGTTCTGGAACTCACTCAGTAGACCAGGCTGACCTTGAACTTAGAGATCTGCCTACCTCTGCCTCCTGAGTGTTAGGATTAAAGGCTTTCACTACTATAACCTCCTGGCTGTGTCTTATTGTTTCTGAATCAGCCAACTGAAATTGATCTTATTTATTTCCCAAGTAAAGGATGTGAGTACTTTCACATAAAATGAATGCATTTGAAATGGTAGTTCAGTGGCTGGTGAGATGGTTGAGCAAGTAAGGGCCCTTGCCTGATGACTTGAGTTCAGTTCTGGAACAAACATAGTTGAAGGAGAGAACTGATTCCTGAAAATTGTCCTCTGACCACAACAAATATTCTGTGGTGCATATATGTCTACTTAAACACACACACACACACACACACACACACACACACACACACACGCACGCACGCACGCACGCATGCACGCACGCACACACTAATAAGTAATTAATAAAACCAAAATGGCCATGCATATTGACAACATGAACCATTTTTATAATCATGTGGGTAGAATTTCCTACAGTATAAGGATGTTAGAGACTTGTCTTCATTCTAAGCAGATATGTAAAAATAGGATCTAGACTTTGTGAGGGAGAGGAAACATGATGAAATTCCAAAAATTACCAGCAAAGCTCAGTGAAGACCCATGAACGCCGCTGGTATGTGTTGTGAAAGTTGCTAAATATGAATTGTTGATGGGATGGGGGAGTTAATGAAATTCAGGTCAATTTAAATACTCTTGTTTGTCTTCACTGGTACTTAATGTATGCTTCTAATCCTGTTTTATTGCCAGCCTTCTAGTGTAGACCTAGGGGGATACAAAGGAATTAGATAGTAGAGACCTCATCTATGCCGAATAGCAACACCTGAAAAGTGGAATGAGATTAAAATTTAGAGCTCCTCCCTTTTCTAACTCCTTTTATTCGTTCCAAGCTATGACTGACATAAGGGTAGATTCTTCAGCACTTTCAATATTATATCAAAGCTGATGAATAGGTAGATACTATTTTGGGAAATATGTTTATTAAAAATTTGAAACAATTTGATATTATTATTTTCCTAAAGAAAACCCACACAACTGAAACATAATAAGATATTCTTTGTACTAAGTACAGGAATTTTTTTTTCTAAGCAAGCACATGAACTTCAAGGCATTTTCCCCTTGGATTTTCAAATATTTGTGAGCATACCACACTTGCTTTCGATAGTTGTTTTAACTCCTGGGATGGAGTAGGTTAAAAACTAAAATCTTTTTTTTTTTTTTAACAAGAAATTGTATGAGTACTCTTTCTGACCAGTAACTCAGGTATCCTACTTTTTGTATACATGCTGATAATTGATAATTCTCTTGGATAATTTCAGCTGGGTTGTGTAATGCATTCTTTCTTCCTTCTGCCTGTATCATAATAATTAAAGAGTCTCTGTGAGTCCCTATCTCCCAGGTGCTTGGAAATTGATATTATGAGTGCTTATGAATGTCCCCTTGAGGCAGTCTTGACTGGGCCACTTTGAAGAAATATCTCTTCATCAATAATTAAGCCCCGAGGGCCACTTCTCAGGGGACACACAGAAAATTACATGTCAGCTCCAGGCCTGATTTATACAGATGGTGGCCACAGATGAAGCTCTCAGTGCATTTCTACGTCCTATTTTTTTCTTGTTTGTTTGTTTTGCTTTGTTTTCCTACTACTCACTTTACTTAAACATGCACCCATCACCACTTTCACTTCTCCCGGAAAAAACATCCCCTGGATTTGACCTTTGTTCTACATGCACAGGTTAACTCATTTGGGTATCTTTAATCATGGCAAAATTCTTTGAGCGTATTAAACATTGTGCTTTTTTATTGTTTATGGTAGCATATTGAGACTTTTAAAAGTTTACAATTTCTAACAAAAGTGTAATGTGAATATTCAGCAAAACAATAGAAAAAAATTTCTCTCTCTCTCAAAATTAAAAGAAGAAGGGGCCTATATTGGTTTTGCTCTATAGGTGTGAACCATTATAGGCTGTTTCTGACCTTGTGGAGGTCATTCAGCTACTGTAAGGGTTTGCTGATTTTCAGTGAATGTGTTGTTAGTCACTTTTCAGGGACCAGTTAGATGAATCAGTGGGTAGAGTAGTCTGCTACCAACCTTAAGGACCTGAGTTCAATCCCCAGGTCATACTCAATGGAAGGAGAGAAAAACACTCCTGAAAGTTTTTCTCTGACCTCTACACATACATAATGGAAAGAATCCACTTGCATTTTCACACACACACACACACACACACACACACACACACAGGCACACATACACTAGACAGGAAATTGTTTGATTGTGTGCCTGCTTTGTGATCATACAGAAGGAGATGATTATGTTCTGACTATTCTGTTTCTTATTCTGTGAGTTCATATGTACAGCTCCCCTGATGTGTCCAGAGGACACTGTTTCCTTGTTCTCATACATAACCTTTGGTTCTTACACTCTTCCCATCCCCTTTTAATGTCTGCTGAGCCTTGGGAGGAAGTCAAACTTATATTTGTTCTACTGTAGCCTGTGTAACACGAATAATAAAAACTCAGAGACAGATATGGGGGTTCAAGCTGAAGATCAGAAAAGCAACTAGCCACTAGCTCTTACCTCTACCTCAGATAAAAATGGGTGATCCTGTCTCCACGAATCCCCAGAGTCCAGTGCTCTCCACCAAACCTCAGACTGCAATTTTCTGCATTCCTATCTCCTCCCTTCTTAGGTGCCTCTCTCCTTCCAGCCATACCACTCTTATCTCCACCTCTCTGGTGCTGCAATTAAAATCCTGTGATCCCAAATATTGAGATCACCTTTGTGTGAGCTATTTTTCTTTTAGACTAGATCAATTTTGTGTAGCTCAGTGTGGTCTTGAACTAAGAGAGATCCATCTGCTTCTGTCTCCTGAGTCCTGGGATTAACAATGTGTGTTATCACTGCTTAGCTTTATGGATGTGGCCAGCTTTGCATTTTGATCTCCAATGGCTTTATTAGATCATAAACAATATGTCACCACAGTCCTGTATTTTCAGGACATTGGTTAGTTTTTGGTCACTGTGTTACTCATCTATGACACACAGAAGTTTCTTTGCTGAAGACTGAGAGCTCCATTAATCTATTGGTTTAATGGTAAGTCATTAGGACTTAGTTTAATAATATGCCATTTTATCAGAATAATAGTTGTTATTATAGTCTCTCCTCTGGCCTATGACTTGTGTAGCCATAGATTCTTGGCCTGACAATGGCTCCAGGAATGAGAGTACAATGTATATCCAATCAGAAAGTAGTTGGTTGTTGTTATGATGGTCGTACGACTATGACGCCAATAAATATGTCCTGTCTGAGGAACAGGGGAAGCCCAGCACTACATATGTGGCTGGAGTCCTTATTGTAATAATCCATATTTTGTGCATTATGGATGATACTTTTTGTGTGTATATTTGTATATATACAGGTATATCTGTGTACATGTATTGGTTTATGTACACATGACATCCTGATGTGTTGTTCCTCAGGCATCAGCTACTATTTTTGTCATTTCACTTATTTTTTTTTAGCTTTGATTTTGAGAAAAGGTCATTTACTGGCCTGTTCCTCACTGATTAGGGCAGGATGTTTTTCCATCAAGTCCTAAGGGTCCTCCTATGTCCACCTCTTCAACACTGGGATTGGAAGCATGCTGTGCCATACCCATTTTATTGTGTGTGGGTTTTAAAAATTGAACTTAAATCCCTATGCTGGCTTACTAAGCTGTCTCTCCAGCCTCCAAACAATGATATTTTATATTTTAACTTGAAATTATGATCAGAGACAGCTTGGTAACTCCTCAGTCAGCTGGGTAATTATTAGTAGAAAGGGGAGCACAGTTGGAGCGATACCAGTGTCCCCAGGTAGAGTTCAATACCTATCTCTGACTCTTTTTTTCATAGTAGCTTCAAAACTTTAGGAACCTTCTTTTCATTGAGAAATGCTAGAGTTAAAAACAAAACATAACAACAAAAAAAAAAAAAACTCAAAACCATTCAGTTTCTTCCATAGATCCTCAGGGATAAATCATGGCAACTTTCAGAATAAGATGCACAATTCTTTGTGTCAACTTGTGTAAAATATCTTTTTAATTTTGAAAATTTGGTGTAAATTGTTTTTTTTATGATCATTAGTGAAGATTCAAAGCATGCTAAAAAGAAAAGACAAAAATAAAATTATGTGTAGAAACCGACTTTTTCATAGCACTTGCTGTTCTTCCAGAGAACCCAAGTTCAGTTCTAAAAACGAAAAACAAAAAAACCAATGGTTTTGTGGTTTGTTTGTTTGGTTTGATTTTTGGAAGGAAGCACAGGCAAAGGCAGAACCTGGTAGAGGTGTAGCTACTCTCCTAGTCTACATATTGCCCCAACACTGACTCTAAGTTCCAGAGCATAAGGCATCCAGATGCAGCTTGCTTACAGAGGTGATGTAGTTTGTACTTAGTGTTTCTTAATGGAATGGAGTCTGACTTTTGTGTGAGATCAAGAAGGAACAGATAGACTATGACCGGGCTTCAGGTGGTTGTTTTGAAGAAGCAGATTCACTAAATCTTTAAATGAATAAATGTTACAGGTTACTGCATGTGTTCATCTTGTGACCCAGAATACAAATGTTCCTATTGTTTCAGTCCTTTTGTTCCTCCCAGTAGGTCCACTGGGACAAAGCAGACTGTCAGAAGAAGCTTGTCATCTAGGCCAGTCTTATACTGAAAGCAGGAGTGAGTGATTATGTGACCATGTTTCATGCTTATGCATGTGTGCTCAAAGGACTTGTGTGAAAAATTTTGATTATTTTTAAGCTTCATAAATAAAGAAAACTATCTTTGAGTATAGACACATTTGAATTAACACACATTTTTGCCTCATAATAATATATTTCACACTTATTGGATTAATTATCTTGAATAACCCTGAGTTCATGCTACATTTTAAGGCTAAGTTTATCTCCAATTCGAGGCATATGTCTCTGATTTGAATGTGTTGAAAATGTTTGCATGGGAAAACTCTTACCAGCTCATGAAAACCGTGTCTACCATCCCTCCCACCTCATCTAAACAACAAGAAACTAGAGTGTTCTTTATATTTGCTCAAGATAACATACTTAGGATAGGCTCCTAATTGAGAAATTATCACTGGTGGGTGCAATTAATGTAAGAAATTAAATTACTTTTCAAGTTGTCAAGATTCTCAGTCCCAGTATATAGTAGACTGTCTTGTGTAAATGTTTATAAAATGCTATCCTTCCCTTTATTCTGCTTTTCAAATAAACAATTAAGTGAAAAACTATCTCATTTGTCTAATTTGTATTTGTTTCAATAGCAGGACTTTTGAATGCATTTTATTTTTGCACTCTTAGTAGTTGCACCTTTACTTTAAACAGATTATTTGGGTAGTGCCTTTTTTTTTTTAAAAAAAAAAACCACTTTATTAGTTCTTTGAGAATTTCAAACATAATGTATTATGATCATATGCATACTCCTCCACAACTCCTTCCAGATTCATACCTTCTTCCACATTCACCAAACTTTGTAACATTGTTTTCTTTAAACTCATCCAGTTCAGTTTGAGCTGCCTGTGGGGGTGAAGTCATCCCCCACAAGACTAGGAGCATGGCTGACTCACCAGGAGACTAAACCCTTAAAAAAATCAACTGTCTCTTCACCAGTGCTCAAGTAAAGCTGTGAACATACACACCTGCATCTTTCTACCTGTGTGCACCTGTATCCTAATGATGCACCTTCCCCACAAAACAATAAAACAAGGGAAAATAGGAATATGGAATGCAAATATATAAGGTACGAACATAGATTTTTAAGTAAAATAGCACTAATAAATCATACACAACAAAATTAATGCTATTTTGGACAGAATTCACTAAAAGTAACCCCAGAAAAATTAATACATAACAATTAGTTCTTATATCTGATCAATTATAGTATTTATTGTTTATTGATACTTATGGAAAGTAATGTCTCATCATTGTATATTTTAATTATAATGTAAAGGTATAACAGAGTAGGGGTAAAGAATATTAGACTTGAGGGGCTTGCAAGATGGCTAAGTTGGTAAGAGAAAGCTGTGTTAGCATGAAGACCTGAGCATGAATTCCCAGCCCCCCACATAAGCATATCTATATTTGCCTGTCAACCCAGCATTAGAGGTCAAAGATAGTGAAATTAATGCAAGCTTTGTTACAGCCACTCTCTTCCTATCCTTAATATCCAGTAAAGTAAAGTCTTCATTTTCCAGGGAGAGATGGAGAAAGGTGGTCCTGGATGAAATGGACAGGTATAGATCAAATGCAGGTTCAGAAGCCACAGAGTCAAGTTCATAGGGATGACTGTGGTTACACACTGGCTTGAGTGTGCTTAGTTTTTCTGGTGCCCTGCTTCAAAACATGTTCCCAATCCTAAGAGATTGTGCTTGTTTTGGAAATGGTGAAACCAAAGACACAGAAAGTGGATATGATCTGATTTATGTCAACGGTAAGCTGGAAGCTAGCGTCTCTGAATAGGAGCTCCATTTGACATGGCTGTTTATTCAGACATTAAAATACATGATATGAAAATTAGGAATCAAAAAAGTATGTAAGCAAGGAGTTCTCTACAAGTTACCTCCTTTTCCTCTGACTGAAGGCATTTTACAGATTCTCTCAACAGGGTAGTTAATATTCCCTTCTCCAAGGAGCCCTTCATATGTATAAATGAAGCTAAGTGTGAAAAAGAGGCTTGTTACCCAAGCCAGATGGTTGCCTTGGGGGGTGCTGGGCAGATATCATCCATCAACTCTCAACATGGTATCAGATGACCAGTTCTTCCCTTTGCTAGGCTACACTGACCTCTGACAGGTCAGAATTTTCCTTTGTTGGAGAGGGACGGGGAAGAAGCCAAATGGATTACTGGCCTGAATGTGGTTTTTGAATTCTACATTTTTTTCTCTTCAATCTCTTTTAAAAAGTGTACGTAAAACAGTATGTGACCATGTGTCAGTTTTGTTTGATTAACATTAGACCTTGGAAAGAGAGACTTCTCTCTTCTACATCTACTTTTTATCTATAATGATGTCACTGTCAAGACAACCTGTTCATATTTGAAGACTCAAAAAAATGTAATTACAAGGGTATAATCTGAGGCTAATTTATATTAGCCTCACCTTTACCCCCTTTGTCTCTTTACTCCTGTATAATTTTGAATTAATCATGCTATCATGAGGAACATATTGCATCATTATAATTCACTCTGTGGTATCCCAAACAGAACAGTTTTTCCAGGTCTCAGTTATTCAAAATGAAACAACTCCAATTATTTTAGGCAGCCGATTCTAAAATGATACAAAAACTCATAAAACTCTGTGGCTTAAAAGTACATGTAAATTATGTTTGATAAGTTTTGTCCCTTGTGACATTTTTCCTGGAGAAATTAAATTTTGCCAGAATCTCATGATATAACTCTGCTATGGTCGTCACTTTTCAAGTTCAAGATGTAGTGAAGTAATAACACCTGAAGGATACTCAGTTGGAATGGATCCCTGTTATCCCTGTTTTCCAAGAGAAAAACAAACAAAAAATTTATTAGCATGCATATCTCAGAAACTTACAAGAGACAGCAAGGGAAAGAGAAATTCTCCAAGGGTTGGCTTTGGGGTTTAGGCAGCATCTTCAGTGAAGAACAATATATTTTTACAATATTGATATAAGAAAAAGGAAAAGGAGCAAATGTCTATGGGTGCTGTCTTAGAGGGAAAGCAAGCAAGCAAGCAAACAAAAGCAACAAAACCGAAAGGAAATTGAAGACCAATTTGCATAGTGAATTATAAGTGTCTTCTTCTGGTACCATCACCAGGGCTGATGGGGAGTCTATGGCTTCACTGGTTAGCTCCTCTATTCCTTTCCCTGATAGGAATTAAGGCTGGATACATGTCGTCATTTTAAGTCAATTTCCTGGTTTTTGTTAAGTAGGGGCAGGGCAGAGTGCTCTCCTCTATTTCTTTTTCGTCTTTAGCTCAACAGTGCTTCTGGTCCTCCGTCCTCCCATTACCTTTGAGGCATTATCAATGAAATGTCATTACCTTGCATGAAATGTCATGACCTCCTTCAGGAATAATTTCTGAATAATCTCATCGTATCAATAATATCTACTAACCGATCATCATAATATGTGGACATAAAAAGCATTAAAAATAAGCAATAAGTGCTCTTAAAGAAAACCAATGGGGCCCTTTCCTGATTTTCCCGTGACCTTCTGGTAAGCAATGACTAGGAAGTGGGTACTGCCTGCTTATCAGCATGTGGTCTGAGAATCTTTATTTGCCATACATAGTAATGAGGATGTGGACATGGGCAGAGATAGTAGCTTATCTTCTCCCCAGAGACCATTAGAACTGTTTCTCACCCCTGCCCACATTCTCCCAGTTTTCTTCCTAGAAGCAACACATTTGTTTAGGTTGTTCCTTTGTAATTCATCTTCTGGGAAGATTCAAATTTCTATTTAACTGTCAAAGACTTTTGTACATTTTTAATTTTGTATTTGGCCATTTGCCCAGAAATCTTGCAAAACTGAAGTGGATTTTTTTGTTTTTTTTTTTTTTTTGTTTTGTTTTGTTTTTTTGTTTTGTTTTTTTTTTTTGCATGCTTGAAGTTTAAATTTAGAAATGATATTAAATTCTGGGTTTCTTTAGGATAGTTTAATCTTTAAAAAACGGAAGTGAAATACATACAGGTGAATTTTAAGTTAGTACCTGGTAAAACTTTCTAAGGATTAACTTTAAATAGATAATACTGATACATTTTACAATGTTAATATATAATTAACATAAATTCAAGAATATTTCCCCAGCCTTTTTTGTGTTAAGTGTTGTTTTGCTAGTCTAATCTGTGTTGTCATTTCAAAGTTCTGGTTATGATGGAAGCTTTGGTTTGGGATTGGTAGGCAGGATTGATACATAATTGAGAGAAATATTCATATATACATAGAAGCTCTCTGCCCCCCTCTCTTTCTGTGTGTGTGTGTTTGTGTGTGTGTGTAAAATTATCAACTATTACATGTGGGTTCATCTCCTAAATTTAAATATTTCATATAGATCCATATCCTACATTTCTGGGATTATAATTAATTTTAATTAAAATGAACTCTTTTCACTACATATATACTCACTGCAAAACATGTTAAGGTCAAAGTAATGTGATATGCTGTATTTGTTGTGAATTCACATTATTGGGGTTTGGAGATGATTTAGTATAATTAAGAGAACTTGATATTCTTGCAGAGGACTCAAATTTGGTTCCCTGCATCAATGTTGGGTAGCTTGCATACAATTGCCTGTTACTGCAGTTCTAGTTCCAAATCGGACAGCGTCTTCTTGACCTTGCAGCCCCTTCACTCCATCACACACACACACACACACACACACACACCACATCACATACACACACATATACACGCATACCACACAACACATAACCTCTCCCAGGTACATACCACATACACACAAATAACAATAAAAATAAATCTTATAAAATGAACATTATTTTAATTTTTACCAATGCCATAATAATAAAGTTTACAAGAGATACTTTAGCTACATAGCCATTGTTTCCTTGAGTTATCACACATATAACCAGCATGAATGATGCTTGCAATCTATCCTGTTACATAATTAATTGCCAATTAGTTAATTTCCATCACAGAGTCCTCCATTAATTAAAATTATCATCTATGCCAGTAGAGTAACATTAATTGAAAATTAACATGTATCATCATTTGCAAAAATGTTTATAACTTTCAGTAAACTTAAGTACTAGGAGAGCTTATAGAAAAATATGAGTCTGCACATTTCTGGAAAGTACCTCTTTTAAAAGCACATAGAAATTTTAGTTATTAGATTCAAATGAAGAAATATGAGTGGTTGTTTGCTAGTTGTATGCCCATTTAAGAAAAATCTGCAAGTTTTTATCAATTGCAGATAACTTCTTGGTTAGGGATCAGTTGGTGTGTATGTCTACTTCTTTTAGCTCGAAGACACCAGCTGGTGCATATCTGCAGGCCCCATGCATACTGCCTCAGTCACTGTGAGTTCACATGTGTGTCAGTTCTGCTGTGTTTAGAAGGTCTTCTCTCAAGGGAAGCAAAATACTCATGACCAGCAGTAGATGGCCAAAAGAAAATGAATTCTATGTGGCATCATTGAAGGTTCTCTGTCTTATAATGTCACGTGGGGGCTACATTTTTTTCTTTCTTTCCTTCCTTTCCTAATTTTATTTTATTTTATCCCATGGTTCCTTTGCATATATATTATGGCTACTGATTGTCTTTTTGTAAAATTCCTGACCATGTAATGGAGTGTGTTTTTGCATGTCTGTTTCTAATGCCTTTTCTGGGGATCTTTTTCTCTGTTTGTTTATATTATCCTATTCCTGTTTGGTTTTGTTTTATCTTACTCTATTTTATTTTATTGTTATCCCCTAGATGTTTATTTGTTATCTAATGAGAAAAAGAGAGGGATGGATTCAGATGGGAAGGGAAGTGTGTGTTTGTGTGTGTGGGGGGGAGGTGGGAAGAACAGAGGGAGAGAAAAACAGCTAGTTTCAATAAAAAGAATTATAACTCTAAAAGACTGTCTGCAAAGCCCACTGTTAAAAGGATAAAAATTCTCATTACACAGAATAATTCAGCTTACATGTGTACTCAGTATGAATCTATAAAGAACAGCTAAGGTGTACAAAGTCTTATGTTGAGTTGACAGTGATAATTTACTCAGTTTTGAAATGATGAGTATTTCAATGGTAGAGACAATCTTTCAAAACTTAAAAACTATTTTTTGTATCTGGGAGATAGATCAGTGCTTCTAACACTTACTGCTCTGGCAGAAGACTTGAGTTCAGTTCCTTTCACCCCTGTGGCATTTCGCAATGTCTTTAATTCCTGTTTCAGGTGATTTGCTACTGCTGGCACTGCATGGACCTACTACGCATACACACATTCAGGCACATACAATACATGAAAACAAATAAATAAATTTTAATAAGTAGATTTTAAAAATGAGGACCATGTATTCAATGTTTCCTTCAGGCAGAAAAAGATACCTACTTTTATCCAATGCATTTGAAACACTGATTATAGCCTATTACTGGCCTTTATTATTTATATTTTTTGATTATTGTTGTTTATTTTTTATGTTTGACAACAAAATACATTTATTTAGTGACTTTAATTGTCTTCAACTCAGTCCCCCGCTCTTATCTGCCTCCATCTCCTATTGGACTTTATCAAGAAGCTGGGTTGCTTCTTGCTTTTTTTCTGCCTGTCTATATGGCTTCCTAATGGAGTAGGCTGATAGGTGATACAAAAAAAAAAATAGCAGATAATTCAACATATCTGAGATCTTCTTTACACTATTGCTTTTATATGAATGTGGTGATGTGACCAAGTCAAGGGCCCTAGACATGATCCTGCATCTGTTTTGGGTTGTCTTTTAGCATCACGGGACTTGTCTGTAACAGAGGTTCCTATGTCCCACACTTTAAAGACATGAATTTCTTTAAACATCACTTAAATAATGCCTTGTACATGTTACTGTAGATAATGAGATGGATTGTGCCAGTCATATTCTGCAAGTTCAAAGTGTAGAAGAGAAGTCAGACATATAAATAAAAAAAATAAACACAGATTCAATTGGTACAAAAATTAGAGAGTTTAACATATGCCCAACTTATGTAGGTTGATAAGTGTTAGGCATGAAGTTTCTATTACAATGTCAAAGATGGTATTAGAAATGTGGGTATGGAAAATATGAGATCTTAAGATATGATTCCTGAACTTACTTCAAAAGCACTGAAACAAACAGTAGTTTACTTTCAGTTTATGTTCAGCCTTTGTGTTGTGTATAAGGTTACACCAGGAGTCTAGGGATTTGCTAGAAAGCAGTTACTGATCACTCTCCTGAGCCATTTCTGTGTCCTGCCTTTTACTGTCTGGGATTGCCATTCTCTACAATCATAAACTGTTGTCAGGGGAGGTACCTTTACTTTTCTGTTTTTTCACAACTTTGTTATCAAACCTTGGAAAACCTCCCTTGGTAATGTTTCTTGATTTTTCTTCTTTTATATTTCAACTGAAGGATAATTATTCAGTGTAGGGTTGTTGGGTAAAGCTGTAGCTAATCTACAGATGAGAAACTTTCCCAAAGTCTGGAATATTTTAGGTCACATTCATCCAATTCCTTCATAATGCAAAACTCATGTCAGTGTTTACAGTGACTACAGGGACACATGGCTGGTGAATTGCCTCATCTGTTTCCAATCCTGGTGACCGGAGTTAGATGCTTGTGACTCACATGGAGGAAAGAGAAACTGATTGCCACAAGTTGTCCTC
Source organism: Cricetiscus sungorus (assembly GCA_030556225.1). NCBI lineage: Eukaryota > Metazoa > Chordata > Mammalia > Rodentia > Cricetidae > Cricetiscus > Cricetiscus sungorus. The sequence goes on from JANBXA010000141.1 coordinate 21,941,760, forward strand.
TAATGCATGCACAAACCTAAGAAGGTACAGTCAATCAGTCAGTCAAGTGTATACTAAAAATGTAAGCTGGATATAGTAAGATATACCTACAATCCTAGGACTTGAGAGGCAGGGCATGAGTTCAAGGCAAGGTTGGGCACACCTGGACCACAAGAATGAAATTCTATCTCAAAAGAACTAGACTAAAAGCGACTATAACATTCTTGTTCACTGTAGAAGAATTAAGATTAATCATTAATAGTGTAAAATTAAAATCGGAGGCCAAACATACAAATTACCTATGTCAACGCCTCCTGACGTTTTGTTGTAATACCAATACCACTACCAGAAAACCTCATTCAGCACTACCTATTAAAAGCAGTGCAGTGAAGGATAAAGAGATTGCTCAATGGTCAAGAGCACATGCTATTCTCCCAGAGGACAGGAATGCCCTCATAGCAGCCTATAAATTTAGCTCTACTGGTTCTGATACCCTGTCTTCTAGACACACACACACACACCACACACACACACACACACACAAATGTAAATACATTTTTAAAATATTCAAAACAGTGGATAGGTACAAAATTATTAAAAAAGGAGGGCCATTTACTTATCCAAATATTAGCTGTACAATTTTTAGATCAAAGAGATGAACTGCCTTCTTGTTAAATTCTTTACTACATGGAACACACTTTGTGAAATTAAATTGGGAAACATGGACAGAGGCAGAATGTTCTGTATGGTAAATCTTGAGGAAGGGACACAGGGTTGTACTCATTAACACAGTTTGTAGGGATAGTTTCACAAAGAATTGGTGGGAGAATGAGAATTGTGCAGGTCATGGAGGGCTCTCAAAACACAGTGCATAAAAGGACATTGGATGCATTAAAAATTTTATGCCAGTTCAAATAGAGAAAACTATTAATAATCAATGGAGATTAAAATGAATCATGTGTTCTTTTTTATTTTTCTTGGACTAGCACAACAAAATTTCCATTGATCACTCTTTGAAATGAGTAATTTTTGGTTTAGGATTTTTGACATCTTGATGGATTTCAAGAAAGCTACTAATTTATGCTGATGTGGTTTCTCATTCATCTTTTAAGTACGTAAGCCGAATGTTTTTATTTTCAAGTTCACATACATTTGGCTTTGGGCATTTTATCTGTGGGTTAGACTATTGGTACTTCCTATACCTAGTTGGCCACCACAGTCCCCTTGGGCAGTGTGAGATCAGAGAAAAATGAATGAAGTTGGTTTAAATAAGACAGTGATTTATTTATTTTTCATGGAAAAGGAATCCAGTGATGCATTGTGTAGAGCCCATGATACCTCTGACTTCTTTTTCCATGCTGTTAATTCCACATTCACCTTTCTGTTCAAGCTAGATGCTAGAGCTCCAAACGGAACATGGAGGAGGAAAAAATGGGCATTCTTCCTTGATATTATTCCCTCAAAAAAATCCTTGCTTCCAAATTTATCTTACAAACTAGGCTAACGGCTTACTAGAGCAACAGGACAGAACTTACAGACTTTTACTGAGAATGAGGCCCTTTGAAAGTAGTAGGGATTTGCCACAGGAAAGCATTGTGGCCTTTAAGGTGAGGTATTGTAAAGCTTTGCTATAGTAATGTTTCGAACTGAAACTGCTGCTGTATAGCAAATCTACCAAGAGATTTGAAATGCTAAATTGTGATGTTTTTCTCAAGAGAGTCTGTTATATGTTAACCTTTCCTGGTTGAAGGCCCAAGATTCCAAAATTAAATATGTCTTTAGTTTCTTCACATAAGATTCCTAATTAAAGCGGATTGGGTTGGTGTGAGCAGTGGGGTAGCCAAGAGGGTCAAGCAGCTTGCTCTCCAACCTGATGACCCGAGTTTACTAATTTGATTTACATGGTGGAGGGAGAGAACCATTTCCCGCAAATTCTCCTCTGTTGTACATCCCTGAGCTTTGCTACATGTGTACATAAACAAAAATTGTAAAGGCATATGGGGAGGGATGTCTGTTGAAGGATTCTTTATTGCCATTTCACAATGAATTTTGACAAAAAGGACAGATTAAAATATTCAAAGGGAAGAAACACAGGTCAAAGTCTGTAGTAACCCAGCCAGAGTTCCTGAGTTCTCTTTATTGGAGTTAAATGGGACACACACTTCTCCTGAGTTGTAGGGCTGCACCTATGAGACATTGTAAGTCAGTGAGTTTCCATAGAGTCTCAGTGTCAAATGACAAGAGGGGGCTGTGTGAGTGCCTTTAGATATTCAAGCTCTATACTGCCTGATGAAAGCAAATACCAGTCACTGGTCACAACATTCCTGTATTCATGTAATCCCATCCACATACTGTTTGGTTTTGTGTGTCAACTTGACACAAGGTAGAGTCATCAGAGAGGAAGGAACCACAGGTGAGGAAATGCCTCCATGAGATGTAGCTCTAAGGCATTTTCTCAATTAGTGATCAGTGGGAGAGGGTCCAGCCGATGGTGGGTGGTGCCATCCATGGGCTGTTAGTCCTGAATTCCATGCCAAAGCAGGTTGAGCAAACCATGAGGAGCAAGCTAGTAAGCAGTACCCCTCATGGCCTCTACATCAGCTCTTGTCTCCAGGATCCTGCCCTGTCTGATTTCCTGTCCTCACATCCTTCAATGATAAACTCCAATGTGGAAGTGTAAGCTGAATTAACCCTACCCTCCCCCCAACTTTCTTTTTGGCCTAACTAAAACACACTGTGACATTGGTGTGGCCAATGTACAGTGTAGCCCAAGGTTTTAGGCATAAAAGAAAAGTAATATTCTTTCCTGATGGGATGTTCCCAGCTGTCTTTTAAAATAAGGCTGTATACCTTTTGAGGGAATATGCCTGGTTACAGCAAAACAAACCTAGCAAGAATGCCCTTTCATGCTTGTATTTGCACTTGAGTCTACATAGAGAAGTACCAATTATTTCAAGAGACACTGGTTATGAAGTGGTAAAAGGAAGTAATCCCTGAGAAATGGAAATCAGATGAGGGCTGCCAGAGGTTAACCCCCACTGTCGCATGTGAAGAGACAAGCTGCATTTCACATGGAGGAGCCTATGCAGTGCCTCCCAGAAGCTCTTGAACTTAGCTGATACTCAGGGCTCAGATGGCTACCTCTGGGAGACTATATTAGTTGTTTTTATGTTGCTGTGGTGAAGCATCTTGACCAAAATAACTTATGCAAAAAGGGTCGGACTTTTAATACCATAGTTCCAGAGAGGGCAAGAGTCAGTCATGATGGGAAGGCTTGGCAGAAGCAATTGGATTCTGAGAGCTCACATCTTGAACCATAAGGATGAAGCAGAGAGAGCAAACTGGAAGTGATGGGGGCATTTTAATCTCAATGCTTACCTCCAGTCACTTAATTCCTTCAACAAAGGTACAGCTGCAAACAGTATTCAGATGCTGAAGGCTAATGGAGGATTTTCTTGTTCAAACCATGCTTTTATCAGTGGTGCAAGCAAGTTTTAGCTGGGCTGGGTAATTATTTCTAGCAGTCCTCTTTGTAAGTTTGCTTCTACCATGTGCGTATTCTGCACTCTGTGTGGAAAGCATGTCAGACCCCACTGTGCCCCATCCTTCTGTCTCACTCTCATATGTGGAGACAAAGTTGGCAGTTCTGGAATATCAAAGCAGTGAAGGTTCCTAGAACATAATAACACTGCAGAGAACCACTCAGAGAGGAAAAGAACTCTCCTTCAGCTCATAGAGTAAAGATAAGCATAACTAGGTAATGAACAGCCAGATAGAAGGAGAATGGGAGGTTTCTGCCACTCACAGGCATTTGGGATACTGTCTACTTCCTACAGCATGCTGCTAAACTTTAAATTGTTGTAAGGCATAGAGCATTAGGTACTCAGAAGTTTTTTTCCTCAGCAATGGGAAATAATTAGGCTCAAACCAAATGCTGTTGACATTCTATTGAATAAATCTTAAGACCAATGTCTGAAAGAATCAAATGGTTTCCAAGCATTTTGTGTAGGGATGAAAATCAAGAATGTTTGTGGTGATTTGAAATCATTGCATACCCAGTCAAAGGAAGTTCACAATGCTTGTCATCTAACTAAAAATGTCCATGCACTAAAAAAAAAATGTAGGAAAAGATTATCTATCAAAGATATCAATGGGTCAAAAGAATCTAAAATGACACAAATGTTAGGATGGACAGAGAACTACTTAAAGTACTTGTTATAACATTGGCTTGTTTGCACAAAAGCTATATGGAAGCAAGGAAGACAGTAGAGGAGCCAATTGTATTTCTTGAACTGGATTTGTTAAAGAACAGACTAGGCATTATGGAAGAAAAGACAGTTCCAAGACAGCAGTAGCAACCAATGAAGCTCAGTGTTGTGGAATATTACTTTAATTATGTAAAGGTTTGCTGTATTTGTTTCACCTTTCCTGCCTAAACACCTGATTGGTATAAAAAAAAATATGAATGGCCAATAGCTAGGCAGTAGAGAGATAGGTGGAGCTGGCAGGTAGAGAGAATAAGTAAGAGGAAAAATCTAGGCTAGAAAAAGAAAAATGAGAGAGAAAGAGATGGAGAAGCCCTGGGCCATCCATCCATGAAAAAAGACAAAGTAGGATGTACAGAATGAAAGAAAGGTACAAGGGCTCGAGGCAAAATGTAGATGAAGTGAAACAGGTTAAATAAAGTTATCAGAGCTAGTAGAACAAGCATGAAGCCAAACATTTATAACTAATAATATATTTTCCATGTCATGGGGGGGGAGTGTGACAGTCAACAAGAAAGCTTGCTCCAACAAAAAAGTAGGGAAAATGATAGCTAGTTAGATGATAGATAGTAAAAATAATTGCCAGTTACCTACAGGATAACATTGAGTATCTAAATGTATCTACTGTGAATTGATTCCCACAGTTGTGGATGAGAGGGAAGAGGACAGAAAAATGAATTAAAAAAAAAATCCAAAGATCTAAGAAGCCCAGGAAGTCCAAGATGAAATAGGTAGAAAACGACACCACTAAGTCAATCATGAAATCATCCATACCTATGGTAAAAAGTATCTTCAGCTAGAAGAGGAAAATGGTAAATAGGGTCCAGAAGAGCTAAAATGAGGCTATGGGAACTGGAGCTGTAGCTCAGTTAGTAGAGTGCTTGCCTAGCATGCATGAGTCCATGGATTATAATTAGTATTTTACAAATTGGATGTTGAGGCACAGGTTTGTGAACTAGCACCCAGAAAGGGAAGGCAAGAAGATCAGAAATTCATGGTTAACCTTGACTGTGTAGTGAACTAGAGGAGTTGGAGGCCAGTTTGGGAAACAAGAGACTGACTTAAACAAAACAACAACAGCACATACTTAAAGGGGTAAAATAAGGAAGCTGCAAATTCCTCCTTGTAATCAGAGCAAGTGGGAAGACAACAAAAGAATACATGTTTTTGAAAGACAGACACCCATCTATGAATTCCTTGTTCAGTGATATTAGTATTGAAAAAAACAAGTGAAATCATGACCTCCTCAGACACACAGAAGCAGAATTTGTCAGAAGCTGACCCACACCACAGAAAAATGTAGAGGCAGCCATGCTCTTCAGGTGGAGAAAATGAGAGTGTCTGGAAATACATACAGGATTTCACAAAGGAATACAAAACTATAAGAATGGTAATGGCATAAATAACCATCTGGCTGTTTATTCATTACTTTAAGTCTCATTAAAAACCAATAGACTAGTTTATGTTTATTGTATATTTTTGATTGTTTCTTATTTGCATACAATACATTATAAACATGTGTGTCTCCCTATTACCTCCTATTCTTCTTCAAATACTTTTCTACTTCTTTCTAATTACTCAACCAGTTTCTATTCCCGTGTGTGTGTGTGTGTGTGTGTGTGTGTGTGTGTGTGTGTGTGTGTGTTTGTATGAAAATATTTAAAGATCAAATGTTGTGGAACAAGGAAGATGGCTCAGTGATTAATACCATTTACTATGAAAGTAATATGATCTGATTTCAAATGCCCAGCACCTACAAAATAACTACACATGGCCATAAATGCTGCTAATACCAGCATGGAAAGGTAAACGCACCTGGATTCCAGGACTTTGCTGGTCAGTCTAGTGTAAGTAGTCTCCCACTTAGTGAGAAACACTGTCTCAAAAAGTAAGGCAGAGAGCAGTAGAGGATGATACCAAATGTCTCTCTTTGACCATTACATGTGCATGTATAGGAACACATACACATGCACATATGCACACAGAAAAATACTCATAAAAACAAACAAATCAGACTTTGAAAACTATTGAAGAGACCAATTACAAAGAAGCTAATTTTTTTATAATTCCTCTTATATAACATTTGCAAAATAGACAAATTCATAGGCTCCAGATATAAATGAATGGTCACTTTCAGATGGAGAGGCTTGGGCACATGGGAAATAACTGTAGACAGGTACTTGTTTGCTTTCTCAGGGAGATGTCTATGAAATGCTCTTAAAATCTGGATGGTTGTACTACTCCGCAAGTACAGTAAAAATTATTGAATCAGATCCTTTACATTAGTGAATTGTGTGGCAAGTGAATTCTGTCTCAGTAAATTTATTAGGAAACTTAGGAGAGAAAAAGCAAAGACACTAGATGTAAAGGAAAACACACTGGCAGTGAGTATCACAGAAAGACTGGGCTCTGAGTTCATACCCAGAAACAGACATAGCAAGCATATTTCTACAGTGGATTTTCAGTGGATACTGTGTGGTTGAAGGAAGGTTCTAGTTTCCTTATACAAAGTGGAGGGGTGTGGGCATTTTTTTGTAAACCAATGCTATATTTTTCCTACTTATATAACAGTATTTTGTGTGTTTTGGTTTGTTTGTGTTTAGTCAGCAAAGAAAGCAAAAAGGTCCACTATGGTCTTTGCATAGAGATGGTTTGGTTGATCCTCCTCTACTCCTGCCCTCTTTTACCTCTCTACCCTCAGTAGTTTTTCCCTTTTCAGTCTTGTGTATCCTATTTTCTTCCCACTGTCCTCTACCTATACTCACTTTCTCATCTCGCATACATGTACATTTATATAAAAGAAGAACAGCTTTGAATGTGGGAGAGAATTTGTGGCATGTGTCTGTGAGTCCGTTATACTTTTCTCTTTTAAGTATTTGTGTTGTGAGTCTTTCTCTGTCCTGCACTAGCTCCCAAAGTCATAACATGGAGATACTCATTATTAATTATGAAAGTTTTGCCAATAGTTTAGGCTTGTTTCCAACTAGCTTTTATAACTCTAGTTGACCTATTTCTTTTAATCTACATCCTTTTATTTTTATTTCGTTTTTCTTAGGTGGTTTGCAGCTTCTCTTGCTTTGGGAGCCATGTTTTTCTCACTTTGCGTATTAAATTTAAAACTTCCACTCTAGAACATCGAAGAGTCAGTAAATATGGTGTTGCCTTGGGTTTCGCAACACAAAGTGTTGATTTTGGAGCAGCTCTGTTCTGCTGCTTCAGCAAGAAACCTTGGCAAGAAAGTGAAGCCAAGGAACCTCCCCTCTTTCACAGATAAAAATGCTGTTTATCATTACAAGGCTTGAAATCTTTGTAACTGCTGACAAGTGGTGAATGTTGTCTCATTTGTCCTCTAAAACAGAATGACAAAATAGGATTCTGTTTGTCCTCTTACTTTCCAGTGGAAGTTTATGCTTGAAGAAACCTTTTATTTTTGCTATGAATCATCTTCTCATTAACATATATAAAACATGTATATGAAATATAAATTACAATCACAAATGTTTGCTTTTGCATTTCACTGGCCAGTTTGATGGAAAAAAAAGCATACTTAAAAGATATCCTATCCTGTGTCAAATGAGTAATAATGCCAAGTTTCTTCTGAAGCTCATGGGCCCAGCATAGCAGAGCGAAGGCTAATTATTAACTTTTGGAAGAAAGAGCTTTTATTTAGAACTTAGAGTATTCATTGTAACATAAAACTGCTGCTTCCTAGTGATGCAAGCATAGGTTTGGAAATAGGATTCTAAGTCCTCAGTGAGTAATGAGTAGTTTGACATGGAGAGTTAAGTCACAGTGCAATCCAGACATGTGTAAAAGGATCTTCTTTTATAGGCTGAAGAACTAGGACTATCAAAGTTCCAGCCAAATGTAACTGACATAGGCATGAGTGAGTTGACTAAACAAAGAAGAGTCTGCATAGACTGGCCGCAGTGTGAATATGATTTACAGGAGAAAATGTTGTATTTTTGATGTATGTGTGTGTGAGTGGGTGTGTGTGTGTGTGTGTGAGAGAGAGAGAGAGACAGACAGACAGACAGACAGAGAGAGAGAGACAGAGAGACAGAGAGACAGAGACAGAGAGGGGGGTTTAAGTGTAGAAAAAGACAATAAGTTGGTATTTTTGATTGAAATAAATTTAAATCACGATAGAACATGCATGCATCTGTGTTGCATGACTGTGTGTTACAATGACTGCTTTAGGAAAGTTCCAAGAGCCATTTATTGTGGCCTACTTGAGTAGAGAATTTATTTAGTAAAGACAGTGACTAGAAAGCAAAGCCTTGGAATAGTGGGATGACTTAGTTTAAAGTGAAGAACTTAGTTTGAGCCTACAGAACCTACAAACCACAGGTTCAATGAGGGATCCTTCCTCAAAAGCTAAGGTAGGAGGTGGTTGTGACAAACACATGACATTGCCTTCAAACCTCTGCATGTACATGTGCACACACATATGCATATACATTTGTACATGTATGTTCACACACAAATATATACACAAGAAAAAGAAAAAGGAAAGAAAGAGAAGTGAATAGGGAAGACAAAAGGCAGAAAGAGAGAGACTTTAATGCTAGACACCAAACCAAGCAAGCTTCTAGATACAAGAGTGAAATAAGAATGATGTATATTTGTAAACATTGTGAGCCGAGACTCATTCTAAGACCCATCAGAACAATACAGACACTTTATGATTTTATATTTTCTTTATTTTTAAGAGTCTAGCTCCCCAACTTCCCACACTAATATTCTTAGAGCACATTCCTTATGATTATTCTGTAGTTAATAGAACCTTAAAAAGAAAAGTCACTTTGATTAGTTTAGTTCTTATTTAATGCAAATTGCTTGCTATTTCATGTGTTTCCTTTTGGCAGTTAGCCCTATAGTTAACAGACAATTAGTCAATATGTGATTTACTCATTCTTTTGAACCTGAAAAGCAAGCTACACATTCAGTTTAATTTATTTTTAAAATTATGAGCTTAACCCTTGTCTTGCTTTTGTTTTTGGTCTCTGCATCTTTTTTTCCAGCTTTATTATTTGTTGACTGGCATTGTTTTATTCATTTACCTCCTGACTTCAAATGACTCTGGGCCATGTGAGCCAATCAGTCAGTGTGAGAAAACATGTGCTCTTTCTTTTTATATACTTTTCATATCCTTTCATAAGTGTTTTCCCATGATGTGTTATTTTTAATTACTAATGGGGGGGAACCCCAGCTAGTACAATATCTCTGTATGTAGTCTTAATGTTTTATTCTTTAAATTGCTTAAATAATGAAAGAAATAGAATAATTAAAAGCTGGTATTAACTTCTTTAGTAACTTCTTTTTTCTGCATTCATTTATTTATTTTTATTTTACATATCAATCTCAGTTCCCTTTCCCTCCCTCTTTCCTTCTCTCCCACCCTCCCACCCCCCAACCACCCTCCCCTTCCACCCTCCCCCCTACTCCACATGTAGAGTGATGCCTTCCAGGATGGGTCATCTAAATCTGTCAAGTCATTTGACAGGTCTTCTCTCCAGTGGGATGTGCTCCCAAAGTCCTTTTGTGCACTAGGGATACATCCTGGTTCCACTGTCCAAGTTCCCTTAGACTTACCAGGCCTTCACAAAGAATCACCAGCTTATAATTCACACCACCAGAGAAACTAGGGTACAAGGAGGATTTTTAGAGATTCATATAAGATCCCTCACAGAAGAGGAAAGGGACAAGATTTCCTGAGCATATGGGAAGTGGGGGGGGCAGTGAGTGGAGAGGGATCTAGGAGAAAGAAGGGGGAGGAAAGAAAAGCATATGGGACTAGGAAGATTGATAGGGGTAGGAATAGATGAGAGGAGAGAGAGAGAGAGAGAGAGAGAGAGAGAGAGAGAGAGAGAGAGAGAGAGAGAGAGAGAGACCATAAAAGAGGGAGCCATTATAGGTTATAGGTTTGAAGAGAAAACTGAACCTAGAGAAATGTTCAGAGACCTACAAGACTGACCCCAACTAACAATTTGAGCAACAGTGGAAAGGCTACCATAAATGCCCTTCCTTGATAGTGAGATTGATGACTAACCTATTCACCATCATAGAGTCCTCATCTAGTAGCTGATGGAAACAGAAGCAAATGCCCACAACTAAACACTGAGCCGAACTGAAATCCAGATGCAGAGAGGGAGGACAAGATCAGGCTACAGAAGCACATAGAGACAGCTGACCTGAACAAGAAGGAGCTAAGGGGTCCCCAGACTGATAGCTGGGAATATAGCATGGGACTGATGCAGACCCCCTGAACATGGGTATCTTCTTTTCTTAAATGCAAGTGATACTATAAAATTCGTAGTTTTTTGTTCTGGTTTCTTCTTGATACAGTGAAAGTGTTGTGCTGATATGATTCCATCTGAAATATTAAAAAAACTGTTGCTTGTGCTGAAATATATTATTAACAATGTTCTAATGGTTCCTCATACAATAGAGTCTTTTCTAGGTCTCTTATAGACTAGTTTTATACCATTAATGCTCCTGTGTTAAAGCCTAATTCCCAGAGTGTGGTTTTAGGATGGAACCTTGGGAATATAGTCAGGGCTACTTATATTCATTAGGTGGGACTCTTATAATTGTATGAGTGCACTTATGAAAAAAGACAATGGAAGACTTTCTCTCACTCTCTTCACATAGAGATAAAATGGAAAGGTAGTAAACTCTACAAGCCAGCAAAAGGATCTTCACCAAGGATGAGATTGTACAGAAATATGACCTTGGACTATTCTGTCTCCAGGATTGTGAAAAAAGAAGTGTTTGTTGCTTAAGTCATCCGGTCTATGGTATTTAGGGACTCTATCTTAGAGGCACCAATGTCTACATCATATATACTCGTTATGCTCTGATATTTTAGGAATTGTGTGGCTAACAGATTGGGATCTGACTCAGTAGTAGAGCAGTTACCTCACCAGTGTGAGATTCTGGGTACATTCCCTGTTATCAAAGTGGGGAGGGTGGAGGGAACACTCATATGTTAGTATCATATATATGTGCTTATATTTTATGTATGTATGTATATATATGCATGCATGTATATGTGTATGTATGTATGTATGTGTGTGTGTTTATGTCCCTTTTGTGAATTTCCAGTCTTTTAAAGAGAAAATGACCTTTTGTAAAGTCAGTCTATTGAGTGGTATTTACTCTGTAAGTCAAAGAAGCATGTAGAAAATCTGGCTAAGACTGACTAGAAACTCAAGTGATAGGTCCCAGATTGCTTAGTTGCACAGTAACATGATAGATGGGATGTTCTAAGATGTATGAACTATTTTACTTAGGTTAACTATGTGTTCAATAGAAATAAATTGGATTTCCAAGGTGATGTGACTAGCATCCTGAAAGGGTTCGTTCATTTCCAGTTGATGAGTTTCATGATGTTTTACAAATTCATCATTTTTTTCATCTGACTTGTCTTTTCTAGAATTGAAATGTAATGTAAATTCACCCTAACATGTCTTGCCCAAAGTTCATGAGCTATGAACAAGTCTATGTATTACAAAACAATATCTACATTGTTCTATATATGTAATGGACATTAAAATATGTATTTGAATTTCATGATACTTCAATAGTGCCATACTAATTTGTGCAGAACATATTGGCAGTTTCAAGCAATCTGCCTTTGCAATTGTAGGTCAGAGAGCTATGATAAATTCAGAAACCCATGACCAATTTGATTTCATCAGAGATGCAATGCTTCATTTTGTCTTATTTATAGTTTTCTTTTTGCCCATTGCCTTTGCCATTTTGCACATTCCTGTACTTTCAAACAAATCCCCATGTAAATATTCAGAATTGACATTCAGAAAGACGAACACACATCAGCTGAGTAATTATAAAAACCTACCTATACAACTGAACTTCTTACTGCCTACAAGGTAATTTTCATGTATTGTTATAATAATCAAAGGAACACTTTGATTACTGATCATTGTTTAACAGTGAAAGAAGGAGACATTGATGGTTTAACCATCCAGCAAAAACAGAAGAGTTAAGATCTGAGACCAAATGTAGCACAAAACACTGGACATGTTGTTTAGTAATGCTTAACACAAAGTTGCAAGATTTAGAATCTTGACATGATCTTTCTTCATGTGTTGTTTTTAGTAATAGTGAGTAAATCACTGAGCATAGAAGGAATATTGGTGCTAGCAGAAAAATTCAAGGAAAGAGGGAAAAGTGTCGCGACTGCCTCAACCAGCAAGGAAGAAACAACGCTTGGACTCTTCTTTAAGTAGTTTTAATCAGGAACCTTGAATAATCTTCTGACTCCAGGAAAAACCTGCCCACAGCTTATAAGGCCTTGGGGTAGCCAACCCCAGCATGCCACGTGGTGAATGGAACAGTCCAGCATAAGTGGCACTCAGGCCTGATCTCAGCCTTAGTAAATAAGGACTTGTTTACATTCACATGAGAGCCCTCACTATCAGGAAGGTGGAAGGCTGAAACCAGTGCCACCTTTAAGGCATGGCACTTCACAGCTCTCTACACAAAAGTGGTCCACCTTAAGGTGTTGCCTAGGAGTCCATTCTGAAGAAGACTATGAACACATGAAAGTCCTTGGCCAGACTAATCGGCGTGTCTGAAGGACTTGACTTTTAAAACTTGCTTGTTGTAGTTGGTTTGTGGACATGGGGCACCAAATGAAATTCACCCTCCTCTCTTTTCCCCATAAGGCAGGAGACTGCCACACCATATCCGGGCTTATTTAAAGTCCCCAAACAGTTTGTAAATGAGACTGAGTATTTTTAATCTCACTACACCATGAGTAAGAAGCAAAGAGAGACAAGAAATAGAAGGAAATTGGTTAGACACTGGAAAAACAGCAAGTAAGCATCAAAACATTCAGTTTTATGTTCACTAGAATTTGCTAGGCAACACATGTATTAATGGATGGCCCATCTACTTTCCTGTTAGTGTGAGAATCTGCTCATGTTAAGATAGTATTAGTTGAGAGTGTTTACTCAGATACATGTAGAAGAAACATGTTTCTATGTTTGCGTTATGTGAAAGAAAAGTAACCATGATAAGCAGCCAATAAATTACATTCAGAATGTTTATTTTCAAAAGTTACATTACTATGCCAGCATAGATAAAGGTAATCATTTATCACAATATGGATTGTGGATGTAAAAGGTAAAATAAATGCACCCATATTTCTTGCATGATTTCTAGTTTGTTTGCTTTAAATGTTGGCTAGGACACCTTTAAATTCATTCTTTCCTTTATTGATTTGTACTGCCATGTGATACTGTGATACTGTAATGATTCAAGCCGAAAAGGTAGAGCAAAGTACTATTTTTATTTTTAAAGTTAGTTTTTTTAAAAAAAAATTATTTTGCATTCCAACCACAGTTTTCCCTCTCACCCCTTCTTCTGCCCTTCTTGCCTCCCGAACTCAGCCCAACCCCCATCCACTTCTCCTAGAGTATAAGGGCTCCCATGGAGGGTCCACAAAGTCTGGCCCATTAAATTGAGGCAGGACACTCCTCCCCCACACACACATTAAGATTGAGCATGGCATCCTACCATATCAAATGGGTTCCAATAAGCCAGCTTATGCACCAGGGATAGATACTTGTCCTGCAGTCAGACCCTTTAAATAGGCAACAAAGTAGTGTATTTATAGTAAGAAATTATCTTTAATTTCTGTCCTATAAAATGAGATTCTTGAATTTTCTTAAGTTGACAACTGGCTTTGGAATTTTTCAGTCCAAGGATTTAATTATTTATCTTTAGTGTGAATGTGTCATTGAGAGAACACAGAAAACTAACTGGATTGAGTGAAGATACCATTATTTCTGTCATTTGTAAGAATGACTAAAAATAATATCATCAAATTTATATTATATTATATATATTATATAGTAAATCAAGTCCCCAAATCTTTAATTAAAATGAATACACTGAACAGTTGTTGAATGCACCATTTATTATTTTTAATAATGACTTTATCAATATATAGCTCCCATATCATGGAACTCCCCATTTCAGGGAAAAACATTCAGCTTTTTAAGCATATTCATAGAGCTATACTACCAACACACAGTCAGGCTTGCTCCATCACTATACAAAGTAACCACATATGCTTTAGTGGTTACTTTCCACTTACCCTATGCCTCAGTCCTGGTAGAGATATTTGAGGGCTCTGAAGCAAAAAGGCAGATCTGGTTACAGAAGCCTCTGTAGAGGATGTGGAAAAGGGAAAGGAAAAATAATTCTTACAAGTAGAATATAGAAAATCATAAAGAGCGGACATTGACATGGGAGGAAAGAACAACAAGATAGTTACTATGGTGCTGGGGCTAGTGATTATGCTAGGCTGATTCTGTTAAATAGGGCTAGTAACTGATTCATCAAATTTTGTGAAATACCTGAAGTGAAGTCTCTCCCAGGTCTTGGCCCACAGAAAGGAAATAGGCCCCCAACACTGGAACAAATGGCCCCAGATAAACAGCACTGTTTGGTTCACCCCTGGCCAATGGACAGTCTGGGGACTTTCCAAGTCATTCTATGGTTTATTCTTTGAATAAGAACAGGTCATACCTGGGTGGTCTCTCAAACATGAGATCATACTTTGTAATCAATCACCTTGTGCCACATGCATGTATGCTAAAAATTTGCAGTTTGTATCTATAAAAATGTGCCTGAACCCTTTGGAGGGTGTGCAGATTTACCCGAGATTGCTGTCATCTGAGTGCACTCATTCAATAAACACCTCTTGCTTGTTGCATCTTCTGGTTTTGGTGTTTGTGTCATGGGGCTCTCCAACCGGCCCATCACGATCTCGGAATTAGGGACCAACAGTCCTAGTTTAAGTTTAAGATTTCTTTCTTAAATTTCTTTAACATCATTGTATGAACTTTGAATCATTTTTTATTTAAATTATATCTACTTTTTTTCCCTATCTCATGTACCACAAGAGTTTTCACTTGTTGCCAAGTTCCTACTTATGAAAATGGGGTAATACAAACGAAATTTTGATTTATTTTACTGCCAACATGGTTACTTATGTTTGCATACGGTTTTGCTTATATTCAGAATATCCTGGCTTTAAATCCTCGAATTCAAGCTCATGCATCACTGCGTTCCACTGTGGCCAAGAAACTAGACAAGAAGCATTGGAAAAGAAATTCTGATAAGAACTGCTTTGTAAGTATCACTGACACATGGTTTCCTGCTGAAAATAGTCCCACACACTGAAGACAATGTCGTTTGTACTTTAGAAATGTAATTAAATATCTATAAAGTACTGCTGTGCTTTTGAAATACATTCAGCATTTTATTTTCAATAACAGTCTCAGACCAACATTTCTTTTTCTAAATTCTATGAAATTTAGCTTAAAATTGTTTTGTGCAATGGGAACATGGTGAAAGATTTTCTCTATCATAAGGTCCAGTGTCACTGAGGATGATGGGGCACACGGCTACCTGTTATCTGGAAATATATTCTTGAGAGACATATGACTAGTAAGTTTCCAGTATAAACAGCTGACATACCCAGGTTTTATCTGCTTGTCAAGACCATAACTCACTGTGTAACCTAGAGTGGCTTCATACCCACACAATTCATTCTATTCTCACCTCCTGTGTCCTAAGGTTGCAGCTTAAGCCACAACACCTATAGAATTTTGATGTGTGCCTATGTCATGATTACAGACTTCAAGGTCATGAATGAATATTAGATATGACCTCAAAGATAGTGTTGAAAATGTAATTTTGCAGGCCAAAATATTTTAAATTGTAATGGATTTTCTTTTTTACTAGAATTTCCCAAAAAATTTTTTTCAAGATAATTAAAGAGACTGGAATAATAGTTTGTTTTGGTTTTATTCTTTGGATGCTTTATACATACTGTTGCTTAAGATGTGTGACTTTAAGGTCATTATTTATGTTCCTCCTTCCACTAGGAGGATGGTACTTGAGGGAAGGTACTTGTAAATATGCTTATTGTACCTGTTACATTTTTATATCATGGGCCACTCTACAAAGGGTTTTGAAAACAATAAAGAGATAGGGAGAGTATGGCATGAAAAGATCCTCCCAGTCAGGTACAGCTATGGATTTGGCATTCTGTTTTTCTTGGTCCACTCCTGAGAACTCTACTCTCTACCAGGATATTTCCAATACCAGTCTTTGAAAGGACACTGAGTGTAGACCACACTGGATGATGTGGTAACATGTTATGATCTATTATAATGATGGCAATGATTGAAGAGAATGGTATAATTTTCAAACTTACCTGTTCAAGGCTATCAAGAATAACTCTCTTTATTTCAAAGATGTGAGAGCTATGAACCAGAGACATCAGACAACTTCCCTAAGGCCTTTCATTCATAAATGATCTAACATTCTTTGGTTCAGGTTCTATTTAGAAATAGAAGTTTTTCTCTATTATGATTGTTATTATTACTACCATCTTAGGAAAATGATCATTTCATTCCAGATGTGATATTATACACTGAGTTTTTTATGTCATGTCTTCCCAAATATATAACTGCCCAAGGTAGTATTGAGATGTTTTCTCAACCAAGTATTTATTGTTTTGAATTTGTAGAAAAGCCGTCTCATGATATATTTGAGACTATCCACTGATATTTGCTTTACGTGATAGAATTGCTATTAAAACCATTCAGTTTTTGTCATAGTGAAGACTGTCTGTGATGAAGATACTGGCAGGGCTGAATTCTGCTAAGACCTTTCTATTTGTCTTATCAGTACTTCCTGTTTCCATTGCTTTCTGTTTTTATGTAGTCTTACTATTCTACTGGCTTGTTTAAATCTGTTTACTTCCTTAAATACTGTCTCTAAGTAGCTTACATTTTGGGTTAGTATTTCAACATATGAATTTTACAGAAACATTTCAGCTTATACAAATAACTTTAAATTATGAAATATATCCAGTGTTTCATTCATCCTATAACAATATGTCCTATGGAAAGAACTGAGCATTAAGTAAACATCAATTATGTATAAAGAGGATTATTCTAGGCATTATTCATTCAGTAGAGAAAAAATGTAGAAAATCCTCTGAATTCCAACTACTGAATCATGGTTAGCTAATTCAAGCATAATTGTTGTGTTAAATTGTATGACCACTAAAATTATTTTTAAATATTTAATACAATGAGATAAACATTCATAATTCACATTACATACAAAGCACATGAAATATCTGTATATCTAATTGCATTTGTCTACTTATTTAAACTATACCTTTGTGTACACTCACAAAGATTAAAAAATGCCCATATAGTTATTAATGGTGGTTATCTTTGTGTTCTCAACATTTTTGTGTATTTTGGATTTATATAGTAAGTAAATATAAATGGGACAATAAATGAAAAGCTTTCAATCTATGTAAAAATTATAATCCCATTGTAAAGATCTGCTGAAGATGCAGATCTCTCTGCAAACTCCAATGATATTCATAGATGGGGAGAGAAGCACAGTGAAGTTCATTTATGTGGGGAGATTGGAAGCTAGGGAGCAAACTGATCCCCAGTTTACCAACTAATAATTTTTTTCTTTCCTTCCTCTGCATAAGTATTCTCTCTGTGCTGTTGTAAAGAATTGAATAACATTGTTATCAAGAATATGCTTTAATTTTTATTTTCTATTCTTTCTGTACAAATGGCAACACCAGAAATACTCATTTTCTTTTCTCTCACCAGAGGAACCAGTAAGGCAGACAGCACTCAGGCAGGCAATAGCCAGTTACTGGCAGGTTTTTCCCGCCAGCCTGCCGCCAGCCTGCCTGCCACTGGTCTGGTGCGCCGGCCCCAAATAATACGCTGAGGCTCTGTATTTGATTCAATCCTGTTGGCCAGTTACCATTATTGTTTATGGGATAGCTCTGTCTTAATTATTAACCCATTTCTACTTATCTAAGTATTTCCATGTGGTCATCTTATCTGGGAGCTGCGGCTGGTGTCTTCCTTCCTCCCTGGTCTACATCTTGACTCCTCCTTACGACTTCCTCTTTCCTCCTTGTGGTCGCCTAGCCCCACCTATCTTGTATCTTATTGACCACAGTGCTTTATTAATTTAACCAGTATGAGAAACATATTTACAGAATAACATCTCCCATCAATAGCCAAACATAAGAAGACAAGAAGACAGGAGTCCCTTTATAAGGCACTCTAATGGGGCAAGCGGATGACCTTGGCTCCTACCCTTTCCTGAGATAATGACATACCTAATGTTTCTACTGGGGCCGTATCAGAGGCCAAAGAGAGATCCTGAATTTGTAGGCTTGAACTCACAGAGAGCCAACTGCTTCAACCTTCACAGTGTTCTTATTAATCCGTGCACTACTACCAGCAGAGGTGTATTCTTGAAGTTGGCTTGACCCCTGCCTCCAGTGGGGACATTGTAGAGCCTCTGGATCTAGCTGAGATTAGGCAATATCATAGGTGTATCTTGGCTCTGCCTTGTCCTCCTTCATCCTCCTCCTGGCCTCATTGTTTTCCAGCAGAGCATCCATTTAGAAAATATATATATATATATATATATATATATATATATATATATATATATATGTCCAATCTCAAGTCCAGTTTAGCTTTTAGAAAAATTATGTATATATTTTCATTTCAGGGTCTCATCTATAGTATTTGCTGTGGCCCTGCAATTTCTCTTTATTGAGGAGCTGATTCTCTCATACTCTCTCTCTTCATCCCTCTCTCTATCCCTCTTTCCCTCCCTCCTTCCTCTACCCTCTTTCCCCTCTTCTCTGTGGTGTGTGTGTATATATTTCTCCCCTTATTCTACCCTCTCTCTCTTTCTGTCTTATTTTTTAAAAACTGTTATTAATAAAATCATTCCCTCTCAGTTTTTAGTAGCATCTTCAACCAGATAATTCTGCTATTTAGAACTCTAGCCAATCTTTCTATTTCTGCTGTGACAACCAAATACTCACTTAGTAGCTCTTCTTACAGATCTAAAAGGCACCTCAAATGTGACATCCTG
The DNA here is from genome assembly GCA_030556225.1 of Cricetiscus sungorus. Lineage (NCBI taxonomy): Eukaryota > Metazoa > Chordata > Mammalia > Rodentia > Cricetidae > Cricetiscus > Cricetiscus sungorus. The sequence continues at coordinate 21,960,992 of JANBXA010000141.1, forward strand.
ATAGTCAAATTATGAAATTACTATCTTGTCCCCAAAATCTGCTCCTCATAATTTCTGCCTTCATCTTTTGCTTTAGAGTAAAATATTAAGAGTATATGATGTACTTATCACCACTCCTTTAGGTCTTTGTGGTGGCCTTGAGCCCCTCTTCAAGTAGACACTTAACAATTAGCACAGCTGAAGTCTCCTTTAAAAGTTCTGAGCTATGAATCTGCCAGGGGTCTTTCTGCTCACATGCAACTTGCAGAATTTCCTTTGCTCACCTATCATCCCAGTAAAGCTGTCTCTAGGATCCCTATGTCAAATTCTGCCTGCCCTTTACCTGGCTTTTATTGGGCTTCCTTGCTTGGCTTTTCTTCACAATATGGGATACTGTTATGCTCCTTTTAATCATATTTAGCTCAGAGTCTTCTTTTTGCCTGTAAGTAAAACCCAGTAGAGTAGGAATCTTTATATTTCATTTGTCATACATTTCTTCTTACCCTTGACCCCAGCTTCTTAAATGACACCTGGCACCTGGCACCTGGCTGGTACTTACTGCCTAGCTATTGAATGAATGTATGAATAAACAAATGGACAGGACCCTTGTTTTCCCAATTCTTTATATACTGAACATTAGAATCCAAAGGTTTTTTTTTGTGTTGCAATGATTGGCAGTGATTTGTGTGCATTCTGTCACTGCATTTGATTTTTGAGGAATGTGGGTCCCTCAGATTATTGTCTTTACTTGCTCATGATGATGTCTAGGCTGAAAAAATGCTAAATTATTTACTTAGACACATTTAAATTACTTATGTCCTTACCAGTATTTCACTTCACATCTTTAGAAAATCCAAATGTGTTTGTAAAAACAGACATACTTTAAAAGTTCAGTAGGACTAGAAAGATTGAGTCAGGGGGAGGAATACACAAGAGAAGAGAAGAGAAGAGAAGAGAAGAGAAGAGAAGAGAGAGAGGAGAGGAGAGGAGGAGAGGAGAGGAGAGGAGAGAAGAGAAGAGAAGAGAAGAGAAGAGAAGAGAAGAGAGAGAGAGAGAGAGACTATAATAGAGGGAGTCATTATAGGTTTGAAGAGAATACTGACTCTAGAGAAATGTCCAGAGACCTACAAGGATGACCCCAACTAACAATCTGAGCAACAGTCCAGGCTACCTTAAATGCTCTTCCCTGATAATGAGATTGATGACTAATTTATCCACCATCATAGAGCCCTCATCTAGTAGCTGATGGAAACAGAAGCAGATACTCACAGCTAAACACTGAGCCAAACTCCTAGGATCCAGTTGCAGAGAGGGAGGAATGATAAGAAAAGGGGTTAAGACCAGGCTGGAGAAACTCACAGAGACAGCTGACCTGAACAAGGGAAACTCATCGACCCCCAGACTGATAGCTGGGAAACCAGCATTGGACTGACTCAGACCCCCTCAGTTAGGAGGCCTGGGCAGCCTAAGGGACTTCTGACAGTGGAACCAGGATATATCCTGGTACATGAAAGGACTTTAGGAGCACATTAACCTTAATGTGCACTCCCTTAACCTAGAGACAGGAGAGAGGGCCTAGTCTCTACTCCAAATGACTTGCCAGATTTTGTTGATCCCTCCTGGAAGGTATAACTCTCCTTGTGGAGTTGTGGGGATGTGGGGTGGGAGGGTGGTTGGGTGGGTCTGGGAGGGAGGGAGGGAGAGAGGGAGAGAGGGAGAGACGGAGGGAGGGAGAGGAAACTAGGATTAATATGTAAAATAAGAAAAAAATTAAAAAACAAAACATTACCTCAGAAGACAGAATTAAGACTCCAGCTTTGGTTTGACTGTGGTCAGCCTCATTCCAGATAGTCATCAACTAATCACAGCACATATCTGAGTTATGTATGAATTTCTTTGAAGTCACAGGTAAATGTTTTAGGAGGCATTGTGCAGTCCTCATTCCCTACCTAACTCTCCTCCATCTTTGTACTCATTTAGCTCATGGTTAAAACATCCATGCTTTCAGCATATCAGATGCTACTTAGAAAGGAATAAAATCTACAAAAGTTGTATTCTATTTTTTTTAAGAAAAACTCCCAATTTTGTCTTAATAAGTAGATTATTGGCTTCTAAGAATGCAGGCCTTGTTTTGTCCTTAGGATGGCAATTTTGAAATTTTTGCTCAATAATTTCATTGTTTGGCAGCTTGCTAGCATTCTATTACTAATTGGAAATTCTGAATTGCATTGGGAATTTAAGCTGGCAAATATGTTTGGACTGGGTAATGAAGCACAAAGCAGTTATTCCCAATATCTTTTAAGCAGGTGTTCCATACCCACTTTTTTTGACATTTTGAAAATGTTGAACTGTCCTAATTACATAAATATTTTGCAGTCTTTTTCCACGAGCAATTTTTGAAGACCAGAAAAATATTGTGAATCAGAAGATTTATCCCAGGTGAAAAATACAAGAAAACATGGTTAGTTACAATGAGCCATTTGTTTCAGAATCTTAGCGAATTTGTTCTAAGTTTCAGACACAGAGGAGGTGGAGTGTTCCAGGAGCAGTGTGTAGAGTCAGGAGAGGGAAAAAGGGAAGTCTTGAGATAGGGCAGGATTTAAGATGATGTAAGTGGGACCACTGACTATAGATAGTCAATATAAAGGGCTACCCAGTGATAAAAAAATTGTCATAGAAATAAATGAAAAAATATGTAAGTAGGGCCATTCGTGTTTCCCTTTGCTTTAGTTCATATAGGGCTCTGTGTGGCACTGGACCTCCTGACCTCAAATAAGAACAGGTAGAGGAGAGAAATGCACTAAAAAAAAAAAAAAAAAAGTGAGAGGTGAAGTGAACTTACAAGAGAATATGCAGATGAATACCATTTTTTTTCCCTTTAATTATGGTTCCCAATGAGGTTCTTTCATACTTCTACAGTTGGATGCTTACAGTTTGCCTTGTCTTCTGGGCCTGCTTGTTTCCCCACTTCTCAGATTTGCTTGGTCTTTAGATGACACCCTCTTCAGTTGCTAAAGTTCTCCTAAATTTATTCACTCTTGCTTAGCTAGCTAACTCTGTGGCACTGTTAGGTGTAATATGGAATGTGAGTCGCAATACGGGTCTACCAAATTGCCAATCCAGATTTCTAAGTGTGAATGTTACAACCTCATAGTGTTTGCCTCACATTGACAGTGAAGAAGTGACCCCTCTATACCTTGCCTCTCCTTGTACCACACTGACAAACAATTCTCAGAGCCTGCATTTTGGAATGTTGACAATGGCTTTCTTACAAAAATAGATTTATTTTAAGCTTGACTTCCTGAAACTAAAAAGAAATCATAACTCAAATTATTTTCTTTGCAACTTATAAAACCTTCTTTGGTTGGTAGAAAAGGCAGTGTTTGTGTAAAAAAAGGCTATTACATGACCTAATACATGACTAGATACTAAGGAATGTAAGGAATGTCACTGATTTTGTTTTCCTTCTGTGGAACTTAATCTCTAACTTAAGTGCTACTCTGTCTGGCTCTTCCTACTTTATTTTTATTTTTCCAGGATGACATATGAACTAAAGGGATTTTGTCTCACTGATTCATTGGTTGTAATTTTGATATATAAGGTTGGTCGAGTCCAGTTTTTATTTTTTCCTTATTGCATGTGTGCATGTGTGTGTGTGTGTGTGTGTGTGTGTGTGTGTGTGTGTGTGTGTGCCCGTGTGTGTGCGTGTGTGCGTGTGTGTGTGTGTGCCCGTGTGTGTGCGTGTGTGTGCGTGTGTGTGTGTGTGTGCGTGTGTGTGTGTGTGTGTGTGTGTGTGTGTGTGTGTGTGTGTGTATGCCTGCCTTGTCTATTCATAGCCTGCAGAAGGACATTGGGTGTCTTACCCTATCACTCTCAACATTCACTTGATATACGATTTGTCATTGAACCTGGGGCTGGGTTACTGGCCAGCAATCCCCAGTGCCTGCTTTTGAAAACCAGGTATTGGGAATTTGAATTTGAATTCTCCTCTTTGAGCAGTAGCTACTCTTACTAGCTGAGCCATCTCCCATCGCTTCCCACCCACAACAATTCTTTATGAATTTTTCTTTTCCTGCTCTCCCAGGCACCAGACTCCTCCCGTTTGTCACCTATCTTTTCAGTACTCTCAAGGCCTTGAGAGTGTAGCAGTCACTGTGATGTTATGTTGGGCCCTGGACCTCAGGGTACCTCATGTGGCAGGCCTCTTTCTCCGGCCTCAGCTAGCTCCTAAATCACAAAGTCTCTGTCTTCTGACTGCTACACACCAGATGTTGGCATCTGTAGGAACCGTCCTGCAACCCTTTTCCTCCAGCATTTACTTGTCTGTTTTTCCTCTCCTGTCTCTCTGCCATTAAAATATTAATGTAATCTGTGTTGAAAGGTTAAAAGTTGAGAGAAATTTACTTTTGCCTTGGCTCATATTTCCTCTTCTAACTACTGTGAATCACCCAGGTTCATTTTTCTCTCCCTGAAACTTTGATTTCTGTGATTCTGTGACAGAAATGCTGTTTCTGAGTTTTGCCATTATTTTCTTTTTGGGGGGAAATTTTTTTGAAAATATAGTGTAGAAATTTTGTTTAGTTTGTTTTGTTTTCTGCATAGTTTCACTGCTAATGCCCTGGATGGTCTGTAACTTATTATGCAGACCAGGCTGGCCTTGAACTACAGAGATCTCCCTGCCTCTTCTAAGTGCTGGGATATATGCACTCTGGCTCCCTTTTATTCTATTCTTTAAAAAAAAGATGACTGTTTTTTATTCTTGAAACATTATTTTATTAATTAGTTATGTTTTTTTGTGGTCTGTGTTTGGGTATGTACATGTATGAAATACAGGTGCCCAAGGAGACCAGAAGACCACAGGAAGCATATGATCTGCTCTATCTGTTGTTAGAACCCAAATTTGGGTCATCTGCAAGAACATGAACATTAAATGCTCTCACCTGATGAGTTGTCTTTCTAGCCTCTCAAAGCAGGTCCTCCTCCTCCTCTTCTTCCTTTTTCTTCTTCTTCTTCATGCCTTCTTATTAATTAGAATCTATGAGTCTGGGTCTAGTGGTAAATATGAGCAAACATTATTAAAATGTTCACGATATATAAATACTTAATATTTTCCTTCCTTATGAATTTACAACATATTTATCATGCACAAGGCATTTTTAAAGTATCTGATTAAAATACCTCATTTGGATGCTGCCTTATTATTTAATTTCTTATGTATTATTTCTGTGTCTGTCCCCCAAAGCAAGTATATTTCATTTATGTATTCTCATGTTCCAAGACTTAGGGACTGTGCAAAAAACAGGATTCAGTTGTGTGATATATGCCATACTCTGTAATAGTTTTGTGGGTAATGGAAATTTAGAAGAGTGTGGAGTGGGAATCAATGCTGGTAAATCTTGATTAAATTATTTACAACGATGACTAATCAACAGCTTTGGACCTACTGCTGTCCAATGCATTTATTTTGCATCTGTCCTTCTTTCTTCGTTTTTCTTTACATAGCAATTGGCACCTAACATAGTATTTCTCCTAATTAATGTTTTGTCTCCTAATTAGAATGTCAGGTCTATAAGGACCTGCTTTTTTTCATAGCTGAATTCTCAGCATCTGAATCAGTGCTGGGTGTGTGGCTAAGTGCTTAGTAATAGTAACTAACTAGAGTGTTTACTAAATTCTTGATACTAATATTCCAAATGTATCCTTGTGGCTTTTCCATTCTGATGGATGAGAATTATTACTGTTCTCTCTCTCTCTCTGTGTGTGTGTGTATATATACATATATATGTATATATATACATATATATGTATTTATGTACATATGTATGTATGATTGTCATGAGTATGATCGTCTCCTTATAGGAACATGGACCCTGGAGTTTAAGGAATTGCTAAGTGACATAAAGCAGCTAAGCCAGCAGTTTTCAACTTGTGGGTTCCAACTTCTTGGGGGTCAAACCACCCGTTCACAGGGGTTGTTTAAGGCCATCTGTATATCGGATATTTATATTACAATTCATAACAGTAGCAAAATTACAAGGCTGAAACAACAAAAACAATTTTATGTGGAGGTCGCCATAACCCGAGGAACTGTATGAAAGGTCACAGGATTAGGAGGGTTGAGACTTTAGAACTGCTGACTCCATGAGTCTTCTCTCTATACACCAAAACTTCTATTGGTTTCCCTTCAAATACATGTTTTATGTAATGGTGCTCATCTATAATAATTCATATAGACTCCAGTGAGAACCCAGATAAAAGACTGCAAGTGTGGTTTGTTCTCCATTGCCTGCACATAAAGGGTGAATTCTGAGAACATCTCCTGAATATGTTGGTGCATAGAGAGAAGTGATTTTCCACATCTGTGAACCTTCCTAAAAAATTTACGTATTTTTGTTTGTTTCCTTTTTTGTATTTTTGAGACAAGGTTTCTCTGTGTAGCTTTGGCTGTTCCAGAACTCACTATGTTGGCTAGGCTGGCCTTGAACTCAGAAAACTGTCTGCCCCTGTCTCCCAAGTACTGGGATTAAGTGCATGTACCATCATTGCCTGGCTAAGAATTTACTTTTGTTCTACACTTTTAATGTGTCTATTCAAATTAGCTCATTCATTTAAATGCTGGCCAAACTGAATATCAAATTGAATCTCACTTGTACAGATTTATTAATTACCAACCTGAAGGTCCCATAGGCACCAGGCACTGTGACTACCAATGGAGATGGAGGCATAGGCCCCAGTTGCTCTGACAGTATACACACATCCATCAATGCATTAACTTGTACTCACAGTTAAGTTCTGTTAGTCAGTCTGTCATGGCAGTTGCAAATGAAATACAAAGCTTAGCTTCAAGATTCAAGATCAACTTCCCCCAGAAAGCAATTCTTAAGCTGAAATTAAAGATGAAAGTTAAACTGGGTGGTGGTGGCACATGCCTTTAATTCCAGCACTCAGGAGGCAGATGCAGGTAGATCTCTGTGACCTGTGACTTCGAGACCAGCCTGGTCTATAAGAGCTAGTTCTAGGACAGCCTCCAGAGCCACAGAGAAAACCCCTGTCTCGAAAAACCAAAAAAAAAAGGCAGTTAAAAGGAGGAAACCTACAAAGTGTGATCCTGCCAGAGTAGAAATGTGTATGGGGAAGACCTCCGAGGTAGATGGCTGAGCCAAAGGTCAAGGAGCAGCATGAGTTCTGCAAGGAGTAGAGTGTAGAGTTGAGGGAGGGCAGCAGTGAGTAGTGGTAATGATGATCACAGTTAATTACACTTATTGACAAGGTCAAAAATCTGCTTATTTTGTTAAGAGAAGAGCATGCTGGCTCATTAAGGCATTAAGGAGGCGGACTCCTTGTTTGATATATGCTGTAGTTTAGTGTTGGTCAAATGTTATGTTCTCACCTTGCAAGTAGCTTTTGTTGGTGATTCTTTCCACACAGAGTAGAAGTAATATGGCTAGAGATTTATTCTCCGAGCAAATATGTGTAATAAAACAGTAGCTGCCTAAAAAGAAGACAAGTGTTAACTCTTGATATCCCGAGGCTGTTATGAAAAAGAGATGTTCAATTATTTATTTCAGGCCAATCACAACTTTCTCTATATCCGAGTGGCACACAAATTAAACTCGTTTGTAATTGTCTGCCATTAGCCCTGCTACTTTTATTGTGTTCTTCTCTGGTTTGAAAATTCTGTAATGTTTAAGCAATTTTTTCCCCTTCTTTATTGTTAATCAGAATAGAGACTCGATACCAGGTCCTGGTTTATATGAGACTGAAGAAAAATCTCCAGAGATAGATTTCAATAAGATTTATTTGTAAAAGAAGAAGCAAATTCTCTTTATAATGAACTGAATTTTCTTTGAGGTTGGAGAAGCAGTCAGAGGATCAGTATTCAGCTACTTACAGGTCAGTTAAGAGTTTGACATCTGGACACCATCACCTAGGGTTCTGTTCTCTTAATGCTTTTGTCATTTACTAGCTGTGTGATTTTTCACTAAAACACATTTATTCCTACTTCCCTTTCTTTGTTCATAAATGAAGGCACTAATAAAGTCTGTGCACTAGGTGAGAGGATGTGTGTATACATGTTGCCGGTCATACATGTAACCCTCCTTTGAGTATTGGTGCTAATGAGAATTAGCATTTGGGGTTGTTACTGTAGATTTCTGCTGCTGTAAAGACAGAGCTGCAGGTAGGTTCTTCATGACATTTGACATGGAAAGGCAGAATATAGGAAAGAACATGGGAGTAAGGCCAGTGGCAGGAACTGAAGATAGTGATCGAAAGCAGATTTCTCTGAAAGAAAGCCCTTCAAAGGAAACTGTACTTCTGCAAGGTTGATTAACTGATAGAATTTCAGTCACCGTGGACAATTTGGAATGCTGGAGATCTAGAGCCCAATTAAAATCTGTCTTGGGTTATTTTTAGTCCTTTCAATAGCCATTTCTTGCAGACTTCTATGTCGGACTTAACATTCTTGTGGCAGTTAGTTGAGACCTTTTGCAATGTGTAAACTTAACAGACCCTTTGCTTCCACTAACCAAAAAGCTAAGACTGCCCCCAGATAACATCTGCAGTCTATAGCAGAAGTTCCTGTGCTGTGTTGAAACCTTGGGCATGTGATGTTTCCAGCAAAGTAGTTGAAAAGTGTCATAAAGTTTCATTTTCATTTGTCTCTGTTACTATAAACACTTCATCAAACTGTTCTCATGTTGGAAGATGAAATTTGATACAACCAAATTCTCTGTTTCTAGGCATGTCACTCATATTTGGCTCCCAAATAAAATATGTTTTATTCCCATAGAGATGAGAATTGTTTTTGTAACAGTGCTTCCAATGTCCAGAATATTGGGAGTAGCAAATTGGTCTTGCACATACTAACACATACATACAACGTTCATGCATGTGCATACCTACACACACACACACACACACACACACACACACACACACACACACACAAACACACACATTTCTTTTGAGTTTCACCTTCTAAACATGAAATTGCAGTACATTTTTTTTGTTAATGTCTTTTCTACATTTCTTTAAAAAACAAAATAAAACAAAAAAACAAAAACAAAACAAAACAAAAAAACAAAACAAAACTCCATGTGGTACCCTGGCTCAGTTTTCTTTGTAGGCTAAACCACTGCATCCCATGATGTGGGAAAAGGTGATCCCACAGTGGCTGCATACAGCTTCAGTCTGTCTGGGAGCTTGTGATCAACTAGCCAGTGTATGTGAACTCTGAGCTCTTTTCTGACTCTCAGTACCTAAGACAGAGCTTTCTCTTAGGAGAAGTTATTCATACAGGCTGCATAATGTTCTGAAAATACTGAGATGGGATCCAGAAGATCTGGAACCAAATCGCTTTTGATTTGTTTACACAGAAATTCTTTGCATAATCATAAATATTAAACTGGAATTGCATGATGTATTGTAGGTCAATAAGTGCTATATAATAAAGCAGATGTGTGTTAAGATATGGCTGCAAAACAGAATATGTATATTTTAGACGATATTAATGAAGCATATTACAGTATTTGCAAATAAGAAATATCTTTGCATATGGGAAAATAGAGTGCTCTGAACAAAAGAAATCAGCTAAATTGTCTTTAGAGCCTAATGGTATATTTTACCTTTGCAAAACACTTATTTGGTGCTCATAGCAAATAAATATGCGAGTTTTGCTGTTTTCCGGAATGGGCATACAATGGCAGCTGTCTTTCTAATCGCTCATCTATTCAAACGCTAATCGGTGGTACCCACGTAGAATGCTAGAAGCCTGAATAGGTAGACAATGACAGCAGCGTTTTAATCACAGTCCTATTCAGGCGCTAATCGGAGTGATGATTAAGGGACATTAGAAGGAGCACTTTGACATCTGATCCTTTGAACTGGCGTCTGTGTAGCCTGCGCTACACACTGCTTACTTGGCCAGACCAATTTCCTTAAATAAAGTGCTGTGATTTCCAATGTAGGAAATATTACATTAGAGCCTATTGAAATGATTAGGAATTGAGGAGCTTTTCTTTTATTGGGGATGCAGTGTGTGTTGTGTACTCACAAAACCAAGAGCATTAATATTGCATGCAGTCTCTGAGTAGTGGGGACCATAGAGAAATAGCTTGAAAAGAGCTCACTACAGTCATGCACCTTCAATTGAATGTGAGCTGACATGTGCAGCTCTCCTTTATTGAAGTTTGTGAATTTTGAAGTACTTGTATTTTCATATGCCCTAATCCAGGTGGGTACATCGTCACTGCATTGCATGTTTGTTTTCTTTAGTGTTAGCCTATCTAGAGTTACTCTAATTAAACATTTAATTGGATGGCGGAGATCATGAGACCCCCACCCCTAGCTGACAAGCTATTGGCAATTGATGGCTGCTGGGGGAGTCTATTTTGTCTTTTGATAATTTTTTGTATTTAAATTTGAAAGAAGCTTGTTTTACATGTTAATCCCAGTCCCCATACTCTCCAGTCCTTTCCTGCCCGCCCTCTTCACAAACCCCCATTCCATCTCCTTTCTGCTCCACAGGAAGGGTGAGGCCTTCCATGGGGAGTCTTCAAAGTCTGTCATATTTTCTTTAGGAGTATGGCCCCTAGTAGGCTGCCTACATTCTATGGATGACTTTACACCATGTGCATGTATCACTAATACGACTCAGTGGACTCTTTTGAAAAATTGTAAACATGAGTGTGGGAGACGGATCCAGTAGTTGGGGGATCTGGGAGGAGCTAATAAGGAGAAGGGGGTGAATATAATATTGTTCAAAAGTAATTAGAAGAATGTTTTTAAAAGGTTAATTGTTGGCCTGGAGAGAGGCCAACTGGATAAGAGAATGCACAGCCCTTGCAGAGAACCTGAGTTGATTCCCAGCACCAATGTTAGGACACTGGGCAGCTCACAGCTTCCCATGACTCCAGGTCCAAGTCATGAAGCACCTTTTTATGGCCTCTATGGGCACTCTAACTCACACGCATGTACACTTACACAGACATATATGCATACATTTAATTAGAAATAAAATACATCCTTAAAAAATGTAGCTTATTGTGTTATACCCTATGTTCATGGCCATGCTGTGATCAGCCTTTAGCCATTTATAGTGGAATCCTTCTCTTCTCTCTCAGCATTTCTCACATGTATTTCAGTGTTGCTCACCTGTTTCCCAGAATACCACCTGTGATTGCTACCAAAAATTTCCATGACTAGTCAGCATTTTCATATTAGACCCATTACTAAAATGTCATCATCAGTATTTAAATATTGAAGACACAGTCACAGCTCTCACCTGAAATGGGGTAAGAGATAATATGTTTTGCTACCGAATATCAGTGGCCATAGCCCGGGAACACATATTTTGTTTGCCCCCAATTCTATTTTCTGATGGCAGTTTCTTGAAAGTTTTATAAGCAACAGAACAAAGAAAACTATAAAACGAACACAGTTTTCAGATACAGTAGTGGGCACATCAGGTAGGCAGGTTATAGGATAATGGGGAAAATTCTAACAGGTTATAAAGTGCTTTGCCATTTATAACTGTTGTTTTGATGGAAGTTAATAGTGTGATCAGAATACATTATACATTCCTGGGATTTTACCTGTTGGTTGAAAAGATGCAAGTTAAGACATATAAGGGGGAAAGAAACGTGTGTGTGTGTGTGTGTGTGTGTGTGTGTGTGTACATGTACATATGTATGTATGGTGAGAACAATCTTTTCTTCTTTTCCATGTCTTACATGTCTTACATAAATTATAGGTATTAAATATTGAACACAATTCATTTATTTCTCTTTAATGACTCTTTTTTCCAAATACAATATACCTTATATTTCAACATCCAGTAAATAAATCCATGTTTGTTATATACATTTCATTATTAAATAAACTTACATTTAGAGTGTGTGTGTGTGTGTGAGAGAGAGAGAGAGAGAGAGAGACAGAGAGACAGAGAGACAGTGAGAGAGAGCACCTGTAGACTGCAGAGTAGAGGACAACCTGCAGGGATATGTTCTTTTCTTTCACTATGTGTGTTCTTGGGATTGAACATCTCAGGTTCTCAGGTTTGGAAACATCTTTTCCTTTCCGAGTCAGTTTGCTGGCTCTGGAATAAGTAAACTATCATAAACTCAGATGGTAGAATTTACATAGATTAAGTAGCCCTGGCTTGCCTCATGTTGCATTTAGTAATTGCTTTGGAGTCATTCTTTTCTGCTCAGCTTCACTAAGAGCATAGGTAGAATTTGTGGTATGACCTTGCCTTTATCTTCTGTTGGTTCATCTGACTTCTGTTGGTTTGCTTTCATGATGTATTATGTTTTCTGTTAAATAAACTCTTGTTCTTAATACTTTACAGGTTTGACTTTCCCTCTGTCTTTCTAACTCATAGTCTGTCTCTAAATCTGTATTGCTGTTTCTCTTCTTTTTCTATAGCACTTTCTGCCTTTAAAAGAAGAACTTTGCAGACCACAAGTGAAGAATCAATCTACTCAATCATGTGTACACCTCTTGCAAGAAAATTCACTGACAGAGAAATCAGTTCTCTTGCTTATCTTTGCACAACTTCTCCTTATGCTCTCTAGACTATAGTTATTACTTTGTTTCATAAAGAAAAAAAACTGTTCAGGGTGGTATCAAGAGTGTCAGTAGGTCAATAAAGGAGAACAGAACTTAAATTGTGAAACACATAATATATTTGAGAGGCAACGTGTGAATAAGCAATCCAGATATGCTAAAGGACTCATGTACAAAAGCAGAGGAAGACATTGTGTAAAGGAGGATGGTGAGGGCTTGGGAGGCAGCTCCTCAGTAAAGTGATTGCCACTCATATATGAGGACATGCGTTAGATTCCCTAGAACACAGTAATTAACCAATCAAATTACCAATCAAATCAACCAACCAACCAACCAATAAAAAAAGCTATGTGTGTTATTGTACACTGAAGAGCTAGAGTCAGGTCTCTGGGGCTCCCTGGCCAGCTGGCCTAATCTACTTGGTAAGCTCTAGATCTCAATGGGAGAATCTGTCTATGTTATGTGAGTTATCCTCTGGCTTCTCCAACACCCTAAACATACATGCACATACAGGAATGTGGTGAGGTCATGGAAAAAGGAGATTCTGATTGTAGAAAAAACAACAACAAATCATGTACTTAATAAAGATTTGTGACTTTTCTTTCTAGGACCGCGAATATATTCTTGATTTTGTCAAAAATGCTTCTTCCTATAAAATAATTAAGGTTAGTGAATACAGTCTTTAGGATATGTATGTTGAATCCACTGGTTAAGCAGGGTCATCAGTCAAACTGGGAACTAGGAGACTTCGAAGAGTCTATTCAAGACCTTTCAGACATAAGCTTGGTAGAGGATTATCAGACATGTTTACCTTCACGTAGAAATATTACTTTATTGTCCTCTGGTTCTTTGGAGCTTTCCTGTTTACATTCCATAGAACACCTACTTTTGCTGTATTCATCTTATACCATCTTGCAGAATAAGTGCATAGTAAACCTTATCACTGAGACATAGGAAAAGGCCTACATTGTGTCAAAACTTGTCATACAATAGTTTTAATTTTTCAGTAGAAAATTATGTAAACCAGCTGGACCAACATTCCCACAAAAACAAAAAATAAGTGCAAATGAGTCATTACAGACTTATTTTCATTCCTTCAAAAAACTGGACTCAGGAGTAATTTAAAAAGCCAGAAAAGATACTCTTTGTCCTAGTATTCTACTATTACTGATACTAGTGTCACTTGAGAAGGGACTATCATTGAGGGCTGGCTTTAAACAGATTGGTCTGTGGGCTTGTTCCTGGAGTATGCTCTTGACTGGTCATTGATTTAGCAAGATACATACATAGACCACTGTAGATGGCACCATTCCATAATCAGGCAGCCCTGGGCTATATAAGAAAGCTGGAGGAACATGAGTCAGAATTCCTCTCCATTTCTGCTTCTAGTTTCTGCCCTGACTTCCCTGGATGACAGACTGTGACCTGGAAGTATAAGCCAAGTCAACTCCTTTTCTTTCTTTCAGTTGCTTTTGCTTTTGGCTAAAATGTTTTGCTTTGTTTTGTTTTTAATCACAGCAACACAAAGGGAACTACAACAGTGAAGATACATGCACCAAACACACAATTAGATTTTTAGATTTTTTTAAAGGTAAATTCCAAAATAGGAAAATTTGAAATTCTAGGACAGGGTAATTATGTGGAATAGTGTAAATATGTTAAATGATGGGATAATTAAAAACTAGCCAGTTCTATGAGAAATCTGAATGCTTGCCCTGAGGTAGTTTGTGCCTTGAAGATGAGCAAGATTTTGTCACATTGTGCTGAAATTCAACCCTGGTCCCCTAGAAGGCAGCCAGTACCCTAAGATTTGAGCCATTGCTTCAACCTCATGATATGACTTTTATGGATGATATTTGACTTAATTTTCTAAACTGAAAATGTTCAGTAACAATTGCCCCATGTATCCATTTCATCTCCCATTGTCTTTTGTATTTGTTTTGTTGTTTTGTTTATGGCTGTTAAAAGATAAGTTAGTAAACTTTTACTGATTTTGTTTAAAATTCAAAATTCCTCCAAAGTACCTTTATTTAAATTTTTTTATTAATAATATAATTTAAAATTTTTACATATCGATCCCAGTTTCCTCTCCCTCCCTCCCTCTCCTCCCTCCCTCCCTCCCTCCCTCCCTCCCTCCCTCCCTCCCTCCCTCCGTCCGTCCCTTGCTGCCTCTCTCCCTTCCTCCCACCTCCATTCTTTTTCTTTCTAACTTCCTTTCTCTTTCTTTTAGTAGTCAAATAGACCTCAAGTAGATATCGTGTCAGTTTAATGTTTCTGGCTGGAAATAATGAATTGGCTCCTCATTTTTTCACACATTAAGTCTAGCAATAAATTGTATTTACTTTCAGAGTGTGCAGAGAATAAGTGAGCATCACACTTTCTGGGCTTTGAGAGTTTTGGGCAGTTCTGATGGCAGCCATTGATCTGTTAAGCGTACACCATGCCAGAGGCCTTTCTGGACACCAGTCTTTCTTGTCTTGTGTCTTTAAAATGATAAAGGACAAGTGAAACACATTAAATGTTTTACCATCTTACTTTGACACACATATTAAAGTAATCAAACGGAGACAGATAATTTTATGTGTGTTCTATTTAGGAGCTCATGATCTTTGGAAGGCTAATGAAGAAAGTCATACTTTATACATTACTATGTATCATTATAAAATGTCATACTATATTTGGGAAGTTTTAGTATTCTTCATTTCAGCTGTCACAAAATAGGTTGTGTAGTAATCCAAGAGGTCCCATGATTTGCAAGGATTGACAGTTACATTTGAAAGAATAAAATGTGAATATAACTTTTTTAAATGGGCAAAACTAAATTGTAGAAAACAGAATAGCTAAAATTAAAATTATTTTTATCTGTTTATTTTTTTCTAAAATTCTCAAATATGTATTAAATTTATATAGGCATTTATGTAATACAAACAAGTATTCACTATAATCTCAAGATGTTATAATTACCATAATAATTTCAAATGTAATTTTCAAAAACCTTAAATATATACATTAAATGTGACAAACTGATTTCAATATTACATTAAATTTTCAATAATAGGTAGACAAAGAATCATATTTCATACATTAAACCTATATTCATACATTTTAAAATAAATCAAGTTATTGAAAATTGAAATTTTTCCTAATTTATGGGTAAAAGTTATATTTCAAGACCATGTGAATATTTCAAAATTTGTTAAATAGATGAAATAATGGATTCTTGGCATGAAATGAAATGTTTTATTTGTGCTTTCAATATGAAGGGAATTTAGCTATTTATCTCTAAATGTTTCCTGTTTATGTTTTGTTTCGATAAATAAAAAATGGTTATTTGTATGCTTGAGACAGAAAGCATTTCAAACTGACTATATGGGCAGAAGGACAACATAAAATTCTTATCTCTCCTGTCTCCAAAATGGTAGAATTACTTACAGGTATGCATCACCATTCCTAATTTTTTAAATTAATTTTTATTTTAAATTAAAAATAAGCTTATTTTATATACCAATCCCAGTTCTCTCCCTCCAGCCCTCCCATTCCCTCAAAATCATAAAAGTCTGCCACATCATTTGGGGCAGGACCTAGGACCTGCCCATTGTATATAGGCTGAGAAAGTATCCCTCCACAGGGAATGGACTCCCAAAGCCACTTCATGCACTAGGGATAAATACTGGTTCCACCACCAGAGGCCACATAGACTGCCCAAGCTCTCCAGTTAACACATACTGGTGGCCTAATTCATCTTAAGTTCCCCATCTGTCAAACTGGGGTTTGTGAACTTCCACTTGCTCAGGTCAGCTGTTCATGTGGGTTTCCCCAGCCTGCTCTTGACCCCTTTGCTCATCACTCCTCCCTCACTATAACTGGACACCAGGTGTTAGGTTCAGTGTTCTGCTGTGTGTGACTCCTTCTGCTTCCATCAGATATTGGATGAAGGCTCTAGGATAGCATATAAGGTAGTCATCATTCTCATTGTAGAGAAAAGGCATTTTAGGTAGCCTCTCCACCTTTGCTTAGATTCTTAGTTGGGCTCATCCTTTGTGGATTCCTGGGAATTTCCCTAGTTCTAGGAACATTCCTAATTTTTAAAATTTTATTTTAAAACTTTTATGGGTATGGGTATCTTGCCTGCATGTCTGTCTGTTCAGCACATGTGCACAGAGCATGTACAAGCTGGAGGAGGATGTTTGCTCCCTTGGAGGTGGAGTTACAGATGGTTGTTAGCAGCCTTGTGGCTGCTGGGAATTAAACCTGGAAAGCATCCAGTGATCTTCAACACTGTCTCAACTTTCAAGAACACACACCCATACATACATACATACACACACACACACACACACACACACACACACACACACACACACAAACACAAACACACACACAGACACATGTACAAAATATTTAATTTTTTAGTGTGTGTATATGTGTGTGTGTGTAGATAACATATAGATGCATACATATATATTACAATAGCCAAATCAAAACATTTAACTTATACACTACTTTGTGTGTGTGTGTGTGTGTGTGTGTGTGTAAAAACAAAGTCAACGGTCAAGAATTTTCAGGTATGTAAGACATTTCTTTTGATAATAGTTGCCTTGATACATGACAGAACTCTTGACCTTACTCTTTCTGAGATTTTTGGGTTACTTCACTAACATATCTGCAATAACCTGTTATGAAATATTAGTTTAAGGTGTGTTGCATTCTTTTATGCTGTGTAATATTTGTTTAATGATTCAAAGAGTTGTGACATTCTTTTATGTTGCATTTGTTAAACTCTGTAAAGCTACATTTATGTTGTCTTTTTAAAACACCTGAGCAGTCCAATAAATAGTTGAATATTCAATAGCTAGGCAGGAGTGATAAATAGGTGATGCTAGCAGGCAGAGGGAATAAACAGGAGAAATCAAGAGAAGAGTGTAGCATGTATGTTTTCCGCCAGCCCGCCAGCCCGCCTGCCTCTGGTCTGGGCCCACAGCCACACCAGCCCCAAATAACATTCTGAGACTTTGTATTTGATACAATCCTGTTGGCCAGTTACCATTATTGTTTATGGGCTAGCTCTGTCTAAATTATTAACCCATTTCTACTTATCTAAGTACTTCCACGTGGTCATCTTATTGGGGAGCCATGGCCGGAGTCTTCCTTCCTCCCCAGTCTACATCTTGACTCTTCCTAATACTTCCTCTTTCCTCCTTGTCTCCAAGCCCCACCTATCTTGCCTTCTCATTGGCCACAGTGCTTTATTAATTAACCAGTATGAGAAACATATTTACAGAAGTAAAGCACAGCTAGAGAGAAATGGGTTGATTTAAGTTAGAAAAGCTTGACTAGAAACAATCAAAGCTAAGGTTGGGCATTCATAAATAAGAATACATCTTCCTTTTTGTTTGATCTTTTTTTAATTTTGGAGCTGGGTAGTGGGCCCTCATAGGGTTAAAAAGACAACTAAAGTATCCTGGTTTCTAACTTTTGGGAACAGCTATTTTGCTTTGTGTGACGGTAACATCTTTTGAAATCTAATGTGTTAGATCATGAGGTCTTTGTTTGTGCCTGGCTTATTCAACCACTGTAATGTCTGGGTTCATCTGTGTTGTTGTCAACAATGGGATTTCACCCTGTTGAAATTCTATATGCTGTTTAATTCTATTGTATATCATATTCCTTTATTCATAACTTTACTAATAGACACTTTGGTTTATTCTGCATTTTATATGTGAGTACTGGTGCAGTGAACATTGAGTGCAGATGACTCTTTGAAATAGACTTTAGATAGATCTCTGTCTTGTATTGAACCGCTAAGCCATAGCAGTTTTATTTTACTTTTTTTTTTTTTTTCAAAAACTTCCATAGTATATTCTGGTAATGGTTATTCTAACCATCCCTGTAACAGTGTGTTAGGGTTCCTTATTTTGTTCACATACTTGACAGAAGTTTGCTCTTTTATAATGGATATTTGATCAGGAGTGAATTGATATTTCACGATGGTTTCAATTCGCATTTCTATGGTGATAGTATTGTTTCATATTTCATATACACACTGTCATTTTTCATATGTAAATCTTCTAACAATTCATTTCTTTTATCTGTTTTTCACTAAGACTATTCATACCAAGTAAAGTTCCATGTATATTTTGAATATTAATAGTTTATTATGTAATAACTGGGTTTTAAATATAACTTCATAATGTCTTTTTTCTTCATTCTGTTGATATTTTTCATTGGTTGATAACATTTGTCTAGTTATGTTTTTGTTGCTTATGCCTGCAGTTCATATATGAAGTACTGTGCTCTTCAGGCCAGTGTCATTCACATAGCAACACAGCCCACCTAAGAACACCTTATTTTCCCAGCCACATTTCCTTTTTTATTTTAAATGTATTATTTATTATTGGCTAGTCCATTACCTTTTTGTCTTTGTAGAGAACAAGTTTCTTCAGGATATTGTTTTAGTCAGTTTTGTTTACATCTGTATCCTCAAGGCCGAGACTGGTACCTGAGACATAAAACATCAGTAGCTAAAACAAAATTTCTAATTATGTTAGTGTATCAATCTAATTAATCAAACAGTCAAATAAACAATGTAATTACACATGTATAAAGCTTGACATTTATATTTACATTTTGATTTTCAAGTTTTTTTGAGTGATAAATTTAAACAAATTGAATACATGTCAATTCTTCTTTCCTTGGAGATATAATACAAGCTATAAATGGAAAGCCCCAGTACACCCTGTCCAAAACTTTAGGTGGAAATGCTTGCCTCATTTGCCTTCTGATAAAATCATTCTACAATTATTTCAAAGGACAACAGTAGGAGGTTGGTTTGTGGAAAAGGAAGCTGAGAGCAATTACCCTTTAGAATGAGCTTTGAGAGAGAGAGTGGGGGTGCTTCTAACCAGCATTAGCAGGGGAAGGCGCAGTCATGTCTTGATGTGGGGAGTATTATGAGAGAGTCCTATCATATTAAATATGATGAGCCTTTGAAGTGATGCAGCTTAACTGGAAGCAAAAGAAAGAACTTCCCAGATTACATGCCCAGAGTTGGGGGTGATTGAAAGAGAGAAAACATTCAGAGAAATGTCCAAAGACAGATATCTGCCAAGTATATCTCTTCACAAGGTGGTAGGAAGTTCTACATGTGGTGTTGCTGCCCTAACCTCTATGACTCCTGATTTTCCTGAAGCCAGTTCTGAATGGGACTATACAGTTAATTGTTCAATTGTGAGAGGGAGGAGAGGCAGGGCCACAGATTGGCCTCTTAACCCTCTGTTCTGGAAAAACAGGAAAATAAATGAAGATAGAAAGGACAGAAGACAGGTAAATGATCTATGATTTAACATCTACCATATACTTTTGTGAGGAAAATGGTCTTTAACTTTCTGAGTTATATATATATATATATTATCCTGCAAAGAATAATTTTGGTTATAAAAACAAAAATATCAGTTATTTTATTTTATAAAAATATTAAGTGATAAATATCATTTTATCTGTAAAAGAAATTTTAAGAGGAACATACTGTTTTTTCTACTGTTCCCTAATGAAATGAGCAACAATATTTCCACCCTGATCTGCTGAAGATCCAGGCATTTGATAGCTTTAAGAATTGGTGTTTCTATATTTTGTGATATTGTTTGTATGCCTAAAATTTAACAAACTGAGTTATTGAGCTGATAAAAGACCCACTAAGGTCCCTGTAAATATTCAAGATCTTTCATTATCACCTGTTAAGGAACATTTAGCTTAGTACTCCCATCATTTCTCTCTCTCTCTCTCTCTCTCTCTCTCTCTCTCTCTCTCTCTCTCTCTCTCTCTCTCTCTCTCTCTCTCTCGCTCTCCCTCTCTCTTGTTTTTGGGCATTCTGGCACACACAGGCATTGGCAGTGTTTGTGTGCCATACGGAAACATTGGGAAGCATTTACTGTTGGCTTTATGGAGCTTGATGCATGATTTTATTACATTTCCAGTGTCATAGAAGTATAATTTACATCAACAAAAAATAAGTCTGCCCCATAAATATGCGATTATATGTAATCAAACATAAATGGAAATTTATAAATATTAGACTGTAGTACAGAAACGAGTTATATAGAAGGGAGACATTAAATGGTAATAATTTTGAAAAGCTTTCAAATGGGAAACATTTCAAGTTATTAAAATCAGAAAGGCAGAGCTGGAGACATGGTTCAGTGCTTCAAAGTGCTTACTGCTTTTTGTTGGGGACCTATGTTTGTATCTCAGTACTCATGTAGAGGCCCACGACTACCTGTAACTCCAATTCTAAGGATATAATGTCATCATCAGGCCCCTGTAGGCACCACTCATACACATAAAATTAAATAAAAATAAAAATAACTTTTTAAATCAGGAAAGTATCCAAAGGACATATGCCAGTAGACTTGTGTATGTTCAGAGGTGGTCAAGTTGTTCAAGATATGTGACTTAAGTTCAATCCTAAGTGGATCATCTTTAGCCACACTATCCTCCTGCACTCAGAGAATATAAAAGAAGAGGGGTCAAAAGAATGTAAAAGCCAGAAGGTTGAAAGGACATCTGTGAAATGCTATCTATGTTCTGGACATGACATGCCTGTTACACATATGATCTGATAGCAGCTGTGTGTACCTGCACATGGGGATACCAATCAAAATCACAGGAGACATAGAACAGGTTCTTCTGAGGTCTTTCTTCTGGCTTCAGCACTATTGGCAGTTAGTGGCTGTTGAAGGTGGGAAGGTCACTTCCTTTTATGGGGGCCTCTGGTAGGCCCCCTATTCCCCAATGGATGACACCACATACATGCACATATTGACAAATGTCTTTGATGTTTTGGATGAGTGTATGCGTGGCTCAGCAATTGTTATAACTTTAAGAAATAGTTTCACTTCATACCTTTGGTGTCTCTTGTCATAGCCCAGTCCTTTTGCAGATATCAGAGTATACATACCTGTGTACATGTGACATTGAGAGGCAAGGCATGTATGACTACTTTCCAGGGCCTGCCAACATCCTCTTTTCGCTGAAGCTGAAATTTTTACTTCAAAGTTGGTAACAACTCATTTGTTGGATGATCAGTTATCTTTCTGTCAGTATTTCCAAGGTGAAAATAGTCATTGCTGGATAAGTGATTCTAATTCATTATCCTTAGTATGTATTTATCCTGTTGCCCATTTTTTTTTAGAGAATCTTGACTAATACAGAATGTGTTGTAATCAGAGGCATTCTCAGATGAAAATGACACTCACCTGCCCAGGATCAGTCTTCAGAAACACTATCCATTATGTAGAATTGACAGTCTCTCGTCTCCCCATTTTAAACCCACCATCATCTGGATTCTTTTCCTCTGCTCCAACCACATTGTTAATATCAAGTTTGCTGAATGAATCTAGTGAACACACATGGGGACCTCTTAGTCTGTTTATGCTGGCATGGGGCATATCTTCTATCCTTAATACTCTTTCTTTCATGCCTTCTCAAGCCTTCAGCCTCTATGTTCTCTAATTCTCTGCTCATCCTTGCCCTCATAGTAGGCTTTTGTGTGGTTGACACTCAAAGTTTCCCTCTGCACAGGTCTGTCTTTACTTCATATTTATTAGACTCTTTACCGTAGGCAACTCACAGCAATATTAATGCCCAAATATAAAAGACTTATTCACCCATGTCAGTTCTGCTTCCCAAGGCATACCATCATCTCTGAGCCTGCTTCAGCTGAACTCAGCCCCTGATCATCCATCGTTGAAATACACCTACTTATTTCAAGTCTCTGCTAAGCTTCTGTCTCTCCTGGAAAGCCCATTCTTATTACATCGCCACTGCTCAGCCAGCTGCCTGAGCTTATCACTCATGTAGCTTGCTTTTACCTGTTTTTCTTCTTTCTCCTTCATTCAATCAACTAACCTTTGTGGACTTATTCTGTGCCTTGCACTGCTATAAGCATTTCAAGTGAAAACGCAGACAAAATGTTTGCTTTATTAGACATCAAGTGACAGAGAAGCAGACAATAAACATCTTACCACTAAGTTGATTGTATTGGACTGTTTAAAACTGTGTTGCACCAGTTTTGTTTACTTACATTTGTCCCCCCAGGAACTATATAGGTTGCTCTAGTTACTAAAAGTGTCTAACTTTATATTATGGACTGTAAATGTCTGACTCTGGAAAATTTTTTTTAACCACTAAATATTTAGTGACCTTGTGAAATTATCCTGGTCACTTATACTCTTCTCACAGTGTTTATACAAATTAGCTTAAGCTTAATGCTGGCCATGTAAAACTCTAGTCCTCTAAGGGGATGATCTCTTTAGACAGATCTCGATTACTGAGTTCATGTAATAGTTGTTTCTTTCTATTTCAGTTTGAGGAAATAACTGATTCTTTGCCTTGAATATTGATCTATTCCATTAGTTTTAATGATACTATAGGTATATTATGATTGATATACATATGCAACAATTTATACAACTTTCCTTTTTATAGGATATATGACATGTCATAATCTTACCACTGCAAATCAAACGCATTAAGCTTCCTCATCTGTTCCTGGTTAGATGCATATTTGTATGCCTCTGAGGGATTGCTTTCTGGAAGTGGAGTTGCTGGCTTCTACAATAAATGTCAAATTATTCTCCAGAAAGGGACTGTTGGTTAATACTCACCTAATTAGTATGGACATCTTTCCTCTTTATTCATTCCTAATCCTCAGTACCCTTGTTTAAATGTGAGTGTAGTCTTGCCATCTGGTGATGGTATTGTTACTTTCTTGTAGGGGCTCTCCTACCATACTATATCAAATTATATCAAATTCTTCAGGCAGTCTAAACCTATTTCATATGAGCTATCAGGGAGAAATACAGATTGGGACAGACTGTTGCTCTGTATGATGGTTAGGGGTTAATGTGTTGGTATCATGTTGGGTGGTTTGATTGATTGGTTTTGATTTAAAAAGTATTGTAGGGGTGAAGTCTTCTGAGCAATGACCAAATAGACATAAGTTTTAAAGGTGGAAACTAAAGTACAGTTGAAAAATAAGTTAGATTGCATTTAGAAAATGATTGTGGAGTTCAAAATAATGAAGATTAAAAAATAAAACAGTAGAAATAACAGAAGTGAACAATTAAGGACACATTGAAAACCAAATAAATTAAATGTTAGATGTGTAATGCTGTATATTCAATGTAAAATATTGTGTCTAGTGGAATCAAGGCTAAGGACTATTGCCACACATTGATCATCCTGTACATTCTGCAAGTGGGGTTAAAGATTTCATGAGTATACTCATAAGCACTTATTGCAATAACTGCAAGAGTAGTTTTGACAGCAGAGTGTATTTGATAGAAATTTAATTGAAGCACTAGACAGTAATGCCTAGAGACTTATATATTTAGGTACTTTACTTTTAAAACATAGTAAATAATATAATTATTATTTTGGTAAATATATTAGACATCTAACTAAATTAAATTTAGTAATTGATATGCAGAAATTAAGTTTGGGTTTTAATGTTTGAACAGCAGTAGGTGCCTTATCAGACCCTTATTTATTACTGACTTATTAGTTAGTCACCATGAGCACACACACTTGTTTTCCATTCATTTTCTAGAGAAGAGGGAGCAGTGCATGCAGAAATATACTTTCAATATATGTCCTGATGTGTTTCTCAGGCTGCTTCCATTCCATTCATTTGTGTTTTTATGAATCTTCTAAAGTCTGAAAGGCTAAGCCCCCAGTTATGAATCTAGTAAAGAGTTGGAGTCTTTGGTACTATCTTAACTTTTTGGTTTCTAATATTCTTTTGCATTTTTGTTTTAAATTTCTATTTTACGTATTATTGTGCATATATTTGTAATCACATATGCTCATGCTATGACACACTTGCAAAGGCCAAAGGACATCTTTCAGATGTTGGTTCTCCCTTGCACCATGACTCAGGGATCAGATTGAACTCAGGTCTCCAGGTCTACACAGCCTGTGATTGGTTTCCCTGAGCTATCTTGCTGGCTCTGGTTTTCCTAGTTCTATACTTTGTTCTTGAATACTGCTTCAATGATGTTAGTTCCAGGATTTTATGTATTTTTGTCTCAGTTTTGTTTTGCTTTCATTTTTAGTTGACACACAGTAGTCATACCTACTGATGACAATATAGTGTGTTTCTTTGACACATGTAGGTTGTGTCATGAGCAAATCAAGTTGTTTAGTATATATGTATACCCATCACCTAGCATTTTCTATTTTTTTTTTGTGGTGAGAACCTTAGAAATAAAATTAAGATTTGCATTCTAAATATAAAACTACATTGCTAATTCTAGTCACTCCCCAGAACAAGCACACCTGGGCTTTGCTGTCTAGCTGTGGCTGCACCTAGTGACCTTTTTCTTTCCATTTCCTCTCACTTCTTCAGGCCTCAGTTAATCAATATGCATTTGTCCCTTACAAAGCCAGCTTCCGTCAATGTCCACATATATGTGAGGTCATGTGGTACTTGCTTTTGGTGTCTGCATTTCTTCACTTAGCACCCCCATTCTTTGTGTCATCCATGCTTCTTTACATAACAGGAGTACATTACTGACTGGTGTGCATGGAAGTTTCTGTCCTGCCCAGTCCTGCAGCCATCCAGTCTTAAATAAACACATAGAGGATTATACATAGAAACTGTTTGGCTGATGGCACAGCATTCTTATTGGCTGCCTCTCTCTTAATTATTAACCCATTTCTATCAATCTGTGTGTCTCCACATGGTCTTTGCTTGGTGATGCCTGGACCTTTTGCTCCCTTTGTAGCTACATGACATGTCCTTGTGACTCTCTCTGTGCATTTGACTTCCTGGCATTCTCCTAGTCTGGTAGCTCTACCAGTTCTTCCTGCCTGGCTACATCGTGCCTGTCCATAAGCCAAAACAGATTCATTCATCAACCAGTAAGAGAAACACAGATTCACAGTATACAGAAGAACATCCCCCATCATAGTTGAATTCCATTGTTTACATATGCTGCATTTCTTTATTAATTCTGTTGAATAAGGTAAATCTTGCAAATAAGTTGTTTTGAATAGAGTGACAACACACACACACACACAAACCCTCCTGGCATCTATTTTTTTCTTTAAGTCTACAGAGTTGGCTCACTACCCCACTGGAGTTTAGAGGGTTTGTAATTAATCCTAGAGCCTCATGCATATTACATATGTGTTTTACCATCAAGCCACATCCCCAGTCCCTCAAAGCAGGCTCTTTTAAATAATTAAAAAAATACAAGCAGATTACTATTGTTAGTACTGTGTTTCTATCAGCAGTCTTCAGGGAGCCATGTTTATGCACATACTCACATGAGTATTGCCACTACCCACTTTCATGATTCCTGAACTGAATTGACAGCCACCATCAGAGCATCAGCAAGGAGGCAAGGCCACTGAGAATTGCTTTGGGATATCTTAAGTTTCTGCAAGTCGGTGTACCACAATAACTTTATATATATTAATAACTTTAATATATATATGTATTATTTCACCATTAGGAAACAAATAAGCTGGCAAAAAGGACAGACTTTGATTCATATGAAATAGGAAGAAGGCTGGAAGAATAGATATTTCCTAGTTTCTTCATGACTGAGAGCCATTAATACAATTACATGACTGATGGGGGCTCTTGCCTCTCTAGGCTCATCCCTGCTGTGTTGCAATCTGAAGAACCATGATCTCTTCATGTTCATAAGACTCTAATGTACTCTAGTGGGAGCTTCACTGCATAGGATTGATTTTCAGCTAGAAATGTTGGCCACTGATGTGTTTGAGTAAATTTCATCCTGAGGCCATAAACACCTTATTCTACATATACAGGGCACATGAAGAGGATATGAAACTTTTGATGGAGTGCCATCTTATGTCTAGGTCGGTTCTTGTAACTGCCCAAGAACAGGAGCTGGGGAGGTGTTCACACACGTCTGACTGCCTTTGTCAATATCGTCTTTAATAACCAAGGAAGGAATATTCCGTAGAATATTTCAAAGCTGTCACAGATCGAGAATGTGCCATGCATCTGTGAAAGGAATAACTTCCAAGCTCATACTGAACTCTGTAAGAGGTTCCATGGCATAAAGGCTCCTCAGGATTCTTCAGAGTTTCAGTCTTATTGGGTGTTGGATATGGGATAAAATTTTTCACTATCACCAGGAGTCTTGGCCCTTTTGCCTTATTCTTCACTGTGGAAAATGAGCTGGGATATATATCATGTAAGTATGTGTTTTCTCAGTGAGTATTGATTATCTCATAGGTTGGAGACTATGCAGTGAGTTAAATAAACATTTGAAAATTGGATGTGATATTAAGATGAAAATTAATCAAAATCCAATCATTAAAATGTGTGGCTATAGATGGTTTTTATGAATTCTCCTGAAAACTTTTATAATTGTAGAAAATTTTCGAGCCTTGCTTATTCATCTCTTTACTCCAAGATGTATTTGTGTAGAGTATAAGGAAGTCTAAAACAAAAAGAAAGTAATTAGTATTATAAATTATTTTTAATGTGTGAATATCCTGATAATGCAAATCTTGGAATGGAACCCCTGTATTCTGAAGATTTTCCAGTAAAATCTGTAGTGGAATGTGTGAGAGGCAGATAGGAAGATGAAATAAAGCAATGTTTACATCCATTGAAATGAAAAAATGCCTTTTTATCTTATTTTTTCTCCACTTGTAAGTATTGACCAAGGTAAATAATTTGTTTCCATGTGAACTGGCTTGCTATGAGTTAGAACAATCCTTTAAGAGATTAGTGTCAACTATTCAGAACAACACTAGAAAAGTACAAACTACTAACTATTCAGATTCGGATGCCACTTGATTTTTGTATATCCCCTCATGAGATCCTTTGTCTCCTAAAAAACAAGGCTATTCTTATTACAAGTGGAGGTTACATGTAAACGTATATTTAAAAATACTAATCCATAATAATTAACTTGTTTACATAGTTTATTAAGTCTACCGAAGTTTATTTGGATGATATTTAATGATCATTTCTAGGCCACAGGTAATTAATTTTTATCAGGCTTTGCTGGGGAAGCAATCTACATTGAGACTGTGCTCAGTGAATCCAGAGGTTGCTGCCCATCAGATATACCCACATTTGGAGCAGAACCTTTGTTCTCCTCAGAGTGGCTTGCCTAGCTCAGAAACTCAAGTCTGATAAGGGGAGGAGGTCACTTAATCATGATATTTTAAGACTGCATAACTAAATGAGCCGGGCAATACTTCCTGAGGAATTACACACAGATGCCTCAGTAATTAGTTCAGGAAACTGCTGTTGAGCCTCTGTTATAGAACAAAGCTGACACTGGCCAACTATACAGAAAAGATAGTTCTTGCATTTAAGATCAGGTGCTTCCAGTGTGCTTTGGTCATAGACAATGAATGGATTTTGCTTTCAAAATGCTAGGTTTTGTTAGGAACATAGCCGTGTCTGTATATGGGGGGCACCATGAGAGAAATGATCTTTAAGTATCCAAGTGTACGCCATAAAGTCATAGACCAGAATGAAATGAAAGATCTAATGGAAAACTTCTGCCTGGGGGGTGTGGGTGAGTATTGATAGCCACTTGGTGATATATTTCTGAAGGCAATATATCAGAGTAGGTTTTAATCAAGTAGCTTACACTATGTACGTTTATTGATTTATAATATGGAAAGTACATTCTATGTATTGGGAGTTTGAATTGTCAAGAACATTATTTGCTACCTGTGTTTGAGCAACATGGTGCATTGAGACATCATAAGAAATGTGCTGTTGATTTATCCTAAGAAATCACAGCTGAAAACAACATTCATCAAGTTGTAATCAGAAAGCTGTTAGGTAAGCATAGAGTAGTTGAATTTGAGTTCATTGATATGAGACATAGCAATTGAAAAATCGAAACGACCACATAAAATGTACACATGATCTGCTCATTGGTTAACAGACTACTTGTGCAATTAGGATAACATGATGATTATCAGAATGATAATTATTATAATTGACTTCATGCTAAGGGCAACAGATTTAGAAAATGGCTCTTGCTCTTCTGAGAGGGAAAATATTTCAGTTCTTAGAAGCTTGGCTTCCTCTCATGCAAAAGTAGGGTGACAATAATATATTCTAATAATAATGCTAATGAATAGTAATCTATTTCATATGTGAGGCAAATAACAAGTATCATGCAAACTGTGATGGGACCATGGACAATGAATATTACAGCTGAGAGGAAACAAAAGATGGGGATGATAAACTTTTAAGACTTTAGGAAATAAGTGTATATTAACTTTGATTTTTCTAATCCTGGTTCTTAAAAGGCCACATCCAAATATCCATTTAATTTCCCATTCCTCCTTTAACTGCAGTCAGCCACTGTGTCACTGTCTTCCAGGACTGACATCAAACTGCAAACATTCAACAATTTATTTTTCTGACTAACAGTGCTTGTACATGTGACTGGAAGAGGAACAGGAAGATGTGTTCATACAGACTTAAAATTCTTAACATAGTGCTCTATTAGTTACAGAAAGCTTTACAATGCTTATTGCCAGACTCCAACTTCTCTGAATCCCCAGCTGCTTCCTTTAGTCACTGTCTAAATCACAAAAACAAGGGTAATAATCTGTGGTATTTGCTAAAGTCTTTAGACTAGAGTGAATATCATATCTGGATTTAAGGTAAAAACTTTCTATAAAATATTGTTAACAGGGAGGGAATTGAAAACAATTATATGTGTGTTTTGGGAAATAGTGCCTCACTATTAAATTCATGCTGGGTTTGAACTTGTACCAGTCCTCCTGCCCTGCCTCCCAAGTACTGAGATTACAGCTGTGAACCTCTACACCTGTTCAGATATATTTGTGTATTGAAATTATAGCTATACATTTCCTCAAATTTCAATAATACCATTGTTCTTTGATGTATTTTCTCTTTATTGACCTAATCTTTTATGCACTATCATACTTATGTGATTTGATATATTGTAGTGTGGCAAGAAGAA
Organism: Cricetiscus sungorus; assembly: GCA_030556225.1. Classification (NCBI taxonomy): domain Eukaryota; kingdom Metazoa; phylum Chordata; class Mammalia; order Rodentia; family Cricetidae; genus Cricetiscus; species Cricetiscus sungorus. The sequence goes on from JANBXA010000141.1 coordinate 21,990,541, forward strand.
TTAGGGGTGATATAAGATATGGTAGTAGTACATAAGTAGTACAATAATTCCTAATCAGACTTATTGTAACCATCATATACAGTTACTTATATCAAGAAAAGTAGTAAGTAGGGGAAAGCAGGGATATAAAAATTGGAGTTAGAGAAATGAAAACTGGAACTTCAAAGCTACTATGTAATATAAAACCCATATTATGATACTCTTCCATATGTATCTTTTATATTCTAAGAGGTGTGGCTATTTTTCATATAGCTTTTCAATCATCATTATCTTGTCAAATGATCAACTACCACGATAGAACTCATGAAAGATAATTTCTATTTTAATCTGTGCTTGAACTGTTTTTTATTTTAACACATAAAACACTTAACAAATAGAAGACAATGCACTTTTCCTTTCTCATTAGTAAATTGGAGATACGATCATTCCTTTTTTAGAAATCTGTCTTATTATTTGTTTGTATGTGTGAATGTATGTATGTGAATATATGTATGTCCATACTTGCCTGTGCATATGTGTGTACGCATACATATATGGGCATATGAGTAGAGGCACTCAGAAAGGGCAGAAGAGTGTTCAGATTCCTTGGATCTGGAATTTACATGGTTGTGAGTCACCCAATATGAGTGCTGAACTCCTGTCTTCTGCAGGAGCAGAAAGTGCTCTTAACTGTTATGCAATCTCTTCAGTCCCATTTAAATATAATATATTATTCATCACATTTTTTAAAAGTCACATGTTTTAAAAATCACCAGTGACTTTAATTGTCATATATTATTCAGAGGGTAGAATTAGGAATTATAAACAATGAAATATAAAACTCACCATATCTGTTGGTAGATGTATGATGTTTGCATGATCAAGTTACATTTTTGAAAACAGGAGACTTAAAATCAGTGGATGACACCGTGGGTAGTTTTATTTTGTCTGATTTCCCATGGTTGTCTGTCACAACCTCACAACACTTACAAATTATTTTTCCTCTCATTTTGCTATTGTCTTAGGGTTTCTAGTGGAGAGACATCATAAGCATAGCTAGTACTTTCTTCTCTTTTTTTAAATTTAAATTTGAAACAAAGTTGTTTTACATGTCAATCCTAGTTCCCTCACCCACCCATACTCCCCTATAATCCCCCACCAAACCCCAGCCCTTCCCCTTTCTGCTTCCCAGGGAGGGTGAGGCCTTCCATGGGGAGTCTTCAAAGTCTGTCATATCATTTGGGGCAGGGCATAGGCCCTCCCCCATGTATTTAGGCTGAGAAAGTATCCCTCCATGTGGGTTGGGCTCTCAAATTCCATTCATATAATAGGAAGAAATACTGATCCATTACTAGAGGCCCCATAGACTGCCCAGTCCTTCTAACTAACACTCACATTCAGGGGGTCTGAGTCGGCCCTATGCTGATTTCCCAGCTATCAGACTGGGGTCCATGAGCTTCCCCTTGTTCGGGTCAGCTGATTTTCGGGGTTCTACAGCCAGTTCCTGACCCCTTTGCTCATCACTCTTCCCTCTCTGTAACTGGATTCCAGGAGTTCAGCATAGCAATTCTTACAAAGGAAAATAATTAATGGAGGTGGAAACTTACAGTTTTAGAGGTTTAATCAGTTATTATAATGGCAGGGAACATGGCAGCTAGGAGTGCAGTGGTGTGTAGGCAGCCATGATGCTGGAGAGTTCAGTGAACTGTCACCCTGGGTTGTATCTTAAGCACATGTGGCAGCCCACTTCCACAGTGACATCCATCTTTGAACAAGACCACGCCTACTCCAACAAAGCCACACCTCTCAATAGTACCACTCCCTATGGGGGCCATTTTCTTTCAAGCCACCACAGCTATCTAATCAGTTACTCCATTCCAGGGATTAAATTTTAGATATTTAAGACAATTCTGATACTGAAATTCAATTTATATTTTAAAAAAATCATTTGAAATGAAAGGATTAATGATTTAAAGGAACAAAATACATCATTAAGAGGGTTTGTGGAAGTGAATAATGTTGTAATAATGAATTTTATTTATCATTTTCATTGCTAAAAACTTAATTAATCTATCTTCATTTATTACATCAATTTATAGCTACTTTAGAGGAGAAAGCTGAGAGTTTTACCTACATTTTACAATTTCTGACAGAGGAACAAAACTATCCATACCATTTGCAATCCAGCCTGAACTGAGTAAGATACTTGGAGACCTATTGCTGTTGCCTGAGGTGTTAGCTATTCAAACACAAAACAATTCTGTAAGGCTTTATTATAACTAGAGGCCCAAATGACTCATTTTCCTCAAATAGCTGAGTGGATACAATAGCTGTACAGAATGAGTGTGCTGTTACTCTTTCTCACCATTCTCTACCCAGTGCTCTGACTCTGCTCTCCTTTCCCTTGCTTGTGTTTATTCAATTTGGATTATTAGCATGCCATAGTAGTCTATAATTTTTCCCTCACAGTCATTACTTCTTCAGCAAGGAAAACTATCTCTTAGTACCCTTGAATATAACAACAGGAGGTGGTATTTTGATTTTAGTAAAAGAGTATCAGAATAAAAGTGTGGGTGAGTCTCTTGACTTTTCAAACATTGGTGAGGGATATTTGCCCACATTTTCCTGTAAGTGTGAGATCTAGGAGAAAGAACTATTTGACAGATCAATGTCAATCACAACAACTTTTGAGTCCATCGATTTTGTTCATTTTTAATACAATTATTATAGAGCTTCAGAAGTTACAAAAGATAATTCAGTTCTTATCTCTGTGTGTCTTGGTACCTAATCACTACACTGAGATTCAAATCCAAGATCCTCCAGTTGATACTTAGGAAACCTAACCAGGTAAATTACAGTGCCACATGCCTATAAGCACCAAACTCAGAGGACACAGGATTGCAAATTTGTGATCAGTCTGGTATACACACTAAGACCTTCAAATAAATAAGGAGCAAGATCAGGTAGGGGGAAGGGGGAAGAAGACGAGAAGGAGACTGAAGAAAAGAGATAGGGAAGGAAATAGGAAATGAGGGAAGGAGTGACTTAACTCATGCTACATTTTTCTCATCTGGAAATACAGGCTGTTATAGAATTCTTAAAAAAAAAATAAGGCATATAAAGCCCTTAGACTCTAAGGGCTTATAAGAATACCAAGTTGCAGTAAGATTTCAGAGTTGAAGGATTTTTATGGTATAGAGATCTCAGAAGACACAGATTTCAGAGTTCGTAGTGCATTGATTCAAGTCAGGAGCATTTGAATATGATGTTTACTTGGCTTGCATGTCTGTATTTTTATTGCAAAATGGAATGATATATTTTGATACTTAAATAGATCAAACAATTTTCCATGCAACTGTGTGTTACATTACAAATTATTTAAATGGTGCCAGGATTGGGTAGTTTAGTTATCCAATACCCTGTACTGGAACATTTATGTTTTCAAGCTTGACTTTTTCCCTTTATTACAACAAACCATGCCTCTTTGTGGCAAAACAACTGATTCTGACTGAGGTCTCAGGAGTTTTCTATGTGGGATTTTTTTTTAACTCTGCATCATGGTATTTTGTAAAGATGATAATTTACTTAGCTAAGCTTATCCTTTTAAGATCACAAAAATGTTCTTTCTAAAAGCTAAACTTCACTTATGAGTTACAACCTAAAGCAAACTGAAATTGATGCCACTTCCAATTTGAGAACCTACCCTTTTTATGTTACATAGAGAACCAACTTAATTCATTTGGGGAGAGACCTAGGCCCTCCTTGGTTTATCTAGGCTGAGAGAGTATTCCTTCACAGTCATTGGCTCCCAAAGGCCATTGGTGCACTGGGATAAAAACTGGTTCCACCATCAGAACCCCATAGACTGCCTAAGCAAGCCAACTGACACCCACTTTCAGGGTGCCTGTTTTGTTCTTATTCAGGTTCCCCATCTGCCAGTCTAGAGTCTGTGAGCTCCTACTTGCTCAGGTCAGCTGTTTCTGAGGGTTTCTCCAGCATGGCCTTGACCTCTTTGCTTATCATTCCTCCATCTCCAGAACTGAATTCCAGTGCCTGTTATTTCCATGTGATAAGCACATGAAAGAAAAGTCCTTTTCATAAAATATAATTGTATATTAAAAGTCAACCTCTGTTTCCCCTAAAATGACACTGTTTATATAATGTTAAAAAATGAACTATCTCAGACTTAATTTATTTTACTCAATATACTATTTCTGCAGAATAGTCCATTAAACCTTTCAATAGTAAAAAGTCTGTTTTCTCATTGTGAATTAGAAAATCATACTCAATTTTTCATTGATATTGAATATTTTTTCCTATTTTCAATGCTATTTTCCATTGTAGTTTACTTTTTTTTTGAAAGAGAGAGGTAGATCTCACTGTTTTTCAATATAAAACAGTCTTGTATCTTTCTTTTGCTTGAGCCACTTACATATTTTATTCTTCTAATTTTTACAAAATGAAATTGGGTACAATATAGATAGTCTTTGTCTGATTTTAGATTCTGTAATTATTTTAGTTGAGAACCTTAAGTATTTTACATTTATGTTTAATTGATTTTTTTTGGTCTTGCACCCAAATGTATTATTAGCCTCCACTTTCTCTTACCATGTCTTGTGCAACTCCTACAATATACCCATTTCCCCTTCATGATTAACAAATTGTACACTATAGTTCAATTCTACAAATGTCTGAGGTTAAGTTTTTGACCCAATTGAATGGTAGTACTTTTTGCAAGTCTGTATACTACTTAATAATGAAAGCGAAGCTCTCCTGAAGTTTGCATTCCAGTTGGAATGTGCACATACACGCCTTTATGATTGATGAGTGCTTTCTTTTCTTATTAGAACACATTTGCATTTGAAATCTGCCTTTGTCTTTAGTTATTCTTTTAGTAGTATGAAACTCTGAACAAATGAAATATCTTCATTAAGGTTTATAGGAATTTTGAGGACATTATGTTACATTTACATAAATTTGTAACATGTTTAGTCTTCATTTCTTGTCATTTAATTGTCTCTTCTTATATTCAAGAAATGAAACAAAGCGAGAGTGTTGTAGTGAGATTTCTCAGAAATCAGATTCCTAGATTTTAACAATCATGTCAATTATTTGTTCTTCAAAGGAAAGTAATTTTTTTTTTGAGGAATAGATAAGTTTCCATTTTAAATATGTTTAACAGCATATAATCTAAATGATTCTTATAATCATTTAGAGACATAAGATTGATACATAAGAAGATGATAGCATTAAGATATGTAAATGAGTAATTATAACGGATTGCTGAGGCATACTATACTTTTTTATTCCTTTTTTTATTTATACACAAATAAAAGAATATTTACTTTTGGCAGATTTTATTTATCTACCCCTTTACATATTTTAGTGTTGTTTTCTTTTTCTTTTTTGTTTGGTTGCTTTTTGAGGCAGGTTTTCTCCATTGCTTTGGCTTTGTTGGCTGTCCTGGAACTAGCTCTGTGGACCAGGTTGGCCTCAAACTCACAGAGATCTGCCTGCCTCTGCTACCCGAGTGTTGGGATTAAAAGTGTGTGCCACCAATGCTCGGCTTTAGTATTGTTTTCTCATAATTTCTAAGTACTTTGATACTAGAAAATATTTTTATGGTTTTACCCTGGTCTCCAGGAACATTCGTACAAGGTGCTTATTTTCTTCTGCTTATATTAAAAGAATTTTAGAGTGTATTTAAAATAATGTTATAAAATACTTATAGATAATATAGTTGCTACCACATTGAGGTTGGTTGATATATTCATGTCAAATAGTTTCTTTCTGTGCCACAAGAACAGCCACATTATTAAAAGGAAACACAGCAGTAATAACATCAAGTAAGCAAAACATCTGGCTGGAGAGAAGTCTCAGATTAAGATCTTGCTGCTCTTGTAGAAGATCAATGTTTGGTCCCATGTACTCAACTTGGGTGGCTCACAAGGACTTGTAACTATTAGGGCCTGATGCCTTCTCCTGACCCACTTAGGCACCTAAACTCATATGTACTTATCAAACACCCAATACACATCATTTTAAAACCATAAAATAAATCTTTTAAAACTGTAGAGTTCTATGTATGTTTATTAATTTAGTCCTTGGTCTATACATTTGACTTCTGTAATTTTTATCTATATATCTGGGAATTTTGTGTACTGACATTCTTCTCCCTGGTGACATCTATAATGTCCAAAATGGGTCCCCCAAATTGCAGTGCACCTGACAATGTCCAGAATGATAGTCTAGGCATAGCTGAGGTTGGATTCTGATCAGGTAAATGGAAGGGTTTATACCTAAACTCAGCATTCGTCAGAAGTATTGTGAAATGGGTGTCCGTTTGAAGAAAAAGTGGTCACTTCCCTTGTCAGTTCCCTGTAGCCAACTACCTCAATCAATAGAGTATCTAGTTCCTGATTAACTCCAACAAGGCTGCAATATATCAGTCTCCACACTAGCTCCCACTGTTCTGTCTGGCATACTCCCTCCCCTCCACACACCTGTTCCCTTAAAACTGAAAAAGCTTTCCCTGCCTTTTTGCTTCTTTCTGCCCCCAAGAGACAGCCTTGGCAGTTTGATTTCCAAATAAACACTTCTTTCTTCTTACAGAGAGGTCTAATTGGGTGATTTCACTGTGCCCTCACTTAAGAACATCTGTCCTCATTCTTCTGTTTTGACTCAAGATGTATGGAGCCTCAACATTAATTCTCTAATTTTCTCCAGATGCTAACTGTGCACACAATACCTTCTTTCATATGCTTTCTATTTGGTTATTAGCAGCAGATTCCATTTTCAGTATTCAGCCTCATAGCATACCTATCCTAACTGATCTACCCCTTTGATTAGGTTGGTTGCTGCATTAGGTCATAGAACGTAAGGATACAGTTTACTAAGAGATTATAAGAGTATTGGAACAAAGTTTCAGTTAAGGAACAAATGGAATAAGTGTGCAGGGTCAGGTTTTGGGGAAGGGATAAGGATCTCCTGTTCCATCTTTATACTCTGTCTCTGTGGCTTTCCACTGTCTCCAAAGTTCCCAACCTTGTTGACTTTTATGTAGGTGTTTGTTAGGTACATGTACAGATGCCCTTCATGATTAGCTGAACCTCCAGCGCCTTTATTTGGAGAGAATAGGGCAGTAAATTCCAAAGTTCTAACTCTTTAATCGGATAGTTGATTCTCCTGGCATCCATTTCCTATTCTGAGGAGTCCAAAGGCCTGCCACCCACTAACATATAAACAGAACAGGTACCACCACAGCAATTTTAAGCTTCAAGGATCCCTGTGCCAAAAAATAGATTCTTGCTGAAGTACCATATTAATTGTATCATAGAATTTTAATGATTGGGCCAGGTTCTATGGGATGCACCATTGTACTCTCCTGTTTGATAATGGTAATTTTTATGCACTTATTAGGCTTTCAGCTTCCTTCCTTTCTGGCTTTTCAGCCTCAATGATTTTGGAGCTTGGACATTCCTTTATATCTATTATGACCAGTCTGGTAGTATGTGGTCTCATGTCCCTTTCTATCACGATTTTTCTTTATTTCACCACACCTGGATTTCTAAAGCTATTCATGTTAAATGTACATATTTAAAGTAAGTATACACATTGCATTTATGTATGTTTTATTGGTAATTCTTGGGTAGAACTCAGAGGCTCACACATGACAAGTTTTGCCCACTGAGTCACACTCCCAGCTATGCCTTGCTTTAAATAAAGTATAGTATACATTGTGTCATTTCTCTCCTCTCCATTAACATATGAGCATTATGAGTATTGAGTGTCAAAATATTTATAATACACTATAAGTGCTTTTCATCGGAGTTGGGGGATTGAACTCGTGGTTTTCTGCATGCTGGGTAATTGCTCTATGGCTGAGCTACATCTTAGGCTCTTTAAGGATACTTTTAAATTTTTTTCTGGTGAATTTGTATGCAGAAAATATATTCAAATGGCATAAACTCACCCACCTCCCCCCCCACAACTAATTGCAGAGTTTCTGCTTTTGCTATAGCTTACTCAATGAACAAAATAATATATAACTTCTTAGGAAAAGCAACATAGCAATTGTGTAATCTTGCTATTATATCAAAACAAGCCCTGCTCAATTGTTTTGTTTATAAGCTCTTTAAAAAAAAAGAATCAAGTTTGCATTTCTGACTTGTCCAGAAAACAAACAAACAAAAACAAGTTCTCATGAAGCCAATATCATAATGTTTCATGGGAATTGCTCAGTAGGCTCCATAGTCAATGAGTTTGAGCCAGACAATGGAGTTATTGAAAGCCATCATCTAATACCAGATTGTATTTTTTCACTATTGTGCATTTACCTTAAAATGATACTCAGTGTATTCGTAATCAAATTAGATAAAGGAAATCATGATACAACACTGCTGAATCTACTTCAGGCAAGCACTGTTTGTTGAGGTAAAAATAGCCTTTGTTCAGAACCAGTATTTGGTGAGCTGAAATTTCAGAAGCCCTCAGAACACTTGAGTGTGGATGACTGTCACAGGACAAAACTGTATAGCAATATGCGACTGGTTGTGTATAATTCTGGCTAAAGTTTCAAGATAAGGCATCCAAATTTAATCTTAAAAAGTGACTCTGAGATTATGAAGAGGATTCCCTAGATAGGTCCACATATAAATTGAGACTTAAAACAAATCAGAATAATAAAGCTAGCCTAAAGAATCAAATTTCTCAGGCTTGAGACTAGGGGAATGGGGAGTTAATAACAGTCTTTAAGGAAGAAGGGTTCTTATAAGAGAAAGATGACTAGCTGTTTTCTATCTTCCTCAAGTATAGAATAAGAGCTGGGACTTAACAAATGTTTATTGAACATCTCCATTGATGGCATAACAAGAGGCTGGGGAGCACACGGGCTTAGATTAGAACTAAAGAATATCTGTGAGTGAAGATATTAATTCCTTAAGAGGCTATGAATTTTTGTTTTGAAAGGTCTATTTGCAAAATCTATTATTTTTTTACTTTCATAATTCCAACAATGAGCAGGAGTGTAGATTTGATTCAGACATCAGTGGCATCCTTAAAGCTCCTTTCGATTCACGGTTTTCAGCAGTCTGAAGCACATAGCTTGAATCTTTAAGAACCCAGTCAACATATAAGCTATTCATGATGATGATGATCGCTAGCATGTTAATTTTGATAGCTATAATAGGATGATGTCAGTAGAAGAGTAGATGTGTTAATAGTAGGAAATCATTATGTAATATAAGTTACTATATACATTAAATATTTGAATTATTCAAGTTTATAGCAATAAGGCTAAAAGGAAGTAAGTGAATAGTATGTTTATGTGGGCAGAAATAATTTTGGATTGTATCATCATTTGATTTTTTCTTCAATACATCCACTCAGAAATTAAGCTCCCAAAGCATATTTGTCTTTGAAACACAACATGCATTGATAATTTAATTATGGAAGATTTGCTATTCTATTGATGATTTCAGCCAACATTTAGATATTTTAATAAGGATGGGTAGTTAGCTATTTAGTTTACCCAGTTGAAACGTTTATTATTTTTAACTAAAATATAACTTAATAGCCATAAAAATAACGGTATGTTTCCCATTTTACCATTTGAAACTAGTCAGATCCTAAGAACTATATTAATAAGGCACTTCATATCAATTTCAACTGCAATCCCATTAATGGTAGAAAGGAGTTACTGAGTATTAGAGACCTTTAGTCTACAAAGGGTTGTCTGTGAAATCTTTTATTTGTTTAATTTTGATATTTAAACTTTTTGTAACTTATGTATAATATGGATTTATTCATTCACTGAGCACTGATTGTGGGTCAGGCATTGTTTAAAATCCTGGAGAAATACAAGGTAAAATGTAAATGAAATTTCTTCTGTAGTGTAGCTTCACTTGAGCCTTATACAGCAATTGAAGAAAGTAGGTAAATGTAAATTTTGGAACATCAGATTGCCATCACTGTTATTCACTGCAACACTATGATGTGTGGCTTTTCTTATGCTCTAGAACAACCTGCTTCTTTTCCTTCTTCTTCCTCTGCTGTTTCTATTTGTTTTATCAATGAGGTAGTTTTGTCTCTCAGCCCCTCTGGCGTTGAAGGTGCGCTGATCATCTAGGTGAGAAGCATAAGCATTAGATTTGGGCATTTACAAAGCACATCAAAATAATTGTTAATAAGACACATTCAGGTCCAAGACAAGAAAGGGCAGCATATCCAAACTGTGTAGGTTTTTGGTGATGAGTCAAGCTACTGATGTTTTCTGATGGGGTTGAGTATATCACTAGTCTCTTGGTCAATCTTCTACTTTTTCTGTGATAATCTCATAAAAGGAACAGTTCAAAGAATAATGATGACTGATAATGCTTTTATGTTTTGAACTGATACTGTATTTTCATCACATGTAAATGATCTCAGCCTTGCAATTTACATAATCAGCTCTCTTCATTTAATTTTCAAATTTCATTTTCATGTCAGCATTTTGATCATGTACCATAAGTATACCTTTTCCGTATCATTTAAAAAAATGAGTAATATTCCATCTTGTAAGAAAATTTAGTTGTGCCAGATTCACAAATAAGTTCATAAAGGTGAATGATAATTTTAACCAATTTACTGTATTTTAGTTTTTAACCAAGAAAAATGAACTGATATTCCTTTATTGCTAAGAACATTTGGGCCAATATTTGCTGAAATGAGGAAGAACATTTGACTACAAAATAGCAAGTTATGCAGATTTTGAATTATATCCTTGAAAATTCTTCTAAAGATATAATAACTTAAATTTAAAAATTTTCAAAGAAAATAAACTTCCTTACTAAGCAAATGAAAATATCAAAGGAAAAAAAAGACAATTGTAGAGACAAAGTGTAATTTGAAAATTAAGCTGTGCTTAGCTTCTAAAATGCACAATGAGTCCTGGCCCATGTGGTGGGGACATCCTGTCTTCCTGTGTTTCACAGCTTTGGTGGCATTTTGATATATATGTTGAGTTAATAACAGAAAGATGCTGACCAGTTACTCCCAGGTGTGACGTCTACCCTGTAGTGTTGTTAATATACCAAGTAATGGTTCATGGGTCTCAGTTGGAAATAGTTTCTTGAACTAGGTGGTAGGACTTTGCGTTCACTTTACCTACTCAGAGTTGAAATTTTGTTTGGTTTGAACCTGTGAAGGACTTGCCCATATTGTCTCAGTCTCTGAGTTCACATGTGCATCAGTTCTTTTGCATTTGGAAGACATTCTTTACTTGGAGCTATGCACCATCTCTGGCTCTATATTTTCACTGCTTCTTCTTACCTGAGCCATGAGGGTGGTTGCTTGATAAAGACATCTCATTTATGGCTGAACATTCCAAAGACTTTCACTCTATACATATTGTATAGCTGAGGTTTTCTATGTTATTATTATCTATTGCAAGCAAGAAAAAGCTTCTCTGCTAAATGTTGAGCAATTCATTGATATGCAGGTATGTAAATATTTCATATGGGTCATTTTATTGCTATTTTCATTTAGTAGAATAATAGTAGTAGCTTTCAGTGTCTAGTAGTCAAGTTATTGGCCACTTAACTGTGCCACACATGGATTTCCTTTCATGGAGTGGACCTTAAATCCATTCAGAAGGTGATGGGTTACTCCCATAATATTTAGGCCACTATTGTATTAGTATTTCTTGTTAACAAGTCACTATTTAGGTTTCAGGGTTTATAACTGAGCATGCAAAATATACTTTGTTTTGCTTTATTATCTTTTGTCTTATTCTATTTTGTTGTTTTGGCTTTGATTGTGTGTGTGTGTGTGTGTGTGTGTGTGTGTGTGTGTGTGTGTGTATGATTTGTTAGAAGGGGGGGGGAGATTGTAACAAGTATGTTTTCCTGTTAGCTGCCTGGTCCCGCTGCCATGCCAGCCCCCAATAACACCCTGAGACTCTATTTGGTACAATGCTATTGGCCAGTTACTATTTCTTATCAGCTAGCTCTGTCTTAATGATTAACCCATTTCTACTAATCTAAGTATTTCCACGAGGTCTGATCTTACCAGACAGCGGGCCCAGCGTGCTGCTCTCTCCATGCTCTCCATGCTGACTCCTCCTCACTACTTTTTCTTTCTTCCTAGTCTCCTAGCCCCGCCTATCTTGCTTTCCTATTGGACAACAGTGCTTTATTCATTAACCAGTATGAGACACATATTTACAAGAATAACTTATCCCATCATCCTTTTTTTGTTGTTGTTTAAAATAAAAAGAAGGGTTTTAACCTTAGCATAGCAAAATATATCATACAACAGTTATCAAATAAAAATTATAGTTAGTAATATTTAGTCCATTAACTATTAGTAAGATTTAAAGAAAATATTTTATTATCTATTTTATCTTTGTGATTCTAAAATCTTATATGTAATTTATCTTTAATTTTAACTAAGGAAAATTATAACCATAACTATCTTTCTTTAACTCCTTTAAAGACCATAGAAGGATAATATGTAAACTCTAGAAGTGACAGAGACAACTCATTGCCTGGTCAGTCACCCAAAGTTTTTGTAATGTAAACATATTTACAGAATGACATCTCCCATTAGGAGATCATCAAATTATGTTGGTAAGGTGGTAGGAAAAAGGATCTGGAAAGAACTGGGAAAAGGAGTCCATATAATCAAAATATATTATGTGAAAAAAAAATTAGCTTAACAAAGGAGGATAAATCTCTTTAAAGTCCCACACTTCCAAATTTGCTAAAGTAATAATAACAATAATAATATTAATAATAATGAAGATTGAAGATAGGTTTTTACCTATATTTTTGAGGGATTATGTTAAAATTAAATGTTGAATAATTGGCATGTCATCTAAAATAAAGAGGTCATATTATATCAATACACCTCCCCCCCAAAAAAATGAGGAAGAGGGTTTCTATTTCTGATACATAGGGGCAACTGTAATTCATAACCATTTACTCAGACATTACTCATACTTTCCTGTATTATAGTTAATGAATAAAATGTGAATAAATAATTCTATTTTTTGACTGAATGATTCTTTTGCCTCACAAAAAGTTCATATATGCAAAAGCTCAAAGGGTACAGCCTCGAACTTCAAATATTTTCTAGCAGTCCATGGACCAACTATGAGCTGTTGTATGTTCTGTTTTTCCTTACACATTTTAAAATAAAAACATTTAATACTTTGTATTTGTTTCCTAAATCAATATTTTACTGCTATAAGTTTTCCTGTAAAGTGAACTTAGACTCACTCTAATAGATACTAATTTTAATGCTATTTTATGTTCCTATTGTCCTTTATAAATAAAGTCTGAAGAAGACTTGCACTGGAAATTTTATTGTAAATAAATCAAAGGAAAATGACTAGGAATATGCTTTTAATATGAATGAAAACTGCTAGTAAATAAAAGAGATCCTCAGCTTCATCAGTGGGAACTAGGTGTTTTGTATAAATGTATGTATATGGTAGTAATACACACTTTAAAAGGGAAAAAAGAGAATAGTCACTATTATACAAGGTATATATTACAGTATTATCTGTAACAAAAATTGCTATAGAAAATTGCATTTCTATTATTAATATGGTTTTTTAATACATTTACTGATATTATATTCATGCCAACTGAAAAATGTCACTGTGTTTTTTGAATGTTAGATCTTGTTTAAAGATAGCTACATACTATCTTCATGACATATAAATGATTTTAGCCATCTATCTATCATCTGTATATCTGTCTATCATCTATCAATCTATCTATGTTTCTATCTGTGTATCTATCTACCTATCATCTAATATGTATCTATTTATGGTGTATATACACATATTTGTCCATGTGTTGGTTCTGTGTGTGTGTGTGTGTGTGTGTGTGTGTGTGTGTGTGTGTTTGCATGTATACACTTGAGTGCTCCATGAGACAAATTGTGAGAAGTTATTCTACTATATATATTTTGGAGATTGAACTCAGATTGTCAGGCTTGGCAGTAAGCATCTTAACCCACTGAGCCATCTCTGTAGTCTTTACAGATGTATTGAAGACTGTATTATGAGTGAACGAATATTATACGAGGTACTGATTATCAAAGTTGTCAAGAGTCAATGATAGAGACAGTTTGAGAGATTTTGGTCAGACAAAGTATATTTATTCTCTGGTGTGACCAAAAAGGAATGAATGAGGTTAGATTTCTGAGGCTTCTTAGAAATCTGTTTTACCAAAAGTGCATATTTGAGCCTATGTTAAATGCTCCAACCTATACAACCTATACATTAAATGGTCCTGCCATTTAATGTCATTGTGGAGACTACAGTGTTCACTTGACCAGAGACAACTATGGCCACTAGTTTCCACTTGTTTAATGAACACAGATTATTCCATGCTGAGATTTCTTTGAATGGACAGAATATCAGGTAATGTAGAAAATGCTGATATGTAGATTATTGTTGTGACCAGACATTTCAAAGACTTTCTTTCAAGAGTATCTTTTATGAAACAGTATTCCAAAAGGGAAGAAAGGAGAGAGAGATGGGAGGGAGTGAGGAAGGAACGAAGGATTGTATCCAGAGTCATCGTGACTAGAAGACAATGGCTATAGCTCCTAATTCTGAAGTGATATAGTCTAAAAAAATTCATCAATCACAAACTTCCTAGTCGAGATATGAAATATAGAGATTAATGGTTTATTTTTAATATTTATTAAACATAAATCAAAATTCTAACTCTTTTCTATTTTGTCTGAGCCAAACAAAATGTAATTTATATTTATTATGCTAAAGGGAGGGAACTGTTTTAAATTTCAATTCTTCTGAGAGGAGAGAAGATCATATTTATTGTAAAAGGTAGTGGAGTATGCATTAATAGCTAAGTTATTTGATAATGCTTTAGGAACCCTTGGTTCTGTGTTTCTGTTATTAAAATAAAAATTATGATCATTTTTGAATTTTATTCATATTTTTACTTCTGTTTCTCTACTATTGGGTATGTTAGTTTTTATCCCTAATTAACATTTTTAAAACATTGTTTCATTGAACTGTTTTGCTCTCTATATTATACATAGTTCATGGAAAATGTATTTATCCTTCCATATTGTCATACTTAGTGCTGATAGTTACAATTTTGGAACTGATAATCAGTTACTATTCTGGGAAATATGAAATATTTAATCACTTCCCAACTTTTGAAGTAACTGTCTTGTATTTAAGAAAGAGAAACAAAAATTATAGTAAGAGTTTAGACTATAATATATTGCTGCAGGGCCAGTTATTAAGGGAGAACACAGCTGACATTTTCTGATTTATGCACACAATCAGAGATGGAGTCCAAGGGCTGTGACATAATTATCTTCATGCTAACAATTTTTGTAAATCTCTTGACAGAATTTTAGCTAATTTTAAAATGCCTTCTGAAGATTAGCACTTAAAATTGTTGGGGAAAATGGCACAATTTATTAGCAAGGGTATAATTGTAAACCTTCTAAATACTCATTGTGAATATCGTTTAGACAGTAACTCCTGCTTCAGCAGCTGGTATATAAGACACCAGTTTATGGAATCTTGAAACGACAGAGAGTGGAATCTAATTAAAGAGGATTACATGCCAAAGAAAAATTATTAAAAACAGACTAATAGACAATTGTTATAGATTCAGAAACCCCTGCCAAATTCTCTTTTTGATATGACCTCATGTAGCTGTCATGTAACAGCCTTTATTTCTCCCAAACCAAAGAAATATTAGAAGACTTTCTCTTTTATGTTTTAAAAATGACTGCTTTTCTGAATTTTAACTTAACACAAGGACTTCAATGGTCTATTAATCATTTTTTTCACATACTTAAAATGCATATGCATGTTCTTTTAAAGATAATGATGAGACTTACTGTTTTAGGGCTTTTTTCTTTTGGGGGGGTTGATTATCTATCTAGTGCCAAGAATTTCATAACTGCAAATAGGAAAATATTACTTCTTTAATAAACAGAAATCAGCTATCAATTTAGTTACTGCTGATAGAGACTTATGTGTAGTTAGTTGCATGCTTGTTTGTTAGTACATTTAAAATTCACAGTACATTGAAGCTTGTTAACTTCCAAACCGAACTTACTAAATTACCCCCTTCTCTTTGAATTTATTCACTTTGATGTGATCCATAGGGATTTTTTTCCAAACAAGAGACAAAGATAGCTTTGAATGATAGAATCCACCATTAGTTCTTTATATAAAATGAAATAAACGGTGCTTTTCAGTACTAAGGAAGACATTTTGTTCATGGTTGTGAGTTTGACTGGTGTCTAGATTTCCATCTTATCAATAGTGTGTGGCATTACTGTATGAGCTAAGTATAGTTCTGTAGCATTGGGCTAATTTAAACAGACATTAAAAATTAATTGCTGAATAGCAAAACTAATGTTTCCATGCCATTAATAAATGTATGAACAAACACTTTGAATTCAGTAAATGAGACATTTGTTTAACACTCTTAAGTGGATGGGAGTCCTAAAAATAAATATTGTGCATGAAAACAATAGCCACATAAAATTATATGTGACATGAAGAACAGCACTCGAGTAGTAGTAATGGGCTTGTTTATCTTTGTTCCACCTCAGCTCTAACTGCAGAACTTTGGTCAAATGAATGACAGAATATGTTCCAGTGAGAATTGTCTATTGCCTCACTTAAAAGAACAAAACCACAAATTACAAGGGCTTGCTTTAAGTTTAAAGCATCAAGATGACATCACTCATCTTTCCTGTAGAAGATACATCTTCTAAGCATGATGATATGTTTCCATTTTTCTATGTGCTATTAATTAATGTAATGAAAGTTAGAAACTAGCAATACTTTTTTTGTTGTTTTTTTTTTATTTTTTTTTCACTTTCAGAAGACACTACTTGATGCAAATGGATGAAATCCTTAGTGGTCAGTTTAATGCAGCTTGCTCAAAGATGGTATCAATCATACATGTTAAAATGTGAGCAAGTATATAAACCATTCTGGGTAGTCAATTTATTAGTACTAAGAAAACTATGTATTTGGTGTGGTGTCACATGCTTGCAACCCCAGCACTAGGGAGACAAAGTCAATGACTCAAGGCCATCCTTGGCTACACAGTGAGTTTGTGGCCTGCCTGAACTATGTGAAAACCTGTTTTTAAAATGCCAATTTTATTTTTAATCAATGAAATTAATTTATTATGTTCTTGGTGAAATAAAATATTTTATTATGTTCTTGGTGAAAAATCATAGTCTTATAGTAACAAATTCATAACTGTACAGTATATTTGTCACTTGAGGATTTGCCAAAATTCTTAGTATTAGGGTTTTTTTTTCTTTCAATTGGACTGGTCTTAAACGTCCCATCAAAAGAGGCTGTTAGAGCTGTGTGAAATCTCATTCATTTTCACATTACAGAAAAGAAGTAGCACCAGAAAGCTAAACCTGCGGTGCTGTGTTCCTTCTATCACAGTCAAGTGCTAAAGATGTCTATAATGGTAAAGTATGGCCTGTACACAGCTAGGTTTAGAGACAGGATCCACTCACTGGCATTTCCCTGGCTTTGGCTTTCCATCCAGCTCTCAGTGGATATTACATCATGAGAATTTGGCCTGTGAGCTTTTGCCATGCATATAAACACAAAAGTTCATACACGCAATACTCTTTTAAGTGTTATGTGACTAGAATGAAATGAACCTGTTAGAATGAACACCTTCAATGCAAGGTCTAGAGAAAATGACTTAAGCAAGATTGTAACTTACAATCATAAAAATTCATACCTATTTTGAAATTTCTGATGAGACCAATTCTGTAAACACTGCCAGGTTCTGACAGCCTTGCGTTTGTCTGCTTTTTCTTTATTTTTAGTAAATTTAAAATTACTAAAACATAGGTGACTTTTGAACATATTTTATTCTGATTTTTTATGCTCCAGAAATATTATTCAATGATAATTTATGAGCATGCATAGGAAAAAAAATACCTAAAATTTTTTTTTTTGAGAGATTCAGGGCCAGAGAGATGGCTCAGCAGTTAAGAGCACTTGCTGTTCTTAGAGAAACCAAATCAGTCCCTGGGGGGCAGGGCTGGTGGCTCACAACTGCTGGTCCTAGATTTTATGAGCAGTCGCAGATGTGGTAGAAACTCGAACATACTTATACTTAAAAAAAATCTTAAAAAAAAAAAGAACTTTTAGAGATGTGTCAATTAGAGCTAGACTTTCTAAAATCTGTTCTTTTAATCTGTTTGTCAGGCATCCCTATCTCTGGAGTCTGGGGAGTTCATGGGACCAATGGCTTAATGGGGGCACTGTCTGCAAGAACCTGGGGATGGCATCATTGACAATTTCCCTGAGTGTCTGCATGCTGGGCATGGTTTTATTTGTTTGTTTGCTTTGCTTTGCTTTGCTTTGAGTTTTTTGAGGCCCTTTCAAAACTTCATATTTCTTTTGGTTATAATCTATTCTCACTAAACAACACCTCAGTTTCATTTAGCATTTTGTATTGAGTTTTCTGTAGGTTGGATGTATGATTTTGCTATCATTGTCTGGTATATGGGAGACTTTCAGTCACTGACTGAGCATAGTTTTACTCTATGTTTCTGAACCTTCTAAAAATTAGCTTCGCTAATATGAGACAAACAGAAACATTGTAATTGAATTGAAAATATTAATTTCATTCATTTACCAGATTGAATAAGTAACTTGCGAACATAATTTCCCCCTAAGGTTGACCTGGACTTCAATGGAAGTTACCTTTATTTTCAAATTTTATTGCAATGTAACATTTAGCTTGTATCTGGTCCTTTTGGGGATGCATGCATGCACACAATGTGAGAGCAAGCCTTGAGAGTAGAAATGAGCAGTGTTCATTATTTAAATTTCCTGTTGTCAGGAGGTTGTGAACAAGTATGTCATAATGGACTTAATAAAATACTATGTCTATGCTGTGATTTTTGCTTGGCTGTAAATGACATATAAAACTCACCAATGTATTTTGGAATAATACATGTTTTACTTGATGATTTTTGTAAAGAATGTCCAACACAACCAACACATATCTCCATATCATATGACAAAGTAGGTAGTTTTTTGAAAAACAAGAAATTAAAATTCAATAGAAATATGTAGTTTTCCTTTTCATTGACTTCTCATTGATAAAGGCGTGAATAATTGGCTGGTTAGGATTTTAACAGAAACCCTACTTTTTGGTTACCACAAGAAAGTGCTAAAATACCACTTTACTCATACCAAATATGAAATTGGGAGCTTTAAAAATCTCAGCTAAAATTAAATATATTTCTTACATACACTATGAAAGAGAAACTCATCTCATTCTTTAGAAACTATAGGATATTTAGTATAGGAGATACAGCTTAATAGGTAGAATGCTTTCTCTTGCAGGAAGCCCTGGGTTTACTCTATAGCACCTCAAAAAGCGGTATTTTGGTGCACATCTGTAATCCTGGCACTTCTGAGTAGAAGCAAGAAGGTCAGAAATTTAAAATAATTTTCAGCTACACTGATTTTGAGGTCTCTCTGTATGTGTGTGTGTGTGTGTGTGTGTGTGTGTGTGTGTGTGTGTGTGTTACTTACAGCTTACAGGGCTATCTTATTCAGTACATAGGTTTACATACATGACTCACTTAATCTTTACAATGCCAGCTCCAGAGTAAACACCGTTGCTTTCATCACCTTACTCATTCTCATTTTGTGAGGGAACATGTGCCCACAGAGGGGTCATTTATCTTTGTGAGAATTCAGAGTCTGTTTAGTTGCACAATTGGAGCTTGGAAACAGACTCCCCATCTGTGAAGCTCAGACCTTTCCTATTCCATGATGTTATTACATTTCCCTGTGACTCATAAGATTCTCCAAGAGAGGGCCTCCTTGTAAGCTGGCCACCATTAGTGAAATGACATTAGCTAAATATGATTACATCTTAATGTCCCCTGGAAGGATTAGACTAGTGAAGACACAGTGAAGGGAAAAGCAATTATCTATTGAAATATGAATCTCTTGATGAGAACTGGAAATTGTATCTTACCATCAGGATGCTCATGTGGAATTTTAAGAAATCTAAATTGAGTAATTATTTCTTAGAGCCTGGTGTAGAACTTTACTGAGGCTACCTTCAAGGATTTCAGTTGTGTGGAAAAATTTAAATAAATCATTTTTTTCAGGAGGAGCACATTCACATAATTGATTCATTCTACACAGAAACTTCCTTGGAAGTTCTCATTCTACCAGAATTGTGTCTACTTGTATTGTGTGTGTGTGTGTGTGTGTGTGTGTGTGTGTGTGTGTGTTGTGTGTTGTGTGTGTGTGTGCGTGTGTATGTAACTCCCCCACAACACACTACTCCACTATATTCAGTGCCTTAAAGCCCCTTGCTATTGCAATGGGAAATCTTGGAGGGAGTCGTTTTACTTATGTTGCCTTCATACTGTACAGTGAAGAACCTGACATTGCCTCTACAGGATTGTTTACTTTTCATGATAATTTCCTTAAGGTCCCTCTAGTATATAGTGTATTGCAGGCATCCAGCTTCCTGCAACAGGGATTATCAGGACACATTCCCATTTTTGGCAACTGCTTCTTCTTCTCCCACTGGATGTGAGGTCCTCACTTTATACCATTTATCTTATTGGACTGAATTAGTTTATGTCAGAGACTGCTACAGTAAAATGTCTGAACTAATATAGGTTGATTGGTAAATCCTGCTTATCATTTCCACATTAATAGTGAAGGTGTACTCATGTTTGTCTTCTCCCCCTCCCTCTCATTTCTTCTCTCCTTTCTTCTACGTGTTCTTTTTAGTTTCTCTTCTTTTTCTCTTTCCGTTATTCTTTCTTTCCATCCTCCTTCCCCTTAGTTATTCCTCCTTCCTCTTCTTTCTTCTCCAACCTTCCCTTCCCTTTCATTTCTTTCTTGGTTTATATGCCACAGAGTTCCACTCTATAGCCCAGGTTGATCTAGAACTTGTTATATAAATTAGTCTTGTGGATCTTGCTAAGTAGCTGGCCTTGTACTCATGATCTTTCTATCTGGGGATTATATATGTAAGCATCATGCCTGGCTCACCATATATTGTTTTGAGAATAATAGTTAAGGCAAATTAGCAAGCTGATTTCAATAGTCTAGGTTTGTCTCCAGTACACAACAGTGATGATGTTCTAGACTAGAGCCATTTTTGGCTTAGGCACCTCACACCTTTGTTCTTATGTGCAAAACTGTTGATCATTGCAAAGGCACATGGTTAATTTGCCTCTTGTCTCTTTTCTCTCTAGTATGGGAACAAGTAAAATCTTTCATATTTATCAGCTTTCTACCTGGTACATTGGCTGAAAGTAGATTATTTTCCTCAGTTGATACCTTTTGAACTTTTTGCTTTAGTTTCTTAGTCATATGGGACTAAGAAACTAGCTTTGCCATTAAGTACCTGTGACCTTTCATTTATTAAAATTATTTTCCTAATTCATTTAAATTTAGATTAGTTAGTGTATAAGTTGTTGATAATTTGATTATCCAATAAAAACATTCAGTCCTATGAAATGCAAGTCATAAAATAGCACTGTTTTCTTTTTATTTAGTAATACAATCTCATAACTCTCTTTGCTTTCTTTCATCCTACCTCCTTGCAGAATATGAGTGAATGAATAGATCCACTTTATTGGATTTTATTTTTTGGCATAGGTCAGTCAAGGGTAACTGTTTAATGATCTTATTTTAGTTTCTCATTGCTAAGACTGGTATTTTCTTTAGAGTTTATGTTGGTATTCTACATATTAGTTTGATTATATTTTTTAATCCTTAACATTAATCCTTAAGATGAATTATAAAACACTGTAAAATCTACCACATTTGAAACTCTAGACCTTTCTTCAACCCGTGGGGATTCATTTGGCATGAAGCCACTGAAACAGGGTTTTGATGCTTAGTTTCCTGTTTCTCCTTTAATTGCTGCCAAAATCTGAACACTTGGGAATTTAATCGCTCATTATATTTGTCATGGTGGTGTCACAGACGCAAATAAAGACTGTTGCCTGCAAAATATTTGTGGAAATTAATTTGGCCTAAACATGTGTATGTTGGATTTCTTGTTTCTCCACACTCTTAGGTATATAGCACACACAGACAGAAGTGCCATTCCTGACATTCCTAGCAAAATATGTTTCATCTATCCCAGAATCTGCATTTTGGTAGTTTAGAGAAGTTCCAGGAAATTTCTCACTTTGCAAAGTCAGCTGCCAATAATCTGTCTTGTTTTTGATTGACATTGTTTTCTGAAATTGCCCTACATTAACATAATGGACAGTTTCTTTAAAGATATCCATTTACAAATAAGCTTTCATTTTTCCCCTCTCTATACCCATGTGAGCAAAGCTGTGGAAGGACTTTTGTGGGAGGCTATTGGCTCAATGTGTATGTAGTGATTAATCCTTGATATCAGACAGATGATAAGGATGGAAAGCATGACAGGTAACCTGTGTGCCTCAGACCAATTGGAAATTTGATGCTTAAATTTATGCAGTAGATAAGCAGATGAAGGTGTCAGTTGCTTGAGCTTTGTGTTCTATATGATGAGAGCCTAATACTGTTAGAAATGGAATTGAAGCCCTGTGGACTTTGATTCTTTTTTATATTCATGAAACATAATAATCTTGGATTTGTTTTTTATTTCTGGGTATGGAAATATTTTGGCTAAGGCACATTCTTGAAATACGTATAGTCTTACTTATTTCCTCTGTGTTTTGTTGAGTGTAACAAACTTCAATCATGCTCAGGGTAGAAAACATGGAACATTCTTTTCTGTTAGTCAACCTGATACTAAATTATGCTTCCCATTTTATCTCATGATAGAAGATGCAGTTATGAGCCCTCTCCAGATAAAGTTCCTACTAAAAATTACAAATTGTCTTCATTAAAATTATGAATTTCCTTGAAAGACTCTTGAATATTCTCTTTTAGCTAACACAGGTTAGTCTAATGGTTTCTTGAGCCATAGAGTATTCAAGGGAACTTATTTTCATGTCTTTTGTGCCTCTGTCCTTTTTTTTTCTGTATTCAAGAAATATTTTAACCTCCCCCCTCAATGTGAAAAATAAAGAGTGAAGAAGGTGAAAAATTAAGAGTGAAGAAGTCACTATGTGTTCAGGATGAGTCTGAAAATAATTACACCTCATTTATTTTGTGTCTTCTTTTATAAGCTGTGCCCCCTACAATGGTGGACATGTGGACACAAGATAAGAATTGAAGTTTTACTGAGATGACAAAGAGAAGGAAGTCATGGAGGGTTATAGGGGCACTGGAAACAGCAGGGAGGAACAACAGGGAGGAAATGGGAGAGGAGGGGAGAAGAGATGCAGGGGGTAGAAGTTTGATTTTTTTTTTTTGGTGGCACATATATGTGTTCATTTTGCATGTGGGTGCAAAAGAGCCTATATGTGGATTTATATGGAGGCTGGAATTGTATGTCAGTTTCTTCCTTCATCATTAGGTAACTTTTTTTAGACAGGGTCTCTCATTGAATCTGGAGCTAATGATTTCAGCTAGGCTGACTAACCAATAAGCTTCAGGGAACCTCCTGTCCCTACCTCCTGAAGGCTAGGATTCCTGGCATGTGTTGTTGTACCCCCTTTCTTTACTCCAGTGCTAGGAATCCATTTCAGATCTGTGTACTTGTGCAGCCTGGACTTTACCAACTAATGGTTTTCCCCATATCTCCAT
The DNA here is from genome assembly GCA_030556225.1 of Cricetiscus sungorus. Lineage (NCBI taxonomy): Eukaryota > Metazoa > Chordata > Mammalia > Rodentia > Cricetidae > Cricetiscus > Cricetiscus sungorus. The sequence goes on from JANBXA010000141.1 coordinate 22,014,233, forward strand.
GATCTCAATCTGTGACATTGTGTTATAAAATGAAAGAGAAATACACATTTTCTTCTTCTTTTATGGTAGCAACATGTAGATTCCCAGCTATCTGTGTAATTTTAAACTTATATATTTCAAACAATAAAGTTTCTTCAAGGATTCTAATTTTTATTTAAGTTGTCTGTGGATATTATCATAGACTGATTTCAGATAGTCATCTTATTGGCTTGTATTTCCAAAAGAACACGAATTATGAGAAATAACAAAAAATTAGTATTAGTTCTTGCTTATTTCATATTATTATACAGCTTTCCCTAAGGCACTTCAAACACGGGCACTTGAAGACGCAGCCTGGATGTGGTTTTCCCACTGTTGCTGCAGTTCAAGACAGTGGGTTATAATGTAGTGACAGGTGGGCACCAGTCTTTGCTCCTCTTGATGACACTTTGCTTATGGCATTATTGCTCAGGAATAGAGAGTAACTTTACATTGCTAAACTATGATCTTCAAAAATCCTCTGTTAATTACAGTACTGCAATTGTCATGCCTTGCCAATGCCATTAAATATTAAACCACATGTTTCCTGCAGCATTGCTGGATTTAAAGACAATAGATAAATGGAAGATGATTGTTTTAAGGTCAAGAGCTTCAGGTATAGTGCTTTATATTTTGCTAATTCTTGCTGGAATATGCAAAGTCTCCAAGGCTTGCTTAAAAATAAAAATAATCAACTGAACAAAAGCACTGTGAGATGCACAGATTGATTTTTTTGGTAGATTAAAGATAAATAGATGTGACCAATAGATGTGTGTGCATGCGAATTTTTGAACAAAGTATTCATGTCAATTAAATAAAAGTATTTGTTTCTATGTCTGGTTTAGAAACTATCTCGGAGAAGGCATCCATTTAATAAAAGGAGGTTTTATAGCAAGTCAGTCATTTGTAGATTGAAAAGAAAAATAAGCCCTCAGACTTAGCAGTGAATCACTTAAATAGTTAACTGTAGTAATCTAATTCCAAAGAAAAGGAAGTTAAAAATTACATGTGACCAAAGAGGACATTAATAGTGTTTTCTGTTAATTTTTGAGTTAGGAAACAAAAGTATAGAGATTTAGAATTAGACATCCTGAATTTTCATTCTTGGTGCCACTTCTGATGATAGTGGTCACATAATTAGAATGGGTTTTAGATGAAAGTAATAATTTGAGTTAAATAGCAAATTAGAATGAATAATTGCAATGACCCTTTTCTTTTTTCTTTCTTAAGATTTTTTTTAATCCTTTAATTCTCATTTCTACATATTGATTCCTTCCCTAGTTTTACAAGCAAAACAATGGAAACTGGCCAAATAAATAATTATGCAAGAGTTCATGGACTATTGTGAACATTTAAGGGAAATTCTAGTTATCAACCCAATCATTTCATTGTGCTTCCTTTACATTTGTTTCTGTGTTCACTGCAAGTGTAAGCAGTGATATACTCTATGTTCTCTCCCCAGCTCTCTTATTTCACCCTAAGGAAAGGGCAGCAATACTTTGTAACCACACTAGATGCAGCCATGGTGAAGACCAGTGCTGTGAGCAATGAAGACAGCCTAGTTGGTGTGCTGCCTAGCGTTAAGTCAACTTGACACAAACTAGAGTTAGCTAAAAAGGGGGAACCTCAACAGAAAATGCCTCCATAAGATTCCCAATGGGAGGCCTCACCCTCTTTGAGGAGTGGATGGGGAGAAGATGGGGAGATTGATAGTACAGGAGAGAGAGGAAACAGGCTTGGCATGTAAAATAAGATTGTTTTAAAAATAATAATTAATAATAATAACAAAAGAATTGTAAGTACTCCAAAAAAGAAAAATACTGCTGAAGGGCATATTGAAAAGTAATGATTGTTAGGGTAGCTCAGCCCATTGTGGGTGGTGCAATACCTGGGGTGGTTGTCTTGGGTCCTATAAGAAACCAAGTGCTGTGACTGAGTAAGATGTGGGGGACAAGCCTATAGGTAGCACCCCATCCATGGCCTCTGCATCAGCTCCTAGCTCCAGGTTCTATCCCTGAGTGAGTTCCTGTCCTCACTGCTTTTGATGATGAGCTGTTAAATGAAACTGTGAGTGAAATAAACCATTTCCTTGCTAAATTGCTTTTGGTCATGTTGTTTCATAATAGCAGTAGTAACCCTGACTAAGACACTTGGTTTCCATAATCATAATATTTGAATTTAAAGCATATCTCTAGAAATTGTTACATGTTTTCAAAGAAGCATCAGCTTGTTAAAAATATCTATAGGAATAAAATTTGTAATAACTATGTACAATCTCTCAAATTTAAAGTCCTTTATTTACCTATTTGTTTAATGTTGAAAATTTAGTCTTCTCCCCTTAATTCTGTTATGAGAATGATGTGTGACCCTCTATCAGAATCAGAGTTGTTTAAATCTGATCACTTCTGCCCAAATATTAGAAATCACATTTTATAATATATTATACATATATAGTTACCTGAAATATACACGAAATGCTGCTGTTTTCCCCTTTCTTCTGACTGCCAGTACTAAGGTCAAATATAAAATAAAATTTAAAAAAATAACATCAACAACAAAGGAAAACTCTGTTGTCATGTCAGATGTCTGGATTCTAACCGGGCTATAGTATTATTGTGGAAGAACTAGAAAAATGTGCATGTCCTGGCCATGTAGTACAAATTATTCAATTGCTAATTTTTGAAATTATATCCAAGTCTATACATGTTGTCTTTGAATATTCCATACTTCTGTGGTTGGTGTTTCATATCTATAATCCCAGACATTGTGAGGTAGATACAGGATCATCGGGACTTTCAGAGTTATCCTTAGTTATGTAAAACTTTTGAGCCCCACTCCCCAAACTGTAGGAACCCATCTGTAAACAAACCAACACAAAACTCCAAATAAGACAACAGAAACAAACTAAAGAAAAAATCCAATCTCCAGGTAAAATGTGTACAATTAACTTACTGTGGTGTCAAACACTTACTAGAATCAGACTCTGTCACAGGAATGGGTTGCTAGCCAACAGTATCAATGAATAATAATACTTCTAAATACCAATCACATGTTGTAATACTTGGGAGACTGACATAGAGAAATCTCAAGTTTGAGTCAAAACACCCTAAACAACAACCCAAACAAGAAAACTCAAAACCAAAGCCCAACCTTGTTAAAGTGTAGCAAATATTTGCTATGTCAGACATTTTGGAACATTTTGAATTCTTGGATTTTAACTCCATATGAATGAGACTGAATTATAACTCTTAGCCAGAATTAAAACTCTTATAAACTTATGCATTTGGAGGTATGTCTTTTAAATTTAAGTTTAATTTTTAGGTAATATCCCAAGCCACACTGATTGTGTGTTTAATGAAGTGACATGATATTTTAATGTATGTGTTATTACATCATGCTTAAGTTGAGATAAACAAATCTTTCATTCAAACTCCCTTAAGACCTTTTTATCATCACAATTTGATGGAGAAAGTTAAAAGATCAGTGCACAGAAACACTCTTAGTCATCCTAGAGCCAGATAGCTTCAGTGTTGTAGATTACCTTTCCTATTTTTTAAATAACAGTTTTCTGAAGATATGTCACACATATATATATTTCACCCTTTAAAAGTGTAATTTTATAATTTGTAGTCTATTCACGAGTGGCATTCTAATTACAGCAAATTCCAGGACATTTCTTCTCATTTCCAAGAAATCAAATTCCCATTAGCAGCACCCTACCTCATGCTTTCTACAGCTCTTGGCAACCACTAATCTGTTTTCTATTGATTTGCCCAGCCTAGGTACTTTATAAATGGAATTATAAAATGTTATCATTTATATATGATGTTTTTCCCACTTAGCATAATGTTTCATGGCTCATCCACAACAGACAATGTATATGGCTTCACTCTCTAAAGATACTAATAGTTTGTGGTATGGGAATACCACACTGATTATCCTTTTGTCATTTTACTGATTTTTGGATTGTTCCTCTGTTGGGTCAGTTATTGATAGTTCTGATGTGAAAATCTGAATACACATGTTTATATGGGAACATGTTTTGTTTCATTATGAAACTCATGTAATAGAAGTAATTTCTGGCCATAATTCTGTTAATTATACTTTGATTATATTCATCTGGTTCATTCGCTATCATTCTAAGACAATACCCAATGTTTTCTAATGAGGTAGAATCCTTCCATTCACATGGGCAGCTTGTGACAAAGTGATAATATAACTGGATGGTGTCATTACCCTTCTCCCTGAGTTTAGTGATCTTTGATTCTTCTGATGATTTAATTATGTGTACATTTAAAAATATTTATTGTCCATTTTCTATTTTCTTTGGACAACTATATATATACGTATATACATATACATATATATATATATATATATATATATATATATATATTGTGAAGTGTTTCCCCATTTAAAAACATAGGGGAGGCAGACTGTCTTATTGAATTGAGTGTGAGTTGTTATATATTCTAGAAACAAGTATTTTATTAAATATGATTCATTGGATTTTTTTCATTGGATCTATGAAAAACTGATTTTAGTGGATTAATTCCAAGTCAGAAAGACACGTCTTTCTAAAAACTTTTGTATTTTAGCTCTTGTCCAGGTCTGTGATCATTCTGGGTTGGATTTGAACACTATGTGAGTTAGGAGTCTGATGTCACTCTTATGTGTCAGTCCTGCCAAATCCATCCTGACTCACATTGAATTTTGTTAGTTCTCTTTTAAATATTGAATTGACCATAAGTGTTAGGGTTCATTTGCAATCTCAATTATGTCCTTTAGTATGTATGTTTGTAAGCTTATGCCATAACTACACAAACTGTACACGTGGTAAAAGGATTTGAAAAATGAGGTATATTTCTTGTAAATACATTCCATTTTCCAAACATGTTTTTGGATATATGAACTCTGCCATTCAGGAGAACTTTGGGGATATTCTAGGGAAAAAAAAATCAATGAAATTTTGCTATGAATTGGATTGGGGTCATTGAGTCAATCCACAAAGTAGCATCACCTTAGCAACAGGAAGTCTTCTAGTTTATTGCAATAGGATGTTTTCCCATTTAAAAAGCTTCTTTTTAAATTGTGATTTGTTGTAGTTGTTTGTTGAATTTATTCATAAATATTTCATTCTTTTTAATGTGACTTCAAATGAAATGTTAATTTATAGATTATCCATTGTAGTCTGGCCCATCTTTGAACTTGATGCAAATGAAGTAAGACTTAGATTAGATTGTTTTCACCTTTACACTCTTGAAAGAGAAATCTGCTCAAAGGGAAATTGCCCCCATTGGCTGGGCCTGTGGGCATGTCTATAGTGCATTTTCTTGATGGCTAATTGATACAAAGTGCCTTCCTACAGTGGGTGGTTCTATATTTAAGCAATAGGGCTTGAGCTAGATAAGAAATACAGCTGATGTAGCCCAGAGAGTAAGCTCTTAGCAGGTTCCTACATGGACTCCTCTTCAGTTCCTTCCTCCAGGTTTCTACTTTAATCTCCTGCCCTGACTTCCCTTTGATGATGGATTGTTACCTGTGAATTATAAAGCCATTCCCTCCTGAAATTAGTTAGGTCATTCATTCTCAGTACTATGTAGTTTTCTACTGTATGAATGTATTACACCACACGAATATCATATTTATTATTATTATTATTATTATTATTATTATTATTATTGCTTTTACACTTGGGAATATGGAACAATATTTACATTAATATTTTCCCAAAGGACTTTAGATGAATACACTGTACATCATTCTCAGGTATAAAAAAGCTGGTCCAGAGAAGCCAATGGTTGACTGATGAAGCCACAGAGATCATTTTTCAAAGCGACTCTAACAGTTTACAGGTCTATTTTTCTGTAGTGATTTTTATAACTAGAACAACAACACTATATGGACTTTCATTTTACACATATCCAAAATATGTAGTGGTGGTTAGTTATGGCTCAAATTTTCATTTTACCATTTCATAATCACATAGGACTTGTCTTTTGTTAGGCTATTTGAATTTCCTTCATGAAAGAGTATGTAATGTTTTATTTTTATTTCTTTTTTGTCTTTTCCTATGTAGCTATTTTCCTATCTTTATTTGTAGGAATAATTTATTTATTATAGTGTAGAAATATAACAAAGATGTGTGGTACTGGCGAAAGTATGAAAAATTGATCAATTGATCAGAATACAATAGATTCTGTAGGCACTGAAACTCAATTATGGGTAAATGACTCCCAATGATAGATAGTATTTAATGGAAATAGTGCTTCATTGATTATCTATATGATGTGATTTTCAGTTTTAAGCCATATAAATGTCATCTCACTGACATGTTTCAACAAAAGGTGAAATACAGAATAGCAAGTCTTCCTGATTAATACTAAAATAAGTTTCCTGATTTCCAAAAACATTTTAAGTAAATGGGCCATAAAAACACTAACCATATATTAGAATATATATGTATATATATATTCAGCATCATTAAATCTAAAATTATTTCTTTGTAATTAAACAAAAAAATGTGAAAAAAATCTTAACCCAGAGCATAAAATGATTTCCAATGTAGGTATCCAACAAATGACTTTAAATTGGGTCAAGCAATCCAGAATTCAAGTTATTTTGGAAAACTTCAAGATTTTCATTATAAAGTCATTTGATTGTACTATAAACTGATCTTTCCCTTAATTTGATCTAGTTGAAACAGAAAAACTAACGGTGAGTGTGATGAATTGGATACCATTGGGTTGGAAATTAATTAACTCTTGTACATTGGAAATCAATGACCTAAGTTCCACAGTCTTCTGAATTCCAGCATGTTTATTTATAACTTGAGAACAGAAATGATACATTAATAATTAACTTTTATTATTTAACTATTCTGTTTCTAAAATTAAAAACAGAAGATCAAGATGAAACAAAACCAAAAACAAAACTGAAAAATCCCCAGAATCCTTCTTTGTTCCTAAATGTTGCCACTGTCTACAAAACATCATTATGAGAAAATATTAAAATAAATACCCATATACTCTGAAATTTGATAAGTTTTAAGTTCCTAAAACGTGTTATGTTATATACATTTGTTTGTGAAAGTACACAATTAAGTTAAGAATTATAGTATAAAGTTAGTTTATTTTTAGAAAAGTCAGTAATAGCACTATTACTATTTACTACTCAATAGAAACATTTACGAAGTTTAAGTTGCCCTCAGAATGAGTTCCTCATCTAATATGCCTCAAATACTTGATATCAAAGCAATCAGGGTGATTTTGTTTGACATAAAAATATGTGGGTTCATACATGCAATTTAAAATATAACACAGGAGTTTGTTCTGAGGATCTGGTTTTTAAATTTGATTAAAATTTGTGGAAATTTTATTATACTTTGGGTCTTCCCATTTAAGTACATAGTACACAGTATACACTAATTCAACATGGATCATTATCATATACACTTATTGTCATTTTGAAATTATTACTGTTTTTCCTCTGAATTTATATTGGCTTTAATTCATTGGAGATTATTTTAGGAACTAATTACTATTCTGAGCCCTGGCAGTTTGGCTAGTTTTGTATGACACTCATTTTTTTTTTACACTATTTTGAAAGAAAAAATATGATGAAAAGATTTCTCCTACAGCTGCATCATAAGACTTGTGAGCTTGTGGCTGTTGAATTTCAGTGTCGATTTTAATGAATCCTACCCAATTAAAGCATTGTGCCTATTTTTCATAAGTCCATGATCAATACGATTGATTATATTTTTACATAACCTCATAGAATGTAATTTTCCTGGGGGTTCAGAGGATTAAATCGGTGTTTTAATGTCTTGCAGGCCTGTGAGAAGCTGGAGAATAATTTTGATGACATCAAGCACACGACTCTTGGTGAGCGAGGAGCTCTCCGAGAAGCAATGAGGTAAGTCTGGGTCACCATAGCAACAGTCACAGATGTGGTAAAGAAAAAGTCATTCTTCATTATTGGGGGAACAAATGAGTTCATTGCCACCATTCAGCTCTGTTCTCTAAGGTATTAATTTGTCAGTGGAGAGACTTCCCTTGAGGCTGTACTTTGGTTTTGAAGCTGCATAAATGTTAAGCCTCAGTGCACAGTAAAAAATGTAAATGTTTAATTTGTTACTTAAAATGCTTACGGGGTGTCTTGTTTTATATTTATACTAAATTGTGCAATTGAATGAAAATATTGTTCATCTAAATTCTGCCTGTGAGTAGAAAATAAACACTGTATAAACGTAGCTTGGCTGAGTACCATTTCCTAATTAATATTTAATTTGAAAGAAGATATTTAAAGTTTCATCTTTTGTTATATTTTATAAAATCAAAAATTATTTTTAGAATGGCTTACATTTATTTTCAGTATGTCAAAGCATAGAATGGTTCTCTTTTGGATGCAAAGATGAATAAATAACCTGTTTAATTTTCTGTTTAACCACTTAAAATTACTATTTTTTGTTTATCACATCAGCCTTGCTATCTTTTAAATAACTTTTTATGAAGCATCCTTTAAATTTGTTTAATTAGAATCAAGGAAAACTTTAAATAGACATTAACAATGTCTGAGTAACAAGCTTATAATCTCTTGGACAGGGAAGTCACAAAGTCACTGGCCCTAAAAGTTCCCAGCTTGAACCTTCCAGTGGCCCAACCTGCATTTGTGCAGATAATTGGTGTATCTTCCTTTGATTTTACTCACAAAACAATGTTACTTAAAAACTTATCTTAATGCTCATTTATCTTAAATTGTTTTAAGGTACAGAAAGTTAAAATATGAGAAACGGGAAATATAACAGACTTGCTGGTGTTTTAAACACTATTTTGTTATTGCTTTCACACAGCTACCATATACTTTAGTTTAGAAGCCACTCTCATTTAGCAACCTCCCTTTTACCATGCAAGCAGCAGGAGAAAGTAATTAAATTTAATAGAAGCTGCCCTCATTTTGAAGCCACTTCTATTTAAAACCACAGGGGGAGGTAATTAAATTTAATGGAAACGGTAGCTTCTACACAAAGATACATGGTACTTCTGTATAGATGATTATGATGTCACAAAAAGGGGAATAATATATTACTAGTGTGCAGGAGAAATTACAAGCCAGAGTAAGGGAACCTATTTTATTGTTAATGTCTTTACTAATAAAAGAGATGGAAAAATAAAACTGAGTATGCAGTAGAGAATTTGTGTCTATATAAAATGCAGCAGCAACAGTCTAGCAAAGTTTAAGTTACTGAAAATAATTGTAAATTAAAAATGAGTTTTAAAATATATACTGTAGGAAAGTCTAGGACAGAAATTATGAATGAACTCCTGTTTTTAAATATGTTTGTATACTTTATTGAAAACTACTGCACTGTTACAAATTGAACATGTCATTTTTACAGAGCTCATATTATACTTTCGAATATGTGAAACGTGCACACTAATATCTATTTAGAAACCAATTTTTTTGGTAATTTAATTTCTATTCATCTTGAAATAAATACGAAGACAAACAGGAAGACAAAGAGGACGCCAGCTCTCATGATATTGAATAAAAGAACTGAAGACTAAAAACACAGAGAGAATTGAAGGGGCTATGTGAATGGATGTGGTTGTGAATGAGGGAAACACAATACACAGAAGGGCTCGTGAGCTTTGCAGATCTGTGCTGAAGAAAAAACAAGTCAGATTGTCGGAGAACAGTAGATAAAAAGGTTATTAAATTCTGCCAAATTTTAAGAAAGTAAATAGTATTTAGAACATACTGGAAGAGCTTGCTTTTAGAGAAGAAAGAGGAATGAATGGATGGGGGTGGGGAAGCAGCATTCATTACCTAGTTGAAATGACCTCTGACCACCCATGCAATGAGTAGGGCAACAGCCCAGATAATTTAATTCAGAATTTAATCACATGGTGGTGAAATTCACTTGTTTACTTAGGCTGAATATTTTATGTATCCACAATACACGTGCACATATGAATGTCTGGATTCACTAAATGCAATGTAATTAATGAAATTATTTAGTAAATAGTAGCGTTAGATGATATAAAGTGTTGCTCATGGACACTTCCTGTTTTTAATACATCGAGAACTCAGTCTTTTGCAGGAGGAAAAAATCTAGATAGAAGAGAGCTGAATGTAATTCAAGACTTTTAAAGAAAAAAGTACAATTCTCTCTTATCAATTCTTCCTCCTATGAAGAATGACTGGACCAACACCAAGCTCAGAGAAGTTTAGAGGTTGACTGAGGCTAACACACAGTGTTTTATGTAGAAAGAACAGTATAGGGTGAAGAACAGGACACTGGAATGGTAAGGTGTGCTTTCAAAAGTGTAAAACTGTGATGAAAGGCAAGCTTTTGTGAGTGCATGTGAATTATTTTTTTTTTAGGAACAAATATACATGTGAATAGACTTTCATTTTTGTCAATACTAGGTCCCTTCTACATCATGAATTCATACACACAAATGGATCAGTCAGAGTTTCACTTGGCTAGTGACATCAGAGGATATGAGAGCAGTTTGCAGGCACTGGAGGCAGATAGAAACAACTTATGGGAGCCTCAGTTAGCAGAGAGATTAGCATCAGGAGGCTCACGGAAAATATTTTTGGTAATATGTGGGACAGGTGAACTTTATATAGAATCTAGTATTCTGTGAAAAGCAAATTATTTCAAGTAATCTTTATTTTAAAGGATTCTTATAATATTAATGATAACATTGAGTTTAAATTTATAAAGATGAATTTATTGTTATATAGAGTTGGAGTACAGATAGAAATTACCATGTAGGGATAGAGACTGTCCTTTGTCTCTTTAAAAAAATGTTAACTACACTTCTATTACATACTGCATAATGATTATTGATATGAAGAATACAATATCTGTCTTCAGAGAGCTAGCTGCCCAGTGGATGAGAAGGCTAGGTAGACCAGATCTCCAGGCTGCATATTAAATTTCCCTCATGATTCCGTACACTTAACAGTAGATTCTTTCTTTGTTGAAAAACATGAGGTAGCTTAATATCAAAACCATCATCTTCTCTCACTGGTTTGTCTATTTCTCTGCTCTTCAGTGACTTCAAGTGTACACAGGAACACTTTTGTTCTGAGACTGTTCAGCTAGGGATAGCTAGAATAAATCTGATTGGAGTTGGAAAATTGAACTTGGCTCATTTCTTGGGGCCTATTTCCTGTTTGGTACTTCATGATCTATGAAGCTTCTGTTGCATTTGTAACATAGAGAGGATTCTGCCCCTGTTCAGCCTTGTGTGTCCTCATGCAGCTTCTCTTCCTGGCTAGTCTTTGTTATGCATCTTGAGTCTCCTCTTTATCAGTTCATGAACTGTTTTAATAGTGTCCACGGTCATAGGTGTAAGGATACCTTCAAGACTGGATTACTCCTATGTAAAAAGAATAGGAACTACAACTTCATCTATGGAATAGTCTCCCTAAATAGTACATTGAGTAAGTATAGTGACAGAGAGGGAAGAAGAAATAGGACTATATGGAGGCAACTTTTCTTTTCAGATGCATTTGAGATAGTGGAGGCTACCCCATGAATATACAGTAGGTATGGGAAAAATATGGTTTCATAATTCAGGAGCAAAAGTTTGGGTGATGTACACATTTGAAGTTTGTTAGTATTTTGATGTTTGTAGTCATAGGAAGGTGTGGGATTTTCAAGAGTCATTCATCAAATCAGAGAATGAGAACAGGATTGAAAAATCTAATCTGGTACCTTTGAAAATTGAATATAGTAGAATGTGTGTTGAAAAACATTTTAAGACATTAAATTTCAATTAATCACCTTCAGTAGAAAAAGACTTGGCTATAATATGGAGTATCTGAGGAGAAAGGCTTGTAGTTGGAATGTCCCTGTCTACTTTTGTGGACCACAGAGACATTCACAGAAAGGCTTCCTCAAAGGCTGTAATGGTTGTGTTGTGTCTGTGCCCTTCAGTTTGAGAGTGACCAGCTACAGTGGCTCAAGAACCCCCCAAATGCATCAAGTTTATTAGAAGAGTGATATCATTTATTGTATGTATTTAAATATTTTACTTAAAGAATTCATATAATGACTGATTGTTGTTTGGATTGAAATTTCCTAAAAACAAGATTTTTATATTGCTAAAATGAAGTTTGGTAGCTTGCCAGTGATGGAGTCACAGTCAACAAACAGGCCATCATGAAGCAATACCTGTCATTACATCCAATATAGGAGTGCTCTCTTTCTTATAAAGATGACAGAAAAGTTCCATTCACAACAGAGCAACAAGCATGGGTTGGTACAGAACAGAAAAAATTGCGAATTATTCTCTAAATAATTATTTGCTTCTAAATAGCCTAAGAAGATTAACCAGGAAAATAACCTATGAAGTAAAAAGGTGATAGCAATATAGACCTGTGGTACAGTACTAGGCCAGTATTTGTGAGGCCCTGATAGCTTCAATCTTCAAAACTGAAAAAAGATATGGCTCACAATATAGTAAAAATTTAAAGATTTAAAACTGACAAAACAGTTCATCTTTAAAGTGAAAACTCACGTTTTCTTTGTATTGTAGCTAGTCATTAACTATCATTGACTGGAATACCTATAAAGACCTAGTGAAGTTGTTCATATAATGTACCCAAATTATTCAAAAGATGCCAAATAACTTAGTAAATAGTATCAACTTTTGCTGTTTGAAAAGTTGAAATCATTTTATATTCTTATCATAAATGGCTGAAGCAAATTTCATGCCTATTAAAGATCTAAATGAAATAAAAAGTTAAAAGGCCAGATTCCAATGGATTATGGAAGTGATCATATCTTTGAGTTTTGATGAACAAAGATAATTAACTAAGTATCATTGGAAAAATCACAAAGCTTTGATAACATTAAGAATCTCCTATACATGGAAAAATATCAGCAAAATTTAAAGACTTCAATTAATTGAATTAATGTGTTACCATATGTACAACAGATCAAAAAGAAAATGAACTTGGTACCTCACTGGAAAACTGTGATTGAGACACTCCAAAATATTCACAGAATATTTTGATCTGGCAGACAAAAGATTTAAGCTTTATAAAAACCTACAAATTCCTGAAAGTGGCTATTACTTCAGTTCATTGGGAAGAGCAGATCTGAATGCTAAGATAGTCATTCTCATGTTCTCAGAGCCCATGAGGAATGATATTCACTGATACGTTAAACAATGAAGTGTCAATAACCACTAAGAACCTTAAAAAACCATATCCTTTTTATTTACCACCTATAATTGCTTTATTCAGAAGCCATACAAATTATACAAATCTGAATAAATTTAAATAGTAGATTATAACCTTGGTGCAATTGAATAAGATTTAATTGTGGCATCAACCATTATATCAGTTTGATCTAACCCTTTTACACAATAAAAATGAAAATTTCAGGGACTTGATATGAGGCATGAGCATAACAGAAAATAATAATTTTTAACCAAATGTTACAGTGTTTTTGTATATTATTTTCTTTTAATAGCATGAAGTAACTTTAAAATAATTTGCTTCTGTAATGTATGTTTGTGGAACAGAATGGGAAATCTCACTGTAGTCTTCACGAATAAAATACCAAAGGGATGACTTATGTACTTATATTTCATCTATCCTCATGTTCCTTTTCTGCAGAAGTCTTCTCCACAGTTTGTGTAAGTGATATTAAAGACACATATCTAAGCACAAGAAAAAAATATCTACCTTCTTCAGGTCAAGTCTCTGGTCTACTGTATGATAATGAATTTAGGAGTAACTTCTTGCCTTTCTTTCATAGTATTTTCTGCTTATCTCAGCTGATTCAACCTTCTCATCACTCCAAGGTGATTTGATTTCTGTACTTTAATATTTGATGCCTGTCTTGGACCCTGTAATGAAGGCTGAATATAAGGAGGAAGGTGAGGCTCTGCTCTTTTATACAGGTGTCTACTCAGAGTCCCAGAGGCAGAAGTGAACAATGAATATCAGATGGTTGGCACATGGAAATTATAGCTAGTAGAACTGAATAACTTGAGAAACAAAGAAGTTAAATTCTGCAAAAGAATGTGATGTAGAATATAGTTTTTATTGAGGAAAAAAGTAAATTGTTTTGGGAGCCATTATCAGGGACTTAATGACTGTGTAGAGATGTAAATAGGTTAGATTGAAGGACATAGCTCTACAAGACTAACTAGAGAACTCAAGTGTCCAGATAGAAGCTAGTTTTGTGTTAGGGGAGCTGGCTGTTGGGTGAGGGCTGTTGCTTTTGGATCTTTATCTATAGTGCTGCTGCCAGGACATCGGAAACTGAGTCTTCTGGTAGCTTAGCTCATCACGTGTTGAGATTCTTGTCACTAGATGGAGATGTTGAGTTGTACAATTTCTGTTTGCTGGCTTTTTTCCTGGTGTGTGTAATAGTACTTGAAGGTACAACAGAAACTCATCATAGATGGCAGAGTCAAAAAATATATTCTAACCATGCCAACTTAGAGAATAATTTCTAGGAGACATAATCAGTGTACATGTTATTTGAATCAGGTTAAATTACTGTAATGTGTTTGATGTGGGAATATACATGATAATATAAACTTCATGTAGGAAGATTGAAGTCCACAGGACATTTCAAAACAGGGACAGGTTACATGGGTTTCCAAGACTATTTTTTCTCAATGTAGGAATCTAAGTATGTCTTTAATTTCACTCTCTTGTTAACATCCACTGGTGGTGAGGCAGGTGGCCCTCTGACATACAATCTATTCCACTGTGTGGTTGAATTTAAGGACTGCTGTATCTATTTATTGTATCCCTTGCTAAACTAAAATTTATCTAAATGACTCTCAACCACAATTTGAGCAAAGAATTACCTTGTTGAGAATTTTGTCCATCTAAATAATAACATTATCACTGTCCTATTTTGCCTGTGTTGGAGATAAGCATGAATGTGCCTATAGGTACATATGCATTTGCAATTTTGTATTATGCTTGTATTTAAATAGTATACATATAATGTATGTATATAAAATCCCTCCGTCAAGTCAAAGTAAACTCGCAGCATGATAGCATACTTACATTTAGAATGTCCTTTGGTTTTTCCACATGTGTATAAAATCATGTTCCATAAAATTATTTTAAAATTCTAAAAGAAAAATTTAAATATCTGATAATAACAAATTACAAAATGTAGTACATGACTAGAAAACTGAGGTAATTTAAAGTAGGCTTCAAGAGGAATACAAAATAAATGAGAATGGACAAAATATTTATAAGTTAAGTTATAATTTATTCAATTCATTTTAGTGAAATGTAATAATAATGAAATTTAATTCATATTGAAATTGGTAGGTTGTTCATATAATATGGAATATGGGAGGGAAGGAAAATTTCCTTGTTAAAATTCTGAATATATTATATGATGCTGTCTGTGATTTTAGATGGCTTAGCCTTGGGTGCAGCATTTTTAGGAATAAATACACATATCCCTTACAATCAGAAATATTCAGGTTTGTGCCTACACTTGAAGAATGTAAAATATTTGTGATTATAAACATAGATAAAACTCTGGTGCTCTTCTATTTTATTTGAAACTATATTTGAAATTTGAAACTATATTAATTATATTTTTTGTAAACTTTTCTTTCATTGGCTGTGTCAAACAGGATCTCACTAAAGCCCCTTCCCAGGTCAACAGAGTGCAAGTATCCCCCCATAAAGGAGAATTTTACTGTGACAGTTTCTGTTATAAAAATACTGCCAAGATAATAGTCATTTCTTTAACTTGGTTTCTGTCATCTAATGCATGAGTCATGAGTAAGACCTCGAGCTGACTACCTTTAGATTTTGAAAGCAAAGTATTTCATCACTATATTTATAGAGAGTGATGTATTTGTTATTAGAAGTATCACTATCATAGAGTCAACAGATGCATACATTTATCACAAGAAATGATGCAATACAGGTAATTAATTTCATGTTAATTGTACAGTGTAAATACCGTTGCATGTAATATATGTTCTATGGCACGTATTTGTCACATATATGAATACTAAGGCTTTTTATTCACTCAATTTTGTTGGGAAAATTATAAGCAATTTTAGATGTCCTGTTTAATTTTTACTATTCATGGGGAATATAAGAGATATTATATACATACTAATGTTTATATTAGTATGTTATATGAACGTGCTCAGCAATAACACTTCTGGATAGTTAATAAGTTTTTCCACATTTGTATATATTTTATAAAATTTATTTTTATTTTATATGAGTGCATGCTTTGCCTGCAAGTATATGTGTTTATGTGTGCATATACAATGAACATACGGATACATCAAATCCCCCATAACTAGTATTGCACATGGTTGTGAGCTGTTGTATGGGTACAGGGGACCAAAGCCAGGTCCTGTATAAGAACACCAAATACTCTTGACCACCCAACTTTATCTCTAGCCCCTGACTACCAGCATTAAATGTGTTTATTATAGCGTTTTTTTCACTACTTTAAAATTTAATTAGGAGTTATATGTGTGGAATATTGATTATATAATTACAAGTTATTATTTCTGTGAAAAGTTAGCACAAAGAAAATCAAGTGCAGGTTAACTTGGTTGTCCATAAAGTCCACTGTCACAGTTACTGACATAGGAATTGATAAATTCAACTTGGTGTGACTACAGTGTTCTATGTACTACCTGTATAAAAGTTATATTAAAAGAAAAAAAACCCCAATATTGTGAATGCCTTTTGCAGGTCAGTTTGATGCTTCTGCAATGATCACACACCAACATGATAACTTATTAAAATGGCTCTACTGCTGAGAACAACAGTAGAAACCACTAGGCAAAGACCAGGAATAGAATTCAATATCCCCTTTCTTGTCAATACTTTGAGTCTATACCAGTGGTCTTAAACTTCCTAATTCTGCGACCCTTTAAATCAGTTCCTCAGGTTGTGGTGACCCCCAACAATAAAATTATTTCTGTTGCTACTTTGTAAGTGTAATTATGCTACTGCAATGACTTCTCATATAAATATTTGATAAGCAGAGTATCCAACATGTGACCCCCCCCCATGTGGCATTATGACCTACTGGCTGAAAAGTGCTGGTCTAGAAGGAAGGGTGGCAGCTTTTGTTTGCTACCAGAAGGAGTGCCAAGCTAAGTAGTTCCTCTGGAAGGTTGATCATCCGAGATACATGATTTGAATGAGCAGCTAATAGCTAAAATTGTTTAGGAGATAAAAATTGGTGCTGTGAGGATTAGCTCTAATTTTAAGGATCCATAATTGAAGTGGCACATTATGATTTTAATGTTTTGATAATCTTGTTAACAAGCTGTTGTGTATATACTATCATATTTTAATGTAGTTACAGAGCTTAAGTAAACCATAAAGTAAATTGCTTTTTGAATCACGCTTTTACAAGTGGAAAATTAGTGGTTTACATGTTTTGAATATGTATTTTGTAATTATATTTGGCATCTTCTACAACTTAAGGAGAATAATAGAGTAGATTTATAGATAATAGACTATTGTTTAGGAACACATTGGCTTTTTAAAGAAGCCACTGTAATCATCTGAGTGCATTTTATATTGTGCTAAGATACAAGGCTGGATTCTACAATTTCCCTAAGCTGTCTCTTACAGACAATTTATGTGGACACCCTGGTCTGTCTCTTGTTTCTTTTTCTTTTTAGTCTGATAAAATAAAGTCAGTTTATTATAAAGAACTTGTTAATCAAAAACATCATACAACAATATTAACACAGCCATCCACAGAGCACCTGCCTAGACCCAAATGCTATACATCTCAGTGAATTTTCCTTTAGTCATAGTAGTCATTCTGAATTCATGGAGATTCATTTTGTATTGCACACTCTCACTATGAATCACATTTTCATGCTTGCATACCGCAGGATAAAGGAAAGCAGAATGTCCTCTTATATGTCCTCTTATAATTTTGTGTCTTTAACCTTCATTCTCATTCTCTCCCTCCTCATCTAGCATTATTATACTTTCTTGTTCTATTTGTTACTCTATACATTTGTTTACATATATACACATATATATTTATTATAGGCTATGATACATTTTTTTTTTTTTTAGCCTGGGTGGCATTCCCTAATGTTATACACTCTTAGTCTACAAAATTTCCCTGAAATTTTGTGATTTCATTCTTCTTTAGAACTTAATAGCATTCTATTTTACAAGTATAGATTTTCATTATCTATTTATCCATTGATGGACTACAAGGTATTTCTTTCATGTCTTTGCTATAATGACTAGAACAGCAATAAACATGGGCACAAATATCTCCATGGTGGGTTATGAAGTTCTTTGAATATCCGTCCTGGAGTGAAATGGCTGGGTCATAGAGTAGTTCTGGGTTTTTTTTTTAATTTTTTGAGGAGTTCAAAACTTATTTTCATAATGGCAATATGAATATCAGCCCCATCAGCAGTGAATAAGGGTTCCTCTTACCCTACATCCTCATCAAAATTTATGAGATTTTTTTTTATGAGTGTCTTTCACTGGAGTGATGTAGGATTTCAGAGTATTTTTAATTTATATTTCCCAGATGGCTAGTGAAGTTGATTGCTTTTAGAAACAAGTTTTGACCACTTTTGTTGAAAACTTCACTATATCAGTCCATTTATTGATTGTCAATTTTGTTTCCTTGGTATTTAAGTCCTGTAGTTCTTCTTAAATTCTGTATATTAACATCTTGTCACTCATATACCAGTGTGTATCGCAAATAGGAAATATGCATTTTTATCCAGTATTTCAAGTTACTATGATGTATATGGCAATCTTTTCATTGCTGATGTTTAATTTCTCTGGGGGCAACAAATATTGCATTCTGACAAACAGTGAAGATAGCTAGTAGGTTACAGTTATTGCTTTAAATTTGTTACTTTAGTGGACAGGCAAGGTAACAAATAATCCAAAACACAAGTAAGCTGACAATTTTACACAAAAGACCACATAGCATCTATTCTCTGTATTCTGGGCCATTTTCTTCCTGTAACTGGACCCAGGCAAGTATCCATAGCCTCATGAATGAGAGATTGGTTTATACTCCAATAGGATTGTTTAAATAAAAAATAAAAATGAAAACAGCCCACTGTATTGGACTGTGGGGTTGTACCATTATCCTCCTTGGTTAGTAATAAAATTGTCTTAAATATCTCATAGACAAAATGTAATGAATTCATTGAATTTCAGTAAGAACTTATCTGAAGAACACTAGTATATGTGTTATAATCTCTCAGTTTCTGGGAGGTTTTGTGAAACTGAATTGTTAATTCAAGAAAGTAAACAGGCTTTAATACAAACGATATAATCTAGTTTATAAAATGACCAATATTCAATCAAGGTGAAGAAAAACAGTTAGGGCCCCTGAATTAGCATACATTTATGTTAGATGCGTGTGGTTCATACTTTAAATGTGAAACAATCATGTGATGTAACAGTGTAATGTATTCATTAACAGAGCT
The DNA here is from genome assembly GCA_030556225.1 of Cricetiscus sungorus. Taxonomy (NCBI): domain Eukaryota; kingdom Metazoa; phylum Chordata; class Mammalia; order Rodentia; family Cricetidae; genus Cricetiscus; species Cricetiscus sungorus. Next base: position 22,033,732 of record JANBXA010000141.1, read on the forward strand.
CACTACAATGCAGTACCTAAAACATGGCATTTCAGCTTGTCTATTACCCATAAAGCTCGATGGAGAATCACAACGTCCACACCATGTGATGCCTGTGATATGCCCAAACAGATGCTGGGACTCCATCTTGTCCAGGGCTCAAACTCCTTTACTTATTATGTACCATCTACAAACACACTTCCAGAAATCTAATTAAAAAGCATTTATTTAATAAACCAGCAAATAAGGGAAATAAAACATATATATATATATATATGTATATATCTGAGGATGAACATAGTTCACACATTGAATAATGTGATCTCTTTTTCTCTTTTTAAAGCTCCTAAGATGCAAGGTGTCAGTGCTTTTGGTTTTGTTTCTATGTTCCCTGTAATAACTTCTTTTTATGGTACTTGGAAAATTCTTGCTCCTATGAAAGGCAGGTCCCTTCTCTGTTGCAGGAACTCTGTTTATTCTAGTCTTTTCAAGAATTCTCTTATTTACCCCTCTCCTATAACCCAGCACAGATTTGCAATTAAATAACCTTCTACAAACATGCATGCTTACATATCTTGTACTTCAAAAATCTAATAAATAAAATCTTACCATTTACTCTCTAGGTTCAGGTTCATTTCCAACTCCCTCTGTCCCCCCTTCATCCCTCCTCCTTCCTGCCCCTCATTTCCCCCCATTTATGAGGTAACAATTTCACACTGTAGACTAAGCTTACCTTGATTTCTTATCAGTCTTATTCCTCATATTCCAAACTTGGACTGTAGGCTTACCTACCACATCTAGGTACACAGCTACATGGTGGAATGTGTGTGTGTGTGTGTGTGTGTGTGTGTGTGTGTGTGTGTGTGTGTGGTGTGTGTGTGCACATGCACATGTGAGTTTAGGCTAAAGGGTACTTTAGGGAGTATTCTTAAAGGGTCTGTCACTGAACCCACAGTTCACTCATTTAGCAAGACTGGTGACCAACAAACCCCAAAAACTTCATAATTCAGATTACCAATATATGAAAACCAATGCTACAGTAGCTTTTTCTTTCTTTCTTTTAAATATCTATAATTTTTTCTTATTTTACATATCAATCCTAGTTCCCTCTCCCTCCTATGCCCCCCAAATCCCTCCCCTGTCCTATCCCTCTCCCATTCCACAGTAGCTTCTTAAGTGGATTCTAGGGTCACAACTCATGACTTCATGCTTCTTTGTACTTTACTAAATACTCCATGGCCCCAGTCTTCCTTTCATACTTCTTGCCACTTCTAGCTTCATAATCACCTTGTTAGACAGAATCCAGCTAAACACTCCATGGAAGAATTAAACATATGGCCCAAATTAGAAAGCTGCTATTTAAAGCTAGATTAATTTCTTTTGAAGCTCTTATCCTTAGAAATTTAGACATTTTATAAATCTATGACAAAAATCATAAAAAGTGTGTTTTACTAGCATATTAGAGAAATGCTACATTAAAGAATAAAATTGTATTTTATAAAATAATATATTATATATAATGACATGCAGCTAAATGTAGTGTTTTTTACTTAAGTGAATAAATGATGAATCTAGGTTCATTTGTTTTGATATTTGATCCTTCTTATGTTTTGAAGGTGCCTAAATTAAAAGGTTTACTGCACTCTCAAACTTTTGCCTTATAGACATAAATTAGTGCTCTCCAATTTAAGGCTCTGCTTTGGCTGAGGGTAGGAGTGTTAGCAATGATTTTGATCAAAGGTCTTCTATAAAGTCAGCTATCAGTGGAGATGGATGTTTGTCACTGAGCAACAAAGATAATCCTTTTAGTCAATATCTGTGCTATGCTTACAAAACAATTATCTCCCCTGTATCTTTCTTTAGCTTTCATGAGCATTTAGAATAATCCCTTCCCCCCATATAGATGGAGAAGAAAAATGACTTACAGCAAGGGTTAAATTACTTGCTGGCATTGTATTCATCACTGTCATATTTTTTTCCTTTATATTTCATTTTCCCCTCATTCCCTTATAGGTTGTCTGTAATTCTGTATTCTGTGAGGGAATATTCCTCGAGACATTTCTCATCCAGAAGTGAGAATCTGCTTAACATTTCAACATCTCAGATTAAAAAGATATTTGGGAGACCATACATTCTTATATTTAATAGTGAAACAACAATAATTTTTTATATATTGTATAGAGAAAAAGTGCTAATTTGGCACATGAAGATAAATGATTCCATATGAATTAGACATATTTACAAATTAAAAATATTGGGTAGCCAGTTGTTTCCATTAATTGTAGCCTGGCAGTTATTCCTTGAGGTGAGTCATTCTCCTAAAATGAAAGAATATCATTATTTTGTACCAATACAAGACTTGTTGTAATTCATAATCACTCAGGATTTTTACACAATCTTTTGCTTGAGTGAAATTGCATGAGAATTGACTGCTATTTTAGTACAAGCATTAAAATATCTGCTTCTCAGGGCACAAGAAACATTTTTGTCAAACATATTTCTATAGATACTCCATCTATTTTAGAAATATATCTGAACTACTGGACCATACCAGTGTTAATAAACCTTCTGAAGCATAAAGTAACAAACTAAGAATTTCTACACATAATTAAATTACTGCCTGTCTGTGATAGTTAATACATCTGTATGATCATTTAAAAAGGCTAATGCATTTAATATGAAGATCTATAGACTTGGAGTGTGTAAACAAACTGCTAAGAATTTTAAGATCATGAGTAAACCTGTTCAATGTGTTACATATGTCAAATGTTTATGAGTGCTTGACTTGTGTATTACCAAGTCTTGATTATGATTGTGTTGCTGTCTTACTGATGTGATATTTATTCCTAAAACAACTTTACAAAGCAATGAGACTACTTAGTGTATAAAAGATTATACTCATACACACAGCATATTCAACTCTGATACACAGAAATAGACACTATATACACACACACACACTATAGCATAATGCACAAGAGAACACCTTTATCTTTGAATATTCCAGATTTATCCTTATTGCTACAAAAACAATTCTAGTTGTCATCTCTAAAATAATCTCCAAATAGGCTAGAAATTTGTCTTCTTTTTATTTTCAAGTTCTAGTGATTTTTCATTTCACAACCCCCTCTTTCCCTTTATTTTTCTCCTGCCTGCTTTTTAAGAACCCGAACCCTTACTGTTATTACTTTCCTCCAGAAGGAAACAGATGTGTTTGGTCTCTTCATTTCACAACTTCAGCAGCCCTTACCTCATGTCAGTGATCACTAAAAAAATCACTGATTTCATATCTCACCTAAGGAAGTTTTTCCCATTAAGAATGCCAGCTTTCTTTCTTTTGCTGTTTGAAATCTCTTACAACATTAAGAACATTCTTGACTTCTTCAGGGTTCTCTGGTTTGGGCTGAGAATACTGACTGGTCCCTTGTCAGTTACACATACCTTCTAGAAGCCCAAAAATTCCTTTCATGTCTACCTAAACATACTGTATTCTCTTTCAAGACAAGAACTAGTTCAACATAGTAGTAAAAGTTAAAAAAAACCCATCTTTTTAAAAATAATTTTTATTTAAACAAAACAATTTAATCTGTTTCACATTTTAACCAAGATGTATTTCACTTAAATATTTTTCTTACTGGCATTCACAGCTCTGATAATTTAATATTCTTTCTTGATCTTCACTCAAGGTTTATGTGTCAATACTTTCTGTGGCCATGTACCTGCCTTGATCACACTCCTAAACTCCAGGCAAAAGAGTATCCTCTACAGACATGAACTAAGCATCTCAAAAAACAGGATTTGTTTTCTTTATCTAGTTAGCCACTCCCCATTTCTCATTTTGGTTCTGTCCTGGAGACTAGTTATAAATTTAGTAAGCTCTCTTTGTGTTACAAGCCTTACTTTTCAAATTTATGCATTTGATTTGATGTGTAACCATGTCTTTTCTAGTTTGAACAAAATGTTTTAGTTAGTACCAAAATACTACTATTGTGTCTTCTAGATACTTCATTTAAAAATAATTTACTACCTTTTTTCTGAATTAGTTATTAATTGGTCTTGTTAAGTAAGAATCAGTTAAGGATAATTTGGTCCTGTCCACTTGGCTTGATTCTTAAAAGTGTAGGTTAACAGATCCTAAGAGGCCAAGTTAAATTAGTTTTAATTGAGCTTTTCTATGACCACTTAAGCATTTGCCTTTCTGAAAGTATGTTTTTACAGCTAGAATATGCAACCTGTTATCTGCCAATTCCTTTAATTCCCTCTTCTCTGGAGAGAGTTCTGTGTCATTGAATATGCTTCACCTGGGTGAGCACAACCAAATGACTTCTACTTTATTGTAGGAAGATAAATATCAATGAGACCCTATAGGGAGAAATAAAGTAAAAGACACAATGTGGACTGTCTAATTAAGGCTTTATGTAATAAAAACATTCATGTATTTTTCTTAATAATTTTGCACAATGCATTAAAATCCCAAGATTTCACAGATAATGAGGTTTAGGATGGAGTTTTCAGATGTTATTCATAGGGTATAATTTGCATGATTAGACTTAATTGTTTCCTACTTTATAAAATGTGTGTATTTATTATTGTGTATTGGTGTTTTGTCTACCCATATGTATATGTACCAAGCACTTTTCTGGCTTTCTGGCACCTATGGAAGCCAGAAGATGGTATCTTTTCCCCTGGGACCAAAGTTTCAGATAGCTGTTAACCATGATATGGGTGATCCTAACTGCTAAGCCATTTCTCCAGACCCTGCTTCCTATCTTTATAGTTATATTCACAAATATGTCTGTTTTGGCATAAATTCTATATGTATTTTATGTGGTATAAAATCTTACTGTAATTTTATTTTCTTGCCTTCATTAAATACTGATGGAACTCACTGAATAGGCACTGTTTTTTAAGAAAACTTCAGAGTAGATATAATAGTTCATTCCATATGCTCTTTCCATACTCAAGGATGCCACATTAATATGAATCAGAATTACTGAAATAAAATTTATATACAAAAATTGTTCTTAATATGATGCAGTAAAATGTTCCCTCATTGACTAGAGAAATAGATATTTTTGTTACCAATATTATTGCTGAAAAACTTACTTAATATTCATTCAAAAAACTCATTCAAATAAATTCTATTTTTAATTTATGTATTTAATTGTGAATGTGAGTGTGTGTGTGTGTGTGTGTGTGGAGAGAGAGAGAGAGAGAGAGAGAGAGATAGAGAGAGAGAGAGAAAGAGAGAGAAGGAGAGGAAGAGGGAGAGAGGGAGAAGGACGGAGAGGGAGAGAGGGAGAGAGGGAGAGGGACGGAGGGAGGGAGGGGGAGAGAGAGAGAGAGACAGAGAGAGACACAGAGAGAGAGACAGAGAGAGAGAGAGAGAGAGAGAGAGAAAGCAGCAGTATATATGAGGGAACTAGGTGACAATTCTTGACCTCGTTCTGTCTTGTGACCTGGTGGTATCTAGGGATCTAGGGATAGAACTCAGTTCCCTACATGGAAGCAACTCAACCCACTGAGCTAAATTGATCCTTGCTGTAGAAAGAATTGCAGCATATGAAAGCCAGACACATATGAAATAGAGTTTCTTAATATTTTCTAAAGTTTACTTTTAGCTCTCTGATGACTATCATTAACATTTTTTATTTTGTTATATTTAACAACAGGTACAGGGGAATGTATAAGTATCAAAAAATACAGTTCTAAACAGGTTTTAGGGAGGATTTTCAAGATGATTGTTTTATTCAAGCAGTCAGATTGTTGGCTATATTACATTTATTAATCATTATTAATCAAAATAGGAAAAAATAACTTCCCAATTTCTAAATAATGAAATGTATATATTTTAATTGGTAATATTTTTTTGAAATATTTGTCTCTATTTGTCTCCAATATGTGGTCATGTTTCAAGGATATTTGAACCATGTACACCTATATTTTGTCAGCATATGTATTCAACTATGCTGTAAACTGTGTGTGTGTGTGTGTGTGTGTAAATATGTACATGGAGCCCAGAGTTTGTTGTTGAGTGACTTCCTCAATCGTTATGCACTCTATTTTTTAAAAATTGAATCTCTTGCTGAGCTAGTACTCACTGATTCAAACAGTCTGCTTTGCCAGGAAAACCCAGATAAAAGTCCATTGTCTACACCACCCCAATGCCATGACTGTATGTGCATATTGCCATGTCAGTTTTTAAAGTTTTTGTTTTGGGAATCTAGCTCAAGTCTCCACCCTTGTTGCCATAAGCCATTTGTTTTTTGTTTTTGTTTTTGCTTTTTTTTTTTTTGTTTTTTTGTTTTTTAACCATTGACCTATTTCCCAAGTGTTTCTAGCAGGTTTTTCCCCCGCCGTTGGTCTGGTCCTGCTGCCATGCCAGCCCCCAATGACACACAGAGACTCTGTATTTGATACAATGCTGTTGGCCAGTTACTATCTTTGTTTATCGGCTAGCTCTGTCTTAATGATTAACCCATTTCGACTATTCTAAGTATTTCCACGTGGCTCATCTTACCGACCAGAGTGGCTGGCATTCTACCTCTCTGGGCTCTATGTTGACTTCTCCTCACTATCCCTCCTTCCTCCTAGTCTCCTAGCCCCGCCTATCTTGCTTTTCTATTGGACATATGAGAAAAATATTTACAGAATAACATTTCCCATCATCTCCTCTTTTCTCTCTAAAATAAGAGGGTTTTAACCTTAACCTAGCAAAATATGTCACATAATAAGAATAAGAATAAGTTATCAAATAAGAATCATAGTTAACAATATTTAATTCAATAACATTTAGTAAGACAAAATATTCTATCATCTATCCTATCTTTGTGATTCCAAAGTTTTATATGTAACTTATCTCTAATCCTAACTAAGGAAAACTATAACCATAACTATCTGTCTTAACTCCTTCAAAGACCACAGACGGATAATATTATACTCCAGAAATGACAGAGACAATTCACCGCCTGGTCAGTAACCCGAAGTTCTGTAATGTTCCATCTTCAGCCCATAGGCCATAGTGTGTCTGGCAGACTCTTTCCTGAAGCAGGAACCCTGTAGGACTGTCCATCTTGTTTCAGCAGTCACTTTTCTGTGGGTCCTGCATGTCCAGTTTATACAGCATAAAGTCAAACAGTCCACACAGGAGCAGTACCTTCCTCAAATGGCTTCTCTTGCCATATTGAAAGCAAACTTCATAATGAGTTTCTTTAATGTCCATCTTTCTTTCTGATGAAGTTTGTGTTGCCAGGAGCAGTTATGTCTCACTGTCAAGAAAATCCCTAAACCATTTTAAATGCCATACCCAAGCGCATCATGTTTTTTAAGTACTTTTTCGATTAATGTCCTTAACTTTTTCCAAGTTATATTCCAAGTTATATTTGACATAAAAAAACATGTAGAAACCCCTAAGTTATATATAAAGGAAGAGCACGAATGACAAGATTATTATAGTACTCGATGATGTATTAGAAAGAAGCATGTTTCCTGGAGGGTAGTCCAATTATAAAATAGTAAAACAGGAACAAAGCACGAGAAAGTGTTTGTCTATCTGTTTCAGTAAGTTTAGCACAGCAGGGTCTGTGTCATTCCTCCTGGCTGGTGCAGCAAAGCTGCATTATAAAATGTTGCTGCAAATGAGAATTATTTAGAGACATCATATGTAGGCTAATAACCTTAGCCATAGAAATGATATAATCACATGGCATTTAATATACTTAATTTGCTTTTATTCTAATAATAGCATACCTTTGGTTTGAGAAAATCATGTACTCACATGAGAAGGTTGATGAATGTGTATGAGAAGATGTGCTAAAAGTAAAGTTTGAACCATTTAAACATTACTTTTACTGGTATCAGTTTTGTAGATATGTACTGACCTATGTCCTGGTAAGTCATGAAGCTGTTGTAGGTGTTCCAAATCAAAGCTACACACACACACACGTGCACTTTGATATTGCAAAGCATAAACATCCTGAAAATTAAAATTTTAAGGTCATATCTTGGACTCCTATTTATGAGCAAAACATTATGTGAATCTGTGGAAATTTAATTCTTTCCTTATGACAATAAGTCCATGTATATGGAAGGTCACCTAAAGAATGGATGACAAGTAGTAGAACTTAGATGTCCACATTGAACATCATTAAATTACCCTGGATTGTATATGCATATACATCAACTATATGTCAGCAACAGAAGGGATCTATTTGAAAGTTAGCGATTGGAAGGGAGAAGCATAGGAAAAGAAGAGGTTAGGGAGAAGGCATTGGGTTCTGAATGGAATCAAAGTACACACTACACTAGAATGAAAATGTCTTTCAATGGCTTATCATTATGCACAATCATGATAATATGATTGATAATATATGATTGATAATATTATTATATGATAATAATAAATAAAATACCAAGAAAATTAAGGACCCCAAAGTCACAGGGACAATTCAGTGAATTTTGAAAGATCAGTGGACTGTCTTAGGCAGAAGTCTTTCAGCAACAGGTCTGAAGCATCAGGTGGACTTGGCTGCTCTGAGCAGAATCAGCTGCATCTGACTAAGTGGCTCTTTCTACTCTGTGAGAGTTTAAAGTCATTGCTGGAAACAGATAACTCTGAACCTGAAAACACACCTCATGATTGAAGGCAGCATGAGACATTGTGCAGACTGCAAATGTAGAAACTGGACAGTGAGAGAAGAGTCCCTCACAGCCTTAGACTAACTGATATTGCTTATAGAGGCAGAAACATGGTTGGTCTCAACTGTATTTTCATATGTTCACAATTAGATAGTTTTAAAAACCTGAAGTAATCCACCAGAGCCAACTGTCAGTATTGTGCCACATCCAACTGTGGAGTTATTTGGAAGGCGATTTCACTGCCAAACCCTCTGAATGTGAAACCTGAACAGCGTGACTCCATCTCTCCACCTCACACTGCAGCCTCAGCCCACAGCAATCTGGCTTCCTTGCTGCTTTGTGTTTGTGATCTTTATAGTGTAAAAGCTCAGCTGACATGCTGATATGTTTTAATTTCATTTATTTTGATGTTGATCTTTTATATCCCACTTTCTTCAAAAGGGAATTAAAGCAGACATTGGTTGAGCTTGCATGAACATTTGACAGTACTCCTTGGATAAGACAAGGAATACTATTTATTATTTACTACAAATTAAACGAGAAAAGGCATGAAGAAATAAAGAACATGCTAATCAGAGGATAGCTAGTGTGCTTATGTTACTATTCAGTTGAGGAGCATGGAGGTCAAACATTTAATAATTTTGTAAAACACATGATAAACAAAACTGAAAGCAGAAAATTGGCCTTTTTGTTTTCAGTTGAGGGTCAAGATATTGCGTGCCCTGCTTCTTCCTTCTCAGTTCTTTCAAATGTGACCACCTCACTTTTATAAGCCTCACTACCACAGGAAACTGTAACCCACTTACACTATCAACACTTCTTAGCCATGATTTTTACTTTCCTTCATCCAGGAGAGTTATGACTGAGATTCTTTACATCTTATTTGTTTGTCTATTGTTCATCACACAAGCAATCTCAAAAGCCTTCTTTGAAAAGTCAACGAAGTAGAAAGGTTAGTTTGTTTTTTTTTTTTTTTTTTTTTTTTTTTCCCCTAGCGAGGATGAAGGAATGTAACAAGACCAGGAAGGAAAACTAAAGAGAGAGAACATTTTATGGTGTTTGTTCTAGAAAAGTAAACAGAAGCTAGATCAAAGAAATAAAATCTGTTTCCATGTAATTCCAACTGCTCAGTGTCTTGCTGTGTAGAAGGTGATACCATGACCTCAGCTTCCAGCACATAAGCAATGTTCTCCCTGTGCATAGAGGTTTTCACTAGTGGTTTTGAAGTGAAGAATGATGGAAGAACAGAGTAGCAAAGGAGACCAGGTTCCTTAGTAACAGTTTATCTGGGACTATTAAAGACAGAGTTTAAACAAGAAAGTCCCCGCTGAAGCAAATTCCAAAAACAATGGAGAAGTATAATAACAGTGATGACTAATAAATTGGTGGCAGTATTTGATAGCTTGTGAACCATGTATCAATATCAAGAACTTATTCTACATATTCTGTATAATTCTCATAATAATCAAGACAATTATTCCTATAGTGCATACAAAGCAGTATGTTCACCTCTGTGAAGTTAATATCACCAACAGATAAGAAATTTACATAAGAAAATGAAGTAGAGTTGTGGGCTGCCTGCTTTCTCAGTCCTCTTGTTTTGCCTTTAACAACTTTTCTGTGTACACCTTACACAGTTCCAGGCAAGGACCCCCCCCATACTGCTCCAGTGCCTGTCCTAATGGGTTATTGCGAATGCCAAATGGGTAGTTTGGGGAATCTGGTTGAGATGTTTAAATTAATAAAACACCAGGATGACAACAAGGTTCTACTTTTGGCAACATGGACTTTTTTTCTTTTCTTTCTGCTCTTCTACAACGGAACAATTCAACGCCACAGGTATAAAATAGTTTAGTCACATTTACTGAAGATTATCCTTTACATTGGCTGTTTTTGAGACAAAAGAGTTTTGATAAGACAAGGAAGCCCTTGTAATTTCGTTACAGATTTTTAAGAAAATGGATTAAAGTTTTCTCAGTGGAAGCTCTGTGGGAGAGCATCTTGAGGTACAATCTCAAAAAATGGGTCAGACTGGGATAAAGACTAAAATCATAGAGTAGAAACACATGTTTATTTCAGATTATGATAGAGCATATCATTTGTTACTCACCTTTGCTATTTCAGATAACCAGCATGGACTTTCAAAGGTGACTTTTTTTTTTTTTTTTTTTTGTCACCCCAGGATGGAAACTTATTCATGCAGGTTTATCTTTGTTCCTAAAGATCATTGTTGTATACTCAGTGGCATTCTTGAGAATGTTCTAATTGATTACTTAAATAAGAACCACATGACTCTTCGAGGATCTGAGTTAATTATTAGTGTTACCTCCTAAGATCTACTTAAGTTACTCAAACATGTGAGCTCCATGAGAACCTGTTCTCATGCAATATAGCACAACTCAGTAACTACTGTACTTTCTGCCCCACTGCTCCACTGCCCCACTGGCTTTCCATGGGTTGAGAAGATGTGTATTAACCTTGGTAAAGAGTGTGGTCTTCTAGGCCCAGATTCATGCCCTAGTGGCCTATTTGAAGGAGTTGAAAAATAGCATGCATGAAGATAGATGGAGAGTTTTAGCACCAATACAGAACATGTTTCCTTGCCATGAAAAGGAGAATGGATTTCCTTTTAATGATAAGAGGTAGAGACAGATTCTCCATACTCAGCTTGGGTAGAAAACCTTCAGGAAAGTTTAATGCTTCTCTGTCTTTCTAAATGTACAAACTGGAATTTATTAAGTCTGCTCTCATTTGTCAGGATTATACTTTTCACCTGTTCTGAAAGGCACACTCAGATGTTTGTGAACACAAATGGGCTAATAAATCACTGAAGTGAATATATTTTAAACAACTTCAGATATAATAATTAAATTTAATACTAATTTAATATGAAATTGTTATAAAAATAATACTACTTGTCTGATCTTCCTGTGTTGGCATGAGATGTTCGTCCTTCCTTCCTTTCTTCTTTCCTTCCTTCCTTCCTTTTTCTCTTTCTTTTTTCCTTACTATTTTGTTTATTGAGACAAGGTTCCTCTGTGTATCCAAGGCTGGCCTCAAAGTCAAAGTTTGAAAGATTTTCAGAGCTTAAGAAATTTGTTTGTGGTCTTGTGTAGAATAAATAATAACTTGAAAATTGAACAATTATTTCTCTTATTACTTTAGTATTATAGGCAATTCTTTCAATCCACAGTTAATGTTCTGTGATTATCTAACACATAAGTTATCCAGAGTTTGCCTAGTTGTTTATAAAACTGTTTGTAGAAAAAAAAAACCCTATATAATCCATGTCCTTACTTTTCTTTTCTGAAGCAATTTTATGGAGTCTGTAGCAAGTTTTCTCTTTACAGTGACTTGAATTCCAAATAATTATGGAGAGATAAAGGTTCTAAATGTCTTAAGACTATGTCCTTCAGATGAAGATGAATAAACATTGATTTCGGGCCTATTTAGTAAAAAATATTGAAAATCTTCTAAAATTTTTATTTAAATTTGAAACAAAATTGTTTTACATGTCAAGCACAGTTCCCGCACCCTCCTGTCCTCCCCTTCCCCCTCCCAACAACCCCCATCCCATTCCATTTCCTTTCTGCTCCCCAGAGAGCCTTCCATGAGGACTGAGGCCTTCCATGGGGAGTCTTCAAAGTCTGTCATAACATTTGGAGCAGGGACCAGGCCCTCCCCAATGTATCTAGACTAAGCGAGTATCCTTCCATATGGAATGAGCTCCCAAAGTCCATTCATATACTAGGGATAAATACTGATCCACTACCAGAAGCCCCATAGACTGCCCAGTCCTCCCAACTAACACCACATTCAGGGAATCTGTGTCAGTCCTATGCTGGTTTTCCAGCTATCAGACTGGAGTACATCAGCTCCCCCTTGTACAGGTCAGTTGTTTCTATTGGTTTCTCCAGCCTGGCCTTGACCCCTTTGCTCAAAACTCCTTCCTGTCTGCCACTGGATTCCAGGAATTGGCTCAGTGTTTAGCTGTGGGTGTCTGATTCTGCTTCCATCAGTTACTAGATGAAGGCTCTATGACAGAATATAAGGTAATCATCAATCTCACTAACAGGGAAAGGTGTTTAATGTAGTATCTCCACTATTGCTTAGATTGTTAATCTGGGCCATCCTTGTATATCCTTGTATATCTTTGGACATTTCTCTAGTGCTAGATTTCTCTTAAAACGTATAATGGGTCCCTCTCTTATGGTATCTCTTTTTTTTTTCTCCTCTAATCTTTCCCTGACTCAATGTTCTTGCCCTCATGCCCACCTCTCAATTCCTCTTTCTCCTAACTTCCTCTACCCATCTCCCATGCTCCCAATTTGCTTGGGAGATCTTTTCCCATTCCCCTTCTCCAGGGGAACATGTATGTCTCTTGTAGGGTTCTAATTGTTTCCTAGCTTCTCTGGTGGGTGGATTGTAGGCTGGTAATCCTTTGTTCTATATCTTAAAACCAAATATGAATGAGTACATACATTGTTTGCATTTGTTTTTGTGACTGGGTTACCACACTCAGGATAGTTTCTTCTAGTTCCATCCATTTGCCTGCAAATTTCAAGGTTCCATTGTTTTCTCCCACTGTTTAGTACTCCATTGTTCCAATGGACCAGTTTTCTCCATCCATTCTTCAGATAATATTAAAATATGTTTGATAGTGTGATGGCTAATCATGGTTTAGGACCAGGGCGAGTAATGATTCACACCTCTGAGTGTGACTTTGATTATTTTTCCCTAGGAAATTAGATCATGCTGGTTCTGGCTTAATAAACTGATGAATGTTTAATATATGGAATTACTTGAAGTTGAAGAAAAATTATAGACAGACCCTAACTGGAGGTCAATTGTAGGCCTTGTATCAATATGTAGGCCTGGAACCCCAGTTCACATTCCATGTCTCTCTCTCTCTCTCTCTCTCTCTCTCTCTCTCTCTCTCTCTCTCTCTCTCTCTCTCTCTCTCTCTCCTCTCTCTCTCTTCCTCCTTTTATGCCTCTTCCTCTCCTTTTCCCCAGTATCCCTCTCCCTTTCTTCTCCTGGCCCAAATAATGTGACCTGATTTTCTCTGTGATGTAGTGCTTCCTAGACCGGACTAAAGTCTATTACACCTCAAGATTAAAAAAATAATTCATCCTACTTTACACCATTTATGTTAATAATTTTGTCTCAGTAATGAGAAATGAAATTACCAGGTAGTTATGAGCCAGTTAAGATCAATTACAGTGTAGTTGGTGATTTGATTCCTCTATGGAGATTTTCTGATATGAGGTTAGTTGTTTTATGTGGCAAACATTTGTGGAACACCAAAAAAAAAAGACATTTCAGGAACTGTTCACTACATTTTTTCATTCTAAATAAAATACTACTTGTCAAAGTTTGCCACAAATGTTAATATGCACTCTTATTTCTCAATATGCAATTTCCAGTTCATAAGCATCTTCAGCTTCTGATATTGTCTGAGAATGCCAAGGTTGGGTTTAACACAGAAAAATAAACAAGCAGAATACTCAACTAACTCATTATAGTACTGGAACCATATTCAGCCCAGAAAGATGAAGTGGAGAAGAAGAGCAGAGCTGACACCCGCTCCATTTATAAAGATGGCAGCAGTTTGGGATACATGATCATTTAAATAAAATACTGAAATTCATGATTTCTTATCCACTATCATAGAGTAATAAAGGTCATTTCTCTTCAAAGTTCGATGCTGAATTAGATGAGGAAGAGATTCAAATTTTCTTTGAGCCATATATTTGACTTTCTATTGTGTGACATAGTCTTTAGTAAACTGCCAAGAATCTTATCTCCCTTCCTAAATGAATTTCCTTAACCGAAATGATTTTCCAATGTGTCAGATAATTTGTTTGTGTCTTGTATTTGACCATCATCTGCCACCTCAATATTCATTGAATCATAAATATCTGCAACACACACACACACACACACACACACAACACACACACACACACACACACATGCACACACACACACTTACTTACATGGATTTTTTCCCTCTTGTAATGATTTTAAGGAAGGAAAGAGAAAACATACCAAGATAAATATAGTATATTATTTTTATGTCTTTTCCTTGCAATTGTTTCCAAAATAAGAAAACTCTTTTGCTAAATATAAAGTTTGGTTATTTCTTGTCATCTTTTTAATGGAAAGCGAGTAGAGAACTCTGACTTGGTGTAGTGTGTTTGTGTGTGTGTGTGTGTGTGTGTGTGTGTGTGTGTGTGAGTGCATGTGTGTGTGTGTATGTGTATTTTGTGTGTGCGTGTGCATGTTCTGTGTGTGCACGTGTGTGTGTGCGTGTGTGTGTGTGTGCGTGTGTGTGTGTGTGTGTGTGAAGTGTGAGAGAGAGAGAGAGAGAGAGAGAGAGAGAGAGAGAGTGAGTTGAGGGGGAATGGGTGCACATGTGCTCATTGCTAAGGAAGAAACACAAGTTCTTACACATGCTAGTCAAATGCTCTGTTATTGGCCTTTACTTTAGCTGTAAGAGAAGTTAGCCTTGTGATTTTTTCCAGGGGTGACTGCTAATGTTATGTGTATCTAGACAGACTCTTTCCCCTGTATAATCAGTTTGTTTCTGCCCATTTTATTGCCAAATGTTCCTTCTCTATGGTACCAGGCTACTGTAACCAAGGGAACAGCTTATAGCTGACACATATAGTAGTGTTGCAAATTAATTTCACACTTATCAGGATATAGGGAGATAGCAGTAACGTGAGCTACTGTGAAATTACTATAGTTCTGATAGAGTTACAGTATAATTATTACTTTTCTTATAACTAAGCAAATAATTTGCATATATACTCTTAGACGTGTGCTTTTCCTGCTGTTTCTCTTTTTCTTCTTTCTTTCATTTTTATTTTCTATTCCTCCCTCTTTTATTGGTTCAACATCTCCATATATTTATTTAAATAATAGCAATATAGATTATTTTTATGTTGTTATTAAGGGATGTGCAGTTGAGATAGATCCTTGTCTCACTGTCAGGGATTCCATAACCTAATCAAGCTATAAAACTGTCTCCTATAGGCAGATGACCTGGTTCAGCTAGCTTTTGAAGCCCATTCCAAATGGTGGAATGCCTTGCTTAGCCTTGAGGCAGAGGTGGGGTCCTGCTTCAACTGAATGTGCCAGATTTTGTTGACTCCCCATGGGAGGCCTTACCATTTCTGAGGAGTAGATGGGGACGGTTGGGAGAAGGGGGAGAAGATGATGTAGGTTGAAGACTTTTAAGGGACATTTAAGGATGTTATAAATGTAACTTTTTTGTTGCTGTGGCATATTACCTGAGTAAAATAAAACCAAGGATGAAAGTCCAGCTTTGATATATCATTTTAGAGAGCTCAGCCAATAATTATTTGTCCTGTACTTTAAGTAGAACATCATGGTGCTGGCTGCCTGTGGAAGTGGAGGCTGCTCACTTCACAAGGGGCAGAGAATGCAGAGAAAATGCTGATAAAGGTAAAATTATAGAAAGGAAGGTTGAATTTATCTAGGCTAGTTTATTCTGGCCTAATTGCTTTAGCTCTTTATCCCATACAAGTTTGCATTTTAGGTATAGCTTATGCATTTCATTATAGTAGGATCAGTGCATGACTTATACATTCCAGATTCTGTTCAATGATGAACAGTTGATCATGTGTTTGTCATTAAGCCACTATAAAATGATACTTTCTCTGTATTATAGAGTTGATGAATAATAAAATAAAAGGGCTGGTTGAAACTTCTTTCAAGTAAATATATTTTATTTATATTTATGTCTCTTACATGTGACCATCTCTGTGAGGATGTAGAAGTCAAAGGAAGATGGTGGGTATTCTGATAATACATTCCTTCTTTGAAATACGGCTTATCAGAACAAAGAACTTGGCTGGTGCCCATCTTCCTGTCTCTGCCATCCTCAAGCATTGAGGTTACAGGATTATGTATGGCCACACCTAACTTTTTATGTGGGCGCTTAGATCTATGTTCAGGGGTTCTGTATTCTAGTATTGACATTACCCATTTTTCATTTTTCTTTTTCCAAGGTGACTTCTTGAATGAATGCCTCTTAGTGTTTACATATTATGCTTAGAGAGATTTGGGGATTATATACCCTCATAATTGTGATATTGACTGAATCCACACATTTACACAGTCCGTTATCAAGAACATATTTATGGTATTTTGAGTGATGCTTTTGAATGACCAGTCATTGTTCAGGCCCTGTACCATCATCTGTAAAAATGAAATGATGATATTTGTCTATAGCACAGTCTGACAAAGCATGCATGGAAAGTGCTCAGCATAAGGAGGTCTAATGAAGACTAAAGAGCACAGCAGTACTGTTTTCTCCTTGATATATATAAGAAGGTATGAGGACAGTGGAGATGATGTGGGTCTTTCTGTGTTCCAACTCTTTCTTTTGTGTATGATACATGCAGTCACAGTCTAGCATCTCCAATCTGCACTGTATTATTACCATATATAACAAAGTTTAGGTAACAGGTTTTCTGTGGTTTGGAACTACTAAGAATCATGAATCCATCCCTTCAGATAAATATATTTTCACTTTTAATCTTCAAAATTTTATATCTATACTATGCTTAATGAAGCAACAGAGAAATCTGTTTATTTGACTTGTTTTTTTATCACTTTTTTCTGTCTTAGCTTTCTTTTTATTAGTGTTTTGTCATAATTTAGCTAGAAGAAAGACCCATCTAATTATTATTTTCATTGAATGTTTCATTGTACAGATTTTGGAGATCAGAATAGCTTTAGATATGTATGTGAAATGTTTGTTTTCTTCTGATAAGCAATGATGAGTTCTAGATAGGATAAATTTATTCAGTTTATCCACTACTATTTAAAAGCAATGCTTTTCTTAAAAGAAAGGAGACAATTTATTTTTTCCTTTTTAAC
Source organism: Cricetiscus sungorus (assembly GCA_030556225.1). Taxonomy (NCBI): domain Eukaryota; kingdom Metazoa; phylum Chordata; class Mammalia; order Rodentia; family Cricetidae; genus Cricetiscus; species Cricetiscus sungorus. The sequence goes on from JANBXA010000141.1 coordinate 22,051,261, forward strand.
CAGTCTAGCGGGGACTAACTGATTCATGAACAGGTCTCCATGATCATCAGTCTTCAACATGGGCTCCCTGAAACCTTTTTGCATTATCACTGATGCAAATTCTTCACTACTCTAAAAATGGTTAGCCCTGTATACTGAAATACACCCTGGACCATAAAATGTACTCCCATACTCAAGTGCTATGTCTGTAAGAACATATAAGTAGGTTTTTCAAGTTAAGGGGACACTTCTGTTGTGTTTCCACTCCTGAATGATAGAAGGCACCTGCTTCCTATTAGCTGGAGGTAAGAACTTCCAAGGGCCTTGTGGAGATGCATGTAGGGGTTTTTCATTTATTATAAAGATGGAGGTATGCTCTTTTGTTTGATAGCATGGGATATGATCATAGTATATCACAACATTTGAAAAGCATAGGACAAAATGAAGCAACTATGGCTAGTAGTTGCCTCAGTGAAAGAAGTACTTGCAACATCAGTATTTGGATTTTAGATCACATCTCCCGCACCCATGTAAAATGCTGGGCGGGTGTCATGACTGAGTTGTAGTCCTAGCACTCAGGAAGTCAAGGCAGTACATTCCCAGAAAAGCTGGCAAGCTCTGTGTTCAAGTGAGAGACTCTGCCTTTGTACATAAGGTGGAGAGCACTTGAAGAAAATGCTCAGTCAGCTACTGACCCACACATTAACACGTATACATATTCACATACATCTGTAGACACATACACTCACACACGTGAACATACATAGAAACAGGCATACGCACACACACACACGTGCACACACACACACACACACACACACACACACACACACTAAAGAATATTCCTTACAAGATATGAATTATACATCTGCAGGAACTGTTGATAGCCCTATGTAACAGAGACAATTAGATTTTTCTTAAACTATATATGAACTGTTTTAGACCCATTTAAACTGGATAAACTGTTTTTAGATTTACAGTTCTTTTTATTATTTTATTTTTAAAGTATTTTTGATAAAAATACAACTAATTACTTCTTTTCTTTTTCCTCCATGAATTTCTTGCATATCTCTTCTCTTACTCTCACTCGAACTGTTGAACTTTTTTTCTTTGATTATTATTGTTACATGTATCTACATATATACACAGATATATAAATAAAACGGCATTACCCCTTTTTGTGGTATGTACAAGTTAATTTTTTAACTCAGTCTATAAACAGTAAAGAAAACATTAAGTTTGGTAACTTACTTATGCATGAATGTATTTAATAGTTTAGCAGATAACTGGAAATGTATTTTTCATTGCAACTTATATTAAAGAATGGGATATAACTGTGTAATAATCATAAATAATAATTAACCATGCTTACAAAAGTGATAAAATTATCTATTGATTTATTTGTCTTAATAGAATATTTTTAACTATGTAGGATGATATAGTAATTATAATTTTTTCAACATTTGACCTGAATTGAGCATAGTGTTCTCATTATGAGAATACAGGAAAAAACCTAGAGTTTATTTTCACAACATAAACCACAATTTTTTTTCAGGGAATAGAATGTATTCATTTTTATCTGAATCAAATATTCAAAAGGTAACAGAACCATATAAATTATATTGTCTCAGAATACTCTAATGTTCTATGGAAAGCCTGTATTTGTGTGTGTGTTTGTGTGTGTATACATACATATATATGTCTAAATGTTATAGAAAACTTCTTTCCAGAGTTCTCTGGTTTAGGTGAGGCACCATGTGGTTCAATATATTTTATAGACTAAAGTCTTCTTATCTCTTTTCTCTTTCTCCTATAAGAAAGCTGATGCCTTCACACAGCATCACACCTGTTTATAAACCTGTATCTCAGCAGTCAGAGGGGTCCGTGAGAAGTGTCTTTTCTAAGCCTAAGTTGCCTTTGGATTGTCCATCTCCAAAAAAAAGTCTTTCTAAGTTGTTCCTAAGCAGTGCAAAGATTTCTGATATGTTTGGAGTAAGTGTATGAAAGGCTCCCATTGTGGATTGCAAGTGTCTGTACCTCCCTTCATTAATGCCTTCTCATTTGTTTCTAATTCTCCCAAGCTCCCTGTTGCTGTTATTCTTCAGGTTTATTTATATTCTTACAATTTTGAATGTTTTTGAAGGTTTTCTTCTCTCTCTCTCTCTCTCTCTCTCTCTCTCTCTCTCTCTCTCTCTCTCTGTGTGTGTGTGTGTGTGTGTGTGTGTGTGTGTGTGTTCAGTATACATCCTTGGATGCATGCATCTTGAGACTGTAAGTCAATTAAAGGATGTCCATGTTAAGAGTAGTTTCTTAGTGTCTATAAATGAGCCTGGAGCTTGCTAAGCTGGCTAGGTTGGCTGCCCAAAAGACCAAGAGAACAACCTTTCTCCATCTCCTGGACACTGAATTACAAGCATGTACCATTGGACTTTTGTATATGGGTCCTGTGTCTCAAGCTCAGATCCTTTTGATTACACAGCAAGCACTTTGCTGACAGATTCATCTATCCAGCTGCCCTCCTGCTCCTTATAGAACCATACAGCTCTCATTCTACCAATGCCATAAAGCAGTACATAACTTCATCTTTTTATATATAAGCTTCCTCAGTACTACTGATCCAAGGTCTGCAGTATTCAAAGATATAGTTTGTTTATTCGGGAGTGGAGTTGGGTGATTTGAAGAAGCAAGTTCTTGGTGTGGGGGTATGCCTTAGAAGATATATTTATATTCAATTTCATTTTGATATTCAAACATTACTTTTCTGGTGAACTGAGTGAAGTACAATATAACAGCAGGAACTCAGGCCAGCACAAGATCCCACAGACTAGGAAGTAAGTCTAATCAAACCAAAATGGAAAGAAAAAACTAGGCAGGGAGTGGACTCTAAAGGCTTCTTAACTTCAGTAAGAAATCATAAGACTTTTCTACAAGTAGAAGCTTAAAAATTAGTTTTATTAATGTATTTTCCCAGTTGTCAGACTGGGTATTGCATCTTCCTGACCAATAGTGAGCATGTGGCTAACAGCTTATCTTTCAATTTTACAAAGAGAGAGATCCCATTCTGTGACTGATGTTTCCAGCACCATCAGAAGCCGCATACTTAAAGTTCCATGAATAAAGTGTGCCTAAGGAAACTGTGTTTGCATGACACAGTTGTATTAATTTCTTATATATGTATTATAGTTAGTGCTTTTCAATTTATGAATACTGAGTAGTCTGGATTTATTACTCTATATGTGTACCAGGAATGCATGTGATCCCCTGTTAAGAGGATCTTTATTCTGATACTGATTCCTGTGTTAAATTAAAAATATATTTTAGTTTTTCTTTAAACTGTTCAGTCCTCAGTGAGAGCTCGGAGCAACTAGAGTTTTATTTTTTTAACATTTTATTAGTTAGAACAACTAATAAAATTCTCTAAGCCTTCATAAACTCTGGATGGAAGTTCTTCACTTTGTCACTTGGCTGGATTCTGTGGAGAGCTCTGCCTGTCTTGCTTGTGCTCTCTCATGTGGTTTTGGTGACGCAGGATGTCAGCCAATGCTGGGGGACTGAGATGGCCTCACACATATGGCTGACAGTTGGTGGAAGCTTTTGGCTGAGGTACCCCTTTTTTTTCCTCTTCCCCACATGGCTCCTCAGTCTCCAGTAGACTAAACTGTATCTCACAGTAGAGCATCTGGATTCTAAGAGAACAAATATGACAGTTGCCACCCTTGTTTGAGAATAGTCTTAAAACCAGAGAGGCGTCAGTTCTGTCACCATTTTACTTATCCCAGCACTCACATAGATAGTCTGCTTGAAGGAAAATGGAGCATATGCTTCCTCTTAATAGGGGAACAGCAGACAGAAGGACTGATAAGAGGCATTTCTGGAACATTCTGCCTCGTATGACCAATAAGGTAATTCTTACATGGTAGTGCAATAGCTATTCTGACTGCCTAATTTTCCATGGTAGTGCGCTTGTTCTAGAGGTAATCTTTTGACACCATGCCTTCCATATGTGAGCAGTAGATGACAAAGGTCAGTGGTAGTGCAATATCTACAGACACTATTGACATGCAATCACTGTAGCACACAGATACCCTTGAGAATGTGTATCACATTGCATGTTATATAACATTCACTTAGATCCAGAAAATAACATTTCAAGAATTAATAACTCTTGATGAAAACATGTCCAGTTATTTCTGCAACTATCCAGCCTAATCTGTTAGTTTCCAACTTCTCAGTACTTTGTTTTTCTGTTTAATGAATTGAACACATCATAAAAATCACACAAGTATCATTAGTTTGAAGTTTGCATTAGTCTTGTGGTTTTTACCAAGGCCTATTCTTTAAAGTATTTGCTCTGCTAATGGGTAAGTGAAATCGTGTAAATTGTCTTCTTTCACCCTTCTTTGTTTGTTGTAGGCGGACTACCAGGATGACTAGCATCATTCTAAGTGCAGATTGACAGTGGGAGGCAGTGATTACACTATAGCATCTTGAATCTTTTTTTCTCTCTCCAGCGTATTGCAATGATGACCAATTCTGCTGTTTAGGGAGATAGTCACACTTACTTCCTATTACTTTAGATGTAGATAGTCGTACTTACTCTGTATTACTTTGGATATAGATGCAATTATGGCTTATTAAGTTATTCTTTCAAATATTTTACTGACTTTGCAAAGGATCCTGCTGAGAGATCTATAAACAAGAGAAAGTCTTTATTTTCTTCCAGACTTTAGGTATTTTTGTATGTGCATAAGTAACTTGAAATTTGTGATAGTCTTTCCTATAATTGAACAAAGTGTTCAATTTTCTCATGGCTTTTGTATGGAGAAAAGAAGGCTGCATGAATATTTTAGAGGCTGTTCTTAGTTCACAATGACCTGTGTATTTTTTTCTTCCAAATCCAGGGAAATAAAGCATAAAATATGAAGCTCTGATTAACTAGTGTAGAAAGCCAGAAACTTGCATGTAGAAAGAGAACAATTTACACAATTTTCTCCCTCAGTAGTTATACCAGCAATAGTTTTTTCCCACCCAGACTTTTGCAGGTATATGCTATATTTCTATATTTCAGCAAAATTTCCTTTGGCTTTTTTTTTTTTTTTTTTTTGCTATTTTTAGGTCAGACAAAATAAGTGATAACTACTTGTTGCCAAGATAGCACAAGTTAACTGATGGGCCTTAGGATGTGTAAATTAATAACAGCCCTCACAAATCACACTCTACAGCCTTAAGAACATGAGGGTCTTTAGGTGTAAATGCCAGGTGTCTGCTCTACTTCATCCAGAGATGAGCTAATAGGATGATTAATGCCAGTAACTCCACAGGAAGGACTCAGATCTTGATGAGAGAGTATGTGTAGGATGAAGAGGGTGAACATAATGGATGTTCTCTTGCCATAAAATAATCTTTGGCCCATGATGGCTTCAACAGAATACACCACAAACATTCAGTATGGAAGATTGCTTTAGACCTTTGTTTTGTAGATAATGATTATAAGGCAAATTGATAACTTTTGGGTACAGATGATGGTTGATTATAAATCACACATAACCACATTGTCAAATACGACCCCAGCACACTTCATCCATACTTTAAGTGAGAACTTGTATCTCATTGGAAATATCTCTAATTTTATGGGTGAAATATCAAGATCATCAAGATCATGATTCCTAACAAATGTGTAAAATTGAAAATGATGTTTGCTAAATGTTGTTATTCTTTTTAGTGTAATGGGGGTGGAATGTGATTTATTTTCTATGGTTAACTTAGTTGGAAAGGAAATTTATGTGTTTATCTCGGTGTTTAGTTTTGGCTGAGTTATGTTGTTAAAGGACAAGTTGGGCACACATCATAATAGTAATAATGTACCTGCCTATGTGAGCTTGTCTTTCAACTATGGCAGTGTACAGATCTATCAAAAAACTTGGGGTAGTTTATGTATTTGAAATCCTCAGTGTTTGTTTTTGGTTCCCTTGAGGATTAGAGAATTGCTATGTTGGCAGCCACCTGTTGATGGATGTGTGACATTGCCTAAGTAAACGCTTTTACCCACAGATGTCTATGTGATTATCAGTTTCTTCCACTTGTGAGGTAGCGTTCTAAATATGCATTCAAATAGAACATTGTGAGTAGCACAGAATAATGGCTACACTGCTTCCTGCTGTCCTCTTGGAGGAAACGTAGCTGTGCATTACTTTTACTGAAGAAGAAAATTTGGGTGTTTCTCTTATCTGTTCTTATTATGTTAAATATTACCTACATGCTCAATGCAACATGAATATTCACTTAATGAGTGTATAATATATAATAAAGTATGTGAAGCTTGTTGACAAAGTCTAATTATACTAGAGTATTTTATTTCTTCAACAAATTACTGTTTGCAGTTGGCCATATTCTCATATAATGATTTTACAAGCAATAAGATATGGATGTAATTCTCCTTGAAGTGCAAGCCGTTGATAAATAAATTTGTGTTTATTAAAATTTTAAAACACATGAAATGATAAAATATCATTCTACAAGTGCCTTATTATTGCCCTTCTTGCATAGAAACATAGAAGTATGTTTTATTTCTAACACTAAAATCAACAAACAAGGTATTTTTTCTCCTTATTTTGCATTGGTTATTTCATTATTGCATTCTATAGTAATCAGAGACATTGAGAAACTGAATAAATGATAAACACAGTTTTCTTATTCCATAACTTGAATAACATGTACCTGATTGTTTTGTACCATGAAATCCATCCCCTCTTGCTTTCACAAGGCGGTTGGGACAATCTGAAAGCAAGGAAATGTGCAGGATGGGAAGCTCCACCAAGGTCCTACATGGTAGAGGAAGAGTCTAAGTTGAGCTAGAGGAGTAGGGATAAAATCTGTTCTTCTGTCCTTGCTGGTTGTTACTCTGGTGTATGAAATGAGAACTACCTCAAACCATGTTTTGCTCTCAATTCCCTATGGAAGGGTGGGCTTGTACAACTGTGTATCTTTCCTTAAGGCATTTAAAATTCTAAGCATGCTTTTTGTTCCTTGTGTTACTTCCTCTGAATATCTGCTTTATATATTCCCATGACCTTCCTGCAAGGAAAAATTTGGCTACCAACTGAATATCTTCCCTGTTTTTAAAAGATGTATTTTATGTGAGTGAGTGTTATGCATATATGTATATTCACCTCATGAGCATCTGGTAACTATGGAGATATAAGATAGTATCAAATCCCATAGTGTTGAAGTTCTGGGTGGTTGTGAATCATGATGTGGAGGTGGGGTAAAGAACATAGATCCTCTGCAAAAGCAGTCAGTAATTTTCACCTATGAGCCATCTCTAAAGCTTTGACATCTACACTCTTAACTGTTGTTGGCAAGAGTTGAAAACTGGTTTATGTACAGTCTTGGAAAAAATTTTCTATAAGGAAAATTGTGCCTTTCATATAAGAAAACACAGGACAGAGAATATGATAAGCAAACATTGAAGGGACTCTAGGTTCCCCTCCACCTGTGTTTGGCGTTTCTCCTATATTGAGCATTCTTAATTTGTTTAGAACAGAAATTCAAATAAACTCAACTGTTGCACATTACATTGGTTCTACCATAATGAGATTCATGTCTTATGAATTCTTACTATATTTTAACCAAAAGAGTGAGGAGATAATACTGTCAGCATCACATTTAAGCCAGGAGTTTATTATTTCTACTCTGACATTACCTCTCCTAAGATACCATCTGTTGTCATGGGAACCATAATTTTATTAAAAAGTATGTGGGATTGTAGAGAAAACAAGATGCTTTTTATTACATGCTACTGAGTCAGATTCAAGATTTGTGATAAAGTCCTTTTGGGAGCTGAGGTGTGGCCTTCCACTTGTTTCAAATCTACTTTTTTATTGTTGGCTTTATTAGACCTAAGAAAGGATGCTTTCTCATCCTTGCTTGAAAATCAAATTGAACAACGGAGATTCTTCTTTCATTTAGAAGCAACCTCCTTCTTGGAGCAAAACTTTCTTTAAAAAAACAAGCTTCCTAGTGTCCAAAGGTAGAAGTCTGCTACTATAAAACGGTCACTTTTGTTTTAGTACTTATTGCATTGTATTTATTTGTTGTGTGTTTGAGTGCAAATGGCATGGTATATATACCAGTAGTTATCAGAAGACAACCCAGACATCAACTCTCTCTCTCTCTCTCTCATAGATAGGACACAGGAATTGATATCAGGAAGTTTATCTGCTGAGTCATCTCACCAACCCAAGTTATTTACATATTGAATGATCCCTATCCAGCCATGCAGATAAAGGCCATTCAGTTAACTTTATTCCCGAAGAGACTATTTATTGTCTTGGTCATTCAAATAATAATTTTGTGAAAAATCATATATTTATATTATATATTTATAGAATGTAGTATGCTATAACAAATATCTACTAACTTAATATTCTTCACAAATTTATTTCCTTTTTGTCTAAAAAATATAAAATTATCATGCTTTGGTTAATGCATAGATTTTGCTTCATAGTAAAATTCCATATTGTTCATGGAAAGCTAATAGGAGTTTTATGCTTTATTCTTTTTAACCAGCTCCTGTATAAATGACACTGTAAACTAATTAGCTCATTATGGGTGGCCTCCCTTTTTCCCATGTGCATTTGGCTCCCTGAGCAGATAGCCTACCTGTAGATAAAAAAAGAGCGCAGAAGGGTTGGCTTCAAATGCTGAAGATATAGACAGAGTCAGGGGGTAAGTACTTGTATATCACACACCAAGCAAGAAGCCATGACTACTGTCTTTTGAGCTGTTAACCATGGAAGCTATATGGTAATAGCAAAGCAAATTCAAGGGTGTGGTAAACAAGCTGTTGTGGAGAAAGAATGAGGAAGCAATGTTAGGTACTTTCCAGGCAAAGTAACTAATAAAGGGCAGGCAGTGTGGGGCATGCTTGGCTTGTTGTGATTTGTGTTGCTTCGGATGTGAAAGGAAAAGATAGTGTTAAAGTAAAAAGTTCTTCCTCCTTTTTTTCTGCTCCTTAGTGGTTTCCTTTCTTTCAGTAGAAAAGTTTTCTATCTAAAGACTTAAGTTTAGGAACAAGATATAGGACTGATGTAAACATAATTCATGTGCTGGATCACCCGGATGTTTCTATACAATCTTATGCAGAATTCAATATCACTGTGACCAGCTTTCTCATCTGTATCTGTACTATGGCTCACCCAATTAAACATCTTATACATTGAGAAGCATTTGCAAACATTATTTAGTGTTAGTTAACTATAGTAAAGTATATTAATGGCATAGAAAAAGAATCACTTGTTAGAATTTAGAATAATGTATTTCATCGTTGGGATTCATTTAGAAGTAGATAATGTCTATCATTGCAAAGCTGCCAAAAAAATGTACTAAAGAGCAGTGTGAGAAAGGCAAGTAGATAACTCTTAGACACTTAATGGTCTCTGTCACATTGTTAGGATAGCATAACAAAGGAGCAAGGCATGATATGATTCTGATTCTTGATACAAATGATTTTTTTTCAGAGGTTGCAAGGTATTTTCCCATTTTAAGCAGGACACTGGCTGTTAAAGAAATACTTGGTGGTGTTTAAGGAATGGCTTCTTGAAAATAAAATGCATGGTTGCTGTAATATAATAGGCTCTTCATGAATGTCTTCTATGCTTACGCATAGAAGAGCGAGTGAGCAAATCAACACATTCCCAGTGGCACCTCACAAACAGCAATGCTGATACTCAAAACATGAAATAATTATGTATGTCCAATTTTATGAAAAGCCTCGTGGTGGTTTTAAAGCTACAAGTAATTTCTGTACCCAAATCCAAAACAAAATTACTAGTCTTGGTCTTTGTGTACATTCACAATTAAATTTGCCCACGATCTAGTTAAAGTTATTATGGCAATTTCACACAGTGGATAGAAATAGCGGTATGTAATGGAGGTGCAGGTGGAGGGTTAGCCAGAGCCAATGCATCATGAATAATACAGCTTGTTTTCTTGGTTTTCTCTGGTTGTGTCTCCTAGCAGATTGCACTGCTAACTGATGAGAGAGAAGCAGTCATAGTCATTCTGGCATTAGGAACCTTCTAGAACAATGCCTGTGCTAGCCTCTTTTTAGTTACCCCACTCCCATTGTTAACTTTTATTGAATTCTCTTAAAGATAAGGTATCTTATTTACCAAGCACAATATCAAGCAGCTATAGTAGTCTTAAAAATGCCAGGGAAGTTATTTGGAAAATTGAGCTGGCAGATTTTCAGCACTACATATTCAGAGATGCATGCCGTGGGGTTTATAGTAATTCTTCATTTGCTCTGTGACAAGTTGCCTGTTTCCATCTGGCTTCCTTTCAGTTAAAGAACGGGGCAGGGTGAGGTTTTGTAGAGTACTACTTGCTTGGTAGAACTTAGAATATACCTCCTTCTGAGCTGACAGCTGTTGCAGTATGTTCCAGAAGTATCCACGATTTCCTCCCTGTGGCGACACCAGGTGCTGCTGTGCCTGGAAGACTCAAATGTGGCACCAACTTTTACAGATGTCACCGTTGCCAGCCACATGTAAGAACTCTCTTGATTAAACTTTGGGCAAACAGCAAATTAGTAATTAAACTAAGCAATATGTTATGTTTAATTCTTTTTAGATTTGTTTCTTTCCTTGCGAAATTTAAACAAACTTTAGCAAGTTGTTCAATTTCTCCTCAAAACCACAATGTTATTTTTCTTCCTTCATTATTGTCTAACATATTCAGCTGAGCGTGTCTTTAATAGTTAATAATTTTGTTTAATTCCAAAGAGCCTGGGGTGATTATAAAAGTAGAGGAAAATGAGTTGATACTGTATTCCTATAATTCTAAGATATCATTTATTTGAGAGCTCTCTTTTAAATGTAATTACAAAATATAATGACTTCAGGACCTTTCTTTTAATCAAACAGTGCATAGATTAGACTATATGCAAAGCCATTATGTATCAGGTGTCCATCCCAATCAATGTTAGCTATCTCTAAAGATATGTTTGCCTCAATTTAGAAATAGTATGTCCATAGCTTATCCCCAAATCTGATATAATTTATCATGTGCTGTATAGCCCACAAAAAAGCAGCATCTGGTCGTTCAGATTATAAAACATGTGTATTTTCAGTCTAGTTATTTAATTTCCAAAATCCATATACTTTCTGCAGTATCATGTGTCTGTGTCCAAATGAAAGCCATTGGTACTATTCAATAAAATAAAATAAGGCATAAAAATAACATGTATCCAGAAAGGGTATCAGTGCACACAAGTGGCTGATAGTTTTGTATGTGCTTTGTAGAGAAGACACATACATTTGTCTGAATATCTCTTAGTAGCTAATGCAGAAAGAGAAGCAGAAACAATTATTACCATGATTCAGTGGATCTCTGAGGAAAAATGAACTCATCCTGCATTTTCTAATGAAATAAAAATAAAGTGTACTCAACTTTTTGGAAAAAAATATTTTATAGAACTTTAATGTTGACTGAATTCCTCACAAGGTAGGCTTATATTTATTTCTGTTCCTCATCTTTATTTTTTCTACTAAAACCTTGTGTAGTCTTTAATCCTCTTTTGTGTCTGAAACATTATAAGAAACAATATGGAAAAGCTACTTTGTATATAAACTCTAAATCTAGAATTAGAAAGTGATGCATAAATGTTAGGTTCAATGACAGTATGTGACAAGTCATAGCCATTCTTCTTTTTTTAATGCTTACATAATGTCATCAAAATTACTGTCTTATTCAAAACTCTAAAAATATTTTTAAATGCAGATTTTTGTCCTCAGATTATATCCAACGCATCCAATTGCTCTAGTTCACATTTCTTTACTTTTTTAAAGTTTTAGATCTTTTACATTTTATTTTTCATGCTTTATGGTTATATTCCTGGTGAGTTTTTTTTCCTTTTTGGTGGAGTTTATACAAATTAAGCTGTAAAAGGGATTGTCATAAGGTGGCAGTATGTTTCAACCATCAGTGTAAAAGGAGTTTCTTGCATCGGGTGTTTCCTTAGCCAATGGTGAGGAGGATTCACAGAAAAATCTCTGTTCTATGTTTAAAAGGAAAATTGAGCAGCTATTACTTAGGGTATACAAGGAGTTACTTAACATACTACTGTTTGGAGTTTCTACTTTTCCTAATACCACAATTCATTAGCAAATAGACCTATTACTTTCATTCACTGTAACACAAAAGAAAGAACACCTCCTTCCTGTTATGGCTGTGCACAGTACACAGCAGTGAAATCACACGTCTTCCACTGGAAGCATTGCCACCACTTCTGTGAGAAATTATAAATGAGCTTACAAGACTCATTTCTTGAGAGAAAAACTTGCAGGTTGTCTCATTGATCTGTCATGTAACTACGGCTCAGTATACAATTGCCACTTAACTATACACAGAAAAAAAGCAACAAAAAACAAAAACAAAAAACGAAAAATGCACTGTCCACTATATGCTTCCACTTAAGATGTTACAAACCCTGGGAAATAATGTCATAGAACATACGGGGAGTACATTTTAGGTTTTAATTCTTTTTAAATGTTGTGTTATGGTTGCAGGTTTCATTTGGGTTGGGTTAGATATATGAACGTTTGGTCAGGATTTAGTAAACAGCAACAGTCTGTGGATAAGTGATAAAATAATCTTAGCTTTTAATGAAGTAGACTATGTTTAACTTCCTGCCTTCCCACTCATTTACTTAGTAATCCAGAGCCAATTGTTTTGCCTCTGAAATATATATGCACATATATTTCTTATTACTAATTTGTAGATAACATAATGCAAGGATTTAATGAGATGTTGTTTATGGGTGGGCATACAGAACTCTTTTTTATTTTTAATTATTTATAAAGCCAAATTATGTTTTCTTTTGTTTCTTAATATTTTCTTCTATGGCATTTCTTGAGAGAAAAACTTGCAGGTTGTCTCATTGATCTGTCATGTAACTATGGCTCAGTATATAATCGCCACTTAACTATACACAGAAAAAAAAAAACAACAAAAAAACAAAAACAAAACAAAACAAAAAAATGCACTGTCCACTACATGCTTCCACTTAAGATGTTACAAACCCTGGGAAATAATGTCATAGAACATATGGGGAATAATGCTGTGATATGTTCCTAGAAATGTCCAGATAAAGGGGGAGAGGGAGAGAAAGGAAGGAAAAAAGAGAAAGGGGGGAAGTGAGAGAGGGTAGAGAAGAGTTGATGCTTGTAGGTTGTCTTCTGATAACCACTTGTCCAGGATCTAGGCAGCAATCTATGACCATGTTTGTGTCTCAGGTTGGCCTTGCTTCTGGGTTCAACCCCATTTGAGTGGTCAATGCTGTCACCTGGGCCAGTGGAGGTTACAAGGGCCATGTCTGAGTCTGTGAGTCTGTCACAGGCAGGGTATGTGTTGATGTTCTTAGCTTCTGAGTACTTCTAAGGCTGTGCAGATGCCAGGGGGGTCAGGTCCACAAACTAGGGCCATGTTGGTATCCAAAGGCCAGCTGCCAGTGGGAACAATGCCGATTTTAGTGACCTGAGCTACGACCTGGGACCATGGTGACATCTTGGCTAGGCCACTGCCTGGGAACTTGTCTCAGTGTATGGTCCTATCACAGCCAGGGTCTTTTTCATGAGAGGAAGTAAGCCACAGTAAAGTTATCCTATTACTACATAAGCCAGAATGAAGAGGATTCCACATAAGAAAAGGTGAATTCAGTCTACAACATGGTACTTTGAAAAAAAAAATCAATTATTTACATTTAACAAGGAAAGTGGATACAACTAACTATGTAAAGTATATATTTTCCACATTAGAAAAAAGTTCCATTCTTTCATTGAAAAAAAAATTAGAACCACATAGAACTTGAGACAATATTAGTTTTTTAAAGAACAATGAAAGTATATAAGAACATATAAAAGATTAAGAAAATCTATATGGACTCATGAATTGAGTGAATTCAAAAGTGTAAGCAAATATGTACCAGTGGAGGAGGAGTTAGGAGGAGAAAAAAAAGGTCAAAAGTGAGAATTAGAAAACCCGGTTCTGGAAATATGCTGTGCTTCGTCATTTTATAGGTAAGTGTCCTGATCCAATATCAGAAAATAATGTCAGACACCACTGATAATCCCCACATTGTCTACTTTGTCTAGACCATGGGAAAGATGGCAATCTTTATAAGTTACTGCAAAAACCTAAAAAGAAAGCACAACGAAACACTAACCCTGAAAATACTAATGTGGTAAAAAGTTAACTAAGCTAATAATATTCAGTAGTACATTAAAATAATAATAGGAGGCAAAGGTCTTTGAAAGGTATTTCAAGATGTTTGAAACAGGTAGAGCATTATCACAGATTAATTTGTGCTGATTGGTCTCTAATAAAGATGAGCTATGTGACACTATGCATAAATAGATGGTTGCATTTCTGTCCTGATTAGACTTCATGTTATATATTTAGATGGTATTTTGCAGTAATAACGTTTTACTTCATGTTACATATTTCATTGACATATGCCAGTAATTGTCCTAAGCCCTCTGTGTGCATGCCACCAAGCCGTTCTCTCAATAGCCTTATTATGTACATGCTACCGACACTCCCTTTACTAACCTAAGATAAGCTCATAACAATAAGGTTTAATTTTAATCAATTATTAGACAAGTCAACCAATATAAGCATTACATTAACCTGACAAAACATTCTACAAAGCTTTGCATTTTAACAGTGTTATTCTAAAAATGCTGTTGAATGAATTGAAGTCAAAGGTATATACTACTTAATATAAAGTTGCAAAACGGACATTATAAAGGTCATAATCTGGCAGATATACAAGGATATGAATTTAAATTTTTTTTACATAATTATTCATAATATCAAGATAGATAAAGGAATAAAATGATCTGTATATCCAATTTTGGAGACCGTTTAAATATTCCTAATGTTTCTTTACTCTCAACTGTGACAAAAAGCAAAATGGGAAGGAAAGTTTACTTTGTGTTGCAGCTTTTAGTCTAGCATCCATGGAAGTCAGAGTTGGAACTCAAGGCAGGAACCTGGAGGCAGGAGCTACAGAAGCAGAGGCCATAGAGGAGAACTGCTTTCTGACTTACCTGGCTTGGCTTAACACTCCAGGACCACTCATTTGGGGACTAGCATTGCCTGCAGTGGGTTAGACACTTTCATATCAATCTCTAAGAAAATGCCCCACAGGCTTGCCTGCAGGCCAATATTAAGGAGGCGTTTTCTAAGTTGTGTTTCTCTCTTCCCCGGTGATTAACTTATGTCAAGTTGACATAAACTAGCCAGCATAGATTTGTTATCTTTATATTTCACTCAATGTTTCCTCATTGACACACACAGCACTAACCATTCATAAGGTTATTTTTTAAAAGCCTGATTTGCAAAAATCTGTATGGTAATAGAAAATATAATGAAAGTTAGTGTGTTTGTGTGTGTGAGTGTGTGTATACGTGCATGCATGCATGCTTAAAATACTTGAGTTAGAATTAATCACCACAAAACCTTAGATGTTCTTTATTGGTGTTACTGAAGTTGTAGAGTGTTATGTTTCTTAACAGTTGAAACTAGTATACTCACTTGCATACCAAAATTTACCTGGTGGCTAAGCTTGTGTTTTCATTACATTAACTTTTTGAATCTGAGATTAGGAGAACCAAGTTGTATGGCTGATAATCTCCCAAGGAAACAACTGGGGATTCACTCTCTGAACTGGGAGGTGTAGCCCAGAGGTCTCCATAAGCATCACAGTTCTTCATCTAGTACTCTTCCCACAGATGTTTCAGAAAGGCTCTTCGAAGGTCCAAGAATCAACTTTACTTTTAGCAAATACAATCTTCAGGTCCCAATACTCTTTCAACCAAAATTGAAGCTAAAGTAGAATGATGATTTACTTTGAATGTCTCTTTTCTTTTGGATCATTAGATGTTTTGGTCTTTTTAATTTATGGAGATAAATAACGTTTATGTATTTTAGAACACAGACATTTATGAACTAAATAACTGCTGTGTTGAACTTTTAATGTACAGAAACACACACATACACGAGAGAGAGAGACAGAGACAGAGACAGAGAGATATATTTGAATTTTCTTAAATAAAAATAAAGAGATTTGACTGTGAGATATTTTTCACAAAATATTTTGAGGGCTAGTTTTGAGATTTTGTTCCACATTTGGAAATATATAAAACAAAACAATTTTGTTGCTCTTAAAAATCAAATGGGTTATCCACCAAAAAAAAAAAAAAATGATTTCACAGTTAGTTAAAATGAGCTTAGTGACAAATGTTTTCCAGCACGATCCTTTTAAATATAATTCAAATGTATGATAGATTATTCTATGCTTGAAATAAATTTGTGCCTTTTCAGAGTAAAGAAACGTAGTACCACTTAGTTGAAAATTGCTTCTCTACTGCTTTAGAGAAATTTGTATAATTGTATCCAGCTCTTACATTCTTTTGGAATGAAAATTGTTAGAGCAGAGAGTACTTTATCCCTTCCAAAAGTTCTTTTCCTTCCTACAGAATACTGCTAGTGAATGGAAACCACAGTGCGACCAGCAATTTCTAAATAGTTTGTAAGAATCTGGGACATTCTGTCAATAGGAGATGAATAGCTGCAGAAAGCCTTCTAATAAGTCACACTTTGGTAAACCCTTTTCTTCCTGTAATATCATAGGAAAGACTGAATAGAGTTTTTACTTTTAGAATGGAATATTCCTCTTGTTAACTTTGGAAAGATTTTAAGATTCCATCACTCTTAACCATATAAATATCATTTTATTTCCCATTTCTTTCACTGTTAAAAAAGTATTTATTTTAAAACTTATTCTATCTTTGTGAAATTACCTTGAGTCATTAAAATAGCTATAATTGAACCTGTTTCTATGCAGTAGCCAATGTGAGTTTTTCCTTGTTAGGAAAAAATCCACTTCATAATAAATATTTGTGGTTTCAAATAATATGCATGCATTAAAAATTTTAACTTATAGGAAAAAATTGTCGAACATCCATCCATCATGTACCCAGAAGTTAGCTTTCGTAATTGAATTACTACAATTTTTGCATGTCAATAATTTTTCAACTATCTAAATTACAAAAAAAGACTACATTTTTTAATGTCAAAGAATACTTAAATTTTTTACATTATCATCATAGATCTGAAGTGAAAATAACAAGGATGAGTGCATTGCTATTTCTGTCAACCAGTGTGACTTATGGGAAATTCTTGCTTATTTTTTGATGTTTGAAAATGTGTGTGCCAAAAAGTGTAGTCTTACCAACTGACCTTGTAATCAGGTCTGATCAGAGGACATTCACAAAGTTCATGTTTACTGAGCTCTAGAACCAAGGACATTTTTTTTATTAGGAAATTTTCAATTATTATTTTAATGCATGTATGGGCACATATAATCTATCAGCATGTGGCAGATTATGTGACCTCTTCAAACAAGAAATTCTATAACTGGTTAAATTTAGTAGGAATTGAGTTATGGAGAACTACTTCTCAGATTTCCCAAACTTCTCAGGAATATCTTGCTCTTTGTCCTGATTATTTATTTGTAATATAAACTGACTGTAAGTTTAGTCATGGGACATTTAAGTAAAAACCTGGCATTATAAAGGTAGGTTTTCTTTTAATTTCAGCAAACATGTCCTGGGTACATTGCCAGGAATGTAAGCAACAACAACAATGAACACCTGAAGTTGATAGAGCCTAACTAAACATACAGTTTTGGCTTTATTTATATTAAATTGAAACATTGTTAGAATTTGTTAACTGAGATTACCCTTGGTTAAAAAAAAACTAGATGTCACTTGACTGAAAAATGAATAAAGAAAGTGTGGCAAAAGTATAAAATATAGTACTACACAGCTGTTAGAAAATACTGACATCATGAAATGTGCAAGCAAATATATAGAACTAGAAAAAATCATCCTGAATGAGGTAGTCTAGACCCAGAAGGACAAACATGATCAGTGTCCAGACCAGTCATTACCAGATCAGAAAGGCTTCCTCTATCAGATGATGGAATCAGAGATAGAGAGCCACATTAGAGAGAGCCCAAATTAGAGATATCCATCAGGTCCCTGACCTAGAATCTCCGGGAATCCTGCAGAAGAATAGGAGGAAGAATTATAAGAGCCAGAGTGGTCAAAGACACGAGGAGAACATGGTTCACAGAATCAACTAAATAGGACTCATAGGGGCTCACAGAGACTGAAGTGACAGCCAATGAGCCTGCATGGGTCTATACTAGGTCCTCTGCATGTATGTTATAGTTGTGTATCTTGGTGTTCTTTTGCAACTCCTACTCTTTTACCTGTTCTTGGGACCCTTTTCCTCCTATTGGGTAGCCATTTCCAGCCTTGATAAGATTTGTGCCTGATCATATTGTTAATATCCCTGGGAGGCCATTTTTGTTTATTAAGAGAAATAGATGAGAGTGAATCTAGAGGAGATGGGAAGTGAGGCCAATGGGAAAAGTGAAGGGAGATAAAACTGTGGTCAGGATGTATTATATGAGAGAAGAAGGGATAATAAAAAAAAGAATTATTAAAAATCGCTTTGAAACTCTGTTATCCATAAATTTCTTTCTTTGACTTCTTCAGATAAGAAACCTTAAAGACACTGGCTTTGAGTGGCTTTCGTGGCTCTTGAGTTGCCAGGATCCTGTATCCCCACAAAAGACTCTATTTTTTTTTAAAGGCCACGCAATGTTTCTATAAGCCTGTACCAAGTTATCTCAAGTCCTAGGTTTAGCACCCTACTTAAGCTACAATTATTAGCATAAACATTCACAGCATCAGATTATTGTGAAGTAGAAAATTTTGTTCTGTTTTTGCAAGGAAGAAGATAGAAAGTCTTATTGTAAAAGTATAGGTCAGAAAAAAAAATCAAAGTGTGTATTTCGTCAATAAGTGTTTAAAGACCATACTTAGATCAATTCATAGACATCATTCCTTAACTAAAAATATTCTCACTTGCAACTCAGTACTCTGGAATGTTGTCCATCCTTAGTATTGTGTCAAATCTAATTTATCATAACAGTATAACGTACTGAGTTAATCAGGTTTGCATTTACTGAAATCGTGCAGGTAAGATGTTATCAAATCCTTCATTGGCCAATATAGAAGGCATTACTGAGTCTGCCTCATGTTCATTCTCTAGGAGCCCCTTCTCAGCTCGTTGTCTCCAAGAAACACTGTGAAGGTGTTAATTGCTTTCATTGGCTGGCTATGAAGAAATTGTCCATTTGGCTCCTGATTATCCTTTGCCCTGTTTTTCCTACAGAAAATTGGCCTAGAGGCAGGGTGGCAGAGGGGGTGGATTACCTCCCCTTTCCTTTTCTCTGCAATTTCTGCTTTTACAATCAACTCTCAGTCAATTCCCTTTGCCTTTTGTTTGTTTCTCTGTTGCCATCTTCCTTTCTGCTTAGCCTTGTCAGTTCATCTTCTTTCAGGTTTTCAATTTACTTTCTCCTCTTTGTCATGTTTTTCTTCTTGCCTCAAGAGATTCTATCAACAGTGTGAGTTATTATTTTTGAATGCAATAATGATATTCTACTTTATATTCACTATGAATTAATAAAATATGTAGCAGCTATTAGTACAAACAATTATGAACTAACTGGAAAAAAGGGAAAATCCTTGAGGATGTTTTCACACACAATAAATGCATGCTAATTAGGATGCTGTGAAATGCACTTTCAGAGAGAAACAAGATCCATAATAGATGTTTGGATGAAACCTGAGGCTCAGAATATCCTTTTCAGATTTTTAAATCTTCATTTCATATCCTTCCCACAAATCAAAGTAATTAAATTAGTAAATTGTAATAATTTAAAAGATGTATTGCCATTTGTCTATGAAGTATTCCACAGCTCTGCCAAAACCAATTTCAATTAACAGGCAAAAATATTCAAGTAATGGTTGAGAACCTAAGGTAGGAAACAAGCATATATTATTGTGTGGTCACCACTATCCTTGATTCCTTCTTTAATGGAGGAGTTCAGAAAATGAATAACTCTTTTTTGATGGAGATGATGATGATGAAATATATGTGTTATCTTGTCTGAAGAACAAAATTAGTATGAAAGAACAAACTGGGGACAAGAGCTAAAAATAAATGTAAAAGTTCCTATTATGAAGTTGCAGAAAGCATTGCTGGCATGTGTGAATGGAAGGTGGAAGGTAAATTAGACAGTAACTATAATCATGTGCACATCTAACATGGCTACCCTGTATATTAGTTGAACACTAAGCTTGCTGTGGAGTGATATAGAGAGGAACACTTTGAACAACTCTGCAAGACAGATATCCAACTATTAAAATAGCAAAAGTCAAGTCACAACAGAGGCATTCCTATTTCTCAGGGATACTAGGAAGTATGTATCTTTTGGTCTAATTGATGATGGGCAAATATTTGTTGAAAATTGTGTTATAAACACTTGGCTGAATTTTATATATTTGACCCCCTGATGAGGTCTTTGGACTGTGCCTGCAGACAATAAAAGAAATAATGCTCATAGCAAAGGTGTTTCATATAATCAATAGGGTAGTAGGATTTGGGTCGGATTATATATTTGGGGATCTGGCATGAGCTTTAATTTGACACTTATAGGAGATATTATGGTGGTTGTACTAGAAAAATCCTGGAGGCTTTTAAGATGAGTATTAAAGAATGATGACTGAGAGAAAATTAAAGAGGATAATTATGTGGACGAATAAAGAAACGAATGGTTAAAGATAGAAAATGTATTAGGGAAAACCTCTGTTCTTCAGGCAAGTTGTGGTCCTAGACATCTGGCATCTGAGATAGATATTATAAATGTGTTAGAAACAGGACACATTGGGGTTGATGGGTAGAATGAAATCAAAGGATGCACACAGGAATGGTGCAGTAAAACAGTGAAGCCAAGAATCGGAGAACTGTGAATTCACATGCTTCCAAACAAACAAACAAATAAACAAACAAATAAATAAATAAATAAATAAATAACTGTCTTCATCGTGTCACAGAAAATCCAAGAAGAATAATGAGGTTCTTTTCAATCCTTCTGCCTCTTAGGTGGTGTTTTCATGGCATCCCCAATTCTCTTGCAGAATGATAGCATTAACCTTGGGCTCTATATTTTTATTTGTTTTTGTATTATACTGGAAGTGATTTCCTTTTAATTTAAATAGAATCATAATGTGTGTGGATTTGTACATGTGAGCTCAGTGCCCATGGAGGGCAGAGGAGGGTTCTAGTTCCCCTGAAGCTTTAGTAATAGGTGGGGGTGAGTTAATCAGCATGGGTACCAGAAACCATGCTTGGGTGGGGTGATTGAAGAATGCTGTTGAGAAAAAGATGACACACGGTGCTGCATTTTGAATGATTGCCAGGAACTTGCCAGGTAGATGAGAGTAAGAGTTATGCTTTTTATATTGAGTGATAAGCAAGAGCAATGGCAGGAAAATTGAAAGAATACAACTTCTTTAACTAAAAATACTACCTTTGTATAAGCATTGCCAAAATCAATACAGTCCTGTCCTCTTACATATAGAACTTTAACAACATATCTTCAATAAAAAACGATTTATGCACCCACTATGCTGTGAGAACAGATTAATATCTTCCTAGCTTGGAAAGCAATTTCCTCTCAGTGGGATTGTTCTGAAAATTTCACTTAGAAAAAGTATACAGAAGGGAGCAGATGAGAAAATCCATACCATGAATGAGCAGTTAAAATGTAAGAAATTTACTTTTTAATTGTTTTGAAATGTATCCCTTTAAAGTGGAAATTTTATATGTTATTTTGACAAACAAATGTATTAATTTGCTAGAAGCATACCTATATTAGACATATAAATAAATGTGACAAATAATGAAGTCTTTGCCAGAGAGTTTCTCTTTCTATGGGATGTTCATGTTCATCCAGCCTGCTCACCCCTTGGCTTCAGGACCATTGTGCACAGATGAGGTTTCCTATACCACTCATCTGCAGGATGGGTGGCTGAAGCAATCCCATTAGAGATATTCAAAGTGAACTTAAAAAGAGGTTACTTGAAGAAAAAAGATTCGTGCCAATTTCCTGCATCTAACTCAATACTCTATCTGGGTGCCCACACAAATCAGCTTGTGTGGAATGGCTGCACCTTCAGTGTAAGACTTATTAATGAACACAGACCATATGAGCTTACTTTCTTGTGACAGTTATTGTTTTAGCACATTATGTTTTATTAAAAGTCATATGATCAACATCTTAAAATTTAAATTTTTGTTATATTATAGTTAATAAGTTCTAGTTAAGTCATTAATTTAGTGGCTTTTTATAACAAATCACCCCTTGAGTTTTGTAGTGAGTCACATAGCAATCACCATTCCATACTTTTCATCATTTCAGTATGCTGCCCAGAACTCATGTCTGCATGATGTTCTCTGGTGTTCATAATATGAATAAACTGCTGCAGAAATCATTTTGGGCAGTTACTACACATAGACTTCATTATGAATATTTCACATGTGTTATTTCTTATATTTGTCCATCATATTATGGTATTGTACTATAATTAGTAACTTAGTAAAGGTAACCAGGATACAAGTATTTAAATCACTTTTGCCCTGCCACAAATCTAATTATTGAGCCGTATTAAATACAGCATCCATTGGGCTACATTGCCTCCTGTAATACTGTGCTGCATTGAGTGTCGAATGCAGATAAAATAGAACAATTGAATAAAAGGGAGAGAGAAGATTTGCAGCTAGAGAGTTAATTGAAAGTATTGGCTAAAAGTGCTCTCAAAGAGTTGTACTATATAGGAGATATCTACATATCTGAATTCAACGAGACAGAAGAGAGTCATATATGACACATGAAAAATACTGTGTTTATTACTGAGGTTGGGCAGTAACAATATAGAGCAGAGGTGTAGGATTGTTCACCAGGTCTTCCAGATCATTCAGGGACTGAATGTTCAATACTCACTTATCCTGCAGATGAGAGAACATAGAAAGCAGGCTGTTCTGAGTTTTATGACTTGGGATCACATGATTCACTGGACCAAAGCAAGAAAGTATAGAGAAAGACCTGACCCTAAGCTATTCTGGTTCAGCCTTCCTTTTCTCAAGATGCTACTGCCTACTACATGCAAAGGAAGACACAGTAAAGAAGTGGAGGGACCCAAGACTGTGTAGAGGCCTGTCCTGAATGATCCATGCACCTTTCTGTAGAACAGTGACAAAGGCTTCTAATTTCTCACATTTTCTATTTCTGTATGTTTCATTGAACATCAACAGCATGGGCATCATACATGCACTTGTATGTGAAAATGAACGCAGACACAAACAAGCCACGAAGGAACAAATCATGATTTGCTTATCTAGTTAATAAATGGTATTGAACAGTGACTGACTGCTTAGCTTTGTAGTGATAATTGAGACAGAGGAGACAGTACTACTTTATTCTTGTAGCAAGCAAATACACTTTAAATCTTTTCTCTCTCTCCATTATTGCATCTCTATGACATCTAAGGACAAGTATGTTTTTATACACTTTCTCCACTGTGATCTTCTGGGAGGAAGAATTTGTGCTTTATTCATCATAGTATTCCCTACTTCTAAAACTTTGTTGATGAAAAATAGTGAGTACCTGTGGATAAATCTTGGTTGAAGTAGAGAAGGCCAGGAGAGAAAGATGGAGGAAATAATGGAAATGATGTGTCAAGATCACATAGATCACAAATGTATTCAATTTTTAAAACCCAACTTAGACTTTGCGCTTAGCTTTCAAAGATGTAATGGAGCATGTGACATCCTGTAATATGGATTTCAGTGTTTAAATACATTTAATTAGGAACAGAATGAATGGAACTTTCTGTATTTACACAAATATATACTACATGTTTGTAGCTTATTATTTTCTCCTTTTAGAGTTTAAATAATACTAAACTGTAGGCAAATAATTTTAATGGCTGTGTTCAAGATATTATCTGTAAATATTGTGTTCTTTGGCTTATGGGTTAATTTTTTATCAAAAATCTTCTTTTAATGAGGAGATTTTCTTCATATTACTTCATTTTTCAAGCAATACTATTGCCCGAAACCTTGGCCAACCTTAAGATGTAACTCACATTGAAAAGATCAAAAATTTATATTCTTATCTACTTTTTACTCATATTCATTAATTTCTGGGCATTTCAAAAGATTCTTCAAGCTCAATGACAGTAGTGACTCTTAGGCATTATACTTCTAAGAAGAGACATTATGTATAGTTGTTTTCTTGCAGAACTTAACCTTCTTCATGCCTTCCTCTTCTTCTTCATCCTATGTTATCATCTTTGACTTCTTTGTCCTCTTCCTTTTTCTCCTTTTCCTCGTCTCCTTTTCTTCCTCATTCTCCTTTTATTCTTTATCTCAATAACTTTACTGGAAATTAATTTGTTTTGGGTCTTATCTATATAATGGTGCTGTGACAAGTGTTTTATAGGGCATAATTTAAGATTAATCTTCATTATAGAAATTTCAGTTAAATTTTATTTATTATTGCTTATTTCTAGTTCCCTTGTATGGTCTATTATTTACGTGAAGTATTGATATTTTTGATATGTAAAACTAATTTACTTAAAAGGAAATGCTTTGCAAACAATATTTTTATATGCAAGTATTAGGGCAAAAGAGTTTCCCATTTCAGATTTTTAGATGGTTATCTTTAAACTTTGTTAAATAATAATGACTAGAACTCTCATGAATTTATTATAATATAATTTAAAACTTTTCTATTCTTTCCAATTGTTGGCTATTTTAACAACCCCTGTAGAAATGATATAATTATATTCTTTAGTAAACTGCAGACTAAGTCAAAACTGGGTAAGAGTACTCACTCTGGAGTCCATAAACCATGAAGTAAAACCTGATGAGTAAAGTGGAATCATGAAAAGATGGCAGAAAAGTCAACAATAAATACCCTGAGACACTCTCATTTAACACCTTACGGACTATGAGAATTATACATGTTGCTGGTAAATTATATCAAACCTAGGCCAGTGAAGGACTATTTCATTATAGTGTTTTTGATTTAAAATGAAACTGACAACAGGATTTACCTCATCAGATTCTTACAAAAATGTTTTAATATTAATACCCAATTGACCAAGTGGTTAAGAAGATTAAAGAAGATTAAATGAGTTTGTAATTATTAAGCACCCAGAACAGGGCTAGCATGGCATAGGTTTCCTTATACATTTACTAAAAATATTTAAAATAATTATTTTACATTATGATGCTCATAATGTATGTAAATTTTGTTTAATAATTTTAATAATATATAATAATGTTTAAAAAGCAAGTATAAATACAACTTCCATAATATGGAAAGTAGTAGGTAGAGTATTTCCAACTAATGGATGCTTCATCTGATTTCATATTAATCTGTTCCTAAACTGACTAACCCTAAAATCAAGTGTCCAACCATATCTAATTACAGAAAAAGCAAACAGAACCTGAAGTATCTGCAAAATAAAGAAATAAAGTGGAAGTGCCATAGCATTGAAATTCCTATGCCCTTCGATATATATATATATATATATATATACATATAATATGTATATATATACATATATATATATATATCAATTTTCCATAAGTATGGTTGTATAGAAATGAACAACGGACTGTGTAGCTCACCATTTAAATAAAAACCACATATAAATATACATGTCAGTGTTACTACTGTATCATTTTCGAAAAATACCTGTAGATGATTATAAAATATAAGACTATTCCAGTGTTAAAAATATGTTGAGAAAGTTTACTTGTTGGATACCAGTAACCAAGATAGATAAATACAGATGGATTCATTTTCCTTACCTCTCCTTAACCAGCTTCATTGATTTAATACAAGCACACACAGCTTTTTACAAACATTGAAAGGGTAATTTGTAAGGTGCATGGACATGTTATAAAAAATAATGTTTTTTTTTTCTATGAAGCCTGAAAAATGCTTGAGATAAATCAAAAAGTTTATGATACTACTGGGGAAATAGTTCAGGTGAAATAAGATTGTTGAAGAGTAGAAAAACTATAATACAAACTGTCAGCACTGTCACCGGATTTCCTCAGAGGTGTGTAAAAGATCAAAAGTGTGTATATTGAGCATTATGCCCCAGCTGTCTAAAAGCAAAATGGCCCACACCATGGTAAGCCAAAAGACACTGGTTGAAAAACATTTATGTATGATGTAGAATTAAATTACAATGGTTGGACTACAAAAAGTACTGTTAAGCTCTGGCTTTTGAAAACGGCTCCATGCTAAATAAGCGTAAAGATCTTGATTGTGGGCATGTGTGATTGTATTGTATGTGCATAAATGTGCTCAAATTAAAACAATATAAAAGCTGAATATTTCCTTAAATCTAGATTAATACTAGAAGATGTATACAGTACTTAACGACCTAAGTTGTAAACAACTTCACTTGAAATCCAATGGATAGAAAATGGACTTTAAAGGCTCAGATTCGTGTGTGCCAGATATTTATCAGGTTTGAGTAATCAAATTAACCTTGAAATATCATCCTAACGTGTATCATTAGTCCCTTCCAGATAGCCAGAACTAATGAAGAACTCTATCCTAGGGATGTGGCTCATACTATTTCATACTGGAAAAATGGAGGAAACTGTCTTCTTCTTCAATCATGATTTCTTCCTTGGTCCTCTGATTCTTTACTTTTTCTCCATCATCTTTACAGTAGGTGAAGAATGGCCTCCTAGGATGATGTGGCCTTCAGGACTAGAGATTAAAGACATAAAACTTAGCTCTACCCCATTGTAATCTCTGGTTTGCAAATTAAAGAGCACTGAATAGAAGAAGGTTCAGACAGCAAGCAATTTTATGTGTTATCATCTAGATATCTATTAGACAAAAAAACAAAATAATCAATGTTTTTATTTTTTATATTCAACAACTTTGTTTCTATATTATTGTTCTATAAAATAGTAGTAAATGCCTAATTCTCAACTATTTTACTAGTGGCAGTGTAGTAAATTTTGATTCTATTTCTAAAGTTCAGTTTCTATGTCACTGTCTTATACTCTTTAAATAAACTTGCATCAGAATTTTAACAGAGACACTGTTGCCTCATTGCTACAAGTCCCCACTTCTCAAATTAGCCATCTATATGATTTATATAAAAATATAATTGTTATTGTAATTTTTGAAACGTTGCTTCCTTGTATACTGCTTATGCTTCTAATGAGCTAGAACTTTGGCCAACTGAGAAAGTGGTGAGGACTGAGCCTACTTCCTATAAGTGGGTATGTTCTCATCATCCTATAATTAACTAATCCACACATACCTATACTCAAGGTGTATTCATCTGATTTTCTAGGCCATCGTCTTACATTTATTTATATACACTAACTCAGTCTTTCCATTTTTGTTCTTCTTGATAAACTTCTCTCTACACTAAAATCATAGTTTTATGTCTTCTCTTTCCAAGTCACTTTGAGGTTATCAAAGAGAAAACTGTAGTTAGTAACTACATTCACAGACATAGATGTGTTCTTTCTGTGTGGTGAGACAGGGAAGTGTTTGTTTTAAAGATTTCCAGAAGCGATATGTATTGGGGTTTTTGGATAAACATTTTCTTTGTGTCTAAGATAAAAAAAAGAATATAAGTTTTTGGTTTTTAACACCTTTGAAAGATTTAAATATAAGCAGCTGTTTTTTTTTTTAAATAAGACTGTTCTAATGAAAGTTCTAGCACATATGGCTAAAACAAATATACATAAAATTATAATAAAAATATCTTCCTACTAATAGCCTGCTAGTTAGATAAAAATCATTGTTACAGAATACAAAGAGCTATGTACTGAGGAAGAAAAATTTTCCTGGACCCTGACAAAATCAGGGCAAGTCACTTCTGTCCCCTGTGTCCTGTTGCCTTGCATTGATAATTCTGAAGGTTGGGTAAGTCTTCAAAACTGTGGGACTACTTAAAACCATGTGTGTCTGATAAATGAGACAGAAGCACACAGACGAGATTTTAACAGGCTGAGACTGTTTATGAGAATATCAAGAGACCCCAATCTTTCTGTGAAGTGAAGGTGGATGTTTGAGAACACTCAAAGGCATGGCACACAATTGTATGTGCATAGGAAGCTACTAGGACATTTCAGCCACTTTCTGTAGTTGGACCAGAAACAGGATGGGATGTTTTCAATACTTGGTCATAGTTTCTGCAGGTGAAGTAGAACCATCAGGCTGGGGCTGTACCATTTTTTTTTATGGCTAGAGGCTATTGTCCTGGACAACCTGAATCAATTCTTCATGATCTGAAACTAATAACCAACATTGACTATCAAATCTTGATTTTGATGGCCTAGAAGTCCATCAAAAATCTACTCTGGACTCCAAGAAAGATCATACTGTAACCTTCTCTAATATAAGCTCTTGCTTGTTTGTCCCAGTCTTCACACTATTCTGACAAGCAGGCATGGGTATTTCCATGAGCAACTAGTGAAACATTGTGTATATGTCTCTTGTGTGAGTACATGCATATGGTGCACATGTATGAATTATAAGTTTGTGTTGTGTAGTTGTGGATTTTCATATGTATACACGTATATGGAGCCTGAAAAAATAACCTCAGGTATGATCCCTCATATTTTGTCTGTTTTGCTTTTAGAGACAAAGACCCTGTTTGGTATTTGGGACTCACCAGATTGATTTGTGAGTGGATTTAGGGATCTACTTATTTCTGCCACCTCAGTGCTGGATTTACAGATGTGTAGGGCTACAGTTGGCTTTTTTCATGTGGATCCTGTGAAACAAACTCAGGTCCCCATGCTCAAATGACAAGAACTTTACTTGCTGACTTTTTTCCCCCACCAATTCAATACAACATCTTTGGAAGTTCTAACTTTTTCTTTTATGTACGTGACAGCCCTTGGTGGAAGAGACCAACTGTGCCTTTAGAGTTCTTTCTGCAGCATGGCCACTGATCTCTAAGGTGCTTATATAAATGCAAGGGTGGTAATAGTAGTATATCATTTAAATAAATCTTTCATGTAGGAAAAGTGGAGCAATATTGATTTTAACATAATTTCATTTATTTCAAAATATGCAGAAAGCATAAATTATAATAAATGATAATTAAAATATTTCATTATTATATTGAAAATGTCTATGTGTTTTGATCATATTTATCATCCTCCAATCTTTCCAAATCTGCTTTTCTTTTCTTTCACATGAAACTTTTTCTTTCTTTCTTTCTTTCTTTCTTTCCTTCTTTCCTTCCTTCCTTCATTCTTTTTCTCTCTCTTCTTACCTTCCTCCCTCCCTCCTTCCTTCCTTCTACCCTTTCTTTCTTTCTTCTTTCTTCTTTCTTTCTTTCTCTCTCCCTTCATTTCTTCATTCCTTCCTACATTCCTCTCTCTCTCTCTCTCTCTCTCTCTCTCTCTCTCTCTCTCTCTCTCTCTCTCTCTCTCTCTCTCTTTCAATATCAATTTGTGTTGCCCAAATATTCTTGAATATATGGTCTTCTACTGAAATATAGCTGAATTAACAAGTTGACTCATCTTAGAGAAATATCACCCTTCCAACAACTAACTAATATTTACCAATACCTCCTTAGTTAGTGGTCAGATTTTGTGCCAAACTCCCCTCTCAATGTTGGGATATGACAATATGTGGCCTTGTAGTCTCTGTAAGTTCATATGTACAACTGCCTCACAATGTCCAAAAGAAAAGGCTTCTTTGTGTAATCCACAACAGAATCCCCTTGGGCTTTGGAGGAAGAATTGTGATATATATGTTTCACTAGAGCTGAAAGGTCTACAACCTTTTATTCTCTGTACTTTGGCTAGTTGATAGTCTTAGTGTTGATCACCATAAATTGCATATAGAAGCTCCACTGATAAGATTTGAAGTATATCTTAATCTATTTTTTATTATTCATTTTATCTTTGAGAAATTTGACACCTTATTTTATAATATTCTTTCCCACTCCCTAACTCCCCCCAGATATACCCTCCCTCCATTTACACCCATCTTCACATTCTTTCTCGCTGTTTAAAATAAAACCAAACAAAAGGGTTGAAAAGCCATTAAACATTTAGTCTGTTTTGCCTTGGCTAACTACTCCTGAGCATGGTGCTTGTACTGGAGGGTTTTTTTTGTTGTTGTTTATTTGTTTATCTGTTTTTGTTTTATTTTGTTTTGCTTTTCTATATCAAGTGTTACTCCACTGAAAAGAAAATTTCCCTCTTCCAGCAGTCTCTCTCTCTCTCTCTCTGTCTCTCGTCTCTCTCTCTCTCTCTCTCTCTCTCTCTCTCTCTCTCTCTGTGTGTGTGTGTGTGTGTGTGTGTGTGTGTGTGTGTGTATGTCTGTGTATAGCCTCTTGGGTAATGGTTAGGACTGTATACCTGCTTCCACTTTTCTGCTATGATTTTGAACTTGTGCATGTCTGATGCATGTTGTCACAGTGTCTATAAGTTCATATATGGATCTGCCCTGTACAATATGAGAAATGCTGTTTCCTTAAAATTCTACCACCTCTGTCTCTTAAAATCTTCCTCAGATCTTCCATCTATGTCAGTCAACACTGAGGATAGAGTTGTGGCAAAGAATTCCTTCTAAGTCTCTTACTCCTAGCCACTGTCAAGTTACAGGTCTCCATGTTCATTGCCATTTACTGCAAGAAGAAGCTTCCTGCATGATGTAAAGAACTATGGAGATAGCAACATGAAGATAGTCATTAGAAGATGTGTTATTGCCATGTTCCTTCAACAGAATAAGAATAGGTTTTCTACTAGGGTCTTCCATCAATATAATCTAAGACTTTTGCCTCATTAAAAAGGTCAGTAGTTGATTGTATCTCCTGGGTTTACCTCTAAATCTCCCACCCAAATAGTAGTTCGGTTAGCCTCTAGCATTTGTACTATTATGACACCAATGGGCATTTCTTATGAGTGGGTTGTTATTATAGCTGGCAGAGTTCAAGCTTGGTGAGTTTAGTGATTATTTTTATATTCTATTATTATGTATAGTTTCTGGTACTATGAACACAAGCCAGTAGAGATGGAGTTTAAATTGAGTACCTGCTATATTTCTTTATATGCTGTTCCATAACTGTAGTGTCTTAAGTAATGGGGATTTATTATCAATTTGTAAAGTTTATCAATAGCATTGGTGGTACCTGTAGTTCTCTGTGTGGTCTATGGGAACATTTTGGCCAATAACTCAATAAGTTAATGTCATGTTGGTGTACTGTGTCCCCAATTATAGGATGATTCCAGTTAAATTTTCTTATGTAGGCATATAATTTAGGAAATTTCTTCCTTCCTTCTTTCCTTTCCTTCTTTCTTTTTCTTCTCTTTTTCCTTTCTTTCTTTCTTTCTTTCTTTCTTCCTTTCTTTTGTGATATAAAGCTGTTGGCCTATTACTTGCATTTCTAATTGGCTAGGTCTGTCTTAAATATTAACCCATTTCTATCAATCTAAGTGTTTCCATATGGTCTTATCTTACCAGAGAAAGGGTCCAGACATCTTACTTCTCTCTGATCCTACATCTTGACCCCTCTACTATATCTCCCAGAATCCTCCTTGTCTCCAAGCCCCACCTATCCTGCTATGTTTGTGATAGTATGGAAATATCCTGTTGCAGAGGATTAAGTCCTTGCTTTATGAGTAATATCCACTTATGAGTACACACCATGTTTGTCTCACTCAGGATGATCTTTTCTAGCTAAATCCTTTTGCCCCAAAATTTCCTGTTGTCATGGCTTTTTAACAGCTAAGTAATACTCCATTGTGTAAGTGTACCACATTTTCTTTATCCATTTTTTTGAGGGACATCTAGATTGTTTTCAATGTCTGGTTATTATATAAACAGCTGCTATGAACACAGTTATACAGGTGTCCTTGTGGTAGGGTTGAGTATCCTTGGAATATATACCGAAGTGTGATACATCTGAGTCTTAAGGTAGATTGATTAATTTTGTGTGAAAACAACATATTGTTGTCCAAAGTGGCTGTACAAGTTTGCACTCCTACCAGCAGTGGAGGAATATTCCCTTTGATCCATATACTCTTCAGTATGAAATGTCACTTGAGATTTTTATCTTAGCCTTTCTGTCAGATAAGATGGAATCTCAGAGTCATTTTGATTTGTACTTCCTTGGTGGTTAAGGATGTTTAACATTTCTTTAAGTGATTCTCTGCCATTTGAGATTTTTCTGTTGATAATTCTGTTTAGCTTTGTACCCCATTTTTCAATTGGGTTACTTTGTATTTTGTTTTCTATTTTTTGAGTTCTTTGTGTATTTTGGAGACCAGCCAATATGGATTTTTTTATTAGCCAATAAGTGAAACATATTAACAGAATAACATCTCCCATCATCTCCTCTTTGCTGTCTAAATAAAGAGAAGTGCTTTTACCATAATAAAATTACATATGACAAAACAGTTATCAAATAAAGAATATAGTTAACAATATTTAGTCCATTAACATTATCAGGAATTAAAGAAAAAATGATCTATCATCTATCCTATCTTTGTGAGTCTAAAGTCTTATATGTAACTTATCTTTAATCCTAACTAAGGAAAACTAAAAACGTAACTATCTGATCTCAACTTCATCAAAGACCATAGAAAGAAAATATATAAACTCTAGAATTTACAGAGACATCTTGCTACCTGGTCAGTCATCCAAAGTTCTGTAATGTTTCATGTTAAGCCCACAGGCCAAAGTATGTCTGGCAGACTCCTCAGTAAAACCGGACACTTTAAACTGTCTGCCTGTATTGGCAGTTTGTTAGTCATTTTTCTATGTGTCTTGTAGAAGGTCTGGCAGACTCTTCCATGAAGCATGAACCCTGTAGCACAGTTCATCTTATATTAGCAGTCACTTTTCTGTTGGTCCTGCATGTCCAGTTTATACAGCATAAAGTCAAACAGTGCAGACAAGAGCTGTTTCTTGCACAAGTGACTAGTCTTGCCATAATGGAAGCAAACACCACAATGAGTTTCTTTGATGTCCACCTTCCTTTGTGACACAGGTGGTATTACCAAGAATAGTTATGTCTCAATGTCAAGAAAAACCCTAAACAATCTTAAATGCCATATTCTGTAAACCATTGAAAAGTTTGAAGAATGCCTATCCATTTGAAATATATTTCTATATATCTAGAAAACCTAAACAACCTATTAGTTTTGACTATTATAGGTAGCTCTCTATAATTTGCATTTAATTATACATTACATTCTTAAATGAACTATGTGAATACAATACCCAACAAGAGGAAACAATATATAAATCATGAAATTTACCTCAAATTTGTATCAGTAATTGAATATCCATTCCAAATCAAATCATTCATTTATATACCATAATCCACTTTTTACATTTAAAAAATTTGTTGTGTTTATTAACCATTTATAACAAACCCAATTTAGATGAAAACAAACATTTATAGACAATATTTGGGAATTGGGGAATTGTTCTTTCCAAACTGCTTCCTGCTGTTAGGGGATGCTGTCTTGGGGATCCTAAGAAGATACAAAAATCCTGGTTATATTGTTTGAGCTGTGTTGAATGTTGGATCACCAGGGACACTGTTTCAGGTGGTCTTGCTTGATCAAACCATGTTAGTCTGGAAAAAAACCCATAGCTTTTTATTTTCTGTGGAAAGAAAAATAGAAATTATTTTCCCTGTATCCTGTCCTTAGACTTAAATTTTGAAGTCAAGGTATTTTAAAAATATATACGTTGGGTTAATTCAGCAACATTGATAATCAAGTGTATTTTAGTAGTTGTTGTTCCTTCTTTAGCAACTGAGTAAGTCAAATAACACAATAGCATACAGTATCCAGACTCTGTGTATTTCCCATCTTTAGGTGTTTTTTTTTGTTATTATTCTATATCTTTTACTTTTATTTTTTTTTATTTTTGGAGACAGGGTTTCTCTGTGTAACTTTGGTGCTCTGGAATTCAGTCTGTATACCAGGCTGCCCTTGAAATTACAGAGATCTGACTGCCTCTGTCACCTGACTGCTGGGATTAAAGACTGTGCCACCACACCCAGATCCTTCCTTCCATCCTTCCTTCCTTTCAAAACCACTTTATCCTGTTTTGTGTGTGTGTGTGTGTGTGTGTGTGTGTGTGTGTGTGTGTGTGTTTTCTTATCCAATGCCTATGTATATATTTAAACACACTGTAAACCTTTGGAAGTTTGCATTTATCTGAATCTGTCTTTACTGTAAATCTTTATTTTTTATGGCCACAAATTATTGATCTACTAAATAATAACATTGCTAAAATTAAAGCCACTGCTGTTTCAGCCACTGTCTATCTAAGTTGGTGGGGGTAAGTTTACTGCCATCAATAAGAACTGTGCTCACCGAATTGGCAGTGTGCTGTCAGCTTGGAGATATGGACACTGCCATTGCCAGCTGCTCGTACACAGCATTCAATTTTTAGCAGGGCTTCTTAAGAGTCCTGAGGTTTTTGCCATATATGCCAAGTCAGGAAACCTCCCTTAAAGGAGCGACCCATGTCTCTCCTTGACTATATCAAAACAGTGCCTGCCCAAGAAAAATGATGTTACCAAGAAGCCATGGTTGTCTCTGTTCTTTTGTTTCTAAAATCCCTTTTTAAGCTTTGTCAAGTTTTAAGTAGAAATTCTTAGTACCCATCTTAAAGGCACCATTTTGTTATGATCAATTTCCTTCCAGTTCGGTCCCACATTCATATTATTCCCAAAATAACACACAGAGACTCTGTATTAAATATACGGCTCTTGGCCTATTACTAGCATTTCTTATTGGCTAGCTCTGTCTTAAATATTAACCCATTTCTATCAATATAAGTGTTTACATGTGGTCTTATCTTACTGGAGAAAGTGTCCGGACATCTTACTTCTCTCTAGTCATTCATCTTGACCACTTTAGGATAGTAGGTTTTCATATGGCTTCTCTAAAGGTCTTTAGTACTAGATATACCTTCCCAAATTCATTTATTTTTAAGTCGTTGGTCCTGGGGAATTCATAATTCTCAAATGTACCATAAAATTAGAAGGAAAATAATAAATTATGTTTCATTCTCAAGCTGGTAATCATTATCATTCACCAAATTCAGTTCTGTGTGAATTATGAAGTCTTCTAAATTTTCCTTTATTGAATTGTTCAAAAGTAACTTCATTCGAAAGAAATTCTTAATGTGCAAATATATTTAAATATGCTTGATATTTTTATAAATGCATAAAATTTAAAAATCATGTTTGACATTAAATTTTATATGTAAATAGTTATTAAATGGCTAAAATTCTAGAAATTAAGGTGTTGTATAAAAACACAGTGATGCATAGCATTAAATCAAACTTCAATATGAGTGCTTTTGCATTGTCATATTGTATCTTGTTTTGTCCTGTTTGGCTGTTATCTTTAGAGTCCTTTCATTTCTGAAGAGGAAATGGAAGGGGAGTGGACATGGAGGAGAGTGGAGATGGGGCTGGTAGAATGGACATAAGAGAAACTGTTGTTACAATATATTTTATGAAGGATGAATCTATTTTCAGTAAGAAAAAGAAAATTAAATACTGCATTCATTTTTAATGATGTTACCATAGCTTCTACCTAGGTATCATGAATGTAGTAACTGGACCAAGAAGAGTGTTGCTAACATTCAATGTCAGTGCTAGCTGTCCCTTGTCCAGAAAAACTCTATTTATCTATCAGATAAGCAACATCAGAAGGTGTATAAGGGCTACTAGTGGAATAATAAGAGAAGTATGCTATAAACCAATAGTCAGGAAATTATTGGAAATACAGTATAATGTTCAGTTCCCTGCTTTGACAAGTTGCTGCATTAGAACATGAAATTTGTTGTATCATGTTTTTAAAGATATAGTCCATCAGTACTAGATGTTTTATTTTTCTAGTTTCTGGTCATAAGCCTTGCTGCAGTGAATTCACATGCAAATATGACACTGACAACATTTACACCTTGATGAATGTCATTCACCACCTTGACAATGAGATATACCCAATTTTCAGTAGCAATATTCTACTATCGATAAATAACACTAGTGTATTGATTGATTTACTCTAGTTGTGTATGGAGTAAGAGAGAGGAAGAAGAAGTAAAACCCATAGTATTGACTGTATCTCAACTAATAGATGTTCCAAATAATAAACAAACATCAAAGTCCTATAGAAATATATCAATTTTGGAAAAATATTGAAATGCTTTATATTAATACTAATTTGACTGATTCTATTATATTAGGATATGTATTAATATGTAGGCAATACATAGAAGATTGCTGGCTTCACTAGATCAAAGCTTAGCAAAACTGAGACAGTATAAATTGAGTTCATACATTACCAGTAGATGTGTATACCTGTAGGTGCACTTGGGGATGTGTATTTCTTGAAAAATTGTCATTTTAGCTTACTAAGTAGACAATTCTGTTAGAAGTGTAGTTTACAGTTCCAGCTGTTGGGAATGATTACTAGTAAAAGTATTTGTTCTCTTCAAATGTATGAAGAATAAAATGCTATTTTGTTATTTATTACGAAGTAAAACTACTCATCCTCAATATATCTTTTTCCCTACAGAAAGATCTCAATTATGTTTCTCTTGAATAGTTTGGTCCCTAAAGTAACAGAATGAAAGGTTCCATATGCCTTTTGAAAATCCTGTTAATCACAAAAGATTAACATTTATTAAGCATCCCACATATTGCTTTTAATGAAATCCATTGTTATGCCCTGTACTAAATATGAATATAGAAAGTTTATCAGTAATAAAACATATGATGTTTCACTGCTTTTAAAGATAATCTAATATACAAATTTAGTATGAATTTAATTATCTGCAGATTAAAATTATTGCATAATTATTTATCTAAACTAACTTTTGCCCCTTATAGTGAATTTCAAAAAATAAACCTTATTATAGCACAGTTACTTTGCAAGAAAAGATGTTCTTAAATGAGCAAAGATACAAACAACTGTAATTGAAATGTTACTTCTGAGGAACAATTTACTGAGCACTGTGGCTTACCATAATTGTTGATAAATCCCCCTAAGTGCTGTGTCTCTGATTTCTTCCTGGTATCAATCATTTAAAGCAATTTAAGAAATAACATCTGGATGTACATTCCTGCTATTTTATTTACATCATTTGTCTACATCATTACAATTCTCGACCTTTCCGATTTGGTACAGTAAATATACTCTGTAATATCTATTATGGCATGGTCAAAGGATAATTTATTGTCAAATAGAAAAATAGGTCAACAATAATGTCACTTGATGATCAACCCCCCCCAAACACAAGTTAAATAAAACATCTCACCAGTATGCTTTCCAGTGCAGTGGTTGGTATTTTATTAGGACTACCTGGCTATAGCAAGAGTGTAATTACTGAGCTGTCAGAGTGATAAGTGGGATTAATGGCAGCCTGATGCACTTTAGTCTGCACAGTGCTTAGAGAATTGCAAGATGGTATTATTATCAGAGTCTGCCTATTCTGGCATATTCATGGCACCAAAAAGAAGAAGAAAAAAAGAATGCTACAATTCAGGTTTGTATTGCCCTGCCTCATTAACATCTGACATTTCCAACAGCTGTTATTTGTGAACCAGCTCAATAATAAAGGGAGAATTATTTGGTAAAGAGGCTTAATAACCACAACGAAAAATCCTTACGTTGTCAGTACTGTTAAGTGACTCTGTTTATGTTTAATTTAAGATTTCTCTGGAAGGAAAGGAAGACACACTGCATCTTAATTCAGTCACTCATCTCTGCTGACATTATAAGATCTTTTTTAGTTGCCTTTTTAGTCACATTAGGTGTTTGAAAGAGAAAATGCAGAAAACTTGGTTAGAGATAAGTAGAATATGTATAATGTTGTCTTCTGTTGCCATTCTTTCTCTTTATGTGTGCGTGTCTGTTGTGTGTGTGTGTGTGTGTGTGTGTGTGTGTGTGTGTGTGTCTGTTTAGCATGTGTATGCATAAATCTTAATTAGCTATGTAATGGCAAGTATGTTTAAACTGCTATGGTGACATATTAAATTAGAAAATATGGGAGAAATAATTTACTGGGATTTTGACTATGTTGCAGTGGTATTTGGTAGTAAGCCTTTCTTCCACATTACTATTAATGCCCCTGTATTTATCCACATGGCAGTTCCCCATACAGCAGTACCTCACTTCAACTTCAATGATTGCATTGGCTGAGTTCTTCTTCTTCTTCTTCTTCTTCTTCTTCTTCTTCTTCTTCTTCTTCTTCTTCTTCTTCTTCTTCTTCTTCTTCTTCTTCTTCTTCTTCTTCTTCTTCTTCTTCTTCTTCTTCTTCTTCTTCTTCTTCTTCTTCTTCTTCTTCTGCTTCTGCTTCTGCTTCTGTTATGATATGTGTTGCAGGATGTATTTTCAAGAAATTTTTCCCCCTCATAGAAAGTGTTTCAGGAGAAAAATAGAACACAAAACATTCTAAAAAGCTAAGCTTGAGTAGTTAGGAATCCAACAAAATGACAGATGTGAATCTAACAATGGCATTCAGAGCAATGACAGAGGAGAGAGTTTAACGACTACATTTCACAGAAGACAATGGTTATAAAAAGCCTTCAGTACTCATTGTGAAAAAATTTAATTTAGAGAGAAGGCTAAGGGCATAAGCTATAGAAAAGGGGCCAGATTTAAAAAACAAGATATTAATTAGGTTTTGAGAAATTGCTTCAGACAATGGAGTGGATGGCTGTATAAAGGAATGACAAGGAGATGGCTATTGTTTTCTTGAAGGAAATGAACTAAGGTCTTTACACTTGGAAGTGGATAGAAAATGAGGGCACTCATCCCCATGTCATTGAGTGATGTAGAATTTATTCTTAGACCTATTATTAGAGGATTTTGTTCTTGTAGAACACATGGGAGTAGTATATTCTCTGAAGTTGTATCTCCAGCTGGATATCTTTCTTCATGTTCTCCTGCTTTAGATCAGACTAAATTCCATCTCTTTACCCACCCAGACATATTCCTTCCTCTTCAAACTTTGGCATGTACCATTTGCACTCTGGAGTCATTTTTTTGTTTCCTGTGCTGCCAATCCTACCACCATTTGATCCCTTAACGTCCACCCATCGTTCATGTCTTCATTAAGGCACTCAACAAACTTCTCATTACTCTCACTCCAGTATTACTAACTCTCCAGTATCCTCCCTTATATTGTATTTTGTTAAATCTTACATTGATCATTTCGAAACCTGAAGTGCTTTTTATATATCTGCACTTTTCATTTACCTATGTGTTCTGATATGTTTATGTTCTTTATTTCTTTCAATCCTTTCTGTTATTGTAATAAAAATAACCAAGATTGGGTAATATGGAAAATAAAGACATATTTAAATCATCATTTTAAAGGATAAATTTCCAAATCACATAGTCCAGGTTATCATGTGAGCCTTATGATGGATGACATATGCATGAGAAAGAGAACTCACAGCAATAAAGAAAGTCAAAAGGAGGCAAGGGAAAAGCTAGGCATGATCTTCTGTTTTG
This sequence comes from Cricetiscus sungorus, assembly GCA_030556225.1. NCBI lineage: Eukaryota > Metazoa > Chordata > Mammalia > Rodentia > Cricetidae > Cricetiscus > Cricetiscus sungorus. The sequence continues at coordinate 22,090,795 of JANBXA010000141.1, forward strand.
TGTCTCTTGTAAAAACTGACGTGACCTCATTTATTTTTCTTTTCTTAAACCAATTCCCATAAATGACTTTTCTTCCCAGTAAGCTCTATCTGTTGGAGGTTTTATATTACCTCCCTACACCATTTCTTTGAGGACCATACCCCTAACTTGGTTGACAAGATTAATCTATCATAGAGGGGAATCAGCAAATGTTTAGTAAACAAGTAAGTAGATGAGGACACACACACACACACCATGTAAAAATGAAGAATAATACAGTGTTTGCATCAGTCTCCATTCCACAATAACATTGTGGCATGGTGTGTCTCATACTATGGTTTTCAATATCACCTCATAAACCAGTAACTTGGGCTTACCAGGAGCTCTTCAGTGAAATAAGTACATCAACTCCCCAAATGGCACTTAGGTATACTGACCATCAGTAATGTCTCTGGTTAGTTCCTCAAGAAAAAGAATCAGAATTAAAATTGAGAAGTGAGGGAAGTGGAATTTGGTATGCAGTAGATCCCTGTGGAGTAGTACCCCACAGTGGCATAAGGGGTTTATATCTTTAAGCCCCTCATAGACCTATAATCACACATGGGCTGCCAATAGCAGAGTGTACAAAGACCTTATTGCTTTTCCTTAAGTTGAAGGTAGTCATGGGAAGAAAACGGTTGTTCTTATATGGAGTGAAACTGGGCTACTTGATGCAGTTGCTACAGAACTCACTTGTTCTGAAAGACATCAGAGAAAAGGATGAAGGAGGATAAATGAGGGGGGAAAGGAAATAGAGTACAGCAGCAAGTTCGGATAGAGGAGAGAAAATGAGGACACTGTGACAGTTAAGATATAGATCCCCTTTGCATTTGCATAATACTTGTGGTCTCTAAGACATACAAGCTGTGTCATGAAACCTTGTATATATTAAATAGTGTACTGATATATCAAACAATGAAAGAATCCATAAAAGAGTGAAAGATGTATCTCCAGTATACACCACCTAAAACCTAGGAGCAGCTCTGAGAGAACAGGGTGCCAAGTACCAGAAGGCCAGTATTGTAGGTATTTAGGAGGCATAAAACTTTAGAAGATAGGCACTAAGTGTATACTGTATCACTTAAAGAATGCATGCTTAATGACTCTAAAGTTTATATGTGCTAAATGTAAGCTATGAGTTGGTATAAGATAAAATCTAGAAAAGTGTGTCATCTCTTTTTTTTTGTAATTTCTTAACCCAATTATTCTCTTCCCTAGATGCTTGAAATGTGCAGATGCCCCCTGCCAGAAGAGTTGTCCTACAAATCTTGATGTTAAGTCATTCATCACAAGTATTGCCAACAAGGTGAGCTCAGAGGTCATAGACATAATGGGGCCACTGCACTCATGAAATCACAGCAGATGTGTTGTCAGTGCAAGACCTGCACAAAACAAAGCCAGTCAGTATTTCATCATGAGGGTAGATATTCAGCCCCCACCCCTAGCTGAGGCTAGGGCTCAGTTGATGGCTTCTGTGGGAGAGAGAATCAATATTCTTTAAGGAAGTGACCACTAGTAGACCAACCATGTTCTAGTGGATGGCCACATACCCGTGAAACTATAGACAGGACAAATTAGACTTGAAGGGTTAAAGAAACAAAAGGACATGAGGTTGGCAATAGGATTGGGAGGATCTGAGGGGAATTTTGGAATTGGGAAGAACAGACAGTAACTATGATAAAACACAGTCTCTGCATATATGGTATTACGAAGGAATTAATAAAAATATTACATAATCTGAACTTACTGCTTAGGTTGTAGGACATGACATTAGTCTTCATTTTCATATTTAGTAGGATTTTAGGTGCTGAAATTTTAGCTTGACTGCTTGATATTAACACAGTGAAAACTATTGATCTAGTCACGTTGTTCTATGAAGGAGATGTAGCATCAGTCTTCCAAGGATGCTGCCAAGTGAGAAGTAAATAATATTTCATTTTGATATATTTAGTGCTGTAGTAAAAGTACCTAAGTATTTTCTTAATACAAAATTATTGTTGCACTTTGTTTAATGTGGCAAGTCTTACAGTAGTGATTTCACTGTTGTTGATAGTAACTACTGAGTACCTACTGTTTGTCAGTGCTGAACATTAAGATGTACTTGCTGTGACCATATTATCATCATCTTAATAGTACATAATGAAAGATAAACAGAGGCACTTTTTAAAATACACACTTATAGTTTCTTTTGTTTGATGCAGCATTCCATGTGACCCAGGGAAATTATGCATGCAATGTGTGTGAAAGACAGAGTGTGAATATGCACACAACTACTGTGGGGAAATTTTTTTTAGCTATAGTAAACAGACCTGAGACATTATGAATAAAGGAAGTGGAAATAGACCAATTGATTGTTTTTAGGTTTCAAAAATCCATGAATAACACACTCCATGTTTAGGTCTTAATCCTTTAGAGACTAGAAAATATGCTTTACATTATTGGAAGAAATTGGAAAGACATCAAGTTTTAAATATCATAGCATCCACAATAATCATTATCTCAAGAACTGTCTTACTTGGTAATAATACCACATAAAATTATTGAAATCATGTTTATTTATGCCAAAACATATAAAATTTGAAGCCTAAAATATTCTGGCTAAAGCACATATCTAAATTAACAGTACTCATATTAGAAATGAAGGGGTTTGTTGATGGCCATCAGTCTGAAAGAGTGTGCTAAGTGTATTGCCCCTAAATAATACCACTGCAACAACTAAGCAGCCCTAGCTTAACATAATGTACATATCTCAAAATCTCTCCAAGATCACAATAATAGCAACAAATAATAACAAAAATGGAAAATGCCATTATTTGAAATGTTTATATCATGTCTGAGAGATATGAGGATGATCTCTTTTATTGTTAAAAACTTCTGTTTTTGGGTTGGCACAATAGCTTAGTGGATACGAGTACTCAATGTTCTTGTAGAAGATCATGGTTAACTTCCCAGGACCCATACTGTGGCTCAGTACCACACATAATTCCACTTCCAGGTTATCTGTTATATTCATCTGACTTCCACAGGCATCAGGTACATATGTGGTGCAGATATATATGTAGAGACTCGTGGCATAGGACATGAGTAAACATTAACAAACAAAAAACAACCTCTTTCCATTTTCTTATTGTATTTGTATGTTTGTATTTATTGAAACATATGTATATATACACTAAATTTTTTTGAAGATATTTTTTCTGAAAATTTCACCCTTTGTTAGGCTGTAAATCAACCTTTTTAAAGAATTATATTTCTGAGGATGCATGTGCACTTATCAAGAAAGGTCAGTTATTTCTTGTCTTTGAAACCTGCAGGTTTTTAGACATATACTGGCAGTGTGCAATGTAGGCTGTTCCACAATGCTCTGCCAGTGGACCTGAACACAAGAGGTGGGGAGTTCATCCTAGGGTGAGAGGGTAATTGAATTGCCTGACTCAATGATCCTTGTACCTGTATGGGAAAAAGATGTCGTGGGTGTTGTATTGTGTTAGGCTTCTTTGATTCACTGGAGTTTAGACCAATACTTTCATTCTTTATTTTCTTACAAACTGGATTACAACTCTGGTTTCGAAAGCTACACTCAGTTCTATTGTCCCTCTGCAGTCAGCTTTTCTCTGTTTCTCTAGTGCAGGCCATCGTTTGTAATTGTCTCTCTCAATTGGAAGTACGCATTTCAGAGTCATCAAACTGTGAACACTGGGTTATATTTCTAGAGAGTTTTCCTTTTGAGAAACACTACTTTATATAAGAGTGTGAAGCCAGTTTATAAATATAATGGGGGGTCTGTTTAAGTATTCGTTTCATAATCTTGTGTTTTGAACAGTAGTGATGTGTTCTCTTTAAACTATCATGTTAAATGATAAAATATTGATTTCCCCCCTTTCCTTTGCAAAATATATCTGTAGCTATTATATACACACGAATTTAATAATACACGTGTCACAAAAGGTTTCCTTGGATACTTCAGTGTAAAGTAAAACCCACTTCTTTGGGATTTGGGAGATGGTTCTGGGAGTAAAGCACTAGTACAAGCGTGAGAATCTGGGTTTACCATCCAGATTACACAGAAACTGGGTATAATAAGGTCGATCTGAACTTCCAGTTTTCCTACAGTGAGATGAGAGGCAGGGGGAGAATCCCAGGGAGCCCATGGGCAGAAGCCTTCTATACTCAGAGGCAGATTCAAAGAACCTCTGCAACTAACAAGATACAGGGTCAGCACTAACATCTAAGATTGTCCTAGGACCTCCACAGGCATTTGTGTCATGCACACGCCCTTGTTCACATACACACACACACACACACACACACACACACACACACACTCACAACACAACAAATGTGCTTTTTTCCCCCTAGAAAAACCTATTGGCACATTAGAGTTGCAAAAGCAACTGGCATAAATCTCAGAGGCACAGAAATTCTCTGCTGGAAGTTTTACTGGTAATTACTATTGAAAGTAACATGTCTATGTCTTGAATAAGTTCTCTTGGTATATATGTGTGTATATTTGGCATGTGTATTGCATATAGTCACAGATCTGAGTAGTGGGAAGGCCTCCTCTGAGTATGAGTTCCATTTTCAACTGCTAAGTGGTTCATGCTCTCACAAACAATATGATGATTATCTTTTTCTGGAATAATTGACCAAAACTAAGATTGTGGCTGTCTTACTTCTTTAATCAAAAATTGCCAGCTGCTCCTCAGTGCCTAGAAAGTCATGCCTTAACACATGGTGTGTGATGGAGAAGCTAGGCAGGCTTTCTCTTATTTTTATATTAACTAACTATAATAATGAAAAGCCATAAATTTTTCCTCAGTAAATTTTAAATGCATAAATACTTCAGGTATGTAAAACAAAACAAAATCTCCTTGCAGTTTATGTCATATCTCTAAACTCCTGTGCCTGTTGCAATCCCAAGTGGCATGTCAGATAGCGGGCATCAGATAGGATAGTGGGACCTGACATCAAGACATTAACCCAAGTAGCTATTTTTGCACACAATAAATTACTTTAATCCAAATCAACTCCTCTATCTCTCAAAACAAAGTACTTTGAATATGTTAATTTTATTTTTTTAGCAGTTGCTGTATTATAAATACTAATTTCAGTCAATATTGGGTTAAATTTATTCAAATGTTGTCCATTTATTTTTACATTTTTATCTTGGAGTCTTCAAATGGAAGCTTTTTATGTCTCTTGGGTTCCTTTAAAATTTTATTAAGGAAGGTTGTATGTTTATAGTTTTTGTTCTGCATCTCTTTATTTTTTATTAATGTAAAAAGAAATATTTTATCCATTGAATTTAGTGTTTGCACTTTTTCCTTTTTTTATTTCATAAAGAATGTGATTTCAGGATCTGTGACTGTGTTCTGAAGGTGAGGTGAAGTAACATTATCACCCTTTTGAAGGTGGTCTCCTGGGAAGGCAGTATTTTAAAGTGCTTTATCAATGGTATTAAATATCATTATTATGATTTATCTATAAGCAATTTCTCTTTTTTTATGGGGATTCTTTAATATGTAGGTTAATGTCTTTCAATATGAGGCAATTTCTCATCATTTTTCTCTTTTTTATTTTACAAAATACCATTACATATTAAAATTTCTTACTTTTTAATAGAAATTTATCTTTCATACATTTATCACCATTATTTTTTTGAAGAGAGAAAATTACATTGTAATTACTTCATTTCTCTTCTAAGTAGTACTGCCAAATCCTTCACCAACTTACGTTTTCAAAATAGTTTATACTATATAATATTTTTTTTCTATTTTTCATATATGTTATATCCTAAAAGCAGCTTCCTCTCTCTTCTTTCCTCCTTGTTTTTCCCCTCAAAGGTCCTCCCCCAGACTCCTCCTTCATATTTCTACAGAAAAGAGCAGACCTCTAATTGGTATAAACCAAACATGGCATATCAGGTTGCAGTAAGACTAAGCAGGACCTTTCCTATTAAGGCTGAAGAAGGCAACCCAGCAGAAGGAAAGGGATCCCAAAAGCAATTAAAAGACTCAGAGACAGCTTCTGCTCCCACTTTTGGAATTCCACAAGAATGCCAAGCTACACAAACCATATGCAGATGGCCTAAGTCAGTTCCAGCCAAGCTCTCTGATAATTGGTTTAGTCTTTGTGACCCACTATTAACTTAGTTTAGTTGATTCTATTTTTTGATGTCTGTGACCCCTCTTGTTCCTATATCCTTTCCTCACCCTCTTCTGTAGGATTCCCAGCTTTGTCTGATGTTTGGCTGTGGGTCTCTGCATCTGTTTCCATCAGTCACTGGATGAGGCCTCTCTGATGACAATAATGCTAGCCTCCTATCTACAAGCATAGCAGAGTATCATTGAAGAACATTGCATTGACTTTTTTTTTCATCACTGGTCTATCTAACTTCTGGGTCCTGGCCCTCTGGGTGGTGTCACTGATGGGTTTCCTCTCATGGCATAAATCTCAAGCTTAACCAGTCATTTCTTGACCACTTCCATAATTTCTGTGACAACTTTACCCCAACACATCTTATAGGCAGGATAAGTTGTAGATCAAATATTTTGGGGATGGGTTAGTGTCGAATCCCTCCACTGGTTGCAAGAGATAGCTAGTTTAGGCTCTTTATACCCCATTTCTAGGATTATTAGCTTGGGACAGCCTTATAGATTGCTGGGAGTTTCCATTGTGCTTGGTTTCTAGCTTGTCCCTAAAATGTCCCCCAATTCCTGATGTGACTCCCAGTACTCTCTCTACCCATCCTCCCCCAACCTAATCCTTCCTATTTCTAACTCACTTGCTCACAGATTCTCCCACCCCAAGTATCTATTACATTTCCCTTTCCTAGGGAAATTCATGTATCTCTGCTTGAGACCTCCTTATTATTTAGCCTCTCTCTGTCTATGGATTGTGGCATTATTACTTTTACTTTACAGCTGATATCCACTTATAAGTGACAGCATGCTATGTTTTTTTTGGGGGCATGGATTACCTCACTAAGATGATTTCTTTTCTAGTTCCATCCATTTGCCTGCAAATTTCATTGTGTTATTTTTAACAGCTAAGTAATACTCCATTGTGTAAAAGTACCGTATGTTCTTTATCTATTCTTCTGCGGAAGGATTTCTAGGTTGTTTCCAGTTTCTGGGTATTATGAATAAAGCTGCTGAAACATAATTGAGCAAGTGTCCTAGTGGTAGAATAGAATATGCTCAGGAGTCGTGTAGCTGGATCTTGAGAGATAGCTTAGCCATTAAAGGTGAGACTCATGACCAAAAAGCACCTATTGTTTTTAAGAGTTTTTTTTTTAACTTATTTATAATCTGCTAGTGTTTATACAGTTTCTCAAGGTATACTATTCTAGCCACAGGTAAAATATTTACTTTCCTAGTCTTTAATTTCACTCTCCAGAGTTGCTAAGAGTCTGTTTCTACAATCTGTTCTGTCTGTTCATTTCCTTGAGTATACTTTTTATTTTGCTTTTTCTTTGAACCCATAGAGGAATGTCTACGAGAGCTCTTATAAATGCATGTTTCTATAGGAAGGGTTTACACTTGCTTTTGTCAGGAAGTAGCTTTAACATTGGTTTTCTGAAGTATCTCAAAATACCAATATTTTCTTTCAAAGCAAGCATGACCTAGAGATTTAGCCAAAAATAATCTCAAGCACTGGATTATTATACATTCCTTAAATGGCCATTTCTCTCCCTCTTTGAATAATTACTTGGCTAGACTTTTGTAATTTCAGATTTGAGAGGAAGACGGAGCATAATCTTTATGTTTGGAATAATATATGTTTGTATAGCCCTTGCTTTATAGTAGGATTTTTTTAGCTTCACATTTTGTGTGAACCTTGAACTTATTCTGAAATATGCTATGTTGTCATAATTTCTGACCATGGAAGTTCATATTCACCTTGTATTTAAGAATATTGAACACATACAAAACAGGGATGGAGAGATGGCCAAGTGTTTGAGGACACTAGAGCTTCCAGCAGAACAACTGGGATTGATTCCCAGGAACCTCTTAGCTGGGTCTGTCTGTTTTTCTAGCTCCAGAAGATCTAATTCCTTCTTCTGTTCTCCATGGGCATTCACACAGTATACAAACACATATGCAAATAAAACACCCTACACATGAATAAAAATAAATAAATCTTTAGAAGTACCAGACTAAACTTATATACATTTAGTATATTGAAGTATAACTCAAAATTAAAAGCTACATATTAACTGAAAGTAAATCTTAACATACACATGGGTAAAATCTACCATTAAACTGTAAACTAAATGAAAATCATTTTGCTGTTTATTTCAGACTAAATGTTAATGTCATTAAAATGTTACTGAAATTTGTGATAGAAAAGACTGTTACAGGAATAGGTAAATGCTATCAACAGAATAAAATGCTGATACAAATCACTTATAACCATAATAAATTGTAGAGTTTCCATATTTTTCAAAGTACATATGTCAAAAGATGGTCCATCAATGTTTACTACTCTTAGCTGCTAAGATCAGAATTAAATGATATTCTTTGATTTTCAACAAGGAAACAAGAACTCTCCTACAACCCCCATATATATGAAACCACAAATATATATGTACACTTAAATATTTATGTATATTTGTGCTTGGTTGAATATGTCTCTGTTGATCACCTACATATTACTATACTGAACTGTATATACACACACGCATTGAATGACGAACAGTGGTTTATTATATGTATATGTATCTGTATATGTATATGTATATATTCCTTAAATATAAAAACAACCACATACATAGGCATACATTTGATTAAATTACTTGAGATTGCAGTGTTGACAAAGCAATAACTAGAAATCCCAAATCCCCTTTGGATTTCTAGTAGGAGAAATTGATTAGGTAATATTTATATTATTCAAAGCCATTATGTTATTCTACAAACACATTTTTATATATATGAATTAGAAAAGTCTTCCTGATAAATGAAAATATGCATGTAGTTTAGCAATATGAAGCATGGCACCATTTTGATGAAATGCACTCTGGTTAGCATAAGCTGTTAACAGTACAGACAAAGTAAAGTTTTTAAGATTTTATTTGTAAATATCTAAATTACCAAATATTATATGAATATATATATATTTAGATTTAAATATTTACTTATAAAATATTTAAATTACATCTTACAATATACCCATATATATTATACAATAAATTAAAATTTGAAGACAATGTAAAGTTGTGAGAGGGATTTCAAAATAACATATGGTGGCTCTAATCTTTTATTTCAGGGTTCAGATTGTGCATCCCTTTCCAAAATGTGTCATAGTTCCATGTCTTAAATCCATATATATATATATTTAGATGTGTTTAAATTCTCATTTTTCTTGTCTGTCTCTCTGCTTGTGTTTTTATGCATTTATTTGTCCTTGTACAACAGAGGAAACAGCTATTTTAATTTATGCAGGATTGTAATTAAAATAGCTATTTCCTCTGTGGTACACAATGCTGCATAAAATATATTTTAATGAAAAATTGTACCTACATACTGATAGTGTATTAATTTTAAAAATATTCTAGATTTTCTTTATATAGACAACTGCTTCTATAAACTCCAAAATAATCCTCCACATAAGTATGTTTACATTATAATAAAATACTTATTTGAAATGTGTAATACAAATGTATGCATACTTCAGTTACTGTATTAACAGTTAATAATTCTATTAAATAAAATTTCATAGATTTATTAATTAATGTGTATCTCTCACACATTACTTGATATCCTGGAATATTGAATTTATTAGTTTTAAAGAAAAAGGACTGTGTAGCGTGTATGTTTCCGCCAGCCCGCCAGCCCGCCAGCCTGCCAGTCTGGGCCCACAGCCGCGCCAGCCCCAAATAACACTCAGAGACTCTGTATATGATACAATCCTGTGGGCCAATTACCATTATTGTTTATGGGCTAGCTCTGTCTTAATTATTAACCCATTTCTACTTATCTAAGTATTTCCACGTGGTCGTCTTATCGGGAGCCGCGGTGGGCGTCCTGCTTCTTCCCTGGCTACATCTCGACTCCTCCCTACTACTTCCTCTTTCCTCCTCCTGGTCTCCTAGACCCGCCTATCTTGCTATCTCATTGGCCACAGAGCTTTATTAACCAGTATGAGAAACATATATACAGAATAACATCTCCCATCAGGACTGGTAAATAATTTTGCATATAATTTATCATATTGGGTTGTGTTGAGAAGACCAAAAGAGCCATGCCTATTGATTCATTGGTCCTTATCTAAACTCTATCCTGTTTTGTTTCATGGTTTATTGTTTTAGGATTAGAAAAGATAAAATTTTACTTCTGACCAATGGATTAGTAGAATTTGTGATTATTTTCAGAATTTCTTCATTAGCTGAGTGCTTCAGTTTCTCTGTAACTTAAAACAAGTGTTGATCAAATATAAATAGCAAAACACTAGTAATCTGCAAATGCTTTAGTTTAAGTTAAAATAGGGAGTTTCGCTATATAGCTTAAGCCAGGTTTTAACAAGATGTTTTTGAAAGTATTTACATATGTGTATTTCTGTGTGAATATGAATACAGTAGCCACAGATATGAGAAGAGAGCATTGGATTTTTCTGAAACTGAAGTTACAGGCAGCTGTGAGTTGACCATTGTGGGTGCTGGGAATAAACTCAGGTCCTCTCCAAGAACAATGAGTGCTCACAGACACTGAGGCTTATTTATCCCCCTAAGAAAGAAAGATCTCCATAAAAACAACAGCATGATGTGTGTGTCCACAGACAAAGGTAAAAGTAGCCTTTTTAAAAAAAAAAAAAAACATTTATTTATTTTATGCTAGACATAATTATACATGCCTCTTTTTTCTTTTTAAAATGAAAACAAACATTTATAAATAATATTTGGGAATTTGGGCGTTATTCTTTCCAAACTGCTTCCTGCTGCTAGGGGGTGCTGTCATGGGAGAATCTTAAGAAGAAATCCTGGCTGTAGTGGTCTGCAAGGCTGCATTGTCCCATTGACGTTGCTTCAGGGGGTCTCTCTCAATCAAGCCACATTAGTCTGAAGGGATTTACAGCTTTTCATTCTCTGTGGAAACAAAATTAGAAATCCTTTTCCCCAGTAACTTGTCCTTAGGCTTAAATTTTTGAAGTCAAAGCATTTTAAATATATATATATTAATATATATATATATATATATATATATATATATATATATATATATATATATAAATTAATCCAGCAGCTTTTTTTGGAATGGGGGTGGTAGTATGGGAGGGGAGGGTGGCCAGGGTGCATGTCACAGGGGAAAGAGGATAAGAGGGAAGGAGGGAGGGAGGAAGGAAGGGAGAGGAAAATGGGATCCACATGTAAAATTTTTAAATTATATTATTAATAAAAAAGTAGCCTTTTAAAATGTTCTTTAATTCTCAAATCTGAGTAATAACAATGTCAATATAAAATAAGTTTTTATCCCCCTCATTTTTTTCTTTTAGTAGTACCAAGGCAAAACAAATACTACATCAAGAAACACGTAGCATAGGACTTAGAATTTTTAATACTAAATGTTAGACAAAATGAACTACAGGTAGGTAAAAAGGAGTTTAAATTTAACTAACCTAACTAATGATTATATTGTTTGGAAATTTTATTTGCAATCCTTAAAGGATAAATGAATCATTCTTAATTGCTTAGCCATTTGATAGTATAAAAGAACTACCTAATTCAAGTGCAAAGTGCTTCTGTTTGATGCATACCACACGATCTGTAGGAAGAAAGTATTTGTTGTAATTTAGTATTAAAATATAAATGGCAAATAAACAACAACATAATAATAATAATCAGATTGTACAATAATAAGATTGCATAAATACTTTTAGCACCTGAACTATTAGGTAAAATGTATTATACATTCAACTTCATGTTAAATATGTTTGAGTTTAGTTTTCTGAAACCTACTTTGATAAATGGAAGAATTTAAAGTAAATTATTACAATCAATACTAATTATGTTTTTGAAAGCACTGGAGGGTTTAAATTAATGTACTCGGGATGGAGAACATTTTTGAGAAATCTGTTTGTACCCACTGTATAATAACACACTGTCACACATATCACAGCATACTGACACTTAAGAAATATCTCAAGTTCTTGGCAATAAAGAGCCAACCCTCAAAAATAATCTGACATTTTTTAAACATAGAAGAAAATAGTGGTGTGAAATTATAATCTAGTTTTAATTCCTTAAATAATCAGGTATGTGATGATTAAAATATCACATATAGTTCTAAGAAGACTATCTCATGATACCCACTGAATACATGAACACATCTACACACATGATGTGTATGTGTGCTGCAGTTGTTGCTCTAAATATTGGCTCAGATTATTTGGGGTGAGATTAAGTGAGCATTTTTTTTTGTATTTAGCAGATATACTTGCCAGTAGCATTTGTTATTGAGAAATAAGAAAAAAATTTGTCTGATTTTTTTATTAAAAAAATAAACAAACAAAAACAACCATGACAATAAAGTTTAAATATTTTTTTATCTGTCAAAAGTTGATATCTGGGTATTTTGAATTAATTGTGAAATGGGATAAGTAGCATGCATAAGTTTTTCCTGCTTTGGATGGTGTTCTCTACAGTGTGTGACTATTTGAAGTGCAGTAACAAACCCAGAACTACTTCTTCAACACACTAGAGACAAAGAAAATTATAATATGTGTATGTGTGTTTGCATGAATTTTTACTATAAAATAGTTATGTTTGAGGTGTAATTTTAGTTACCTTTAACATATTGTCTGATGTAATTCATGAAGAAGAAAAATAGTTTAGTGAAAAATTAATATTTTTCAGCCAGCATGATAATTCATGCCTTAATGCTAGCACTAGAGAGGCTGAAACAAGAAGTTTTTAAAGGATTCAAAGCCAGTATGAGCACAAGTCTTTCTGAGGAAACAGAATGGTCCAGATAGACCTCAGTGGTTAAGAGCACCTATGCTCCTGTATTGGACTTGGTTCAATAGCCTGTGAGATCAAATGACCTCTTCTTCCTCTGCAGGCAATGGCTATCACAATGCCCATATACACTTGCAGGCTCTCTTAGGGTTATGGTTGCTGTTATTAATTTTCATGACCAAAAGCAACTTGCATGAGGAAAGTATTGATTTGTCTTAGGTTTCTATGATACCGTTCCCCATTGAAGGAAGTTAGGTCAGGAACTTAAGCAAGGCAGTAATCTATTGGCAGGAGCTGATAGAGAAGCCACTGAGGAGTGCTGCTTACCAGCTTGTCCCTCATGGCTTGCACAGTCTGCTTTCTTATAGAACCCAGCACCTCCATCCCAGGGGTGGCCCCACCTACAATGAACTGAACCGTATCTCCCATCAACCACTAATTATGAAAATGCCATACAGGCGGGCCTGCAGTCCACTTATTTTTTTAATTAGAAACAATCTTATTTTACTTATCAATCCCAGTTCCCTCTCCTTCCAATCCTCCCATAACCCCTATCAAACCCTCATCCCACCCACATTCACTCCCCAGGGAGGGTGACCCCTTTATGGACTATCATCAAAGTCTGTTATATCATTTTAGGGAGGACCTAGGCCCTCCCATGTTTATCTAGGCTGAGAAAGTAGCCTTCCATGGGGAATGGCTCCAGCCCAATCTTATGGAACACTTTCTCGGTTGTGGCTCCCTTCTCTCAGAAGACTCTAGCGAGTATCAAGTTGACAGAAAACTAGCCAGCATATAGGTGTAACACACACACACACACACACACACACACACACACACACACACACACACACATCTTTAAACAATAATCAAAAGAGATTATTAAAATTGTCATGTAATAATTAATGGGGAATACACTTTTAAATATAAATTATGAAAGGAAGATTCATTAAAATTAATCTTCACCCTTCACAAATTTCTCAGGTGAAAACATTATCATCCATTTGTAGGCTGTACAGTATTTATCACTGGTACTTTTAGAATGCTTGCTGTTATAAAATATTTCTAAATTACATAATGATCATTAACTCTTACATCTTGATATTGGTGCTGTTAATTTGATATAGAAAGCCAGTCTATTTTATTCAAGTAATTTAAATAATGAATTGTGCTAAATTGGTTTAAAAACCAATGTATATATGAAATAAACTAATTGTGGTGTTTTCCTTTTCATGTTTTTTACCCACGGATTTGTATAAAATTATACTTTTCAAAATGTCTTATACAGTGTATTTTTTACTATTGTGGCCTTTCATTTTTACCACATATGCTATCATTATTTATGTTAGTTGGCAGTTAAAAATTCTGAAGTACTTAATATTTTTGTATTTTTACAGTAATAGACTTACTCTACATTAAAAATAAATAGCAGTCTATATTTGTTCTTAGTATTATATTTGGTAAGTTATAGTCAAGGGAAAAATTGTTTTGAACAAAATAAGACAAAATAAAAGAGCATCATAAATAAATGTTTACAAATGCAATGATCTAAACACTTTTGTACAAAGAAATATCATGTTGTCATTAGAAAATAAGGTATTTTCCAGTTAAACTTTCTCTGAACATTGATTATTAATTGGGAAAATGTCATTGAGTGGCTGTGTAGCTGAGCTCGTAAAATTCTTATTAAGAAGCTTTAGGTCCTGGGTGTAATCCTAGAATCATATTTTAAAGCTAGCATATAGGCGTGCAGTCCCTGTTTGGGTGAGTTGAAGACAGTCACATTCCCAAACTCCTGTTCTTTGTACAACCTTGCCTTAAAAATCCTGGCAGTTAAGATCTGAGCATGGATACTTAGGGTTGACCTCTGTCTTTCATACGCAGTGTGTCCCAAAGCGTATAAACTCACTCTTGGACACATCATGTGCACAAAGATGTGTTTTGAGTATGAACGAAAGTATTATTCTGTTTAATTAAAGTAAAGGCATAGCATCCATGCTGGTTCTTCATCATCTTGCCTGCTTAAGAAGAGATAGCTCACACATCAAATGATTGTTGAGTTGATTTCATCTACATGTCTATTGAGTTGGCTCCACTAATTCTTGGGGAAGGTATAGAGCCCACTAAGTTAAGAAAATGAGACAAGATGCAAGAATTGTGAGGAAGAGAAGTGACTTTCTTTTTTTATTAGATACACTCTATATAAAGTATTTTGTGCCAATTTTCATATGCTCATGCCAATTCATGTGGATTTTAAATGGATGGATTTTTTTCCACCATTAATAACATTTCTTTTTACTTTCTTATTCTTTTCCTCACATGGGCTTTTTTTATAGGCACTAAAATATTTAACCATTCGATTAACATTTACAAAAGCTTTTGGTGGAGAACAAATCCATAAAGAAAATAGAGATATGGCACAAGTCTATTAAATTCATTTAAGGGGCATCATTTTATACATGCCAAGTTTTAAAAATATACAAATAACTTCAATAAATATATTTTATTCTTTATTTATCAAGTTCTACAGAAATGATTGTGCTAGGCTTTTTAACTCTTGGGCCACCAAGCAGCTTCCAAATCATGACACAGTATTTGTTTCTGGCTAACTCTTTTAACTCACGTTAACATGTTCTCTTTATTAACCTTCTACCTTGGGGTTTTTAAGTCTTCTTTCCTTTTGCATATCTTACTTTCATTGCTTCTTATGACTGCTGGCTGCCTGTCTTCTTACCCAGGGCGTCTTCCTTGTTCTTTCCTTCTTCTCACATCTTTCTTCTCAAGCCCAGATTTATTTTCCTATATATTCTCTCTGCCATAACAACCCTACATATCCTTTTTCTGCCTAGCTATTGGCAATTTAAATTTTTTATTAGAATAACAAGGTGCCTTTGGCAGGCAAAGTGAAACAAATGCAATACATCTTTACATAATTAAACAAATTCAGCATAAACAAAAGTAACACACCTTTTTACACTTATAGTAATATTCCATAGCACAATAAAGTAACACATATTTACAAGTTAAAATAATATTCAAGAACAGATTATCACATGTATTATTGCATATTCTCCCAATGAAAGGGTCGTTGTGTGATAACACTCAAATTCAGGAGTATGTTCAGTATTTCTGTGTGTGTGTGTGTGTGTGTGTGTGTGTGTGTGTGTGTATGTACATATGCATTTTAAAATGCATTTTTGTGTAATCATGTGTAACGGTGTGTATATGTGTCCATGTGTAAAAGTCTATATATGTTTGTATTTTTGCATGTACGTGTGTGTGTGTGTGTGTGTGCATGTGTGTGTGTGTGTGTGTGTGTGTGTTAAGTTTTCAAATTTAACAACTCAAGGACAGAAAACAAAATTCCATAAGAATAGCAGTTGCAATTATGTATGATGACACCTGACTGTGAATGTAGAATAGCCATGTGCCCTGGTCATATTGGCTCTAGAACCAGAGTTTTCCTTTCTTTCTTCCTTTCTTCCTTTCTTTCTTTCTTTCTTTCTTTCTTTCTTTCTTTCTTTCTTTCTTTCTTTCTTCCTTCCTTCCTTCCTTCCTTCCTTTCTTTCTTTCTTTCTTTCTTCCTTTCTTTGTATATTCTGAACGTTATATATGCTTCAACTGCTTTGCCAAATGTATGAGAGGCACGGATTATACACTGAAGGATGGTATCAGCTTTGTACTAAGTTATCCTGGTGCCCCAACTCCAGCATGTACTACTAAAGCCATTCTCTATTCAGTTAATGTGCATCCATGCATTAATTCTTAGATAGCCAAAGCCAAGAATAAAAGCAATGCTTATTCACCCTTCTTACACATGCAAACTTACTAAGGTTTAAGCACAAGTATTTTTTAAATGCAACAGATTGGAGTTTATCTTGGAAGGATGCTTCCATCTGTGAAGACTGTCATTGGAAAAAGGAAGAACACTTTAAATTAAATCCACCAGCTGTATTGATAATCTTGTAGTGATAGGAAGGCCTGAATTTGATAGGACTATTTGTTAAATTAGTTATACCATATGACAGGAGAGCAGGTTTGACAAGATTTGCAGTTCCTGATAATGACTTTGAAAACCATTAAATTGTAGAGGAATGTCATGTAATTTCAAGCTATAATTTTAAAGTAAAAACTAAAATATTAAAGTTGCAAACATCTTAAAAATAATTAAATAGCATACGGTGTGCTAAAGAATGTGCCATTGAAATGCTCAGTTACAAACTGATACTTTATACCTGAGCAAAAATATAGAAATGCACCGCTAAACTTTTGTGTTGATTGGAAAACAATCATCATTTTTCTTTCAGAGTTTTGATTATAGAAGGAGTCAGTCATCTTGGGCTCTACAGAATATCCATTATACAAAACAACAACCAAACCAAACAAAAGAAAAAAAAACAATTAAAAAAATAAAACTAGTAACAGTTAAAAAAAATCACAATAATAAGGTTCTCATGACGTAGACAAAAAATGGACTGGACCTAAAGAGGATAAATTTCTTGCATCCCTCTAACATAGCCCTATACATTTTTCTCTACATTAGGAAACAAACAGAAAATGCTATAACTGATTAAAGAACATGAAGAAAAGGGTTGAAATGGAGTTGGTCTTCTAGTAGAAGTTTACCTAGTTGTCTGTGAAGTGCCTTCTCCATTTAAATTTTCTAGCCTTTACTTTGAAAATATTTAAGGGGCAAATCTGCTTTGTAGAAAGAAGACTCTAGAATCTTCTCACTTGCAGGAGAGACATAATTGATATTGATCCTGTGGACTACAGAGAAGATTTGAGTAGGTGTCCCCTTCTTGAAAGGATTCTGAGTGGCTCTGCTAGAAGTACTTAGATCCCCAAACACTGGAGAGAACTGGGAATCTTGAGAGTTTCCCAAGAAGCTAACTTGTTTTGTTTTGTTTTGTTTTGTTTTGTTTTGTTTTGTTTTGTTTTGTTTTTCAAGACAGCGTTTTTCTGTGTAGCCCTGGCTGTACTGGAACTCTTGTTCTGTAGACCAGCCTGACCTCGAAATCTAGTATCCACCTGCCTATGCCTTTGGAGTACTGGAATTAAAGATATGCACCACCTCCACCACCCTGCTAATGCACCACCCATTTAAATATCATCTTTCTGCAGAAACAGAGATTCACAGCTAAGCGCTGAGAAGAACACCGGGAATCCAGTTGTAGAGAGGGTGGATTGATGAGCAAAAGGGTCAAGACCATACTGGGGAAACCCACAGAGACAGCTGACCTGAGCAAGTGGGAGCTCATGGACTCTATTTAGACTGACAGCTGGGGAAGGTGAATAATAACAAACTATGATCAGTTGGGGGGTTTGGGCAGTGTAGGGGCTTCTGGAAGAGGGACCTGTATTTATCCTTAGTGCATGAATGGGCATTGTGGAGCCCATTTCCTATGGAGGGATAATCTCTCAGCCTAGATACAGCAGAAGGTTCTGGGTCTTTCCCAAAATGATGTGACAGACTTTGATTTCCCCATTGGAAGACTCAACCTCTGTAAGGAGTGGATGGGGATGGGATGGGGAGATGGTGGGGAGAATGGGAGGACAGGAGAGAGGGGAAACAGGGACTGGTATGTAAAATAAGATTGTTTTTAATTTAAGTAAAAATTAATTAAAAGAAGAAAAAAGAAAAGCCATCTAACTGGTTCTCTGATATACATATTAATGCTTTCCTTTTTCTAGGTTGGCTCTGTGATCTCCCTGACACATCCTTTTTTCCAACTTTTTTCCTGAGAATTTTCATGTGATCTCTATAGTAATCTTCCTATTCAGTCTTTAACACCTGAATCTTTCCGTTAAAGAGCTTTAGTTAATGTGGATATGGTGCTGCATACTTTTATTTAATCCCAGCACTCAGGAGGCAGAGACAGGTAGATCTCTGTGAGTTCAAAGCCAGAATGGCTACATATGGGGTTTCAGGAAAATCAGGACTATATAGAGAGATGCTGTCCCAGAAAACAAAGCAAAACAAAACACCTTAATTTAAAAGCATACATGAGAAACCTAAACTTGTAGGTTGGCAACCAGATTTCTTCATATTCTAGAGAAAGGATAGTTTTCAAGTGTGTCTTCTGATGTCCTTTACTATAACTAGAATCCAAGACAAATTGCTGAGTAATCACTCTAATTCCTACTGTGAACTTTCTGGAATATTTACCCATATCAATTTTGAATGCTTCAGTTGTAATTGTCTCCCACCATGAGCTATCATGTTAATATACTCTAGATACAGATTTCTTATGATGCTCTTCAAGTATTTTGTATCTTTCAATTTCATGGTTTGTCATTTTAAGAACTGAGGTTTTGATTTTCATAAAATTCTATTTCCCGTTTCCTCTTTATGCTTTGGTTCAACTGTCATTGCTGAGAAACAATAGTCTATTCTAGTTTAATAATTTTTTTTAATGAAAAGACAATTACCTAAGAAGCTATGCACTGAAATCACCTAGTGGATTCAAACACCTTGAATGTAGGGGATGGTGTTTTGTACAATTTCCAATGAAGTGTGTGTGTGTGTGTGTGTGTGTGTGTGTGTGTGTGTGTGTTGTGTTGTGTATAAATCAAAAGCTGTGTTCTACCTAAATTGATATACTGAGGTAACATTTTGTAATGCCATGAGTAGTACAATTTAGAATGAATACTGTCATTAATGCTTATCTGCTAGTTGATATTGATCAACCAGTTACTTGATTTTTATTCCTTGTGTTTGTTAATTATTATCTGAAATTCACACCATATTAATACTATATGTCTAGATGTCTAGAATAATATATATATATACATATATTTATTAATCATTTGTATGTCATTAGACACAGCTTTTTGAGGAGACAGGAAATTAGGCAAATATTTTTAAGCCTTCATAGATGCTGTTAAGATCATACATGAACTTATTTGTTTTATTTAGTTCTAAATAATAACTTTTTACTTTTTCTTGGATTGCTATCAACATTTCTCCTAGTCAATCTTCCCGACTTATCAATGACCTATTTCTTTACTTAACTGTCAGCTATTTATTTTTGTTTGTTAATGTGTCTGGGGTGTTGTTGATTGAGTTCTGGATACTTACCACAGAGAAGATCAGAAGGAGTCAAGGATTGCCAAAGTGCTGGGGAAATAGGGAAATAACTTAACAAGAAAATTGTAACACAACCACAGGAGCAACAGTCTTGATCTACACACACATCCCTTATCCATTGTGTGTGAGAGGGGTAGGGGTGTGCATGTGAGCGAACACATTTGTTAAATTTAACACCTCTGTTAAAAACATAAAGGAGAAGTTTTGGAAAGATATACTCTCCTATATTGTGAACAATGGCCTTTTGAATGTTAAATTTCTACAAATAAACAACTACTCATTCATTAACACACATGTATAAAATTCCCAGTAAGGTATTCTACTTGTGTTGTACAGGCTCTGGTGATGAGGTGTCAGAGCATATACATCTCATTTACCTCTCAATATCTGAAGCTTTAATATGGTTGCTTACCAGAAGAAATAAAATACCACAATTTGTTATTGTAGGTACACTAAGCCATAATGCAAATTCTGTTTCTATTTTATCTCTGTAGAACTACTATGGTGCAGCTAAGCTGATTTTTTCTGACAATCCTCTTGGTCTTACTTGTGGAATGGTTTGCCCAACCTCTGACCTCTGTGTGGGAGGATGCAACTTGCATGCTGCAGAAGAGGGACCAATTAATATTGGTGGACTGCAGCAGTTTGCTACTGAGGTATGTAACAGATATACTTGCATTATTTTTTTCTCCTACTACAAAATCAGAAGCTCAGAAAATAATTGAAGCCCTTTGTGTATGTTGATACTCAACATTGTGTGTGTGTGTGTGTGTGTGTGTGTGTGTGTATTACAAATGTGTTGTTTGAAATCAGTATCTTTATACAAAACTTGGCTATAAAAATGAAAGTTTATATAACCCTATGTCAAATTAGTTGTAATCCCAGCAGGTTATTAAAATAACTTGGACCAAAAATATCTAAATTGGATGATCTAGAAATAGAATTTGTTCATTAACTTTACATTGAAGTGTAGCGTGGAGACCCTATTAGGAAAGAAGGCTATATTCCTTAACTGATAATTTCCCCTGGAACTTGCTTTGATCTTTATGCCTAGAAATATATTTCAGCAGTACTTCATACTATTCTTTGAGTGATAGAGGTTAGGGAATTTTCAAAAAACTCTGAAATGGAATAATATTCTTTAACAACATTAAGAAGATAATTAGATTATGTGAGCTTATAGATTGAAAGCTACTCTGTTATTTGAACAGAAAATGTTTAATGAAATGAAAGGTGGCTTTCTGTCATTTGTCACATAAACTTTGGTCCTGGCATTCTCTTTTATAAATCGTTTGTAAATGACTGATTCTCTGGGACATCTTTATGCTCTCTGGGGCCTCCTGTTTGAAGTGAACTAGCAAGTCAATTCTCATGGATCATTTAAATGATCAGCTTATTGGGGGGTTACAGTAAGATTTTATAATCTTGAGGGACTAGTTTCCAAGAAGACTAAATTAAATGTCTGTCTGTGTCGGACTTTTAGTTAATGACTTACCTCTCTGGTTGTGTCAACTTAAACACAACGTGCTCTTTTCCTTTAGAGCCTTTGCCATAATATCCCTCAGCTTAAGTCACTCTTTGCCTTTAGTAATAAATCAGTGTTATTCCCTTCCTGCTTTCTGACAGGTTAATTCTGAGGAAAGACCCCTGGGAATAAGAAAATGGAAACAATTTGTGGTTCTGAGTTGATGCAATAAATTCTTGGATTTAATTTCTTTTCTCACCAAATTAAAAACTGCATTAGGCTTACCTGACCACTGCATGGAATAATCTCTACAACCTGGGAAAATCCTTAGTTGATGGACGAGATTCATTTGGATTCCTCTCTACATTTCTTTGGGGAGCCCATTGCTTTGTCATTAAGCCAGGCTAAGCTTGCTCAAAATGCATCACAGCAAATGAAGACCCATACAGTATGTACATGAGTTGAAGTGACATTCTTAAACAAAATGATTTGTTAGCAGTAGTTTGTCAGGGATCTGGACATGAATGTAACAAGGGTACAAAGCCCGAGGGATGTAGATAGAGTGAGGGAGATGGAGAGTAAGAAAGAAGAATGGCAAGAGGAAAGAAGGAGGGAACAAATGGGGGAGAGGAAGGGAGAGAAACAGAGACAGAGAGAAAAAGGGGGCAGACATACTTACATATTGAGACAGATAATTAGATAGATAGGTAGATAGATAGATAGATAGATAGATAGATAGATAGAGTTAGATATGGATGGATGAATGGATGAATGGATGGAGAGATGGAGGGAGAGATGGGGAGAGAAGAGAGAATATGAATGAATATGTGAATGACTTTCTATTCTTACTTGGCTTTAATAAGCTCCTACTTCATAGAATATTTATTTAATAGGACTTTTATATTGTCCTTCCTGCTGTACAGAAATCATCAGAAATTCAATAAAAATCCAGTGTACACATATGTGGGCTCTTTGTGAGCCTTTACCTAATAAAGAATTGAGCGCAAACAAGAAGTGCTTATAAATTCATCTTAAGTGAATAAAGAAAATGTATAAAGGATGTGTCCTATTTCATTTCATTAATACTGTGTTTCATAATCAAATAGATAAAATACAGTGGTGAGAACTACATATAAGAGCTCCCAGTTAATTTTTAACCTTGGCCAGTTTTTAAAAGTCCTGTATTTAGTATGTAAAATTGTAGTTTACTTAAATGTAGGATATTTGTACACCGTGGGAATGTATATTGCTATAATTGGTTTCATAAAGGGATGAACAGCCAATAACTAGGCAGGAGATATAGATAGGATTTCTGTGGAGAGAAAGGAAGAGGAGGAGGTATTGAGGGGCAAGAGTTGCCAGAAAAAATCAAGAGACTAGGAAGTATAAGATAGAAGAGAGAAAAGCCACATGATAGAATGGATGTTGATATAAATGGTTAATTTCTGTTGAAAGAAAAAGTTAGGAACTGGCCTAAGTCATTGCTGTGCTTCATAGATAGGAAGAAGTCTCCATGTCATTAATTGAGAGCTGGCTGGCAGAACAGAGAAAGACTCATTACATGTAAATATAGCCTCTTTTTGAGTTGTTACAAAGTTGCCAAAAAAAAATAAACTCTGTGAAACTTGAAAAAATGTGTGAAGGGCAAAATATTCTTTTTTTCCAATGACTAAACTATCGACATGGGATTTAACTCAATGTGAAACATAATGCAAATGATTTTATGTTTTGATTGATAAATAATGATTGATTTTGACCTTTTAAAAAATACAAATCAATATTTCTCTACCAAATTAAGCAAAGGTTAGGAAAGCAAACTAAATAGAAAAAGAACATTTTTCAGAATTGCTTTTATTACTGTAACTTATAAGTGATTTTTTTAAAAAAATATCAGCTCTCTAGTCTTCTTCTGTTATTGACAGTATCTGTTTTTTCTGCTTCTTCATGCACATATAGGTGTTTAATTCAGAAATCTCAGCTAGCTGAGCCTGCAGGACAAGTAGGAAGTCAGCTTCTGAGTTTGGTCCTTTCTTTTCAATTCTTTTAAACTCTTTACTGTTTGCATCTGCATTGTGATGACTTGACCTTATTACAGATGCCTTCATGCATATATGCAATGAGAAATTTGAGGTCTTCTTCTTTTTTTTCTTTTGATTTTTTTTAAATATAAATTTGAAACAATCATGTTTTATATGTCAATCCCAGTTCCCATACCCTTCCCTTCTCCCTGTTCCCCTTACTAATCCCCATCCCATTCCCTTTCTGCTCTCCAGGGAGGGTGAGGCCTTCCATGGGGAGTCTTCAAAGTCTGTCATATCATTTGGAGCAGTGCATAGGCCCTTCCCCATGTGTATAGGCTGAGAGAGTATCCCTCTATGTGGGATGGGCTCCCGAAGTCCATTTGTATAGGATAAATACTGATCTGTTACCAGAGGCCCCATAGACTGCCTAGTTGTCCTAACTGACACACACATTCAGCAGAGACCTCATGGACTCCAGGCTGATAGCTAAGAAGACAGATGAGCTCATAATCATACTAGAATTTGTTAACAATACAGGCTCCATAAAATCTCTTGGCAGTATTGGTTTGGTGTGTATGTAATCAAGTTCAGGGCAATTTATAATTTCTCTACATAAAAATCTTAATAAATTGAGTACATTATGTATTTAATACACAACAGCAAACACAAACTATACAAACTCTTGACCACAGAAACATGGTAGTATTTCAGGCAGCAATGACTACAAATAATTGCTCTTTCAGGGTGAACTGACAAAGAGGTATATATTCCACGAGGATTCCGAGACTAATAATTTACCTTTCAAATTTGTGTGACTTGAGTGGTAGGTAATTAGACCATGCTAGTGTAAAGAATAGACAGGCAAAATCCAGAAACAGTGTTCTTATGGCAATACATTCATTGTGTGATATCAGGCTTCAAAATCTTGGTAACTAACAAACCATGTGATCTAGTTGTTTGGAATCTTGGGCATGAGACAATGAAGGACCATAGTGATTGAAATAATAGTTAATATTAAATAAATTCACTAATGCAGTGTTGTGTATGGGTGAAGGAGCCCTGAAATCACCTCAAAGTTTGTGTTACCTCCTTTCTATTTATATCTAGCAGAAGACTCCATGGAAATGACTAACTTCCACAAATGTAAACCCCTCCAGGAAAACTAGAGATTCATATTCTTTCCAGTATTTTGAAATTTCTTCTTTAGCCTAGGAAACTTTTCTAGTTGATGATAACAGGCTTGATATTAATGCAGGTTTTCCGGGGTCAAGCAACATCTACAGAGCCTGGTAACTCAGAATAAAAGTCTTTTCTCTTCCAATCACCATACCTCACAACTCCTTCATCTTCTGCTCGATAGGCAATGATCACATTAAAATTAAAATGGATTCAATAAAACCAATACACACATCCAAGTCATTTTGCTTTTTTGATGCATGTTTGTGTGTTAATAAAAAAGCTTTCCTCAACAAACACACACACACACACACACCACACACACACACACACACACACACACTTCTCAAAATTTTGGGTGTCTTATACTAAAAATAACACATATTTTAAAATAAAATTCCAGTGCAAACACTTGGCATGGGCCTTATATAATGAAGGATGCCAAATCTCCAGTTTCCTCTATATTTTATTTTAATTTGAAACCCTGAGGTCTGATTTTGTGGTTGCTGAGTATATTCATGAGAACATTTAGCACATTGATGATATTGCTTGGCAAACTAAGGAACAAAACATACTAGTTCATGATCTAATTTAAAACTAAGATAAGCTGTTATGATCAGATATAAAAGCCAATGCCTATGACCAATAACTTGTTCAGATAATTTAAAAATCAGCTTTGGGTTAAGTAATAGTCCTTAGGTTATTGAGATCACAAACTTGCCTTGTTATACCAAACTTCCATTATTTTTTCATCAAAATTCTCTATACTACTCCTGTTTAAAATGGTGTGGTTAGTAGCTTTGAGCTCTTCTAATATCAACATACACTAAGAAGGTGAATTATTTCTGGGATAAGATGGAGATGAAAATAGTATGTAGTAATGCAGTCAGAAAAGTTGACTCTAGTGAAATGGAACATTCTGGAATCTAAGTACGGTAATATCTTTTGGGAATTAATTTGCATTTGTTCCTTTCATTTTAATGTAACAATCTCTGGAATGAAGCAATATTATTATTGATATCACTACACTAGTAACAATCTTCATCTAATCTTTGAGAAATCTGTAGGGATACTCAATGTATACATGACAAATAATGACAAAGCTCTATGAATGAATGAGGTTATCTGAGTTCCAGGACAATATTTAGTTTGTTGTAAAGTGGTACATTAGAATTCATAACTTCAAAATATAAAGTAAGGTGTTATAAAATAGAGTCCAATTATATTAAAGCTGACAAGGATTGCATGATGAAAAGCATTTGCTTTATTCTAAATGTATTTGTTTTATTCATTTTACATACAAACCACAGTCCTCCATTCCTTCCCTCTTCTGGCTCCCATTACCTCCCCACAACCCATCTCCTATCCATTCTTTAGAATGGATTAGCCCTCCCTCTAGAGTCAATATAGCCTGCCACATTAAGTTGAGACAGAACCAAACCCCTTCTTGCTCATGCATCAAGGCAATGGGACCAAGATCTATCCCCAGTGCATAAGCTGGCTTTTTGGAACCCAATCCCTAAATTTATTTTCTTTAAGTTGAAATGTAGATGTACTCCTTAAGAATACTTATGTTTTAAAATTATGAATTTTAATTGGGCTGAATGTTAACTACTTAAAAGAAGTCTGTGTTTCCATAGATATATTAGTTGAATATTTATATTGTGTAGAACAAAGATATGATGTCAACATGAATTGTTTGCATCAGACAACTATGAATTAAATTCAGACCATTCATTTTATACTGAAGGATATCAACAAAATTAATGAATATAATTAACACTAAATATAAAGCAGAAGTTAAAGACAAAAATGGTATAGAAGCATTTAGATCTAAGATGGAACTTGGCTTACTTTGTACTAGTGTTAGCATAAGCACTCAGAGATGCTGAGGCAGATAGCAGACATTGGTCTAAGTACCAAAAGCATCAGAAGTGGTAAAGAACTAGACTCACATGTCCCTATTAGAGAGTTTTAAGGATTGACCAGGCATGTTGTCACTTGTCTGTAATCCCAGCACTTTGGAGACTAAGGGTAAGGGTTCTGTGAGTTTGAGGTTAGCATGGGAAACAAAACAAGACCCCATTTTAAAAGGTCAATGACATGAAATAAGTAAAAAGAAGAACATAGAATTTGAAGCTAGTGTATAAAACTAGCTACTTAAATAAAACTTGATAAAGATGCACAAAGGCATATATAGCCCAAGTATTGGGCATGCACTTGTTAGCACAGAAATTTGCTTCTGCACTGCCAAGATAAAAGTATTTGTCTAACATATCACTTTCAAGGCATTTTGACATTCACCATTTTGAAGGACTGCTGAGAGTTTTTCTTTAAGGTGATGGAAATAAGTTGAATGAAAGACATATAACCATCAAAATATGATGAATATAAAGATTGACCTTAAGATAGTGAATAACTCATTTTTATATATTAAAATTAACATTGACATACATATTTATATAGTACATACAATAATATTATTGATGAAGCTGAAGATAAAACAATCTTATTAAATATATAATACTCATAAATGTATAGGCACATCACAACAAAGGCTTATACAAAAAAAATAAGGATAATTTGAATAAAAATTTATATAGATTATAGAAGTCTAGCCAGACAATGAGGTACACACATGTAATCTCAATACTGATGAAACAGATGCAGAAGGATCATGAGTTTGACACCAGCTTGAGTTAATAGTGAGATCCCATTTATAACAAAAAAATGTTATGCTAATGACAAGTGCTTTGAACAGAAAAGGCAGATAGATAGCAAGATAGACAGAGTTGATAGATACTGTTTATTTGGTCATATAGAAGAAGAAAGATGGCAGATGTGTGGAATAATATAGAAATATACAATGTTACAAACCAGAAAATATAACCAGATGTCAAGGTGATCCACAAACAATAAGTTTTTAAAAATAGTTTAATGCAGAATTCTCTGGCAAATCATTTACAAGTCCAATTTCTGGAATTTTATCACATTATTGTTGGTTATAAGGAATATTGGCCTTTTTATTAAACATTATTTATAATGGCAAAAATTGTACATGCAGACCCATTCTGGACAATGAATAGAATAAAGGAACATCTTTGCAGTTCATCATCTCACTCCACTCACTGTCTACATTTACCATCTTGTTTCCAAGAAAGAAAGCTTTCACTGCATGGGTTCTGTCATCTAATGTCCAAAATCTATGTTTAGATTATGAGGATCTCAAAAGATAGAATGCTGTTGGGATAAGTAGTATAGAAGACCTGCTATGGAGAGGAAATGGAAATTTAGTTAGGTTACAAAAGGTATTTATCCAAATAACCAGACTCAGAAATATAGGGCAGGAGTGATGGCACAATGGCTAAGATAATGCAATGCACTCTAGCAAAATTTCTAAGCATATAGATCAGGTGGCTCACAACTACATGTAATTCCAGGTCCAGGAACCCTGAACTACATGGGAACCTGAATTAGTGCATGCACATACTTTCCATCCATGTACTCCACCAAAAATAAAATAAGTAATTTTACAAAAACTATTAGGAAAACTCAAACTATAGGCAAACCTCACTGCTTAGAACATTGATTTCTGTGAACCTTCATCTGACTTTTTGTTTGAGTGTGAATGAAATTGCTTATCACCAAAGTATCAATATAAACATTTTCAGATTGTGTATGGTAAAATTTAACCATGTAGTTAAATTGTTCAGATTCACATCTCAAATGTAATATTGAATTATAGTAATACATATGCAAACTATCAATTAAGAATCGTGGCTCTGCCCTCATCTAATAGCTGATAGAAACAGAAGCTGACACCCACAGCTAATCACTGAGCCAAATTCCTGGAATCCAGTTGCAGAGAGGGAGAAGTGATAAGCAAAGAGGTCAAGACCAGGCTGCAGAAACTCACAGAGACAGCTAACCTGAACAAGGGGGAGCTCATGGACCCCTAGACCCCTAAACCAGCACAGGACTGACCCAGACCCCTTGAACATGGGTCTCAGTTAGAAGGCCTGGGCAGTCTAAGGGACCTCTGACAGTGGAACCAGGATGTATCCCTGGTGCACGAAAGGACTTTGGGAGCACATTCACCATGGAGGAACACTCCCTTAGCCTAGAGGCAAAAAGGAGGGCCTAACCCTACTCCAAATGACAGATTTTGATGATCCCTCCTGGAAGTGGAGTGGGGAGCGGGGGAGGGGATGACATGGGTAGGGGTCGGGGGAGGAGATGGGACAGAGGGAGAGAACTGGGATAGATATGCAAAGTAAGAAAAAATTATATATATATATACACATATACATATATATATACATATATATATATATATATATACATATATATATATATGAGTTGTGTCTCTGAGTTGAAGTCTTCATAAGCAAAATGGTCAGAGCTGGTTATAAAAGTCAATGTTAAACTATGAAGTTACATCAGTTACTTACTTGTTTCTCATAATAAATTACTGAGGGAATTTTTACTCACTTAGTGTTAGAGCTGATATGGAGATGAATGAAGTACCTTTCAAGACACTATGTACCTCTTATTTTAGACTATGGCTTAGGTATCAAAATTTCCTCCCAGGTAGGGTTATGTTTCTACATCCTTGACACACACCATTTGTAAACCCTGCACCGGATGGGTTGCAAGGTAGCAGTTCTGCATCTAATTCTGCCAGCCACAGAGCTTTCCTTTGTGTTTCAATGTTTTTATTTATATCCATGTCTAAGTCAGAGTGACCACTATATTATTTTCTAAACTGAAGAGAAACTAAATACAATGATTTTCCTCATTCCCACTGGCTCCTATATTTAGTATAACAGCAATATCTCTCTATAAGGTTTACTTTTAACATTAAATTGATGAAATAAAATCTTAACTAATTAGGAACACAACAATGACAATGATAACCCAGCATCCCATAACATGAAAGCTTTCCTCATGTCTAATGTTCACAGGAATCACAGGTTGTCCTTTTAATATTATCAGTTTAATTTTTGTGGAGAAAACTGCTTGCCAGCCAGTCCTATTTTACTTTTTTTCAAAGCATGAATGCAGGGGACAACTTTTATTTAGTGTTTCCTTAGATATCATTTACAAAAGAAAGCAAGTTACAGAGAAAATACTGTAAAATCTTTTAGATGACTTGTAATTCATGGCAACCTATTTTTGAATATAATTTCCAGCTAGTTTTATTCAAATGCAAAGCTATAGCCACACTGCATCCAATTAATTAGAAACCAGCAAAAGGAAAAATAACATGTGCTGTTTTTATTATGTTTCATTTAGACAAGTACTGATTGAAATATTATTCCTTCAAGAATTCCAAGAATTATTTTTATTCTGTAGTATCATGGGAATAAAAATTTGCTAAACCTAAAGTCTCAAGGGAGTATTTATGAGTGCAGATCATCATTATAGATCATCTTTCAAGCACATTGTATCAAAATTTCTAAGACTAGCTTTCTCTGTGGTCTATGTCTGCTACTGTTTGGTTAATAAGAACAAATAAAAGTGTCGAGGAACAATTACAGCTATTAAACACTCTTGTATTTTCATTATGTACACTTTCCAAAGAATAGACAAAAATGAGTTACCCACAAATTAGAATTAGTAAATGTCTTTGCATTAAGATATTTCCATTTATAGATTAGTATAAAATGAGTAGAAAAGCATAATTTCTCTACCAAGTATAAAGAGGATTTGTGGTAAGTCCCATGAATTCTTGTTGCCACATGCCACTCTTCCCTTTTTCGAATTAGGATACTCAATCCCCTTTTTGAAATAATTAAATAGGGTAAATTTCTTAATGTTCTTAAAAGTAACCTGAACCAGTAACTGTAGTGTTTACTCCAGGAAATGTATTTGATTCCCCATAAGAAAATTTGCTGTGAAGTTTGTTCTTCTTTCTCACTGAAGAGCTGACATTTTTCCTTTGTGACTTATAGAAGTAATCTTGTAGCCCAAGAAGGTTTAAATTCATCAAAATAATCTTTAATGCTTATTTGTGGTAACTTTTATTCTTGCCATGTAATTAAAGCTGTCATAACCCCAGCGCATTCAGTCCTGAAGAAAGGCGTCAGGACATAGCCATGCTCTTCACAAGTCATAATTCCACATGCATTTTGGGCCTAACAGTGAAATAGGAAACTCTGTTAATTTGGAATTATCTCAAAATAGAACATTCTCATAACCTTGCTGTTGTCAGTCAGAATATATATATATATATATATATATATATATATATATATATATATCAGCAAAAGTGCAATCTGAGAAAGGAATTATTGAGAATCTGAACTTTGTCAGCATTGGAAATGTGTTCTTGACAAGACCTTGAAAACGTAAAAACAAACTACAATGCAGGGGACACATCTGATAAAGAGCTGCCAGTCTAATGTATACCATGAATCCTTAA
This sequence comes from Cricetiscus sungorus, assembly GCA_030556225.1. Lineage (NCBI taxonomy): Eukaryota > Metazoa > Chordata > Mammalia > Rodentia > Cricetidae > Cricetiscus > Cricetiscus sungorus. The sequence goes on from JANBXA010000141.1 coordinate 22,121,941, forward strand.
AAACTCACACTTCAAATGTAAACCGGCTCAAAGTCCTGGCCACAGATCGTAAGCGAGAAACTGGTGGCAATGAGATGAGAATGACGCTTCCCATCAGACACGGTCAAGAAAATGAAGATGGGTGCAACCTAATACCAGCACATTTATTGACCTGATATCTCAGTCTATTCAGCCCCATTAATCAGCTAGGTTGCAAATACAGATTTTCCCATGTTGGATCCTGGAAAGTTCTACATCAAAATGCTTGCTATATTTTTGAAGAGAGTCTATTTCTCTGTGTACTCCTGTGTAGAAGGTCCTTTTATTTGGTTTTTTTTTTTTTTTTTTTTTTTTTTTTTTAATGAAGACTGATCCAACTCACCAGGTTGCCAATGGCCTTCTCTTCTGGAACCCTCATCACCTGATCACATCCCCTAATCTCTACTTTCCGACAGTGCAAACTAGATTCCAACATCTTATTTAAAGATGCACATTTAAATTATATAATACCAAAAGACAAAATGCAGAATACTGACACTACCAATTGCTGACTGGATGTAGAGCAATAGCAATACACATAATTTCAAATATAACATAACTTGGTAGTTTCAATGAGTTTACTTGAAATAATTATTCTGGATAACCACTTCTATGTTAGGCATTTGAGTTAAAATATACTCTATCTCAGAATGTGACCAATCTCTTTGTGAGTATTATATGCACTGAGGTAATTAATTCAATCTTCATAATACGGTTATGTGATTTTATTAGCTCTATTTGAAGTCAAATAGATTGAGAACAAAATATGTCAAAGGATGTCTTCGAAATCCTGTACCAAGAGAATGATGCAAGTCAAGGTTTGACCTAAGTGGTCAGATTCCAGTATCAGACTATTCATACCACTGTTAGTGCTTAAAGAGAAAAGTTACTTCAATATAAAGTTACAAAGTATAAAATGAACAGAAGCACAAAACAGACAGGGATGTTTTTGTAAATTAATATATTGAGCAGGGCCATATGTAGATAGGTCTTCAGGTTATACAAATCAGTAAAATGGCCATTTTGATTTATATTCTTATGAAGGGTAAACTCTTCTTTCTTTCTGACCTGCTGAGCCTCCAATGCTGCGATGAATTCTAACAGGGACTTCTAAAACATAACTTGAGTCAATATTTACACTTCATATTTTTGAAAGGAATATTAAAAGTTTTATTCTTAAATAATTAAAATAAAATATCTTTAGGCTAAAATTTATACATATTGAATACCATTAAACTGCTACTCTATTTGCATATCATTAGCCAGAAAGCATGGGGGACATACTTAATGTCTAGAATTAAAGTGATTTTTTTTTTTTTGCTTCTAAATGAATGTAACACGAAAAACATCACATGAACCTTGTTCTTTTTGCTTACACATATTAGCTTCACCTAATATACTTTTTGAACAGAAGACATCATTAAATAATCAAACATACCATTGTGTTGTCAACAAATCACTATAAATATTTTAAAATAATTTATATTTTATTAAAGTCTGTTAAGAGGCAATGCTGATTTCCAAAGGCCCCATTTATTTTCTCTATATATTTATTGCTTTTTTTTCTTATTTTACATATCGATCCTAGTTCCCTCTTCCTTTTTTCCATGCCCCAGACCCCTACTCTTGTCACACTACCCCCACAATCCACAGGGAAGGTGATGCCCTCCAGGAGGGATCATCAAAATCTGTCAAGTCATTAGGAACAGGGTCTAGGTCCTCCCATTTGCCTCGAGGCTAAGGCAGTATCCCTCCATGGGGAATGTGCTCCCAAAGTCCAAAGGCCACATTTAAACATAGCAAAGTAAATTTTATAACAACTGAATGTGAAACAAATATGTATTTATTTAATCACTAAATGAAGTAAACTGTATCTCTCCACTATTGATTTTAAATGTGTATTTTAAATATGTTTTTGTGAAAATTGTTTAAAAGTGTTAACTTGGAAAATATACATTTCAATTACATTTTATTAATATTCCATAAAATATTCTATCATAGGGACTTAATTCCTTGGTAATGTTTCCTAGAAAGAAGTAATGTGAAAAGAAAAATACTGATTCTAACAGTAGCCAGTGTTTGATAGATGGCTTAGTGGTTCATAGCACTGACTGCTCTTTCAGAGGACCTGGGTTCACTTGTGAGCACCCACATGGCAGCTCTAGGAGATTATTTTACTCTTCTCTCATCTCTAATATCCTGACACTTAAGTACATTCTGACTCATACATATACATAAAATTATGAGTTCAAAACAAAACAAAAATTTCTTTCAGAAAGTCAGTGGATGGCTCCAGAGTAACATGTTCTTTTTATGCTCCATCCCTGAGACCTACATGACAGTTACCAAAGCACTGGAAAGTATATTTACAATCCTTTAAATTATACATTGTAGATGAGAAGAAGAAATCATTTTGCAATAAAAATAATCCACCAGAAATGCTGTGATGTGGCTGGTAAGATGACTCAGCCAGTAAGAGTGATTGCTCCAAGCCTAGGGACCTGAGTTTGATCCCCAAGTCCTACATACTAATAAAAGATTGTTGAATCCAAAAAGTTCTCTGGCCATCACATGTTGTGCTCCATGGTACATCCATCCTCACCCTGAAATACACAGTCAACAACACCAACAAAATAACTAAAGGTCTTAAACTTAAAAAATACACCCTCACATATAGGAATAATGGAAATGAAAAGATGAGGTGAAATCATGTCTGTTCCTAATAATTTCTGTTTCAAGAAAGAAAACAGACATTACTGGTAAAATGTATAAAGGATTTCAATTCAAATGGCAAAATACTAGGAGGACCATTTGGCTCAAACAGGGAAAGAGGGCTTTCTAGTTTTTTTGCTAAAGCTCTTTCATTTTTATATGTGGGAGTCTGAAAATGGCATATTTTGAGTGGCAGAATTTAGAACCAGTGGTTGGTATGGTGAGGAATGTCTACCAAGGAGGTCAGCTAGACACAATAATCACATGCCTCAGTCACAAGAAAATCTTTATATTGATCATTGGCTATGTTTTCTGAAAAAAGAAACCTTTTTTTTTTCTTTATTGAGCACAGACAGCCTGCTAGGAAATCAATCAATTATTATGATATGCCCATAGCATGAATATCTTCCACTGACACTTTTGTGTTAGTCAAATTTTTGAGAGAGAATAGTGAGAAATTACATGATAAATCACATTCTCTCTCTCTCTCTCTCTCTCTCTCTCTCTCTCTCTCTCTCTCTCCTGTCATACACATACATGCACACACACACACACACACACACACACACACACACACACACACGAGTTCTCTGCCATTGTGCTATACCTCTAACCTAATTCAGCATTTCCATCAAGATGATTTCATACACTATAAAATGTGATTACATGCCTACAGATTCAGAATGGCAAAAATTGTTACTATGAAATATTATCTAACATTAATGTACCTTTTTTAAATGCCTGATAAGACTGATGCTGGTGTGCTTACAGCTTTCCTCTGGCTTCCGAGTGTTAGCATATACCTTACAGTCCCATTTAATGTGCACATCTTTGAAAGCTTAAATGTTTAAATTGTGTTTTGTATTATTATATTCAGCCTATCGATGTGGTAATTACTTCATGTTATTCACACTTTTCACATGAAAATTTGTGTTTCATTCCTTTGATTTTGCACCCCCCACCCATCTGCATTGATTCATGTTATTTCTCCCATTTCTTCTTTTTAACTTCCACTTATCATTAGTTTCATTCTTTCTTTATTTAAATTTTTTAATAATTTTTTTAAATTTCAATTATTTTACATATTGATCCCAGTTCCCTCTCCCTCCTTCCCTTCCTTTTTCCCTTTCTTCCATGCCCGCCCCTCCCCTACCCACCACCTTTTCATCCCATTCCCCTCCCATTTCTTTTGAAGGAATAGATGTTTTAAATATCAAACCTTCTCACTAGTTACCTACACATCCTTTTCTCCTTCTATTTTTAAAATTTAAATTAGAAGCAAGCCTTTTTATATGTCAATCCCAGTTCCCTCTCCCTCCTAATCTCCCCTGCCCTCCTGCCACCATCTTTTAGCTGTGGTTCAGTAGCTACTATAGCAATAGAAAACGTACTCTGAACTGAGGACAGTGTGATAGTTAATTCATTAGCCATGTAAGGTAATGGTTGGATCTGAAACATGACAAGTATTTGCCTCTCAGGATGTGTTACACAGTTTAGTTTTTATATTACTTAAATTCCATAAGACAAACATCATTACTTTCTATTACCAATTTTAACATGTCTTCACCCTCACATTTAAAAATTTTAAGATAATATTAATTTTTTGAAGTATACTTTATTAGTTGTTTTGTGATCTCATACATGATTACAATACATTTTTAATCCTATGTCAAACTTTCTCCGAACCACTGTCCTGGCCTCTCCTTTTAAATTCATAATCTTAACTTCTATAATTATTAAGTAGTGTGTGTGTGTGTGTGTGTGTGTGTGTGTGTGTGTGTGTGTGTGTGTGGTGTGTGTAAATTTTTCTGTACCAATCAGTGTGCCAAGAGAGCATTATAATCATATATATAGAGCTGACTACTTGATCAAGGACAACCTATCAAGGTCTTATCCCAGAAGAAAACCAATATCCCTACCTGAACTTCTTAAGAAGAATATTTGAAAACTGTTATTTCTAAAGAAGTCTCTTAGAGTGTACTTTTATTTAACTTTCATATTTGAATGACTTACTACCTAAGAGGTCTTTAGATAGTAGGATTTTTTATTGGCCAGAAAAATTTTATGCTCACCTAACTTCTGTCACTCCTTTTAGGATGAGGTGGCTCACTTTCTTGCTTATTGACATTTTTTCTTTATTATTTGGTGGTTTTAAACATTGCTTTTTTAGTACTTTGCTTTTCAATATTTTGTCTGATGTAAGGAAGCAGGTTTTAGCTGGCATTCTTCTTGTCTGAAGTTATATAAATTACTGCACATATTCTTTATTCTGGGGATTCTGTGGCTTGATCATTAGTCATTACTTTTTCTCATCTTCCTCACCTTTGCTTTTAGGAATCAAATTATTCACTGGTTGGATCTTTTCATTCATTGCCTTTTGTCTCTTTATATTTACCTCCCAATTTCTTTCCTATGTGTCAACCACAAGTTTTTTGTCTGTTTGTTTTTGTTTTGTTTTGCCTCATGTCTCAGTTGATTAATCTATTTATAAAAAAAAGAGATGCCATAATAGAGGGAGCCATTATAGGTTTGAAGAGAAAACTGACACTAGAGAAATGTCCAGAGACCTACAAGGATGACCCCAACTAACAATCTGAGCAACAGTGGACAGGCTACCTTAAATGCCCTTCCACGATAATGAGATTGATAACTAGCATACATGCCATCATAGAGGCCTCATCTAGCAGCTGATGGAAACAGAAGCAGACACCCACAGCTAACCACTGAGCTGGACTACTAGAATCCAGTTGCAGAGAGGGAGGAGTGATAAGAAAAGGGGTTAAGACCAGGCAACAGAAACCCACAGAGACAGCTGCCCTGAACAAGAGGGAGCTCATGGAACCCCCCCCCAGACTGAAACCAGCATGGGACTGACTCAGACCCCCTGAACATGGGTCTCAGTTAGAAGGCCTGGGCAGTCTAAGGGACCTCTGACAGTGGAACCAGGATGTATACCTGGTGCATGCAAGGACTTAGGGAGCACATTCACTATGGAAGGATACTAGCCTAGAGTCAGAAGTGAGGGCCTAGTCCCTACTCCAAATGGCTTGACAAAATTATTAAATTTTAAATCATGAATTTTTTTTCTCCTAAATTCTATTTCCTGGGTGTTTGTTTTCTTGCTGATATACCTAGTGATTCAGTTGTCATAATTGTCTTGGGGTGTGTGTATGCTAACTGTATTATTTGGATTATATACACATTACTTTCCATATGTTTTATCAGCAGTCTAGATATGCTGATAGAAATCAAGACATTATGTATGAAAATTAGTCGCTCTACTGTGTGGTTGACAAAAGTGTAAGGACTGATTATATGCATTTCAGTATATGATTGAGTTTATTCGAGTGGAATTGTCTCTTTGGTTTACTACTTAGAGTAGAGTCCCTCAGAACTCATCTGCATATGTGCACAGTGATCAGCTACCCTGCACGCCACCCTCAGAGTTACAGAGGTTTTGTTTGGACCCTTGGTATTCTCTCTTGTGCAGCTTAGAAGTTGAGCTAATCTGTGCTTTCTCTGCTAGGTCATTGGAACCCTGCATTCCCACATATTATTGCCCCTGCTTTAGAAGGTTACCCAGATCATTTTGCTGGGTTTCCTGAGCCATGGTCCTCTTATGTTTTTTGGCCTTTCTCCTTCTACTAAGACAGGCAAACACATTTAGTTTGGAAATGATGGCTGATCCTTAGATTATTAACTCTAAGTTGTTGCTTTCTCTCTAGAGCTCATCACCTCTGAGCCTTGTTTGTTTGCTTCAGTGGCTCTCCTGTGCCTCAACAGCTCATCTGTCATAGTCAGAAGTAGATGTAAAGAAACAGATTAATAAATCCTGTGTCTGCTATGTGCCAGGTTATTGCTGGCTAGTGATAACACTGTGGTAATTTGCTTTCTTACATATGACTTGTTTTCTAATTCAAGAAAAAAGCATTCCACTCACTGGTGTGGAATCATTATATGAACACCTACACTGGTAAGCAATTGGGTTACATGTGTGCAAACTATTCTGTAGGAGCTCAAAGAGAGCATCTAGCATGGTGAAGAGGTGGAGCAGGAAATGTGAATTAAAATGCATCCCAGAGTTCTTTCATATCTAGCAAGGCCTTTTAAAGATTGAGAAAAGTCAGCCACAGTCATCATCTATTTAATAACTATGACTCTGTCATTTATATGGAACAAGCAATTCTCATTGCTAATTAAAGTGCTAATTATGCGTTGAAACATTAAAAATGTGTTTGAGGATGTAAAATTTAATTTAAAATTTTAATCATCACAATTGATTTCTCCATAGGTGTTCAAAGCAATGAACATCCCACAGATCAGAAGCCCATCACTGCCTCCCCCAGAACATATGCCAGAAGCCTACTCGGCAAAAATTGCACTTTTTGGTGCTGGACCTGCGAGTATAAGCTGTGCTTCCTTTTTGGCTCGGTTAGGCTACTCCAACATCACCATATTTGAAAAACAAGAATATGTTGGTGGTTTAAGGTAATGCCTACATTTATTTTGTCTTTTCAAATGTCAAAATTAATGAGTGAAATTGGTCTTAGATATGGACATTTTGTAGTCCTGAAGACACTTCAGGCTCACAGATGTTGCCTCATAAGGTCTTTTCCAAAGACTCACAATTCTGATGAATATTTGAAGTTTTGTTTAAGTAGGCTACATTGGTCTATGCATTTCTCTTTCTTTTTCTGAAGTTAGAAAAGTTAGAAAAACTACATGGTGGTAGAAACAAAACACAAAAAAATTCCAATCCCTGGAAACTTTTGTGTGACCAAAACGTATCTAACTTGGAGGGGCATTAGATGTAAGGAAATTGTAGATAATGATTGGAACATCCAGAGCTTGCTTTATATAAAGCATACTGTGCTGCTCATAGATTTTCAATTCACAGTCATTTTAACTTTATACTTATTAAAATTTTATCACAAATGTCCATTTTTAGAATACATTTTAGAGTGTTTGTTTCAGTTAATACCTTTTCAATATTTGGTATGTGTCTATATTTTTATTGTGAAGTAGGATTCAGTAGCAAAGTAATTTTCTTTCCATGTGTACATGTTCATCATTATAGGAACTGGTCACTTTATATCAATAACTTTCAGACACTGAAGCTGATGTTTAATTTCGAGCTTTTTATGTTCTTTTTTCCTTTTTTAATTAATAATATAATTTTAAAATTTTACATATGGATCCCAGTTTTCTTGTTCAGGTCAGCTGTCTCTGTGGGTTTCTGTTGCCTGGTCTTAACCCCTTTTCTTATCACTCCTCCCTCTCTGCAACTGGATTCTAGTAGTCTTGCTCAGTGGTTAGCTGTGGGTGTCTGCTTCTGTTTCCATCAGCTGCTAGATGAGGCCTCTATGATGGCATGTATGCTAGCTATCAATCTCATTATCGTGGAAGGGCATTTAAGGTAGCCTCTCCACTGTTGCTCAGATTGTTAGTTGGGGTCATCCTTGTAGGTCTCTGGACATTTCTCTAGTGTCAGTTTTCTCTTCAAACCAATAATAGCTTCCTCTTTTATGTCCCCCCTCTCTTTCTCTCTCTCACCCTGACTCAATCTATCTAGTCACACGTGCTTTCCTCTCCTCCCCTTCTCTTTCTCCTAGTTCTCTCTCCATTCACTGACTCCCAATTTCCCATGTGCTCTGGGGGGACTTGTTCCTTCCCCCTTTTGTGAGGGACCATATATGAATCTCTTAGAATACACCTTGTATCCCTGTTCATCTGGTGGTATGTATTATAGGCTGGTGATCCTTTGTTCTAGGTCTAAAATCCATATATGAGTGAGTACATACCCTACTCTTCTTTTTGTGACTTGGTTACCTCATTCAGGATGGTTTCTTCAAGTTCCATCCACTTGCCTGAGAATTTCAAGATCTGTTATTTTTTTTTCTGCAGAGTGGTATTACATTGTGTAGATGTGCCACATCTTCTTTATCCATTCTTCAGTTGAGGGGCATCTAGGTTGCTTCCAGGTTCTTGACATTACAAATGATGCTGCTATGAACATAGTTGAGCACATGTCTTACTTGTTTTACATAAATAGCCCTTAGGAATAGACATATATTCTGTTAAGGTGACTAAATTTATTTTAAGAAAAGGATATTGCTTAAAACATGTGGTATAAAAGAAGAAAGATATTGGATGTTAGGTGTATTATATTTTTTATTATATCAATCAAATTAATATTATTATTCCCAGGTGACATACTAAAACCCTCGGATTATTAATTATAGACATTTGGATTATGTTACTATAGTTAGCACTTAGCTTTCTCTAGCTACTTAAACAGAAAATGAGCTTAATCTATTTTTTGGCAGAAGTTTATCGTACTTTTTATATTTCTAGGTACCTATAGAATCTGTAATAATTATGTAAATTTTAATATTAATAAGATGACAGTGATAACTCCAGATAATAGAAAATAATAAAAGTTTGTTTCTTTGGTATAAACTGTGGTATATGAATTACGTATAAATATTAATCAGGTACTTTATCATACTACTTGATTCATTACACAAAACTACTTGACTGTCCAAACAAAAGCCTCACATAATAGAATAACCCCACATACAGTATCAAGAGCTTAAGTCATTCTGATGGTTAAGAAATAATTATTTCTCTGTGATGGTTATTTATCAATATTGAGGAATTCGCATTGTATCTAATCAGTTTTATGAGGGAATACATTTCTCTATATGTTATTTTGTGGTGAAGATTCTGGTTATTGTTATAGGGCCATTTCACCCCCACATTATTAATTAGGAAAAGCATATTGTATTAACAACATGTGTAAACATTGTAGGTTCTCTTTCCAATTATACACATCAATGAATATGTGAGTTAATTTTAAAAATACGAACATAATTGTTGTGTACCCTGGTAGATGAGGGAAAATCTTTTTGCCCCTTAATTGCATTTTCACAGGAAGCCGAAAATGGAAGCAGCCTTGCCTGTGAATTATTATGGGTTGCCAATTTTAGTACATGATTATGGTTCTTAGCATCTCTGTATTTAGTTTTCATTCAAATGTGGAGTAATTTATATAAATTGCTCTAAATGTTTGTTTTTATGTTTTTGAACATTTTTAGAGAGAAAGAGTGTCTTGAAATTCATGACTAAACATGTATTTTTCCTGTTGTTTTGAAATTTTATTTTCTTCCCTTTGCTTTGTGTTTTTCTGATTCTTAAGCACAACACCCATGGTTGAACTTACCCTTTATGTACCCTACTATCTGTAATAGAGGCATGTACTATCTGCATTCACCATTAGAAGATTAGAAAAAAAAATACAGAGCTACAGAAGACAATGCCAAAGATAGTCTTTGAATTGACTTTCACACTTACAGATGCCTCTCAGTCTATTAAAGTATCAAATTACAAGTTCTAATCTCAAAGGACATTACATTAGTTTGTATTGATGTCTGTTTCTCAGCTTCTTTTATTTAGACAGATCCTTTTAAAATTATTTTTAAAACAGTTTTATTTTGCATACCAATCCCAGTTCCTTCTTCCTCCCGTCCTCCCACTCCCTCCACTGCTGCCACATCCCATCCCCATCCACTCCTCAGATAGAGTGAGGCTTCCCATGGAGAATCATCAAGTCTATCACATCATTTGAACATAGGCCCTCCCCACCTGTGTCTAGGCTGAAAAAGGTATTCATCCATAAGGAATGGGCTCCAAAAGCCAGTTCATGCACTAAGGATAAATACTGGTTCCACTGTGTGTGCACTGTAGACTGCCTAAACTCCCACACTGACACTGACTTTCAGGAGGTGTGGTTCAGCCTTATGCTGGTTCCCATACTGGAGTCCATGATGTCCCACTTGCTCAGGTCAGCTATTTCTATGATTTTCACCAACATGGTATGGACCCCTTTGCTCTTCATTCCTCCCTCTCTACAACTGGACTCCAGGAGTTCGGGCCCATGCTTAGTTGTGTATCTCTGCCTCTCCTTCCACAGTTACTGGATAAAGGCTCTATGATAAAAATCAAGGTAGTCAACAATATCTTTATAGGAAAAAGACATTTAAGGTAGCTTCTCCACTATTGCTTAGTTTATTTGTTGGAATCATCCTTATGGATTCCTGAAATAGACAGATTCCTTTACCTCTTAAGTGTGAGTATAACAATCACTTTTTAAAGAAATAACATTAGATGATAAAATACATCCAAGGTTGATTGAATGTTATTAAGCAAAGGCAACAATTAAGGGAGATTAATTGTTATTAAGCAAAACTGATTACTTTGATTTTGAAGTAGATTTGAATTATCAGTAATTTTACTTTTATTTAAACAAATATTCTTTGAAACAAAACAAAGCTAAACAAAAAGAATTTAATTAAAAGATGTTAATTAATGTCAAAGTTTAAAAAATGTTATCTGGACATGGGGTGCACTCTTGTGACCCCAGAAATTATGTGGTGGATGTATAAAGATGAAGAGATCAAGATCATTTTCAACTACATAAAGAGTTTAAGGCCAATCTAGCCGATATGAGACCATGTCTGAACAAATGAAATTAATGATGGAAGAGATTATTAGGTATATATACATATATATATATATATACTTCTTGATTTTTAAATTTTATTTAAAATAATAATTAAGTATAGAATATTTTATATGTAGCACACACCCAGGAAAATACTACACTTTGTTTTAGTTCTTTAAATGTTACTGTTTTGCTACATATGAACATGTGAGCATTATTTCATGTTGATTTGCAATGTAACTGTTTCTTGCTAAAATACTTACAGCAGTAAAAACTATTTTACAACCTGTAATACAATACAAATTTTAGAATCAATACTTATTCAATCATGAACTGAGCGATGTTTTACCAAAAAATGAGATGTTTGCTATAAAATGAATTGAAAATAGTTGTTACTGATATATTCCACTATAGACAAGAAACATTAACATAGAAGAAAGACACTTTTTTCATGTTTCTGTCACCCATTTGACTGTAGTGTATTGTTTGAGACTTCAAATTGCTTCAAAGAACACTAGAGGGAAAAATCCCAAATGTTTTCATAAACTTAACAAATTAGGTAAATAAACATTTATATCAATTTTGTGTCCTGCCCTCTTATGCCCTTCCACACTCACCAGGTTTTGTGATATCCTCGTCTTCTAAATAGATATGTGCAATTATTTAAAATTCTATCTCTCCCAAAAATTTTTACTTCCTGAGCTTCAGATTGACATTTACATCTTGATCATTTTCTTTATTAAACTTTGCCATTTTCATGTGGCTCATTCATTTGAGTTTGCCACCCATCACCAAAAAAAGAAATCTGTAGTGCACTCTTTAGTGTCCTGAAGTTGTACTTGGTTAATGAGCACTTTTGTAAAGTCCTTTTGTATGCCAATCTACAATGTCCACTGTGTGTCATTTCTTGTGGTAGCTGCCACATGGTTCTGTTGGCTACCTTATTTGTCTTGTCAAAGACATTTTCTTGGTTTTCAAATGAGATCTATTAGTTATTATGTGAGATTGTTCTATAACTTCTGTATCCAAGACATGAGTCTAATTTGTCTCATCCCTGGATAGTCACAGATATTTTGTGTTTTCTTCTTTTTCTCCTTCCTTCAATATTTCTTAGCACACCTGTGATGTGCTGAATAAAGAGATTCCAAAAGAATTCTCATTAGGTTTATGAGCCACTAATGGACAGTCAGAAAATGGACAGTAGATTAAATATATTTTAATTTCAGTAAATAATAAGTTCAGAGCATATTGATGAGATAGGACTCCACTGATTTGTTTCCTTGCAGAAAACCCACTTTAACAATATCATTCTTGTAAAAATATCTCTTTGCATTTGTGAAGGGAATGAAGGAAGTTATCCTCTGGTAGTTTATTCTTCACATTTTCTATATCAGCTTGCATAAACTCAACATTCATGTTCAATATATATTTATATTTAAATACAAATATACACATATGAAATAACTATGTAACTCTGCTATTCACACAACTGAAAAGTTGAAACAAAATAAAAAATAGAAAATATTATTTTCATTCTAAAATTAGGACCAAACTAATAAAGACATAATAAAAGTAAAAACTGAAAAGAACTAGAGACTAGAAAAGAAAGCATAACAAAGCAGTGTTGTTTTCTTGAAAATGTAAGGAAAAAATGAAAATTTTAGCAAGACTAAGAAAAAGGTGGCAGGGCTTACAAAAGCAAAACCATTGATTGTAAAAGAAGACAAGATACTACAGAAAGGTGAACAAAGGAGATGTAAAATAAAAATTATATGCAAACAAATTGAATAACTCAGAGAAAATTAGTGAATTCCTACACATATATAGCCTACAAAGCATAAAATCCTGAAGAAGCAGAAAAGATGAATAGACCAATAAATAGTACAGAAATAGATCAATTAATAAAATGTTTGTTATTTTAAAAAGTAAATAAAAACCTAAGGCCTGAAGTCTTCACTAAAAATATTTCACAATATTAATTCTTTTTAGTTAAAACTATTATAAAAATAGTTTTTTAGTTGTCAATATAGAAGAACATTACCAGAGGCAAATTTTAACTTAATATTAAGATTATATTAAAATCTGACAACAATATCTCCTGATAAGTGTGGATATAAAATTATAAATAAATCACTGAATCCAAGTCCATTTACAGAGATTACTCTCTTCCTTTCCCACCATTCCCACTCAGGCCCCTTCTCCATCTAGTTTCCTCAGGTTGGAAAATCATGGGCTTCCGTACAGCTTTTTCGTGCACCATTCATTCTGATTAAGCATTCTCCCACACCTCATTCCCCATTTGCCTTATACTCCCCAAGTGACCCTTTCCACAACCAGAAGTTCCAGTCTCAATTTTGATTTTGCATGTATTCTAATGCCCCCTCCTTTAAGGTGTCTCTTTCAGAGGCTGGTGTCCTGTGTTCTGGCTTCCACACATACTGCATGCTAAATATTTAAACAGAAGATGAAATTTAAGATCAAATATGAGAAAGAATATACAATTCTTGTCTTTCTGAACCTTTATGTCATCACTCAGTATGAAGAATTTTTCCAGTGTCTACCTTTTACCCTCTGAGCCTCTGACCTCACTTGTTATATATAATTTTCCTCATTCTCTCCATTTACCTACAAATTTCACGTATATTTACAACATTTTTTCATCTTTTTATTATTCAGTTGTTGGGCAGCCTGCTGATTCTCTTTCTTAGCTGTTGAAAACTAGCCTTGATGAACATGGATGTACAGATATCTATATAGTAGGACACAATACCATTTTGTTATGCTGCCTGGAGTGATTTAATTAGATCACATGGTAGATTTATTTCTAATGTTTTTGAGAAGCCACCAGACTGACTTCCACAGTGGATATATACATTTACATAACCTCCAGTAGTGTATAATTGTCTTCCTTTGATGATCTTCCATGGAAAGCCATCTGAATTTTTTGTCTTGAAAACTTTTATTCTGTCACATAACATTTTAAATTGTGTTCTTTGTTTCCTTGATCTTCAGTTGTATAAGATCTTTGTATATTTTAGTCACCAATCTTTCATCTGATGAATAGTTTTCAAACTCTTTTCTTCATTTAGTGTATTTTGCATTCATGGATTGGAAGAATATCACAAAAATATTCATGCTACTGAAAGAATACAGTTTCATTCCTATAAAATCTTAATAGGCTTCAGAAAATGGAGAAATATTTTAAAATTTTTATCTATGCACAGAAGAACCTGTAGATGCCAAATAATTCTGAACTAAAAGGGTTCACTTGATTCAACTTAAAACAAAAAGCAATGCTGCCATAACTCAAGACATCTATACAGGCTTGGGAAAAATTCACAATTCTGCAGCCCAGAAATAAACTACCAAGTTTTTAGGCAGTCAATCTATAAAAAGAACATCAAGGAAACAGCATAATCATGCCATAATGTAGTAAAGGTAGTCTTTTCAATGAATATATTGCCAAATTGAGCATCCATATGCAAAGCGATAAAACTAAATCTCTCACTCTTAAAATGAATTTTAAATGGATAATGAACTTAAAAGATAGAAACTGAAATTTTATGACACTGGCCAGGTCATTGTTTTTAGAACATGATTCAAAAGCAAAAATGGAGGAAACAAAGTTCAAATTGCATTCAAAATGTTTAGGCACAGCAAATAAGACAATCAGTTACTTTAAAGCATAATTCGCAAAGATGGAGTTAGTGTCTACAATATATAATGAACTCAATAGCAAGAAATCAAATTGTGTTATTTCTCACATAAGACCTTGTGAAACTCTATCACCTGAATGAAGTGGATCATCATAGAAATTCAATTAAGACCTCAATAAAATGATTTCTCACATCTGTTTGAATGATCATTAGCAAATAAATAAAATGTGCTGAATATGTGTTGTCTTTTTATAGGACAAATATTTTCATTTAGATATAGACATAAAATTTAGCTCTATGTTTACTGTGAATTGATTTTTACTCTGAGAATTTAATATCTTAAAAGCATAGGACTATTAAGTAAATCAACTAAATAATTTGAAGGGATAAAATCACTTTTAACTAATTCTATATGGCTTGTTTTATATTGGTTGTATTTTATATTAGCTTCTACATTAGCTTTAGTACATGGGAGATCTTACTGTGGCAGGAAAAATGTTGCTGTCTCCCCACTTGCTTATATGCAATGTAAATATTCACAGGAGCATAATTTTTTGATACTGATCAATAATAACACATCATGCCAATTTTTTTTCTAGGATGAAAATTTTCCCTCTAATTGTGTTTTTTTTTGTTTGTTTGTTTGATTGTTTGTTTGTTTGTTTCAGCACTTCTGAAATCCCTCAGTTTCGGCTGCCATATGATGTCGTGAATTTTGAGATTGAGCATATGAAGGACCTTGGTGTAAAGGTGAGTAGGAGGTGTAATAACATCTGCCTGTATATCACAGAGAAAGAAAGGAGAAAGCTCCATGCTTAAGATTTATGGCCAGTACTGTGCATTTTAGGAATGAACAATTAAAAGCTATCCCAGGACTAGCAAAAAGATACTTTCCCTTGCTTAGGGCATTTGTCTGTCTGCTGTCTGAATGCCACTAGCCTGGAAAAGGGCAATCAATAGTTCTCATCTGGCACACCTGCATGTGATTAATTGTCTGTAAGAAACAAATTCCTGAATAGCTTTAGGGGTTCAGTGCAGCCAAGGGAAGGATTTGGTTTCTTTAATTGTGTTTTGTTCAGGAGCTCTCAGAAACACTAGCATTTCAACACTTGGATTGTAATTCCTTCCAGAAGTTTATTTTCTTTACTATGTGTATCATGCTGTTCTTTTATGTCTGGCTTTTCTCAACATAAGCAGTAAATTCATGATGAATAAGACAATAGCTATGTTTTGTTGTTGTGTTCAATAAATATTATATTCTTCTTTTAAAGATAGAAACAATGCTGATATGGTACACTTCCAGGATATGACCTTAGATACCCCAATTTTCCATCACTGCTATTACTCAGTGATCTTGTCTTTTCAATTGAACATATTCCTGTTTTGTATAAAAATTGGAATTTTCCATAAAGCATAGCTGATTAATAACGTAACAGGATTTGCAAAATTTCTATCTCCAGAAGATATTTTGAAAAGTGACTAGCAAACCTTGCATGGATTTTGCTTTAATTAAGAAAACCTAGACGTTATCAATAATGGGACACAAAACACTACTGTGGAATTTTCACTTGTTTCTATGTGTATATTATTTAATATGGTCAAATGATGAGCTTTTAAACATAATTACCAAACAAATACACTAATATCAAGACTGCAATGTGAGTGTGCTCATCATAAAAATAAGTCAGTGTCTGCATATAAAGTGTGCAATTTTTCTTTGGGTAAAATGACTTTAAGCCAAAGATGGTCCATTTTTGAAAGTGGGATGAATTTGTGAACTTGTTATCTTCTTCTCATCACGAAGACATATAGATCATTCATATCATGCATCTTTAGCTTGTTTCAGCTAAAATTATACGCAACTAAATTTACACAATTTCCTAGCAATCAATTTTTTTCTAGATTTTTTATTACTTGTCTTCAACTGCACACACACACACACACACACACACACACACACACACACACACACATACACAGAGTCACACACAAATGAGAATTATGTGGACACAAACATATAGTTTGTTGACATTTATTGTCCAACAATACCTTAATTTATTTTACCTATTCAAAAATAATCACCCAGAAGTCATTTTAAATAAGAAGTATAACAAGAGTAGGCCACCTAGTTTTCAATCCAAAGATTTAATCCAAAGTAAACTAATCATATTATAACAAAGTATAAGGCATTATCTTTATAACCTGAGCAAACGTTTCTGCTGAACACTTTCATTTTATTTTATAGTAATTAATTAGTTATTTTTAGCTCTAAAATGGTTTTTTTCAATTAGTTATAGCAACAGAATATAACGAGAATTTTATCAGTTACTTGTACTTATTAATATTTCAGTTACTTGCATCTCTAGTTAACATTAAAAAGAATTATTATTAGACAGATAATTCTTGATCCAAAGGCAGCAGTTTTGACCTTATTGAATAAGCAATTTGATTATGTAACATTAGTTTGCTAAACCTTTAGAAACTATAAAAATGAATAAAAAAGTTAGGAAAAAATCAAATTTTGTTTTTATTATTGAAAACAGATTTTTTATGCAATATATTTTGATTATTTTCCCTTCCCAAACTTCTCCCAGATCCTTGCCACTTCCATACCTACCCAAATCAACTTCTATTTTCTTTTCCATTAGAATGTAACTGGGCATTTAAAGAAAAAAAATAAAACAAGACAAGATAAAATAAAAGTGTACATACCACAAAAGAACAAAATAAATATGGTGACAAAAAAGTTAAAGCTCAGGAAACATATAAACGGGAGGATACACAGAAATCCCCCCAAATTATAAAAAATATATACCATAATATATACTCAAAGAACCTGTAAAGGTTTTTGTTTGTTTGTTTGCTTGTTTTTTTTTAAAGAAAAAATGCCCTGGCAAAATTATGAGACAAAGAACGAGATGTCACTGAGTTTTTAGTGTGTTGATCATCTACTGCTAAGCATGGGGTCTGGCTGTAGGAGTGGTTTGTATACTTGATATACTCCATTGTAAAACACTGATTTTTCATTTAGAAAAATGATTGTTGATTGGAGACAGCTTCTGGTTTGAGATAGGAAATTGTATCCACTTCTCCTCCCAGTGTTGCTACCTCAATTTGCTCAGACATGGGCAGGTCCTGTGCTGCTGTCAAATTCTCTGTGACTTCATAAGTGCACCAGTCTTGCAGTGTTTAGAAGGCCTTGTTTCTTTGGTGTATTCCATCACTCCTGTTTTTTTTTTTCTTCTCTTTTTTTGCCTCTTCTTCTGAAGCATTTCATGATGCCTCAGGGGAAGGATTTAATGGAGTCATCCCATTTAGGACTGAGTATTCCAAGGTCTGTCACATTCTGCAAATTTCCTCTAAAAACTGTGTGCCTCTAGAAA
The DNA here is from genome assembly GCA_030556225.1 of Cricetiscus sungorus. Lineage (NCBI taxonomy): Eukaryota > Metazoa > Chordata > Mammalia > Rodentia > Cricetidae > Cricetiscus > Cricetiscus sungorus. The sequence continues at coordinate 22,140,213 of JANBXA010000141.1, forward strand.
CAGAAAGAGAGAAAGCTCTTCTAATGAAGAAGCTAAACACTTATCTATGAATTAGCAGAATGTTATTAGGAGTCATGTTGCTGCTATATTCCTTTAGGAGAACAGTCATATCTGGTTATCTTCTAAGTCCCTGACCTATCTAGTTTCAGGTTCTTGGACACCTGAGCAGTGTCAGGCATTGTCTCCTCCTGACAGATTGCTCCTTAAGTCAAATCAGATATTAGTTTGTTACTTCCCCAAGCTTTTTGCTACTGTTACATCAGCCTATCTTGCAGGAAATGCACCAATTGTAGATTGAAGGATGTTGAACTGTATTGATCTTTAGCTATCTCCTACAGTAGTGTGCAGAGTACTTTCCCATTCAATGAACCCTATTCATTATGGATAAAGGCTCTACATAGGCACCAGTCCAACATCTACAGGTTCAATGAGTTATGTAAAAGTTGTCTTCATGAATAGGCTTTTATCAACATTTTGTGTTTTTCTTTCTAAAATTGTATATGTATCTCTTGTTCATGTCATTGCATTATCACTACACATTACAGAGAAGATTGGGCTTCTGCTGTCCTTATAAAGTTTGCAATGCAAAAGTCATGTATTTGTTTTGCTTTGATTATTTTGATTGTTTGCTCTATTTGGCAGCTTTACATAATAGTTTATAAAAATAAACTTTCAAGTGCTTTTTTATTCCAATCCCAGTTCTCCCTCCCTCCTCTCCTACTGCTCACACCACTGCCCCCTCCTACCATCTGCTCCAAGGAGAGGGTAATGCCTCTCCTAGGAAGTCTGTCCCATCATTTAGTTGAGGCAGGACCAAGGCACCTCTCCACCTTCACACCCTTGTGTCTACACTAGGGAAGGTATCTTTCATTAAGTTGAAAATTATGCCTCTAACTGCAAAAATCTTTATTAAATTCTCTCATTAATATATCTCATTTGCTTCTACATCCTTCACTCCTCCCAGTTCCCTCCCTTACTTCCTCTCTCCCCCAGATCCAATCCCCTTCCATTTCCCTTCAAAAAGAGCAGGCATCCCAGGGACATTAACCAAGTTACAATAAGACTAGGACTAAGCCCTCTTATCAAGGCTGAATGAAGTAACACATTAGAAGAAAAGGGGTCCTAAGAGTCAGCAAGAGAGTCAGAGATACTACCTCCCCAGAGCATCCCATGGTTAGAAGTCCTACAAGAACAGCAAGCTACACAGCCATAACTAATGTGCAGAGGACCTAGAGCATACCCATGCAGGATCTTGTGTATTTCTGCATCTCATCCCATCATTTCCTGGATGAAGCCTCTCTGATACTCATCTCGCTATGCACCAGTCTTTGAGTATATCAGAGTATCATTAAGCATCATTTCACTGAATTTTAAAACAGTTGTCTTTTACTTTATCCTAGGCCTCTGAGTCACCCAGTCTCTGGTTCCTGGACATTCAGGAATTCTCATTAGTGTCACCCCCATATGTTCCTAGAAGTTTCCACTGTGCTAGTTTACATATTGCCCCATAAATGCCTACCTATTCTAGCCTTCTATTCCTGTACACTCTCACTCAGTCCCTTCGTACTGTACCTAATCCCTCCTGTTCCCATCTTCACGCAGCCTGAGTCCACTGGCAGAATCTATTCTATTTCCCCTTCTGAGGAAGATCCAATTTTTCTCCCCTTTGAGCTCTGTTTGTTACTTGCCACTCTGGGTCTGTGGATTGTAACATGATTATTCTTTACATAGCACTTAGTATCCACTTATAAGTGAGTATAAACCATGTTTGTCTTTTCTGGTTTTTGGGTTACTTCTCTCAGAATGATTTTTTTCTAGTTCCATACATTTGCTTGCAAATTTCATGATGTTATTTTTTAACAATTGCATAATACCCCATTGTAGAAATGTACTACATTTTCTTTATTTTTTCCTAAGCTGAGGAACATGTAAGTTGTTTCTACTCTATGGCTATTATCAATAAAACTGCTATGACCATAGCTGAGTGACTGTCCTTATAGTAAGATGGAATGTCCTTTGGGTATATTCCCAAGAGTAGTATAGCTGGATATTGAGGAACCTCCATGTTGATTTCCATAGTGACTGTACAAGTTGCAAAGAATTTTTTTAAGAGACAATGATTCAACAAGTTTACAAAGTATTTTTAAAGTTGTTAAAGTTTCCATAACTCAATCCCAGTACAGATTTTGCCAGTATGCATTTTTCTAGACAAATTTTTGTTAATACTGTTGAATTTATTAGCATAGATTTAGACATGGTCTTACTAAGGTCAACAGAATTATCGCACCTATCATTATGGTTCTAATTGCCTTCTTATTTCTAAACTTGTGTTTATTTAACTTGGATTCTTAAGAAACTATGCTTTATCTGTGGGTGTCTTCTTCTGTTCCCATGAACTGCTAGATGAGGGCTCTATGATGGTGGATAACATGGGAGGGAGAGAGGGAGGGAGTGAGGAACAAGAGAGAGAGAGAGAGAGAGAGAGAGAGAGAGAGAGAACTGGGATCAATATGTAAAATGAGAAAAATTAATAAATAAAAAGAAAGAAACTATGCTTTGGTTTTCATAGTTAACATTATGTTTACAAGAACTAGCTTTGATACTTTCTGTTTTCTCATTCATTAATAGCTAATTGGATCTTTACATATTTTCCTTTTATTCCTATATTTGTAAATTTCTTGCTAAGACAGTGATTACAGAATTCATCATAAATCAATGATCGTAAATATCTTTGTTATTAAACCTCTAGTATACAAAGTAGTTATCATACAACTCAAAAGTTAAAACAAAAACTTTTCACAGACCACTTGTAAAGAACTGTATCATTTCTTGCAATACATAGAAGAGAGTACTGCTCTTAACCATCTGTGCATACTAACTGTAGTCAGTTTTCCTTTCCCTGATAAATGCTGTTCTTCTATGACCTAATAAAAGCTTTATGTTTTCAGAATATAATGCTGTTGAAAACCAAAGTAACTTAAAAGTTCTGTGTATCTTTCTCTGTGAGGAGAGATTGAAAACGCATCTCTCTGTCTTTTTTTCTTGGTGCAAATACACCAGCTCATCTGCAATAATGGGGCTCCCTAAACATCACTCAAGTGACTAGTCCCAGTCACAGGTTCATCTGCCATCTTATGTAGTTTCGGAACCTTGAATTCACCAGCACACTGATCATTATGTAGTTATGCTGACCATTCTAAATGCTGTCATCCCAGAGTGGGTTACTGTGGGGTTCATTAGGAAGTCAGAACTCTTTCTAATACACATATTATAACTACAGTTGACATATCTGCAACACGCCCTGTGTGAGCAACTGTTTATGACTCATTTTAGAAGTGGAAAAGATTAGATCTAAAGTCACCAAATCAATGGCCACGTTGAGGGTTTCCATGTTTGTATCAGTCTCCTTTAGCAATGTTGTCACGTCTGTCACAGAAACTGCAGCCAAGGCTACGCTCTGTGTAGGCCTACAGAAGTTTACATTCATCCCATGGGAACCACCTCAATCTCAGCAAGGGACAAACAGTGTAGTCAATTCAATGGTGATTTGTTGGGCACAAGTACTATCAATCCCCATCCTATGAGCACATTGAATATGAAATGGTGCTAGAAAAACTCTCAGTCAGATTTCTGGTATTTTCATGAGACTTCCAAGCTGTGATACCTGTTTCAACTCTTACTGCACAGACTAGAGATACAGTTGGGATTACTTAACTGACAAGTGTAACAATTTCAATTATGTGTTTGGAGAGTAGGAAAATGCTCAGTGACAGGGTCAGTGTCTCTGATGGCTCACAGGGACCCAGAATTTAGTCAGGCTCCATTTTACCTTTCACATAGGTCCCTACATTGTGTCTCCAGGTATCAATGTCAATAAAGATCATGTGCCTAATCTTCCTTGAAATGTCTGATTATCCCTATTTCCCTGGTGCACAGTTGCCTAGGTAAATGGCCATCATTCTCTATGGGGAAGCAGGGTAATTATTGTAGTATTTATTTGCCAGGATACTGCAGAATTCTACCTAGGAGTGTGGTGTCTTGTTCATCAGGTTTCCCCTGAAAATTGGTTCATGGGACAGAGAGATGGCCTGGGTGTTAATAACACTTACCATTAAACGTGACACCCTGAGTTCAATGACCCCACATGGTAAAGCAGTGAACTGACTTCTACAAGTTGTCCTTTGACCCTGTATTTGTGCTTTCCTCTAATTGCCCTAAATAAATAGGTATAATAATATTTTTAGTTGAATCATGTTTGAAACCAACCAAAATATTGTGATGTTTAGTCAGAGTGACTACTCTGTCCCTCTGATTTGTTCATATTGTATGAACAATATCCCCCATGGTAACCCTACCCTTTGTAAAGACCATAGGGGAATATTCTGCAATCCAACCCTTTTGACTACAGCTAGGATGAATCTTTACTGTCTGAATTAACATATATGTGCTAATCACTGATCTTTTGGTTCTCTCTTGACTTTTTGGATCTTTGTGACGCTTTGGTCTCCCTCACTATCTTATTATCATATTTGTATATCAAATACTCAACATATTGCTCTCAGTATACACAAGGGAGACATTTTACTAACTTTAATTTACCTTTTTGAATTTCATTTTTATATTAGCATTATGGCATTTTGATACCCACTTCCTTCAGATATATTCTTCTCGTATCTTTGCTATGCCCTCTCCACTTTCATGTCACATATGTTTTACTACACTTCCTTCACACGCACACACACACACACACACACACACACACACAAACAAAAAGACAAACAAAAAAAACCTTTTGTCCCCTCTCAAGGTTATGGAATCCTAATTTCTTGGCTTCTACTCAAATTCACACTCCCAGCATATATTTGTCTTTTGAAGTCTAGGTTGGTTATCTTATTTAATATAATAGTTTTCAGGTGTACATGTTTTTTATTATTTTCTTATTTTTACCTTTCTTAATGGTAATGCATATATATATATGTATATGTATATATCAAATTTTTGTTATTCATTTGTCTGTTAATGAATATCTTGGATTAGTCTATTTCCTTGCTACTGTGAATATAGCAGCAATACACAAAGATGTACATGTTAAGTATATAATCCTCTGAGTACAGGTCATGAGATAGTTCAATGATTTTACTAACTTGATTATAATTACACTGGCGTTTCTACATTTATTCCATAATGAAAATATTAGTGTTCTAGCTATTTACTAATTTCACTAAACAAACCTGTTCACTAAAACTTTTATAGTCATTTCTTTGACTTCATATGTTAAATATTAATTTTAATTAACCAACTGCTAAAACATATTAGAAAATAATTACTCAAAATACTGTTTCTTGCAGATAATTTGTGGTAAAAGCCTTTCCATGGATGGAATTACCCTTAGTGCTTTGAAAGAAAATGGCTACAAGGCTGCTTTCATCGGGATAGGTGAGTGGCTTATTTTCAAATATCTTTATTTAACTTTAATGTTTGTTTTTCCTGACAATATGCATTAGAATGACTAACTTTAGACATTTCTCTAGTGGAAACCACATGTTTCTTGAACCAAATGACTGTGAATTTGATGAACCATAATTTCCTGTGGTTAAAGCCTGGCTGTACTAGTCATGTGCATTGACAACCAACTTCAGCAAGAGATATTTGTTTTTCATGACCTCACACTGCACTGGAAGCACAAGAAGTGGGCTCTAAGGTTAAGAATTCTCTCTATGAGGTGATAGCACAAAATATGGCTGGCGCTGTAGGTTTCTTTTGATAGCTGTACAATTGACTAATAGTGAAATGCAGAGTTGGCACTATTCTATATTCATTTCATTAAGTCTTCAAAACTTTTGGAAAGTATCTCCAAGAAGAGGAATTTTCAAACAATTTCCCTTCCACTTATTATTTACTGAGAGACCAAATAAAACAAATAATTAATTAAATTTCATTCTGGCATGAAGAATGCTATTTTTCTTTCATATTACATGGTGTACTCTGGAAAATTCTGAGATGGGAGCTGACCATATTAAATTGGTAGTATTTTAAGTACAACTCCATCCTTCTGTCTTTTAGCCTTTTCAGTCTACAATCTCTGAATATCTTAGTATTGTCTATTGAGATGCAAACATTCCTATATTTTCAGTGAGTGTATGATGGGTAGTGCTCACCAAACTTGCTGCAAAGGTTAAAGTCTCATTGTTTGTAGATTGTCATCACTATTAATGCTCCTTTACTAACAATGCTGTATTCCTTTACCCAAGCATGGGCACAACATCCACGGGAAGCTGTGTCACTAACTATTCAGATTTAAAAGTTTTCACTGACAGGGAAGTAAATCTGGTCTCTCTCTCTCTCTCTCTCTCTCTCTCTCTCTCTCTCTCTCTCTCTCTCTCTCTCTCTCTCTCTCGTATTAAACCTCCTTTCAAAACATGTTAGTACCATTATCGTTAGTACTGTTACTGTTACATATCGTTTTCATTGAATGTAGTGACCAGTCTGTACACTAACAATGAGAAGAAGATATTTGTTATTTCCTCTTGGTTTTCCTTTCAAAAATACTTTGAATTTAGAGCTGCCTTCCAATTTCACAATTTTACTGAGAAAAGACACATATCGCAGTATCATTAAAGTATTTTCTATGATCTCAGAAATACTGGATCTGTGAGAGCTTCTGCTTCTCTCTGCCTCTGGTAATTCATAAGTTCTTGGTTCAAATAAGTGAAAATTAGACAGGAATTATGTCTTGTGATGCTATCAAGTAACACTAAAACCCACCATTAAGTGTCCTCCAGAAGTTAGACGTAAAAGATACATTTTCACTGTTAGAGTAGAACATCCTAGAACAATTACACCTATCTCTCTGCACATTGCTATGAAGAAAGTCTGAACTTAAGAAATATGGTCAAGCAAATAGCATTCACTGAAAGAGTTCCAATTTAATACATATGAAATCCAGTATAAAAAAATTGGGATATTCATGTAATTAATAACATCTGGTGTTCTAGCAGTCAAAATACCTTTTATTTGAAAGAAATAGAATACATTTTAGTAATTTTTAGAATTCTTTCTCTTAAGCTCCATTACATTGTTAGTTTTTCATGGAGCTGCGGGTTCTAAAGACCACTCTGTGTTGGACCCTGCATTGTGTGAATGAAATAATACAACATACAGCCCTTATTTATGCTGTACATTTTCAGGCTGAAAAGCATATCCTTTGGCATTCTAATGTGGTTATATGAAGAATACAACTGTTCTATTTCAGTATTTTGTATGAAATATACACAAGGAAATTTTATTTCATCAGGAAAAAATGTTTCTGTTTATAGAAGAGAAGTAGCCATATCTCCAAGGAAAGACTTATTTGATATCACTTGACCATTTGGGCCTTCATGATCTTTCTATTGCCATGTACCTGGCTGTTACTTGGAAAGCCTCACATTCTTGCTGCCCATGCTTCCATAACATCATTAACCTTTGCTCACATGTTTTATCTGTTTTTTCTCACTGAGTTTGAAAAGAAGGTACAGTGGGCCCTTTGTGCTTCTTGTGATATATATTTGTTTGCTTTGGAATAGTGTTCAGTGTACACCCAAACAGTGTGTGAAACAGGGAAAACCATGTTTGATACACTTCCTTTCGTGGTCCATGGGTGATAGCCAAGTCTGTGTTCATAGGCGGCATCTGTCCTGTTAGTTTTGTGGTGTAGAAGTTATACACACCACTTCTGCTTCTATCTCATTGTCTATAACTTAATCATAAAACATACTTAGCAGCAAAGAATGATTGGAAATGTGATCATAGGTAAATGGACATTGGGTTTCTAATATCCAAGACACAAAGATGAAAGAAGTACCCAGTGTTTATGCCACAATGTGCATTCTCCTTCAGGTTTGATATGTGAGACTCATCAGTTACCTAACCAGAAAGGAAATAATATCAGTACTTTGGATTTCATTATTAGCTTCATCTGTAATTTAATAAAAAATTATTTATCTTTTGTGTATATATGAAAATGTCATACAAGTCTTCAGTATTTACAGCTACCAACTTACTTTACTATTTATCATAAGAAACATATTTTACTAGATATACCTTTATCAGAGTACTTCATTAAGCACATTCAATTAACATAAATGTATTCTCATGGTTGCTCATTTTAAACATTGTACATATTGCTAGTGGGGAAATCCCTTTTAGATTCCATATCCTGCCTCCAGACACAAACAGAATTCACCACTAAGGTATGTAAATCATTGCATGCATACTTTTATGAATATCAGAGTTACAGTTCTTGAGCACAAATGACTAAGCACCTTCTTACTAGTGAGATGAAGGCTCTAAAGTTTTGATATTTATACTCAAATAAAAGTACTCACAGTGTGCATTACTGTCACTGCTTAAAATGAGAGTGAGAATGTCTCCTTTTATAGCTTTTTCAAAATATTGATTACCTCTCTTTGATCATTGAAATCAATATAACAGAGCTTATCCATTGTTCTTTTTCTTTTAGAAAAAAAGCTAAAAAATAATTCTCAAGATGATTAATATATTACAAGGTACCAACACTGTGTTATATACATACATTTGAGGTGTTACTTTTTGGAAACGTTGTTATGTGTCCTTATTTTGTTGTGTGTGTTTGAGCATACATATTATGTTGTATATAAAAACATTTAATGTAGTTTAATAGTGAATATTTGATACCCATAGTTCATTATTAAGATTCTGTGGTAATAATCACTATTTACAAAAGAGTATGTCTGATACCTACCAATAATCAGGAGGCATTGACAGTTGGATCTCTGTAAGTTCAAGGGCAGCCTGGTTTACAGGATGAGTTCTAGGACAGCTTCTAAAGCTACACAGAGTAATCCTGTCTCAAAAAAACAAATAAAATAAACAAATAAAATGTAGTATATGAATACAGCAAGGACCAAATGACAATGGTGTTCCATGCCCAGTGCTAAAAATTAAAACAAAAAGAAATCTAAATTCAGTGGTATGCTTAGATTTAAATTCTGTTAGGAAATTATCAAGTGATTCAAATAGAATAACCTTATGACAGATTATGAGGGCTGAACTAAGCATGAGGGTTGTTTACATTCTGAAGATGTATAGATCCAGGTATCGGAACCATATTTCTGTATGTCTACAGAGCTGGAGACATTGTCTACATTGTTCATTTGGCTGGATATCCATCTTCTGATAGCTCACACTTACACCCTTACAAAATGTAGTAGTGCTAAATAAAAGTTTAGCAATATGTGAGAGAGGAACAAATTTTAAGTATATAACTGATAAGTGATTTCATTTTATTTTTGAAATTTCAGGAAAGGGAAAATGCTGCAGGGATATCCTCCATAACCATCAGAGTAGACAATCAGGCATAGTGTCACCAAAAAGATATTGTACGGATAACCTGTTCCTGTGTTTATCCAGAAGCCATTTTTTACTCTCTTATTGCTAGCAGCACTCCCATTACTTACTACTACTGATCCCTGATGCAGGCACCTTCCTGCCTGGTCCCCTTGGCCACACTGTCAACATGTCAAAGTCAAGGGGTCTGACTGTGATATCATTAAGCTTCTTAATACCTTCCTATTTCCATGTGGATAAATGCGATTACAGGACTGGTATAATTTAAGATGTACTTGAGGCCTTGACTATGCCTTCTATCACCACCAATAAATAAACCCAGAAATAGTCCTAAATGTATCTTGGACATAGTAGAAGATCTATAAGTATTACTTTAGTATTGAGTTTTATTGAAACCACTTTAACAATATACCAAAACAAAATACTAGAATACTTTAAATCATTGATGACTTCGATGTATTCCAACACAAATAAATTCTATGATGGTACATTGTCACTTTTTATATGGTTGGTTTTACCATTGTAATGAAATGAATGAATAAGAAGAGCTTCATTCACAGGAGTGGCATTGCCACCTCCCACTGTAACATTAATGGCACTCCAGGCTCCTTCCAAAATATAATCTAATCTGTTAACTCTTGGCATTGCCTTGGAGGTGGGTATGACTAGCAATCATTAAGGAAAATAGAGTTCAGCTTAAGAAAAGTAGAGCAACAACATAAAACTCCAAAGTGTCTAACAGCAACCAACAACTGGCCACTAATCATGGAAAAGCAGTTTTATAGGAAGAGAGAGAATAAACTGGCCAATGTCATACTTCAAGATTAAAAGTCTTTTCTAGACCCAAGATCGAAAGTGAACATGTTCTTAGGACACCTGCCCACATTGTAACATCCCACTTAAGGTTGTTGAACATGAATATATATTCTTGAAAAACTAGTTTCCATATTTAGCTTCACTTTCTCATTGTTACCAACAGTTGGGTTCTTTTTTCTTTCATTCAGTTACTACAAGAGAAGAATGTTTTGTAATGTGCAGATTACCAAATATTATAACAGCTGAAGAAGAGATAATTACAATTAAGAAAATCCATTGAGAAACTGTGGTATTAAATTTGCCGTTCTGTGGCCTTTATTTAACTCTCTTGTGCCTTCTTACAGCTAGAATTCTTCTCTGCAAAAGTTATTCTTAATTAGTTTCTTAATCAGGAATTTCTAAATTGTAGATAATCATGTATGCTTTCTATTTATTTAGAAGAAAATGCAATAAAGTCTTTAGACAACCCACTTTACTTCTGCCCCCTAGATAAAAGCTGGGTACCTACTCAATATCCACAATTATAAATACATTATTTAAAATAATAAACCTGACTTAATTGTAAGCAAAAAGGCATGAATATGTTGCTGTGAATATTACTTTTTTTAATTTGTAATATTGTTTAATCTAGTATCACTTGTAAGTACTCTCATATAATTGTGAGATGGCTCCCAAGAATTTGAAAATGAGGGAAAAGGAATTCCAGCTGAGAGTTCATTAAATCATCTGTTAATGAGTTCATGAAAAGCCCCAGAGGGGATAAAAGAGATGTAGGGCAATTATTCTTTGATCATATTAACATATCTATAGAAAGCACATATTAATCTTCAAAAGCAGGTGGTAGGCTGGTCACCTTATGAAAATAGAGAAAAATAATAGAGACTAAGAAATTTTTGGGCATTGTTCTTTTACAGATACTTAAATTAGTTGTCCCTGAGTGAATTTAGCTTATATCATGTGATATCCATGTGAGCCCATTTTATCTTCAATATTTAAATTGTGTTTCCATGTGATTTGTGGGCATATCTGTATGTGTGTGAATATATGTGAGGACAGCTTCTGGGAGTCAGTAGTTTCTTTCCACCATATGGGTACAGGACTTGAACACAGATTGTCAGGCTTGACTCAAATGCCATTATCTGTTCAGCTCTGTTCCTGGCCCCAGGTAAATCTGTTTTGAAGATTACCAAATCTTGTTGTTTTGATTCCACATTCACACAGTTAGTGAAAATTCTGAAATAGGTTGATTGTCAGAAACAAAAGCCATGAGTAACTTTTGTATATATGATGTTTTTTATTTAAAGCCATTGTGTTTTAGAGAAATTGCTTTACATATATTGTCACTCAATATTCATGACATTCAGGATGGAGTAGACTATCCTCAGGATACTGGAGTGAGAGAGAGAGAGAGAGAGAGAGAGAGAGAGAGAGAGAGAGAGAGAGAGAGAGAGAGAGACTTAATCTTACTTATGAATACCCAGCCTTAGATTTGGTTATTTCTAGCCAGCTTTTTAAACTTAGCTTAAATTACCCTGTTTTGTTTTCATCCACATTTAGCCTTGGGCTTTTTACCTTTCTTTATTTATCCTTCTACCCTTCTTAATCTGTGGCCCACTGGTGTCTGGTGACTGGATAGCTGGCTCCTGTTGTCCTCCTCTCCTCTTTCTCTTGCTACTTGGTGCCCCTCTTCTCTTATCTTGATCCTAGATTTCTCATCCTATTTATTCTTTGTGCCTGACAGGCCCACCTGTCCCTCTCTTGCCTAGCTGCATGCCATTCAGGTCTTTATCAGATCAATCAGTTGTTTTAAACAGCAAATTACACAGCTTTACAGAGTTGAACAAGTGCAATATTAAAAAAATACAACACATATTTGCATCATTAAACAAATATTCCACAGAATAAACAAATGTAACACATCTTAACCCAATATTCCACAACACCACACTTTCGGTTCTAAAGTAACCATTTGTAGACCTCACCCATCATTTCATGTATAGCCATCTTTCCAAATGGCATTTCCACAATATTTTTACAAGACCACAAATAATATAAAATATCTTGGGGATAACTCTAACAAATAAGGACCCATATGCAAAGAATTTTAAGTCTTTGAAGAAAGAAATTGGGGAAGAAATCAGAAAATGGAAAGATCTTCCATGTTCATGAATCAGTAGGACTGACATAGTAAATATGGCCATCTTTCCAAAGTCAATCTACAGATTCATTACAATCCAAATAAAAATGCCAACAGAATTGTTCACAGACCTCAGAAGTACAATACTCAACTTTATATGGAAAAAAACAGGATAGCTAAAGCAATCTTGTATATTAAAAGAACTTCTGGAGGTATCACTATCCCTGACTTTAAGCTCTGCTATAGAGCTACAGTAATAAAAACACTTTGCTACCGGCACAAAAACAGACATGTGCATCAATGGATACCCTAACACAAATCCACACACGTACAAACACATAATTTTTGATGAGGAAGTCAAATATATACAATGAAAAAAAGAAAATACATTTGTTGTACAACAAATGGTGCTGGCATAACTGGATGTCAACATGTAGAAGAATACAAATAGATTCATAGTTATCATCCTACACAACTTTTCTCTTTTTTTCAAAACCTCAGTTTGTTGTTATTGTTGTTGCTAATAAATGTTAATTCCATATGAGAAGACCTTAAACTTATGATTATTTAAACCAAATCTAAACCCAAATGCTGTCCTCCAATATTAACTTGAATTTTATAGCTTAACTATATTAATTTTGATGGGGCACAGCATGCACTCTGTTCAATGGGTTGTGCTTAATTTTTGTAAATGTAATTATCCTTTAAGTGTCAGCTGTCCTCTAGAAGTCAGGTGTGGATGTTGAGAGATGACCAAGACAATAAAGGTAGTGTGTGATGTCACTGAAACATTCAGGACACTATAGCACCCCTCCTCCAGTTCAATACAGTTGCCTGTGAAGAACTCCAGACCTCACTGAACTCATGTGAACTACTCCTAGTCATTTTCAAATAAAGCTATGAGCTCTGCTAATGCATAGCTATTTTTTCACTATAAACCATACCATTATGTTTATTTTTGCTTTCTGTCAAATTTAGTATAAAAAGTTTTGGAAAAAAAAGAGAAATATTTTCCTTAAAATGAAAAGTGAGGTAACCCAGCCTGATGGACAGTTTCCCAAAAGCCAGCTCAAGCTCTAGGGACAGGTTCTAATCTCACTACTCGGAGCCCCACAAACAGATCAAGATCTACAACTGTCACACACGCAGAAGGTCTAGGAGGAGCCATATAGGCTCCCTAGCTGTTGGTTCAGAGTGGGTGAGCTCAGGTCAGCTGTTGCTGCAGGAGAAGGAATTTGATCTGTGTCAACTTGACTTGCCATGTTTTATAGACTCCCATGGAGGCCTGCCCCTTTCTGAATGGTGACAGAGGAGGAATAGATGGAGGTTTGTGGGATAAGCTGGTGATGGGGAATGTCCTTCTATACATATTTTTCTTATTGGTTGATTAAAACACTGAATGTCCAGTAGGTAGTAAGGAAGTTTCAGTAGGGCTGCAAGAGGAAGAAGTAAGAAGAGAGAGGGAAACTGTGAAAGGGCCACTATGTAGAGCCTGGGAAGATAGGATGTGCCAGGTATTTGGTAAGATATGGTCATGTATAAATGCATAGATTAGTAGTTATTTGTTAATAATTAAGAGAAAGCTAGCCAGTAAGAAGCCCCAGGAATTGGCTAACCATTTTTAAATTATAAGTTTTGTGTGTTTATTTGGGTCTAATTGACTATGGGACCAGGCTGGAAACAAACTGCAGCAACAGACAGGAGAGGGAATGAGAGGAGAGAATGGAAAGGAAACAACTGAATTGGCATGTAATACAAATAAAAATTTTTAGTTAATTATATCAGTAAAATGAGTGGGAGACCAAGAAAAAAAATACACAGAATAGGCAAGAGATTGATATGAATTGGAGAAAAACAGTTTTTGTTCAGTCTGGTGTTTTGTTTCTTTTTAAAAGTCATGCTTTTGTAATATAGAAATATGAAACTGTGGGATAAGTTTTGTTATTTATTAATTCTTATTTGTAAAATTAGGCTAGACTGTCTTAAATTAACAATATACATGTTCCTACTAAGCTTTTGCATACAAACACATCTCTGACTTTAAATGCCTTTCAACTGTATGTTCTAAAGCAAGATGCTCTTTTCAAAGATCTTCCTTAAACACAGGGTTTTATGTAGAAAACTATAGGGAGCATGGGAAGCCCAGAGTGAGTGCAGTCCTGAGTGGAAATATATTGTTGACATGGCCAACTCCAGTACAGTAGTCTCAGACCCTTGGAAAACAGCAAAACCTTCTCCCCAAGGCAGACTCAGAGAAAGATAGCAAAGCCTTCCTCTGGTCCAGGTGTGAATGATGGTAGTGTGTACAAGGATAATCCACAGTAGCTTTCACCATCTGGATAATAATGCCCTATAGACTGCTCTCCTACAGAAACTGCTCATATGGAGATTATGTGGATGTATCTCCTTGATCCAGGTGGAGTATACCATAAACCCTGCTCCCTTCTTTATCTATATGTAATAATGCTGCCTCCTTGTTCAGCTGAATACAACAAACTCATTTCTCTATTCAAGGTTATACATTGTGATTCTAGGGTGCTATGATTTCTCTACCCAAAAGCTAGCCTGTTGAATCCCAACATATCTGTTTATCTGTATGTATGCCTGTTTTACTTCCCCTCATTGTCCCTGTCAGGTCCATCCTGCAGCCATGGTGAATGTAGTAGTAAACCAACTTTAGAAGCAATGCAATTAAAATTTATATGAAATTTAATTTATTCCTGATCTTTGTCAATGAATTGTGCAAGGAATAGTCATTACAATTGTGTTCCCAGTTCAACCGGCAAAACTCTGTTTACTTCTACTCATTTTAAGTAGTTAAATTCACATTAATTAATACTATAAATTAGGTCATAACTTTGCACATAGGAAACAAATACTGCAGCATCAAATAACTTAAATCTTAAATTGTGTAACCCTTTAAATATAATTTTAAGGGTATTTACTGTGAGCAAATAAGAAAAAAGATTTTAAACAAAGTTTGAATGGATTTATTTTCAAATCTCCAAATGTGTAAGGAATCATAATGGGGGTTATCATCCTCTGATTAGCCATGCAATACCACCTGGTGTGCAGATGGGACAAACGTTACACATCAGAGGCTTGGTTCACACCCTGCCCACCACAACCACACTCCCATGACAGGAAGTTAGCAGATGTTCATTTTGCTTGTGTGAACGAAGTATATTGTGTATCCAAATTCTAATTTATGGAGTTGAGTTTGAAGAGCAAAGTACTGACATTTGAGTAACGATTCAAAATTATTCTCATGTCTCAGAAATTTATGGGAATAAAGTGGTAAAATTAATGAGGATATGCTTCACTCAGTCTTCAATGTCTTAATGTGCTTATGTAGATTTTCTTTTATTTTCAACAAAACTTTACTTGATGGTTTCATTTAATTCTTTTTTATTAATAATATAATTTAAAAATTTTACATGTCGATCCCAGTTTCCTCTCCCTTCCCTCTCTCCCTCCCTCCCTCTTACCTTCTTTTCCCTGTGACATGCACCCTGGCCACCCTCCCCTCCCATCCTCCCACCCCCATTCCACTCCAACTAACAATTCAAGCAACCTTGGAAAGGCTACCAAAAGTGCCCTTCCCTGATAGTGAGAACATCAACTAAATTTTTCACCATTATGGAGCCCTCATCTAGTACCTGTTGGAAAACAGAAGCAAACACCCATAATTAAACACTGAGTCGAACTAGAATCCAGATACAGAGAGAGGGGACAAGATCAGGTTGCAGAAACATACAAAGAAAGCTGACCTGAACAAGGAGGAGCTAATGCCTCCCCCCCAAGACTGATAGCTGGGAATCCAGCATGGGCCTGACTCTGACCTCCTGAATATGGGTCTCAGCTAGAAGGACTGAGCAGTCTAAGGGACCTCAGACAGTAGAACCAGGATCTATTCATGGTGCACAAAAAGACCTTGCGGACACATCCCCCATGAAGGGATACCCCTTTAACCCAGAGACAAGAGAGAAGTCCTAGTTTCATTTAATTCTTGATGACTGTATTTCACTGATAATTGGTCAATGCTAAAGTATAATTTCAAATTGAATAATATGTAATCACTTTTACCTTTTTCACTTTACTTTCCAATTTTTAGAAGCACCACCCATATACATAGCAGTGCATAGAGTTAAGCTGTATTTATTATTTATTTATTTATTTATTTATTTATTTATTTATTTATTTGTGTTGTTCTTGGTCATGGTGTTTGTTACACAACATAAAACAAACGAAGGCGCCATAGGTGGAGGCAGAGAGTGTGGAGGAGGCAGAAAAGGATGCTGCAGAGAAAAAAGTGTCAAGGCCACTACGGCTTTAGAGTACAGTGAAAGATACTTTTCATGGTGCATGGAAGGAAAGCCAATGTACAGTAAAAACTGGCTTATTCAAACTGATCTGACACATGTTGTGCTTTAAAAATAAGGTCCAACCCCCATCTCTCCTCAGAAATGAGCAAGCCTCCCAGGGACATCAACCAAACATGGTATAACAAGCCACAATAAGACCAGACACGGCCATCATATCAAGGCTGATCAAGGCAACTGAGTAGGAGAAAATGGCTCACACAAGTAGGCAAAAGAGTTACTGACAGCCTCTGCTCCCACTGTTAAGAATTCCACAAGAGAATAATTTCCACCTGCCAGGTCTCTGACCCCAATCGCTGGTCCTATACTTGAGATCCAGGACTCTCACAGAGATCTGCCTATCTCTGAGGGACAACTCTGAGTTTCTGCAGGCTTTATCCTTGACCCCCATCACGGGGCCTCTGCTAAAGAGGCTTCAGCTGGTGAATGCCATGTCCCAGCTACATCTACCTACTGGTGCAGAAGCATCCTGAGTATCAGCCCAGCCTTTGAACCCCATCGCCAGGCCTTGCCTAGAGGCCTTGGCTAGAGTCCTCTGCTGGAGCCTGATCTTTGACCCCCATCACTGGGCTCCTGCCTGTGGAAAGACCCCCTAGAGATCTTGGACCACCCAGACTTTGAACCTCTGAACCACCTAAGCCCACCAGGGAAGTACCATAGAGAGAGGGAGAGACTCCCACCAACACCTACTAGAAGACACTATGGGAAGACAGAAATACAAGAAACACCTAACAACAGAAAGACTAGTATAACACCACCAGATCTAGGGAATCTACACCAACTAGACCAGAACACAACAAAGCAGATGAAGCAGAAGAGAATGACTTAAAAATTATCTTAATAAAAATGATAGAGGCCCTCAAAGATGATGTGAGAAAATCCCTTAAAGAAATGGAGGAAAAAACAAAAAAAATTGGAAGAAATGAAAAAATTTCTTAAAGAAAGTACAGAAAGCCAAGAAAAATCAATCAAACAGGTGAAGGAAATGGTTCAAGACTTGAAAACTGAAATGGAGACAATAAAGAAAACACAAACTGAAGAAATGCTGGAAATAGAAAAACTGGGCAAAAGATGATGAACTACAGGCACAAGCATAACCAACAGAATTCAAGAGATGGAAGAGAGAATCTCAGGCGCGGAAAATAAAGTAGAGGATATAGATTCATCGACCAAAGAAAATTGTAAATCCAAAAAATTCTTAACACAAAACATTCAGGAAATGTGGGACACTGTGAAAAGGCCAAACCTAAGATAATAGTCATAGAGGAAGGTGAGGAAGCCCAGCTCAAAGGTGCCTAAAACATATTCAACAAAATCACTGAAGCAAACTTTCCCAATCTGAAGAAGGACATGAAAGTACAAGAAGCATACTGAACACCAAATAGACTGGACCAAAGATAAAAGAACCCTCGACATATAATAATCAAAAGACCTACCATACAGAATAAAGAAAGAATATTAAGAGTAGCGAAGGAAAAAGGACAGGTAACATATAAAGGCAGACCTTTCAAAATTACACCTGACTTCTCCATGGAAACCCTCAGGGCCAGAAGGTCCTGGATAGATGTTCTACAATACTAAAGGCCCAAGGAAGCTAGCCCAGGCTACTATACCCAGCAAAACTCCCAATCACTATAGATGGAGAAAACAAGATATTTAATGACAAAGCCAGATTTTCACAATACGTATCTATAAATCCTGCCCTACAGAAGTTTCCAACCCAAGGAAGTTAACTATGCTCACAAAGATGTAGGCAACAGATAATACCACTTCACAAGCAGGATAAATATATTCACAATACCACTGCCAACAACAAATCTAAAACAAGTAAGCATTAACAATCAATGGCCCTTACTTTCCCTCACCATTAATGGTCTTAACTCGCCTGTAAAAGGACACAGGCTAACAGAATGCATATGAAAACAGAATCCATCCTTCTGCTGCATACAAGAAACACATCTAAGCGTCAAAGATAGACATTACCTCAATGTAAAGGGCTAGGAAAAGATCTTCCAATCAAATCGACCCAAGAAGCGAGCAGGTGTGGCTATCCTAATATCTAACAAGTTAGACTTCAACCAAAATTAATCAAAAGAGATGAAGACATTCATTTCATATTCATTGCAGAAGAAATCCATCAACACAAACTCTCAATTCTGAACATCTATGCCCCAAATACAAAGGCATCCACGTTTGTAAAAGAAACACTGCTAAAACTCAAACCTCACATAAAACCTCACACACTTATAGTGGGAGACTTCAACATATCACTCTCGCTACTAGACAGGACCACCAATCAGAAACTCAACAAAGAAACAAAAGAACTAACAGAAGTTATGTCTCAACTGGGTTTACCAGACATCTATAGAACATTCCATCCAAACACTAAAGAATATAACAAACTTCAACAGATACAAAAGAATTGGAATAGTCCCCTGTTTCTTATCAGACCACCATGCTTTAAAATTGGAATTCAAGAACAACAAAAATCGCAGAAACCCTACCTACAAATTCATGGAAACTGAACAATGTGCAATTGCACCACACCTGCGTCAAAGAAGGAATAAAGAAAGAAATTAGATTAAGGACTTCCTAAAATTCAATGAGAATGAGGACACAATATACCCGAACTTATGGGGCACCTTGAAAGCAGTGTTACAAGGGAAGTTCATTGCACTGAGTGCCCATACGAAGAAAACCGAAGATAGTCACATTAGAGAATTAACAGTGCAACTGAAAGCCTTAGAACAAAAAGAAGCAAACTCACCTTGGAAGAGTAGATGCCAGAAAATAATCAATTTGAGGGCTGAAATCAATAAAATAGGAAAACAATACAATAATGAGTTGGTTTTTCGAGAAAATCAACAAGATAGACAAACCCTTATCCAAACTAATGAGAAAAGCAGAGAGAGAGAACATGCAAATTAACAAAATCAGAAACAAAAAGGGGGACATAACAACGGACACTGAGGAAATACAGACAACTTTCATGTCACACTTAGAAAACCTGCACTCCTCAAAATTTGAAAATTCAAAGGAAATGGACAAATTTCTGGATAATTATCACTTACCAAAATTAAATCAAGAACAGACAATCAACATAAATAGACCTATAACCCCCAATGAAATAGAAGCAGTCATCCAAAGCCTTCTAACCAAAAAAAAAAAAAAAAAAAAAGCCCAGAGCCAGATGGTTTCAGTGCAGAATTCTACCAGAAATTCAAGGAAGAGCTAATTCCAATACTCCTCAAATTGTTCCACACAATAGAACAGAAGGCACATTACCAAACTCTTTCTACAAGGCCACAATCACCTTGGTACTCAAGCCTCACAAAGATACAACTAAGATAGAAAAACCACAGACCAATATCCCTGATGAAGATCAAGGCAAAAATACTCAATAAAATACATATTGATCCTAGTTCCCTCTCTCTCTCTTCCGCTTTCTCTTCCTCCCTCTCTCCCTCCCTCCCATGACCTCTAACCACCCTCCCATTCCATCCCAGCTCCCCCAACTTCACAGGAATGTTGGTGTCTTCCAGGAGGGGTCAACAAAATCTGTCAAGTCATTTGGAGTAGGGACTAGGCCCTACCTCTATGTTAAGGGAGTATCCCTCCAAAGGGAATGTGCTCCCAAAGTCCTTTTGTACACCAGGGATACTTCCTGGTTCCACTGTCAGAGGTCCCTTAGACTGCCGAGGCCTTCTAATTGACACCCATATTCAGGGGATCTGAGTCAGTCCAATGCTGGATTCCATGCTATCAGTCTGGGGGTCTGTTAGCTTCCCTTTGTTCAGGTCAGCTGTCTCTGTGGGTTTCTGTAGTCTGGGCTTGTCCTGCCTCTCTGACCTGAACTCCAGTTCTGCTCGGTGTTTAGCTGTGGGTGTCTGAATTTTTCTTCCCTCAGCTATTAGATGAGGGCTCTATGAAGGTTTTTTTTTAAACATTAAAATGTGTTTAACTGACAACAGAGAAAGCTGGTAAAGAAAGGCAATTTAGAATAGAGGAGCTCCATAATCTTCTGGCATCCCTTCAATTGTTATAATTATGGATAGAGATGTACATGATAGGAACTCCAGGGATCTTCTGGATTCTTTATTTGAGGTCACAGTTGACTGCGGCCACAGTGTAACACTTGTGCTGAGTGACTCCCTGTACCAAGCAGTCATCAGCATAGGTCCCTGTGTGTTTGCATGGCAGTGGGTCAAATTGTGAATCCTTGGCAATCCTTAGTGCTACTCAATACTTCTGTCCCAATTTCTCAGTTTCAGCCATTACACAATCAGTTATATGAGAGATACACTTGGCATACCTAAAGTCCAGTATGGCTTTAATGGAAAAGTTGATGAAGCTGGTATCAATGAGGATGGGGTAAGGTGGGCCAAGTTGTGCATTATCCTGGAAGAATAAACAGGAAGGATGTTGGGGTACTTCTCTGTCCTTCAGCACACCAAGATCTTTTTTCCTTTTTTTTCCTACTTTACTTCCTTCCTGTCTTCCTTCCTTCCTTCTTTCCTTTCTTTTTGGCTTTACTCTATCTTGTCTTTAAGTCTCTTATCTCTGAGACTAAGCATTCATTTAATAGTCGCATATTTCCTTGTTTATTTTGCTTCCCCATGTTCACACTGCATGCACTCCTGTTTCTGAAAGTTATGGATTTCTAAAAAAAGTTAATATGTTTTAAAATGATAAAATAACTTTAATACAAATAATTACACTTTTTGTACAGGTAAGTATAATATACACACAGCTGAGTTTTTTGATGAAATTCTGAACATATATTCTTTTTAAACTGTCACAATGTAGTTGATGCTTGGCCAATTTTGTCTGTTTTCATTGTATCTCTCCTTGCAACCTGTGTGTGTGTGTGTGTGTGTGTGTGTGTGTGTGTGTGTGTATGTTTAAGAAATTTTAAATAACTCTTTGAAATAATAGAATATGTTTTTAAATAAAGGTCCTTTTGAAACCCTATAAGCACAACAACTAATAAAAAATACAGTAATTTAACATAATTGATTTAATGTTGTTTAAAATTTGAACTGTGTTTTCTATTTAGAAAGAACCTTTTTCAATCAATTTATTAAAAATTGAAGATGCTGGACAGATTGCACAGAGTTTAAGAGCACTGATTGCTATTCCAGAGGATCAAGGCTCAATTCCCAGCACCCACATGGCAAATCACAACTGTTTGTGATTCCAATTCCTGGGGGACTTACACCCATAGCAACACAACAATGCACATAAAAGTAGATAAATTTTCAAAATATTCATTAAAAATTGAAATACTTGGACGTGTTCCAACACCTGTAGTCCCTGCCTTTGTTAGGTGGAGGCAGGCAAGTGTGGATCCAATGTGGGCCACAAAACGACTCCCAAGAAACCCAGGAACACAAAATAAGAGCCTCTCTCAAAAAAAGATAACACATATTTAAATAAACTAACTAAACTAGAGTTTCTAGACATGATAAGGCCAATGAATTCATAAACTCATGACAACAATGGCTACTTGCAAAAAAAAACTGCACAAGATCAAGCCAGTCAACATTCATGTAGGGATGGGAAGGTTCTCATGTTCACCCAACTCTAGCTTAAGAGCCATTGGCTGTTGATTGGGGAGAAAATGTCAGTTGTATTCTAAAGTTTGATCATTGGTAGGATGTAGATTCTCCAGTGGATGGCCCCACAGCTAGGACCTAGGGCCTGATTTTTAAAGTCTTATCCGCTTTTCAACATTAACTCTTCTTGATCTCAATTCCTCTTGACAGATTCTTGCAGTTGGCTTCTTCCTCTTCTCCACTAACTGTTTTGTTTGAGGATTTGGTACTTGACTATAATGCATTTGGATCAAACCAGCACGTCACTTGTCTTTAACTTACTATATACCTCCTATTACTTTACCTTCTCAATTTCATACACTTTTATTTTTTTTAACACATTGAGTCATTGTAATAGTTGCATGGTTTTATGGACATCAACTGGAACATGTGTAACCTATCAAATAAAGAACATTGTAAACAAGATCAAGACAGTCAATATTCTAATATGAATGGAGAAAGGCTGACAAAGTTCTACCCTAGCTGAGGAGCTAGGACAGGTAATTACCATTTTTTGCCAGAAAGTTACAAAGTGTGTCCAGACTACAGTTCCTTTCACTATTAGATTTTAAGGATGTGAAATATGGATTATTTTATACTATACCTCATAAACATTTTGTATGTTTATATTAATCATCTCAGGATACAGGACAGACAGAAGAATTTTGTTTGAAAATGTGTATTAGAGTCTACATGCAATGTGTTGCTAGTGGGTTAATGAGATTTGATTATGACATAAAAACATAACTTGATAGTAAATAGGACTTGTGTTTTTTCCTAGGTGTTTTGTAATATAATAGGTAACAATACATATCTACAAAACATGTGTAAGTTCAATATCTTTTTGTCCTTATTTGACATACATTTAACTAATGGCTGATTTTTCGTTTGCTCTGTTGGACTCATTTACCTAAAAACAGAATGAAATAAAAATAAGAAAGTTCAGGATATTGGAAAAAAGCTGTTTTGACTATTGTGTTATTATAACATACAGTAAAAATTATTAATTGCTACAATGGTAATGTATTAGACTCTGTATGAGAGGTTTTTTTTTCATTGACTGATGAGATATTTAGTTAATGTGATTCTCTAGGATAAATTGAATCAGTGCTTCATTTCATTTTTTTTTTTAAGTTTGTTTAAATATACGTAATGTGTTCTGGTAGCTATAACAACCAGATTTTCTTTTAAAGCATCCTCGGCTATATCACACAACTACACAGAGCTTGGGAAATACTACTAAATATGAATCTTGTGATTATATCAGGTATAAATTTTCCTATTACAATGAGATAGACAGAAGTGTGCTATACTTTTGGAGCTAAATAGAATTCACATTTCACTATTGTCATCGCATTTCATATTATAGTGTTTTTTTCTCAGAAATGGAGCTTTGTGAGTATGTAGTAAGAAAGAAAAGATTAATGAAAGCAACATAATCTTAAATCTATTTTAATTTTATGATACTTATTTCTGATACTGGGTTCTATTGAGAGAAGTTTATCAAGCTTTGACACGAAGTCAAGAAATTATATGTAAAGTCTATAGATTCAAATAGTATGAATGTGTGAGCACATAACATCTGCTCCTGACAGTATAAGTTTATGGCCACTTCAAAATTCAAAATATCTGGTATCTGATTTCAAGTTTTTGAAAGTCTTTGTATTGTCAGCACTGTGTATCAATCTAGAAACTTCTGTGAGTTTCAAGACAATTTATCTGTGTAGCTGCTTTAAAAAGTCACACTTATATTTCTACTATATAGTAGCACA
Source organism: Cricetiscus sungorus (assembly GCA_030556225.1). Classification (NCBI taxonomy): domain Eukaryota; kingdom Metazoa; phylum Chordata; class Mammalia; order Rodentia; family Cricetidae; genus Cricetiscus; species Cricetiscus sungorus. The sequence goes on from JANBXA010000141.1 coordinate 22,164,280, forward strand.
TACTATTAATATCACAAAAGGAATAATGGAAGTACATTCACCAAAGATTGGCTCAAAGCAGTCCTATGTTCAGCATACAGAGATCTCTGTTACATTATCTCAGGCCTATTGACCAAACATAAGCGTAAAGCTCATCTGCTTAAAGTAAACATCACCCCAAAACTCAGTGCACACATCTCTCCTCAATAGATGGCCTGTCCCAATATTCTGACACCTCCTGGGGTCTCTAGTATAATTTTTACTTCGTTTACGTAGCTGTACAAATATCCAACAAGTAGCTGAATTCAGTGAATCTGAACCTCAACAGCTTGCTTGAACCTAAGTTCCAGCTTTGGTGATTCTGCAGTTCACAGAAACTTAATGCTTATAAGCCTGACTCCCTTGGACCTTGTTGATTACTGAGCTGCAGACTCTCTTCATATTTGAATATATATATATACTTTTTATATTCCCTCCTAAATTAGTTCTTTTAGAAATGGTTTCACTGAATGTTTCTATAGACAGGGTCTTAATTTCAAACCACTTTTGTTATTGCCCTAGTGAAAAGCTTATGATTTCTCTTTAATGGCACATTTGTTTTTAACAATTACATTCATCCTGCTTATACTTACTCTCTCTGCAGTTTAAGTGGATCCAAATTCCTTTCCTCTTCAATTGCATAGTTTTAAAGAGCTTTCAATACATTTCTTGTAATTTCTCTGTAAATCTGGTCAGATGCAGTGAGCAGCAAACATGCCACAGCCTAGATGCTATGGCATCTTGAAATTTCTGCTGGAGTAATTAACCCATTACTCCAATTCGACATCACTCAGATTTTCAATATACCAACTATAAACAAATTAATTGTTATAATCCATCATGAATAACCTATAGCTTAAATCTTAATAGAATCTTTACCTCTTCTGAAACCTCAGGAACTAGTTTTTACATGTTTCTCTCAGCATGCTTGGTTTCAGAATTACCACCAGAATGGTTATAAGGTATAATTATAATGCTGTGAAATTTCTTTCATTTACACTTTCCAACTCTTTCTCATTTTATCTACTGTCCACCTTCAAATGATTACGAATTACATAGTTAGATTTAATACAACAGTGGATCTACTTCTGGTACTTATTTTATATATTTCTTTTTTATTTTCTTGTTTCTAGGACCAAATACCTTACATAATCAAGAATTTATTTCTTCTCAGAGTTTGAAAGAGTATGATGGTCCATTATGTTTGGGGTATATGGCAGGAATCAATTCATGGTGGCAGGAGCCCCCTGCATGATTTATTTCAGTGAAAGGGACTAAGAAACATAGAGAGTTTGGGCTAGAATTGAGTTTAGGCTGTAACTCTTAAGGCCCTTGCCTATTAACTCATTTATGGCTTAGTCTAGCCTCATTATGATTTCAAAACATCTCAAGACAGCACTAACAAGTGAGGACCCATGAACTAGTTGTCACATTTCACATTTAAACTGTGGGGGACATGGAAGGATGCGAGGGAGAGGGAACTAGGATCTGTATGTAAAATACGAAAAGATACATAACAATATATAATAGAATCAGAGATTGGAGTCTTTGCCTAGTCTCATAGAAGTTCAATATCTAGTTTACTTCCTGTTCATTACTCATTGTTAAAGATAAGTTATTTTGATGGCATTATGGAGTCATATTGAGAAAAGGACAGATATTGGGAGATTTTATACTGTGGTTATTACAACAATTAGGCAGAAAAATATTTTTAATTAGACTATTTGAAAGTAGGAAATACATATTTATCATTATATAATATTATATGTAGTAAGTTTTATAAAATTTTATATGTTATACTATATGATTAGTCTTGGTACCATATTAGATGTGGTCAGATTATGATAGAAGTAAAAAGTAGCATACAGAATGAATGAATAAGATCTAGGTACAAGCTGAGAATATCTTTAGCACTTCTTTTGACCAACAGTATGGATAGTGATGATAATTTATCAACTGAACCAAATATGTTAACATTAAGAGATACTTTCTGATTCATTTGTGATTCCTATGATGTTCTGGGATCATAAGCCAATAAGTCCTATATTTCTCCTGGAAAGCAGATGAAAAATGTGGATAGAAGAGGCTGTTCTGGTGCTAGTAACTAAAGCCTCTAGCAAAAACAGACCCCCCCAATCCCCAAACCAATAAATCTTACACCTAGTCAGATTTAGTAAATATCTCACCAACAATAACTCTTGGGAGTAATAGCAATAATGTGCATTAAACTTTTTCTCTGACATCATCATGTGTTAGCATTTTTTTAAATCACAGTCAAAAGTTTCTCCTTGTGGAAATTTCAGTAAGCCATGGACTTGATGAAATTATATATTATGTCTTCATATTTATCCTAGCTAGAGTGAGACTACCACAGAATAATAAAATCGCCTGGTTGACGACTCCTTAGCATATGATTTTTCAAACACTTTGGATTGAGCATGTTTGAAGTATATGTCAAAGGTTATTAGGTCAACAGGACCTACTCATAGTTTAGATTTAATTTTGTTATTGCTCCATTCTTTTATACCATAGCACCAAATGCATTTATTAATTAAATGTCTCTCTATGATCAGAGAAGTCTTTAAAAACAACAGAGGAAAAAGTCATGTTGCCATTCATAGTTATAGAATGTGCTAACTTATTTTAGTATCAAGCGGTTGGTGTGCAAAGCCTGTATTGCTGAATGCAATTGACCTAGTTATCATTACTTAAGAGTTTATTTCAAACATTTGTCTATGAAAATGCACATACTTTAAGAAAAATTCTGTGCTACATATATATGTAAGAAAACAAAATTGGAAAAAATATCTTTTACTTCAAAAATATTATCTTAAGGTCTTCAAATCAACACAGTTCTGGAAAAGAAAACAATTGTAATCTGTAGCTGGTTTCTTCATGTATGGATTTATTCTTTAGAGTTTGCTTTTACTATTATATGTTTTCTGATTAGCAAAATATTATGCTAATTAATGTTATAAAAATATATTTTATAGGTGTGAGAAAGATTGCTCTCTAAAATTAAGATTATTTTTTTAACATAATCAGATACTAATGTCACATTCTCTATGGTCTGTCAAAAGATAGGCATTCTGCATTTTGGGAACATAAAATTGGTCTCACAGTATAAATAAACCACCATAGGTCAGAGTATATGATCATATGTTTTCTACTGCTATAGGTTCATTGGCCCATAAAATAAAAGGAGGGAGAGTGATACCAGGCCTCTAATCCCTGGTTCCTATTTGTCTTTACACAAACATAACATTTTTGAGAATTCTTAAGTATTATTACCCTGGATGTTTTTCTTTCCCAACAGTAAAACTTTTAGAAATACATATATAACTTTAGTAATTAGATCCATACCAAAAAAAGCAGAAAGAGTGAGAGAGAGTGTGTGTGTGTGTGTGTGTGGAGAGAGAGAGAGAGAGAGAGAGAGAGAGAGAGAGAGAGAGAGAGAGAGAGGCAGAGAGAGGGAGAGGGAGAGGAAGAGAGGAAACAAATTTAGTTCTTCCCAAGAACTGCTTCCCTGAAATGCTAAAATATTCTGTTAGAACTATGTACCTTTCAGTTGAAAATGAAAGGCACTTTTCTCATCAAATTTGTTTTCAGAGAAAGTCTCTTTCTCATGGTTAATAGGATGCTAAGGGGGTTTGGAGACCAAATGGGAATTCTTAGCATATTTCTAGCCATTCAGCCCAGTACAGACAAGGAAGAGAGCAATGAACATTTAAATGCAGGCTTGTTGACCACTAACGTGATATTCCCCTGCCCCCTGCTCTTTAAAGCTCTTTTTTAAAATTATAATCCTATGGCATTTTTTTCCTTCCCATTCCTCTCTTCAAGAACTCCCTTATACACCTATACTCCTTCAGATTGATGACCTATTTTTAAAGTACTAAATGATATTGCATACATATTTGTATATATGTATGTATTTCTGTACATAACCTGCTCAGTGTGTAGAGTGTTATTTGTATGCATGATTTCAGGGCTAACCATTTGTCACTGGACAGAGACTGAGCTCTTACCTTGGAAAGACCACTCCTCTATTCATGAGTACAAAGAAAATGAACCAAAGGCCTGCATGAGTTCGTTTTGGAGATTTGTAATTTCTCTGGGTTAGAAAAAGATTTATAATTATCACATAACGATGATTGTTTGTTTATCCATCCATTTGTTTCTGAGGCAAGGTTTTACTCTGTAGCCTGCAGTGGATTAGAATATAACCCTCCATATAGCTCAGAATGGCTTCATGCTATGCCAATACTCTCGTGTCAGGTTCCCAAGTGCTCTAAGTGCAGATATGTGTCACCGCATAGGAAATATTTTGAGATACCCTTTTTATATAAAGTACTGAATCTAATTTGTGGAATCTCTTCTGGGTTGTTTTTTGAAAGAACATGAAAAGCTCTAAAACATGATCTAGTTGAGATCAAGAAAGACAGCTCAATTATTGTAGGAGGTACCCTTATTGCAGAGATTTGTTGCAAAAAAAAAATAAATGTTACCTATTTTGCAATCTATTGCACTGTAAAATGTCAAATTGGCATTACTCTTCAGTGTCTGAGATCTTTGCCTACATTCTTCCAGTAAAAACCCAATGCTCTTAATTGGCTTTTGTTCAAACTTCACTACTAAATCCACATTCTTCACTATCTACACCAATTAAAATACTGAAGAAACTACTCCAGACTGTTCATGTAGTTTTATCTCAGTCTACTGTATTTCTTCAGAAAGTGAAGGCTGTGTCTTTACCAACACCCCATAGTATTTCACTTAACAGTTATGGTAGAAATGGAAGATGATGAGCAGTTGAAGGGCAGAGAAAAGCTGAGAGATTTTCATTATTTCTCTCAACGTGTGTTTTACTAGGGGAATATGAACATATGCTATGGTTAGGTAAAGTAAGCAGGAAACCAGAGTGAGATGCTTCTTAAGGTGGGAGGAAAAATGGAAACCTACGAGTAAGGGTCAAGCATTAACTTCTGCAACTCTTGAAGAAATTTTTTCCACATTTATAGAAATATGGTTTGGTGAAGATAGAAAAAAAAATGTAAAGTTGGAACCTGTTACTGAAGTGAATATATCATGCTTACTGTCTACTTAATGAAGGAGAAAGGTTCATGCACATCCTCATGGAAGTCTGCTCTCTAGGGAGCAAAAAGGGGATGGATGGAGATTGGGGGGACAGGGGAGGGTGAGGGAATTAGGGTAGACAAGTAAAACAAGCTTGTTTCAAATTTAAATTAAAAATTATCAATAAAATGCCTTTGAATGAAAATAAAAAGTATTAGTGCTTCATACAATAAGAACTGTGATTATTTACTAAATGAATGTTCGAGGAATATAAATAAGACCAGCCCATAAGACTGGCTTGAGCCAGTTTCTTCTAGCTAAGCTATTCTTAGGTTGTAATTAGTTGCCTTGAAAGGGATTTAATTTCATCCAGCCATTAAATAGCCCCATTTAGTAAATTATTATATCAAGCATATTATTTGCTAAAACACAAAAACAGTAGCATTTTAACGAATTACCAGTCCTAAGGAACAACTTACATTTTGCTTAAATGTAATGATAGCATCAGACACAGCTCCATTAGAGTATATTACTATCAGAAAAGCTGCAGGGTCTTTTATAAGTCTAAAAATTAAAGACAAATTAATCTGTACTCACATTGTGTTATCAAAGCTTTGTAGATGAAGCTTATTTGAAAATTGGTTGACCGTGTGAACATTCAGTACTTATGCATAATGAGGTAGAAAGGGAAGAGATGAGGGTAAATGAGGATGAAGCAAACGGAGACCAGGGATATATGTACAAAGTTTAACAGGAACTTCTAGGACAGCTCAGGAAGTAAGTGTTTGTCACACTCAATTAAACTGTGACATACAGACCAGAGTTCAATCCCAAAACTCATCTAAAAATGAAAGTAGTCATAATCCTAGCACTGGAGAAGCAGACAGGAGGATCCCTGAGTTCTCTGGCCAAGCACTGTATCCTAATTAGTGAGCTTCAGATCCCAATGAGAGATTCTACTTCATAAACCAAAGTGGACCTTGTCTGAGGAATGACATCTGATATTAACCTCTTTCCTCCATAGGCAGACACACACAGACTTTTATACCTTCACACTCATGGACACCTCCACGCACAGTCTAACATGCTAACATGTAAACATACACACACACACACACACACACACACACACAAACCATTCAATAAAGATCCAAATAATTTAGTGTTTATTCAAAATTCCTTAAGTTCTTCTATGTATAATTTTACATCGTCACATCGTCTAGGGTATATGCATGCCATTTCATAATTGAAAATAAATTAAAGAAGTTGAAAATTTTACTTGCTGCTTTGAGGAATGAGGTAATTAATTTTAAACTAAGCCTTTAGGCCCAAAATTTCATCATAAAAAAACCAAGTTCTGTTTCTGCCAAAGACTTAATTAGCCATATGCTGAAGAATACAAGTGCACTATACATGCTTCATGCTATGCATAATAGAGAAATGATTTGCCATTATGGACACATCTTTCCGACTCTATCTAGATCAGCAGTTCACAACCTATAAGTCATGAGCCCTTTGGGGTCACAGATACCAGATATTTTACATATCAAATATTTACATTATGATTCATAATGGTAGCAAAATTACAGTTATGAAGTAGCAATGAAAATAATTTTATGGTTTGGGGTCACAACAACATAAAGAACTGTATGAAAGGATCATAGAGTTAGGGAGGTTGAGAAGTACTGCCCTATATCAACACTGATAGCCAAAAATTTCCATTGTTAAATATGTAGGAAAGACTCCCTATCCACCTCATGTTCACAAGGAATACTCTGTAACATAAAAATGATCATTACAACCTTTCCTCCAAGTTCCAGAAAGTCTATTTTGTGGGTTGTTAGCATTTCAATAGGGGGGATACATCTTCCTCAACTTCATGATGATCAAAACTTTAATAGGTACAAAGTGACCCAACCCAACTCTGTAATCTTATATGTATCCTTGGGAAGAATGCTGTCACTATGATATGGATGTTCCTATTACTGAAATGACTTTAATATTAAGAAGAGCCATGAAAGACTTCCAAGAGAGTTTTCAGAGAGATTGGTGTCTTCCAATTGAAAGGTGGTCTGTACATAGCAGCAAAGGTGAAGCAGGGAGAGATGTCAGTCTGAAGAGAGAAGTTCAATGGATGGAATTGTAAGTCCTAGGTGTTGGTATGTATGGCTGCGGTGTATAGATCACTCATCAATGCAGTTGTCTACTACAGAGTTCAGTGGGACCTAAGCAGAGGAATTGCATGGCATGCTGTACAGGTTAAACTTGTACACTATTGAATAAGGAAATCATCAAAAAGCTTTAAGCTCTTTGGACATATGAGTGACAAGATTGGACAAGCTGCTGTGAGAGGCTGGGAAATGGTCCAGGTGATAGATAATTAGACTGGTGAACTGGGCAAGCAAATTAATTTATTAATATTTAGTTCTAAATGCTTCAGGTTTTTTCCTTGTAATTTCATGCAAGGAACTTTAATAAGAACATTGGAAAATAAATGAGCATTTAATATGTAGTTATTTGAATTATATACTCTTAAACTCCAGTGGCGTTAGGATTTCAAAATTATAATACTGTCTGGGTGCTTGGAATAAAACAAATTATTATTATAAAAGCAAATCAAAAATCACTACTTTCAACCAAATAAAGCAACATTTCCCCAGAATTGACATTTATGAATGATAAGCTGATCAGCATTTGAAAATTACATGAGACTATTTCTATAATGAGTTTCAAAGCATTTTCTCATATTTATTTCCTTGAATATTCAAGATCATTAGGAAATGTATACTTTGAAATGTAGAGAAGATTAATTTATAAAACTAAAAGTAAACATAATGACTAATTTAAGTGCTTAATAGAGCATAAACAAAAACAGAATTCTGAGAAAACCCAGTAAAGTACTTTCTTGATTTTGTTTTTCAGCTTTGTTTGCTGCCAGCCTTAAGTGCTCTCTAAAGAATGAAATTGTATATTCTTAGGACTATGGATGTCTGTTTGAGTCACTGAGACTTTCCAGGGTTGTGTTTCAACAATAAGTCATTTCAAAAATGTTTGAATTTGCACATAAAACACAAAAGTAGAAATTTGTCTTTAATGCTTGCTTGGTACTAATTCTAACTAGAAGATGTTTGTTGCTAGATGATTTGGAGAATATGCTCTGAAAACAATGTAGGAGACAACAAGTCTTTATAATTCCTCTTAGAGGACACAATGTGAATATAGTTCTCATATTATTTTAAATACATTTTTGGGGGTTGGAACATCTTATCTATGTTGACTTGTCAGTTTTCTGCTACCATTACAAAGACAAAATCGGTGCATATCTGTTTTTCTGGATATCCCTGATGCTTGTTAGAGACTCCTCCCTTTCTCTCAAATGATACACATGTACTAAAAGAAGATAAATAATATTTAATTTGCAAAAGGTATTAAAATAAAGCCAAGATGTTTCTTCATGGATTATTTTGAAAAACAGTAAGACATCAATCAGGTTGAAATTTTAACCATCCAGAAACAATGAAATTATGTTGTTATAGAAAAATGTGTAGAACTAGAAATTGTCATGTTAAGTGAAATAAGTGAGTCTCAGAATGAGAAATATTGCATGCTTTTTCTGGATTCTCAATTTAAAATCATATATGTATAATTTCAGAGATTGAACTCCTCTATAATTGATATGGTTTATTAAATTATATAATATATTGTCTAGTATGTTAAAATAATGTATGTATTATGTTTGTCCATGAGAAGAAAGTAGAAGGTAATACATTTTGGACCAGTGAAGGGAGAAAAAGAGCAAAATACTAGGAGAAAAAATAAAAACAAAATACAGTCATAAAGACTCCCATAATTTTATTTTATACTTCTAATATATATTTATTACAATTTAAAATAAATAACATTGGTTGTTTTGTCCTAGTGGTAGTAAGGTGTGTTGTCTCTGACTGAGGTTGTCTAGACATTGTCTGAAAGTAATTTAGTTTCATATGACAAAAGAAATGTTGTCAACCCAGAAACTAACAGGTGTGAGGCAAATCATGATCAGGGCAGTACATAGTAGCCTGCTCAGTGATGCCACCTAGCTGTCTTAGTTAGGACTTCTATTGCTGTAAAGACCATGACCACTGAAACTCTTATAAAGGAAAAAATTTAATTGTGATGGCTTACATTTTCAGAGGTTTAGTTCATTACCATCATTGTGTAACATGGTGGTGTGCCGGCAGACATGGTGGTAGAAAAATAGTCAGTTGTCCTACATCTTGGCTTGCAGGCAACAGAGTCATCTGAAACACTGGGTGTGGGTTAAGCATATATAAAACCTCAAAGACTGCTTCCACAGGGACACACTTCCTTCAATATCATACCCAAAGAAGTTCACACTCTCTAATAGTGCCACTCCTTTTGAGGGCCATTTTCTTTCAAACCAAACATCAACTAAGTTAGGTGTAATAGCAGCGAGCTGAGAAACTTCATTTCTAAAAAAAGAAGGAAAGAAAGAAAGAAAAGTTCTTGAGAATTCAGACTAAACTATGCACAGAAACTGGTTTAGTTTGTCTTATTCATTGCTTGTTACTGTTACGGTAGGTTCCTCCCCGCTGGCCTCCCGGGCCTGCCGCCATGGTCCTGCAACCACGTGTGCCCCAAATAACACTCAGAGACTCTGTATTTGATACAATCCTGTGGGCCCATTACCATTATTGTTTATGGGCTAGCTCTGTCTTAATTATTAACCCATTTCTACTTATCTAAGTATTTCCACGTGGTCGTCTTATCGGGGACCCGCGGCGGGTGTCCTCCTTCCTCCCAGGCTACATCTCAACTCCTACTACTTCCTCTCTCCTCCTCCTGGTCTCCTAGCCCCGCCTATCTTGTTATCTCATTGGCCACAGTGCTTTATTAACCAGTATGAGAAACATATATACAGAATAACATCTCCCATCATATTACCATGTAAGGGGTGCACTAGAGAGTGTAACTTAGGAGTATGTGAGAGAAGTTGATATTGAATTTAGACTATAATCAAAAGAAAGGCATTAACTAGAAAAATATCTGTATATCTAATTAGCTATTTGAAGAAGATATTGAAATTGTCTAAAATAGTAAAGGATTATAATGGCATATTAACTATTAATGATTAGTTCATCCATTTGTTTTCTACTATATCATCATACAAAAGGAAACAATAGAATTTTTAATGTTACAAGGCCCAAATGAGAAAAATAGGATAAGAAGAGAGATGCAGGTGAGCATACAAGACCTTATAAGGGTATCCTGAGCTTGCTCAGTAGCCTTTATTTCAAGACTGCTGATGCTAATGGTTGTGGAAGTAGAAGTGGAGATGGGGCTGAATACTTGAGTATTTGTGCAGACCATTAAAAAGGAGCCAGTCAATTCATTCTTTTTTCACTTAGAAAATCTGGGGAAGTCCACTGTTCAGGGTTAATGTAAACCCTTGCCTTTTCTGAAGGACATAGGCAATATAATGAAGAAGAGAGGAGCAAATGGATTTCCATATTCCTCAATCTGAGACCTCTCCCTCTCATTTCTTTCTCTGACCTCCTAGCAGAGCTGTTGTATATTTAGAATGTGAAAGTCATAGTTGGCCATTTGTGCCATGTGATTTGTACTTGTATGAGGAATCAGGAGCTACTGTAGAATTCCCCACTAAAATATAATTGGAAATATGGCAAGATCAGAGCTCAAGAGATTTTCTAATTTTGAGGCATGTATAAAATAGGTGAAACCCTCATTTTAACATAAGAAATAATGGTTTGCTTTCATAGTCCATTTTATTAAAACTTGAGAAATAATCCAGGCATGGCAGCACATTCCTTTATTTTTAGCACTCTGGGTAGGCAGAGGCAGATGGATCTCTATGAGTTCCAGGACTGACTGGTCTCTATAGTGAGTGTCAGGCTAGCTAATGCTAGACTGCTGAGACTCTATTTCAAACTCAATAACAAAAATTCAAACTAAGAAGCTTAAGAAAAAAAAAGGGTCCTTCCCTGTTTTTTTAGTGTCCATTGTGTGTTAATCCTATTTTAGGCATTATTATCCTGAACAGTTCATGTTAATAAATAAAGAGTTCTAAGTTAAGTTTTCCTTTTTTTTTTCATTCTGTTTTATGTTGCAGGTTTTTTTTTAACCACAGAGGCATTATATAAACTAGTCAAATACAATACCACTGGCCGATGCCCACAGCCTATCAGTTGTCTTTTAACCACTTTACAATATAAGGTACCATGAGTCTATCGAGATTCAGATGTATGCAGTGTTTACCTTCTGAAGCTCAGTGGTTGGGACAGGGATGGAATTCCAAAGTTTCTGTGTATGTATATGTGTATCTGTGCTTTACAGTTGATTTCTACTGTAAAAACCAGTAAGTCATCTTTTTAAATTAAATTCTCAAGTTTTGTATTCCTTGAGCAAGTTGCTGCAAAGTAAAATAAACATGAAAAGCTCCAGGAATGACTGTTTCTAGCCTCAGAGCTAGGATGCTAGAAACATTTCAGCCTACTGTGTTAAGTATAAGTCTCTCACACATATCCACAGACACCTAGATGCATGGTCTCATGTCATGTTGTACCTCCCACACATGTCTGACAGCTGAAATCATAGTTGCATGGTGCCAGTGCAGGGCTCATTTTAGTGTAGCAAGTATGTTTTCCTCCAGCCCGCCTGGTCCCATTCATTGTTCCTTTCCGCCGGCTGTCCTGTCCCACCACCACGCGAGCCCCAAATAACACTCAGAGACTCTGTATTTGATACAATCCTATTGGCCAGTTACTATAATTGTTTATGGGCTAGCTCTGTCTTAATTATTAACCCATTTCTACTTATCTAAATATTTCCACGTGGTCATCTTGTCCGAGCATGGTAGGCCAGCATCTTGATTTCTCTTGGCCCTACATGCTGACTCCTCCTAACTACTTCCTCTTTCCTCCTTGTCTCCTAGCCCCATCTATCTTGCTTTCTCATTGGCCACAGTGCTTTATTAATTAACCAGTATGAGAAACAATTTTACAGAATAACATCTCCCATCATTTTAGTGTTCAACCATGAACATTATTCATCTTTGAGATTATCTTAGATGCCTTCGGGAAGTAAGAGATCACATATTATAATCACATTATCTGCAAAATTTGGGCATATATGTATATATATATAAATATATATATTTATAGTATATATTATATATTTATATTACATACATAATTTTGATATATTTATATTATATATATATATTTATATATATATACTATATATATATTTATAAATAATATATCTACTCATTCTATTAGGGTTTTTTTTGAGAATATTGAGTCTAATACAAAGGATGGAAGATGTAGAAGGTACTGTGATTCCCTATTATACCCATGTGTGGAAAGCCCCCAGTACTGATCACGACTAGACAATGAACTTCATATTTTATTGACATATGATGCAAATTTAACTCCATATTTAAATTTTCAACTAATTCCCATACTTCTATAAAGAGTTTTTATTTTTTTCCCAAAGAGCAATATGTTGTACTTGAAACTAATGCATTTTTTCTAGCAAACTAAAACTTATAGCATTATCACATATTTAAAAACCTATCATAACAGTATCTTTTTTTCATAGCCAGGTGAGAGAAATAAGTGCAACAAATTGAACAGGAATAAAAAGAGAGGAATTGGTCTCATGAGAAGATAAAGAAAAAGGAAACATCAGTATAGAATGAAGAACAAGAGATTCTTAATACATAGGCAATTTTGATACAGTTTATGTTCTTATTCAATCACTTGTCAACTTTTAATAATTATTTGTCTAGGGACTATCCTAGAGAATCAGTATGCAATCTGTGAATTCTTCTCCTAGACAAATGTGTTGTTTTCAGGGAACAACAATGTATTAATCTAGTGTAATGAGATTTCTCTGGTGATATTGCTTATCAAAGTCTGAAAACCTAGGCTCAATCCTGAGACTCACGTGGTAGAAGACTGACCCATACAATACAAGTTGTCTTCTGACTGGTCATGTTTCCTGATATTCTCTCTCTCTCTCTCTCTCTCTCTCTCTCTCTCTCTCTCTCTCTCTCTCTCTCTCTCTCTCTCTCTCACATACATACATACATACATACATACATACATACATACATACATACACACACACACACAATTTAAATTTCTGTTCTAAAGCAAAACATGAAGATAGAGAAATTATGTAGATGACCATCAGATGGGCTGAGTTTTGCCTCTGGTAAGTGTTTGTTAGACAGAAAATATTATGCTAGTTTATTAGAGGGAGAGAAGATGGTGGCCATCATTACAGAGATTTGAAAGAACTAAAGAACCAGACAATTTAAAAAACTAAGAGAAGTTTCAGGGCATTTTCCTTAGATATATTTTCATGAGGTGAAATTTATTGACACTAGATAGGACCTGAGAACAGGAGGGAGATTGCCATGGCTAATATGGGTGAGGTTAAGGAGTTTGTTGAGTTTGTCTTGTGAGTTTATTGATTGATGTCACCAGTGTACTTCTTAAGTCTTCCTGTTCACTGGTGTAATCAAACAATTGGAATGACACTGCCTGTTTTGCTCTCCACTCAATGTTTGGTAGGTTTAGTTGAGGCCTCTAGTTCAGTGTTCATGTAGCTTTCTTACTGATTGTGATTCCTTTATAGTTTGATGTGTTTCTCTTGGGAAGATTTAATGTGATTGTTGTAATACAGTATAAGAAAGAGAACCATATTATATCATAAATCTAGCTATTTTGTGCCATTAGTGAATGGAGAGGTAGTTTAATATACATTCACTAAAGATATTTATTCATAGTGATTAAACAAAGTATTCATGAAGCATGCATTTGTATTCAATTGTTTGTCAATCTCATTTTGCATCATTGTCAGAATTGATTTTGGTTGAACATTATCTGAGATTAAAGTTGTTGCTCAAAAAGGATGAACAAGTTGAGAACATTTTCATTTGTTTTATTTTACAGTGAGAACAGGAATGTGTCTATTGAATTTTTCTCTTGTAGTTTCCATATGATACTTGCTCTTTTAAAGGCAGTAAAGAAATGTAGTTCACATCAGTTGTCTTTTTTTTTCTTTTAAGTTATAAGATGTTTGCAGGGTGACTCGGTGACATATGATTCATGAAATCACCTGTGATTCCTTATAGTACAAGAATACCCATATTCTATAATATATTACTATTGCGGTTTAATAAGGATCAGGATAAACAATTAGGCTGAATAGATGTTTATTCAGGGAGAAATAACTCACAACATAGGCAGATGAACATGTCTGGTTCCACAGGATCCTAACCCTTCCAGCATCCACCAGCAAGAGAGAGTCTCTGACCTCCTCCTCAGCCTTTTCCCCCACGTCAAGTCCAGCCCTGTCTCCATCCACAATGGGCGTGGTCTAAGCCACAGGTGTATATATCACTACATATTACTTTACAGAAGACAAAATGTGAGAAGGATTTTACAGTTGACTCTAACATCACACTTTTTGTGTGCTTAAAATTTACAGCAGGTAGATAAATTGCCTTTCATTTCCATTTGAACTGATTTTAATAGCTTAAGCTAAATTACACACAGATGCACATACATGCACACTCCTGTATGTGTGTTCTAGAAGTCTAATATGTTAGATATATTCATAGAATCAGCTTACTTCATATACTTATTATTATCAATCTAATATTAAATGCATATTATGACCACATTTATTTGGCATTTTAGAAATGCAGTTTAATTTCACTCAGAACAAAGCAATAAGGAATTCAGAAAATATAATACCATATATATATATATATATATATATATATATATATATATATATATGCAAAATCCATTATACTGCTGGAGGTTTCATATTTCTAAAATGCTAACAGTAAGTATTGTGGGGTCAGGGACTAAGCAGTGAGTGAAAGTCAGAACTCAAAATGAGGTGTCTTTTCTGTTTAACACTGGGCACCCGTAGAAACTGATAATGTTTGATTAATGAACGGCAGCCTTTCAGCAGCAAAAACATCTGCAAGAAGTGATTTATTATTTCAAAGGTATCGGAAGCGTGTGGCATCTTGCCGATTTAAGTGTGTGTGCCTGAATAAAATAAATGAGATGCAACATGTGAAAAATGAAAACACATTACTTGTAAAGTATGTGTCACAAGCAGGGTATTTTTGTTCAAGTACACTTTGTCATGGGGACGTTTAATGCCGTTCTGAATACAAATCATTTAGCTGGTTCATAAAATCTCCTCAGTTGGAATTCTTGCATCTATCATAGAAGACACAAATGAGGGTTAAACTTAATGTGCTGTAACATTCCTTAAATGTTCAAATCTTGTGTCATATACCACTATTAAAACTGCACATATGTTTTATGTATAAAGATGACTTCATTGTAGCTACTTAAAACAACAGTGCCTGAGTAGAAAAGAGTTTGAGGTCTTAATTGAACAGTCATTATCTTATACTCAGAAATGAAGCTTTTCTTGCAACTATTATGGTCTGGTGTTTAAATAATCTATCATTTTGAGACTGAACACACTTTAATTGGGTGACATGTTATATGATAAATAATAAAATTTTAAGTATTACTATTCAAGATTATATTCTACAATGGAGTATTTTTGTTGCTTAGGTAAAGTCATATTATTTATTAATATAATTACCTTCTACATCACATACACTAATCATATCTATGATCCTTTCAATGTATGAGAATCTTAGTAATGATTGTAATAGAAATGAAAAACAATATAAAAATGAAACTGGAGCAAACAGGTAGAAATATTATGCCACAGAGTTTACTAATCCCTTCTTTTCTGGTTTCTAAATGGTATCTGCTAATTTAACTAGCCCCTAAAAGTTGGATGTTGTAGCTATGAGTCAGCCACTCTTTAGAACTATTATGAAAATTAATCACCATCATAAGCAAACTGAATTCTATAAAGGAAGAGTTATCTTTTAATTATGAAGCTATATAATTGCCTATGCAATTGTAAATCAGAAACTCAATTAGGATAAGTTGTATGCATGCCTGTTAACTATTGCAGACTTAGGACAGAGAATAAGTAAATCCTCATTAAATATTTTGTTCTATGGTTGAATAAATTAAACATTTAACAAGGAGATAGAATTCACAATTATAGTCATTCACCTAATAATCTTGTGGAACTATGCCATACCAGGCCTTAAGCCATATATGGTAATTGAATATATTCAATGGCCAAGGGAGTAGACATATTCCTTGTAAACACTGATGCTTCTATGCTGGTGGTGAACTAAGTACATGACATCCTT
Organism: Cricetiscus sungorus; assembly: GCA_030556225.1. Classification (NCBI taxonomy): domain Eukaryota; kingdom Metazoa; phylum Chordata; class Mammalia; order Rodentia; family Cricetidae; genus Cricetiscus; species Cricetiscus sungorus. Next base: position 22,180,676 of record JANBXA010000141.1, read on the forward strand.
AACATGAAACACATTGAAAAGATGTTTAAAAAATAGGAAGTATAAATTTAGGGGCTTTGAGTCTACTTTTCAAGGGCGCCTCTCCTGAGTGAAGACAAAGCCTTTAAGCTGGGCTTGGGGAGAACAAGAAGACAAAGTGCCCAGGCAGGAGGTCCTAGTTAGACTTGCAAGCTAATGATTGTATTTGCATTCTAAAGAAGACACTGTCAGCTTCTGAGACTGAAGCAGGGTAATGGGAAGCACTGGAAGAGGCACTAGCAAAGAGGTGCCCAGTAAGATCCATAGGTGCCAGCACTGGCTGTGCAGTACTCTTCACAGCAGATCTCTTCTGGTTTGATGACCTGGCCTTTCTCTACCCTCCCGTTTTTTCCATTCCCAGAGACTGGAACAAACATGAGAGGTCTTTCATCATTATTTTTGAGAAACTGTTACCCCCAGCTTTTAATAGTGTGTGTGTGTGTGTGTGTGTGTGTGTGTGTGCGCACCTATTTACATGTGCATACATCTGGAGGTCAGAAAACAATTTATGAGTCAGTTCCTCCTATCATGTGAGTCCTGGACTCAGCCACCCAGTTTAACTTGTTGAGCCATCTCAACCACCCTCAATCCATTTCAAACATTTAATGTGAATTATTGATTATATAAAATAAATGTATTTGTTTGGCAATAAGGCAATTCAAATGATCTTTAGATTCCATAGCAATGTCACTACCTTAATTTCACTTCTCCTTTCCCAAATAAATAGTATAGAATTAATTGAAATTTGTATAGACTTGAATATATTCATTGTTATTTTCAGCCACAGAATTACTCAAACACAGGAAAATGAATATATTTTAAACAACTTATTCATATAGAAAGTCATAACTAGAACAAGAAGTGTTATGATAATAGATTCATACAAATAATTTCTACAACTGCTCTATTTTCTAAAATGTCCAGCTGCACTATCAAGGATATTTTCTTCATCTTTTGTGCTAGCAGATAAATCCAGTTTTTAAGTGAAAATACTGATCATCTTGAGAACTCTTTACAGAGCAAAAAGTCTTGGTTAAATAGACTTTTTAGTGGAGCTATTTGCACCTCTAGGCAGAATAATTACAGTTCCAATTAATTAAAGACTAAAAATTACTTCCTCAATTAAGATGGAATATGTAGGCAAACATAACATAAACCTACATTTAAGAGTTTCTAAGAACTCCTTGCACAGGTGTCAAATATTAATATAGCCTAACATCCTGCACATCAAAGCACATACAGAGATTTGTTCTTCCTAATTACATAGATATTGCATATGTAAAACAAAATTAAGATCTGGGGCATAGTAACAAGGAATGTAATGAGAAATTAGAATAAATATAGGACACGTCTTTCTGGTTGCATCTTTTGTAACTACAGGTAAGGTGTACCATTTCCTGCTCCTACATGTAAGGAATCTGTTATAAGGATGAAAAGAAATAGAATGCTTTATCATTCTCCTACAAACTGGATGTGATTATTGACCCATTTGTTATAAGCAGATTTTGTACTTACATTAATAATGTATTAAGTCGTTTGAGGGGAGGAAGGATTGTAGGAGCCAGAGGGGAAAAGAACACCAGGAAAACACAGCCCACAGAATCAACCGAGCAGGGCTCATAGGAGTTCACAGAGACTGAAGCTGTAATCACAGAGCCTGCATGGTTCTACACCAGGCCCTCTGCATACATGGTGTAGTGTTTTTAACTTTATGTTTTTGTTGGACTCCTAACTGGGAACGGCATTGTCTCTGAGATTTTTTTGCCAACTCATAGAAGGAAATGTTTATTCCTCCTACTGGGTTGCCTCATCTAGGCTTGGCATTTGAGTTTTTGCCTAGTCTTATTGCATCTTCTTATGCCTTTTTCAGTTGATAGCACTGGGAGACCTGCTCTTCCTGGAAGGAAACAGAGGATGAGTGAATCTGGGGAAGAGGGAAGGTGGGGTAGGAGCTTGGAGGAGAGGACAGAAGAGAGGCGATGATCAGGATATTGTATGAGACTAGTATAAATTTAAAAACAATAAATAAACTTTAACACAACAAGTTATACCTTAAGATTACTTTTCCTTTATTTTTGTACCTTCAAATTTGTCTCAGGATCATTTATTAAAATAATGACTATGAATAGCATTTTGAAACTGATATATCCAGTTGTTCCAGTTGTCAGTATTGATTAACATTCTAAAAAATGGCTGAAATTTTACAATTACAGGTTCAGTTGAAATTCATAGCAGGGCAGTTTTTAGGGTAGTAGAGTAAAGAAAGGATCCATGCTTTGTGCCACTTTATAATGAAAAATGGAAGAAATGTCTTCTGTGAAAAGATACCTGTTTGCCTTTAGATGAAGAGGTTTATAAAGGATTTCTGGCAGTGAATATGAAATAACTATGTTAAACTCTTTCTTAATCCTCCCACATACTATAGGGCCTCTGTCAGTAGATCCAGTGTTTATCCCTAGTGCATGGACTTTGGGAGCCTATTCCCTATGGAGGGATATTCTCTCAGCCTAGATACAAGGGGGAGGGCCTAGAACCTGCCCCAAATAATGCGACAGGATGATCTCCCATGGGAGCCCTCACCCTCCCTGGGGAGTGGATAGGGGTTGGGGTGGGGGTGGCATGGGAGGTTAGTGAGGGGAATGGGAGAACAGGAGAAAGAGAGAACCTAGATTGGTATGTAAAATAAGATTGTTTTTAATTTAACGAAAAAAGAAAAACAATCCTCTCACTCAAAGAAAACAGTTTTATTACAATAAGAGAATGAAATCAGTGTTGTATAATGACTAGTACCACATAGTAATTTATGGGTAGGAGAAAGAGGAAGACATAGTTGGAGAAAGAGAAGGAGACAGAGACAGATAGACAGAGACACAGATAGAAAAACAGGGAGAGATAATGAAGTCTTACTGAAAACTATTGAAGTGTGAAGATAAGGAACAATATGAGATGAGATAATGATGTATTGGACAAAATAATCAAGAAAAAGTAAGACAGAAAGTTCCAGAAGTTTGTTGTGATCAGTTAGGAAAAGCAAACTGTTTACTAAAGCATCTTTGTATTCAGCAGTTGCTTTTTTAACAAGCCAATGTCTTCAAGCCATAATTTGTATGATGACTCTGTACATGGCACTTTGTTCTTCTGATAGATGATCTGCTGCCCGTGCATCCACTGCTTTTCAACTTGGAATCATTCAATGATTGGCTGGGGGTTATCTCAGAATTCCTCAGCCATTTGTCTCGGCCTGTAAACATCCTCTGTAATGTAGTCAAAACTTGTTCACATAAAACTCTTTTCATTCTAAGACAAACCATGACCTTCAAGTCCTCTTGATTCCAAGGCTTGGGGGTAACACTGTTACTCTTTTTCCATCCATTGTTATTGTTAAAACAAGTTGCAAGGTAGTTGCAGATTCAAAGGGAGGAGAACCTAGTCCTCTCCACAAATGTAAAACTTCCTCAATTCATCTTGGCAAACAAAAATGTAAAGAAGCACATTTATGTTTCAATCTAAAGGAACTGTAGATTTTTTCTAGATACTTTTCTCTAATGGAACATATAGTAAATATGTTCAGCATTTTTGATTGAGGTAAACTGAGCAGTAGATTGAAGTAAGTCACTTGTTTATTCATAGCTGTGGACATCTTGAATTGCAGTGGTTTGATCGAAAATGTTGGAACCTTCATGTCTGTTTGTAAAGCCAGTACTGTCAGTGAGTTACTTAATAACTCTGTATCCAGCTTCTTAATTTTCATTAAGATACAGTTTTCATCACAGGATTATTGAGAGGATTAAGTGATTTGACAGAGAAAATGCTATGGCAGTGCCTAATGTAAATGCTTAATGTGTTTGCAATTTTTATCACATCTTCATAGCTCTCAATGCTGAATAAAAATATAGGACCTTATTGTACAAATTCATGTTGACATTAGGTAGCTCTAGTTGCACTCATATTTTATTCCCTGCAGAATTATTCATAAGACTGTTTTCTTTCACTCTTTAAATGTTTATTGCATGTGTTTGTGTTTGTGTGTAACTGTGTATAATTTTGATTGCATATATGTGTATTCAAGTCAGGGGACAGCCTCAGGTATGGTTCCTCAGAAGCATTTAACCTTGTTTTTTGAGACAGAATCTCTCACTGTCCTGTAACTTGCCCAATTTGTCTATGATGGTTGGCCATTGAACTTCAGAGATCTACTTGTCCTGTGATTACAGACATGTGCCATCATGCCTGAAGCTTTAATGTGCCTTTGGGGGGATTAAACAAAACTCTTTATGTTTATAAGGGAAACACTTTTCTCTCAAGCCTCAAAGCATATTTTAATCCTAATCATATAACAGAAAATTAAAGTTATTCCCTATGTACTCTAATTTCTACCAAACATATGACATAGTGTCTATTCATTTTATACAGAAATACAAATGCTCCTCAGCCTCAGCTTCCAAGTTCCTATTAAGTTACTGGAGTTGAAGGAACCACAACCCTTTTAATGTAATTTTGAATCAATGTGGCTGCAATGGCTAGAACACTAATTCTACCACCAGGTCTATTTAAGCAGTCCCAGCATCTCAAACAAGGGGCCATGCTTTTTAGTTGCCTTCAAATGTGAGTTAATTTCTAATCTAAGCTTCCCCACTACTGTGATAGTCACACTATCTGTATATTGGAATCTGGTAATCAGGACATTATTTTTAGTTCACCACACGAAAATTCGCCAATAGCCTGCCCCATTGCCTGTTAATACTTGGACTTAGTGTCATGCCTGTCATTCAGTGGTCTAGTGTGAATAGCAAGATGCCTTTGAACAGTAACTTTCTCTGCTATTGCAAGCCTGTCTTCAAGGTGAGAGATAATGAAAATCTGATTTGGTAGTAACAGCAGGGATGGAAATGAGAAGATGGATGAGAGACAAAGGGCAGAGTAGAATCATCAGTAATTGGCAAATATCAGTTGGGGAAATACAGAGGGGATTCAGAGGTCAAAGCACTTTTTGTTTTAGTAACTCCTTGTTGGGAATGATTTTGCTTAGATACAGACTTGACAATTTAATGATTTTAATATTTTATTAAGTAATAATTTAGATATATAATAATTTGCTGTGACTGTATTATCAGAAGGTATATAATTACGCAAAAAAAAAACACAATGCAGATGTCCTATAGTTTGATGACAAGTCTACTACATATTTTAAAATAGTATTTTGTTAGTTTGAGTCATTTTATATATAACAATTGAATGAGCTTATATGTAATGTCACTTGACACAATGAAATGTTTATAGTTCCCTTTGAGAAACCTTGTGTTGTTCTTTACTTGCTTTTATAAAGGATGCATGTATATACACATATTTAAATTAAAAATTGTATACTGAATTTTTGTTGGTATTATTAATATTTTTACACTGCTTTAGACTCTTTCCCTTCATTTTTTCTTTATGTAATAACTAAGCCCCAGAGGATTTATCTTTCATTTTCATTAGGAAAAATTTGGGGCTAAACTGCTTACTTACAACATTATTTTAACAAAACAATATGTAAATTGATGCTTATATTTAAATGAACATTTAAATGGTGTTAACTTATGAATTTACTTTTTCTGTTTATAGAAACATCAAATATTTCTAATTTCTAGAAAGAAGTTCTCATGTCACATTCATTTTTAAATTTTTATAAATTATATTAAATTTTGGAAATAAATATAACTTCCAAATTGCAAAGTGATTGAAGCTTTATTGGAAATTACAGAAATCAGGAAAAAACTGTGGGGAAAAAACTGAAAACAAGAATTATATATTCTTAGGAATCCAAGAATTGGTTGATAAAGTATGTAGCCCATTGTTTTGATTTGTTTTGTTTTCAGTAAACAAATGTAAGAGTGAGGTGAGATAATCAGATGTGGTGTGGTAGTGTGATAGTTATGGGGGTGGTGGTGGTGGTGGTAGTGGTGGGGTGTGTGTGTGTGTGTGAGTGTGTGTGTGTGTGTGTGTGTGTGTGTGTATGTTGTGTGATGTGGTAGTATGGTGTGTGTAAAATTTCCATGAACATTATTTTATTCAGAAAACAGTGTAAATTAAAATATTCAAGGAATACCAGAGAAGCTATGGGCTACACCATGTTAGAAGTCAGTTTATTGGTTCTGTTCCTCATTATAAAAACACTGCAAGGATATTCTATAAATAACTAGTCTAAATAGAGCTCACCCAATTGATAATATTAAAACATATCAGCACTGAATAACAACAAAAGTATTACTTGAAAAATAATGAGAAAATTCAACTAAACTAATGCAAACAAGTCACAGTCTGCCTACATGTGGTTATGCAAGTCTGCAATCACAATATACAGGCTGAGGCAAGAGGATTGTGAACTTGAAGTTATCTTAAGATATATAATTGTCTCCTGTCAACAAGACAAAAACAAGAAAATTCTCCAGAAGAATATTGCAGTAGAATATGTAAAACGAAGTGGGCAAAATTATGTGCATTTAACTAAAATGAGAATAATAGATGTAGCATCCCTTATGAGAATGTGTGAAAAACCACAGAGTACTGTTTCCATAGCAAAGACAGAAATAACAGGGGATGCTACATGAGTTGACAGAAAATAAGAAGAATGTAGATTGAAACAAATGTAATGAAATTGGAAGCTTAAAAATAGATCATGACTACAAAACACTGGAACAGCCAGCAAATTTGAAGAGGAGGAAAATAAGACAAAAATGAGAGAGGAAAATGTAAAGGTTATAAAAAAAGGGAATAATAGCCAGCAGAAAGTCTCATCCCAAATGTACATAATTTGAGGCTCTTGGCTTGAAAACTAGGCCTCCAATGGAACAGAATAAATTCAAGGAACCCTATACATGTTCAATGAAGGAACAAATTTCACTTTGAAAAGACTTGCCCAGAAAAATTAAATTTTGGAATTTTGGGTTGATTTAAATTTGATGGCTTCCTCCTCAAACCCCTGTGTGTGTCTTGTGTGTGTGTGTGTGTGTGTGTGTGGTGTGTTTGGTGTTGAATATGTGATGTTCAAGATTGAACATGAGGTCTTGCACATATGCTAGACCTGTGTATTATTATTGATCTATACCCTAGGCTGATCAGATACATTTAATACAATTACTAAATTGTCTTTATGTCTCTCAGAGTACAATTATAGAACAGAAAACAAACAATATGTATATAAAAGAGAAAATTGTGATGTATTTTTGTTTGTTTGTTTGTTTCAGCCTAGCTAATTTACAAATAACTACCAGGTCCCAGGGATGATACTTATGGGATATTCTGGCAACATTATTAGAAAACAGAAATCAGTCAGTCAGGGAAGACTCTAGAATTTAGGACTGTTCATTCATGAGTACCATAGATACATAATTAAAAAGTTAATGATGAAATAAATAAAGGGGTCTTGGGGACAGGATAATGTAGATGATGAAAGCACCAACAATGGTAATAAGATAAAAATAAAGAAAAACAGGGGGCATTAGATCAATACATGGACTAAAAGTGACTGGTTGTTTTACATTCAATAGTTTGGCCATAATTTATAGCTGACTTAGTCCCTGTATATACATGGGAGCTCATTAACAATGCAGTAGAAACGATGAAAACAAATATAATATTCACCACATACCAGCAGAGGAGAACAGGTACTAGGAAGGAGTCATCACTTTTTAATAATAGCAATTTAATGGTACGTACTATCTAAAAATTAGCCAATGAGAGGTTTGTATTACATCATAAATATATAAATAGATATTTGTTTAAAAATTAAAAAGAAACAGGCTGAATATTAAAATATGTAAAAAGGAGTAAAAGCAGGATAACATTAATGAATCGGGTAATATCCTCACTGTATTAGAGGAAAAAGAAATAAAAACAAAGCCAACTTCACAGAAGACCTAAGTGTTCTAATGCAGTGTCAACTGCACAATGAAAGTGAGCTGAGAAGTAAACACTCTGGGTAAAGGCTAAAAGAAAAGGTGAACTGTAGTATTCCACAATGTTGTCCCAGTCTCGAAATAAGTATTTAGCTGCACCCGTAAAGGGGAAAAAACTATAAAGCAATTGTTACAATCTCATCTGTAGATATCAATGCAGGCATCGTACATTTACACTCCACCAAGTTAATTAAAGAATGATTTTTCTGACAATAAAAGCAATGTCCATTAAAGAATAGTGAGCAGTTTGATGTTATGAAAGCTAATGGTATGCCATATTAACAAATGTACTAACATGATAATCTATGATATTGGTAAATAATTTGATAAATTTCGATGATACAAGAAATAGATCGATTTTTATTTCCGTATCTAAAGCCGTACTAAACTAAGAAACTATTCCCTTTTTCATGGTAATTCAGAACTAAGATAAATGTGTTCAGTATCCCTATTATTTTTATATTTACATGTACTAAGCCAGTAAGGAGAAATAAAGAATTAGAGAGAATGAATTACATTGGTTGAGAAAAAATATATATCTTTTGAAGAGTAATAATCAAAGATAATATTCTAGAAACAATAAATGAATTCAGGGTTCAACACAGTGAACAGTGGTTAGTAGCTTTTATATATGCAAATAATAAGCCAGTAGACGGTGCAGCACAAAGAAAGATCAGAAGTTAAATTATAACGGAAATGAGGCTAATATGTCAGTAAGCCTCACCAGTTAAAAGAATATGGTATTATATCAGGAAGACAGGTCAAAGAGACAGATTAAGAACATCAGAAATAGACAGAAATACTTAAACTAAGTTAGTCCTTGTAAAAATGTTGCATCCAATTCAGCATGGAAAAGACAGATTACTCATCCCATGACATTGATACAGTGGGAATATCCTTTGCGATGAAGTTCAATTCAGGCACCAACTTAAAATAGCACATTTCACAGAAACGGAAATAAAAATGACCTTTAAACAGTTGGAAAGATGCTAAACTTCACACCTGGTAAAAGAAATGCAAATTAATATTCTACTGGGATATCACTTTGTCTATCATACTGACAAATCTTTGACAAGACTGTAGGAAAGACGAACTCTTATACAATGCCTATGTGAAATACCAGTTCCATTTGCAGGAAATGGTTTTACGTGTGTCAAAGGATTGCCTATAAGTTTATTAGCTGAACTTTGTTGAATTACATTTGCTGTGTGCATTAGAGTACACCTCACAGTCATGCAAATGTGCTTGGCATACATGTGAAAGCCAAAGGACAGCTTTCAAGGAAGCAGTTCTTTCCATTTTCCTGGTCAGTCTTGGGGAATCAAACTCAGGTCTGCAGGCTTGGTAGGAAACATCTTCATCAACTGAGACATTTGCTAGCCCAGTGTTATTTATATTAGCAAAGTAGACACCTAAATATTCATGGGCATATAAAAGCTAAGAGGTAGTTTTAGAGTGTTTATGTCGTACAGTACTACAAAGTTTAAATATGTTGAAAAATTTAGTGGAGGAAAAATATTGAAATGGGTGAGTAATGTGAAAAGGCTGTTATAAAACATATATGTTAACATTTGTTAGAGGAAGAGATGGAACTATGAACATCTGCTTGTACACATCTAAAAATCATATGTAAATGCTGTCTTTCAAAAAGCTGTTGCAGAAAAGGTAATAGTAAAGGGGGTCCTTCTATGATGTGTCTTTTGATATCTCATCCTCAGATCATGTGAATATGTTACATAACCCTAGATGTAACTTCAAAATATTCTCTAATGAAATCATTGCAAGACTTACTTTGTAATGTGTTGTCACCTGGTGTGGGTTTTCTACTTTTATTATTTGCATATTACAGTCCTCTGAGAAGTATGATCATACAACAATGGAGATTACTGAAATATGGCTTAGTAAATAAACCATTACCTTTGCAAGAGTAAAGATGTAAATTCACAGATTCAGGATGCTGGATAAAGTTTTGTGCATGTGAAATTTGATTGGGCCTGTGTCAAGCTGAGAATTGAAGACAGCATCCTCCAGACAATTATTGTTCCACTAGCCTGGCATGTGAAGTCATGAAATAAGGGACCAAACAAGGCAGAAGACAAAGATAAACCCAGAGGTTTTCCTCTAATCTTAACATGCACATGATATTCTACATAATAGTCTACGTTTGCATGACTGTGAGGTGTACTCTAATGCACACAGCAAATGTAATTCAACAAAGTTCAGCTAATAAAGTCCTACTTTCATGCACACAAACATACAATGTAACATACACTCCACACATCATACTTAAATACATAAAACAGGAAAAAGAGAGGACAAAGAGGAGATGGGTGAGAGAAGAGGCATTGGTTTCTGAAGGAAGGATGAGATGATGTTTCTCTCTGCTGTACAAGCTGATCTTGAACAACTGAGCTCCAGATGATCCTCTTGTCTCAGCCACCCCACACACTGGGATTGTAGGCATCTACCACCAAGCCAGATCAACAAAAATTTAATTTGGTTGTTTTCTGGGTTTGCTGTGCCTGTGATAAAAACCTGAATCCTGCCCATTGTAGTCAAGTGCTCTAGGATTGAGTTACCATCTAGCGCTCCAAGAACCATCTGGAATGTGACCTTTTCATACTAACTTTTGTTATTTCAGATTTCTTGTTAGTATTTCTTAGGCACAGAGGAGCTTGACATCTCTAAAGTTTCTTTTTGATATCTCTAGAGAAGCAATACAAGCTTGGTGTGTGTGTGTGTGTGTGTGTGTGTGTGTGTGTGTGTGTATTTTCTTGATCTAAATAACTGACCAATGGGAAAGAAAGGTTGCTGGGCTGTATGGGAACCAGAACATACTGGAAGTAGAAGCCACCTTCCCTATCCCTTGGTGATGAAAACTGCACATATCTTATATCTCTCTTTGTCCTTTCTTCATGCCCATCATTATCTCTATACTTAGCCTTGTTATTATTTTATATGTATCCAAACGGTGTATGCTCAACTCTGTGGGAGTTTTCTGCTTCCATCACCAACCCCACCCTTGACGCTGTGTTTCTGTGTTGTGTTAAGTGGTTGGTTCAGGGTCAGGACCCACACCAAACTTGCATCTATTTATTTGTGGCCAAAAGTATGCTACTGGATATGACCCCATTGCCAGCTTCCATGTGGGCTGAAAGGTGGCCTAGGCCTCTGCTATGACATCTCTATACCAGCCAGGCCCTTGTTTCTCTGATATAATGAAGGCAGGATAGCTAAATCTCACCTTGCAAACTGAAAAAAAAAAAGAGTAATGTCTGGACTTCTCAGAACCACTTTATGGTAGAAGACCTACCACAGAGAGAGAACAAAAAAGGTACTTTAGTTTCTGATCTTGGTACCTCAAGCAACAGGGTTGAGTGTGAGTATGTGTTGTGTCCTCATTGTTTTGTATGTGACTCATCTGTCAAAGAGTTGTTTTGTATTCACCCAAGAAATGCTTCCTTAATACTTAGTAAGATAAGGGACAGTAGTGGTCACTACTACATACTTAACTACCCTAATCTTTTTTTTATGTCTTCCATGGTAGTTCCGTAGCTACTGAAATATAGTGCAGTTATATAGCTGTTGGAATTTGACAGTTAAATTGTTTAACAGAAAATAAATATTAAGAAAATGTTTATGCAAAAGACTAGAAGCAATATTTAAAAGAAAAAGATATGATGTTCTTATTGAAAATGAACCTAAGGACTCAACTCTGTCACTATACAGCTAGATTTAATTCCTGTGTTTTTAAATATTTGGTGTTTTCAGTTATGTATGTATGCAGTTTAGACAGGTGATTTTCTGATGACTGATTGACATGTGGATACTTTTGTTTTGATAGTTAACTTCTTCTTTGTGATGTGGCAAAACAGTTTCTACCCTTGAGTTTCAATTAAGTGAGGAAGAACAAGGGCTAGCAGTCACAAGACTGTTGACCTTATCAACGTCACTCAGAAACCAAGTTGCCTTGAACAGGAATGACATGCATAATCTACAGATTCTTACATGCGTCTGAAGAGCCAATTCAATCATATTAAAACAATGATCTTAAGCTTCCAAAGGGTTGCTGTAATTTAACAATGAGATAATTGGAATCAATGTCATAGCTAGAAATAGTATTTCTTTGTTAACTTACCAAATATGAAATCAAATACACAGATGCAGCTAAACCCAAGAGCCTTAACATCTAACATAAAGGCTGAATGAGAGAGAACAAATACATAAAAATGACCACTGAATAGTGAGTACAGTAAAATTAATCCTGTCTCCTGTCTAAACCATGAGTAGAAGATAACAGAATACATTCAGAATTACAGATGTATTTATTTTGAAGTAATGCCATTGTCAATATGATATAAAGGATAGCATATTTTAAAAGTATTCCTATCTATTATCCATTATAATAGCTGGAACTCACTGTATCAACCTTGTATATAGATTCACTTCAAACTTAAGTGGGTAAACCTGGGTTAAAATTTAAGAATTTTATATCAAATAATCTGTTAATTAGAAGATTGATTCCATCCAAATACAAACTCCACATAATTTCTGCCTCAATCATCACCTACCAGCAATATTTATCCCATTTTTCCAGTAATAAGATAACCTTGTCTAGAACTGTTTTCTTGATAAATATGCTCACTTAAAACATCAAAAACTATAGATCGTTTTTATGGTTGGTAAAGACTTTACATAGCATGCACCAGGTCTTGGCTTCAGTATCCTTACTCCATAAGTCAAGTGTGGTCAGGTATGCCTGTAATCTCAGCAATTGGGAGAAAAAGGCAAGAGGCTCAGAAATACTTCTTGCTAGCATTTTTCTCTTCTTTTTCTTTTTAAATTATTCTTTATTTAATCTTTTTAAAATTTTTACATATAAATTCCAGTTCCCTCTCCCTCCCATCCTCCATGTCCTCCATGTACCCCCTCATCCCATACCCTATCCACACCCCAAAGAGGGTGAGTTCTTTCCAGAGGGATCATCAAAGTCTGTTAAGTCATTTGAGGTTGGGCCTAGGCTAAGGGAGTGTCCCTGCATGGGGAATGGGCTTCCAAAGTTTGTTCTTGCACTAGGGATATATCCAGGTTCCATTGTTAGAGGTACCATAGACTTTCCAGGCCTCCTAACTGAGACCCACATTCAGGGGGTCTGGATTCATCTTATTCTGGTTTTCCAGCTATCAGTCTGGGGTCCATGAGCCCCCTCTTGTAGGTAAGCAATTTCTGTGGGTTTCTCCAGCCTTGATATCTTTGCTCATCACTTCTCTCTCTCTCTGCAGCTGGATACCAGGAGTACAGCTTGGTGTTTAGTTGTGGGTGTCTGTTTCTGCTTCCATCAGCTACTAGATGAGGGTTCTAGGACAAAGTAGTCATCAGTCTAATTATTGGGGAAGGGTGTTTATGATAGCCTCTCCATTACTGTTTAGATTGTTAGTTGGGGTCATCCTTGTTGGTCTCTGGACATGTCCCTAGTGTGATATTTCTCTCTAAGCCTATAACGGCTCCCTCTATTATGGTGTCTCTTTTTGTGTTCTCTTCTATTCTTCCCCCCACTCAATCTTCCTGCTACCTCATGTTCTCCTCTCCCCTCCCATTCTCTTTCTCTTAAATCCCTCTCCTCTACCCCTGCTCCCAATTTTCTCAGGAGATTCTGTCCCTTTCCCCTTCTGTGAGGGACCCAAGGGAGTCTCTTAGGACTCCCCTTGTTTCCTAGTTTCTATGGTAGTGTGGATTGTAGGCTGGTAATCCTTTGCTCTAGGTCTAAAACCCATAAATCCATATATGAGTGAGTTACATACCATCTTTGTCTTTTTGTGACTGGGTTACCTCACTCAGGATGGTTTCTTCTAGTTTCATCCATTTGCCTGTGAATTTCAAGATTTCATAGTTTGTGGGGGTTTTGTTTTGTTTTGTTTATTTTTGTTTTTTTTTCTGCTGAGTAGTTTTCCATCAATCTACATAGTGAGTTATTACAGACTGTTTTCATCCTACTATTCAATGAATTTTAGCACTGAGGTCTGTCTAATCAGTTAGAATATCCACTGACTGGACTTTTTCTACTCCTCCCTCTGAGCTCTCCTCTATTCAGATTGTGATAGCTACCATTTACTCTCAATATTCATGGAAACTACCTTGTTTTCAACCCTGAATATAATTGAGATCATGCAATACTCTCTGAGTTTAGCTGTTTGTGTTTTATTAAATACTATGTTCATTTGTGGTTGCAAATGACAGAAAGATTCCCTTTTAAAAAATAGTAGATACGTTGCATTTTGGTGAGTATGCCACATTTTGTTTGTTTGTTTGTTCACTCAGTTGGACCCTTTGTTTTCATTTCTTGGTTGTTGTGAATAGCTTCAGTAAACACAGGAGCACAAATGTCTCTTTGACATCCTGGTTTCATATCTTTAGATATATATCAGGTAAGAGATTGCTAGGATATGGGATTCCACATTTTTCATTTTAAAGTGTTACCATACAGTTCTACATATTGTGTGCTTACATCCCCACTGACAGCAGAAGAAACTTTATTTTCTTCAAATCCTTTCCAATGCTTGCTATACTTCATGTAGGTGTTGGGATGCATACACCCATGTGTGCACTAAGATGTGTGGAAGTCAGAGAAATAATTGTTGGAGTCATTTCTATCCTTCCACCATGTGGGTTCTAGGATCTATCTAGGATCTAAGTTTAGTCTTCAGAATTGGTATCAAGTACCTTTATTGCTGATAAATGTTGCCTATTCATTCTTCATTCTTTTGATAGTAGTCACTCTAACTAGAATAACATCTCACAAGTGGTTTTAGTTTTATTTTCCTGATGATTAATTAGGGGTTTTTTTTGCATCTTTAGTCTGTTTGCATGGTTTACTCACATATGTCTATTTCTACCATGTTAGATATCATCTAGCTGCAGAATCTTTTGGCTATCACACCAATGTTTTGTGGTCTTCATGGAGCCAAGCCCCAATCAATTCCCACTGGCTACTTTTTCTTTGTCCTTTCTCTGTCATGACACATTGGTGAATTTTGTATAGAAACCAAGAAAAAGGAAAAGTAACCATCATCATGACTTTATATGTTTTTCTCTTTAATCTTATAATCCTTGGTTCAGTGTGTGGAAAAGCATAATGACAAAAGAGAAATTAACGGGGAAGAATTAGTCTTGGTATTAACTTCACACTAACTAAAAAGCAAACAGCTGTTCAAGTGGGTACATTTAGGTTTTCTTATTTTGTAATGGAAGAAAGATGATGTGTTCCCTATAAGAACTAAAAGAAGGCATCTTCAGAAAATTCAGGGAAGGTTTTACTTCAGTACAGATCCTTATCTCCTAGACTAGAAGAAGATAACCTAAATAAAGAATCTAAGACAAATTTGTTTCCAAAACTTTCTGCATTTTGGCAGGGTAAAAGAAACTGAATTCTTTCTGTGAGGTTTCTTCCTGCTTGTATAGAATCAAGCATCTTCAGCCCCACAAAATCTTTTCCCAACACTGAAATTCCAAGTAGCTTCCTGCAGTGTGAAATTGTAGTGCTGGCACTTTGCAGCATACTAAACCTGGCATCTATGCTTAAGGAATTTCTTAATGACCATGAACATGTTGTCAAAGGCTTTCTACTGGCAAGCAATGCCCTCCCTGAGTGGAATTTTCATTCTTGGTGTTTAAGATAACAATGATATTTTTTTCACTTGTTACAGAAATGTGAGGATTCAGACTGGGCCCACTGAAAGTTTTTGAGAGGAAAAATCAGCATTTGCACAACCACGGTTTATTATAAGAGCTGTGGTTCAAAAGTCTAATTTGTATTCCATTCATCTTCATTCATCCATATTGTCTTTCCTATAAATTAATTGATAGAAATAATCTTAAAGCATTGTTGTCAGGTACCAAGAACTACCGATATATTTTTCATAAAATGTCACAACTCTGATGGGTATTGAAGTCATGCCTTTCTCATAAAGTACATAAAGTTGGAAATGTCCATTGAGAGGCTCAAGTTTGCACAGCCAAGAGATTTAACTCAGGCCTCCTGAGCCTGATCAATACCAGCACCAATGAATGCACATAAGGAGACATGGAGAACAGGTGGCCAATACAACAGGGAAAACAGATTTTCAGAAGACACCAAGAGAAGAAACTTCCTGGATGACATAAGTTTTTAGTATTCATATCTTTATATTGATATTATTATGTTAAGATTAGATATGCAATCATATGTTGACATAATCACCTCATTGATAATAACTTATTAACCAGTAATGTGAAATATTATGAGACTATGGGAGTAAGGTGTGAGTGTTGTCAAAAATCCTGGGCTCATTGCTTTGTTTATGACATACATGATAACAATTTACAAGGAAAATGATGTCTTATTCTAGTTTAAGCTTGGTTCTAGAAATTTATAATTAAATATCATTCCTTTCATACCATTGGATGTTAATTTTGTAATACCTACATAAGTAGGCATTGAGGCTACTTAACATGCATTGCATACATCCACTGTCTTGAGGAAGTACAGGCTAAGGGTTTAAAATTGTATCCATTTATTTCTTAGTCAAAGAATGATTTTAAGGAAATTTATAAGCAAGTCCACTCCTATGCTGGTTATACTGTGTACACATTTTCCTGTGGAGGAAAAATCTAAGAGATAAGCTGTGATTTCCTCACCCATCCCAACTGCTGCACCCTCACCGCCATGGCTCTTGGCAGGAAAAAATGTCACATTTGGGTGGGTCACTGAAGAAAAGGCTTACTTATTCTTTACATCATACCTGGAAATAGGATTTGGTCTTAGAAAAGAAAGTCCAAGGAGAAAGATGGGGAAAACTACTAAAACCTCACCTTTCATGGTAGAGCCCAGGGAAGGAACAGAACCCTCTGAGAGTGCTGCTGAGATCTGCAGCCAGCCTCCCTGATAAGTAGCCTGGTCTGAGGCTGAGTCTCAGTGGCTTTTCTCCTCAGAGGCTTAGATTCCTCTGTACTGGCTCTTCTGGTGTGTTGAACACCCCATCTAAGTAAAACACAACATGGAATGAGCACATCCTTCTGTCCTGGTTATTTGCATTTTAAGCCTTTTATCTCTAGCTATAGATTGAAGGGCTTTGGTTCCAGTTAAAGGAATTTCAAGCAATTCCAACTAGACGGATGAGATTAGATTTGGTCCTGAGGGGCTCTTCTTTGTCCCTAACAGATACTGGTATTGTCAGTTACACTAGATCCAGACATGAATAGGCTTTGTTCTGACACCATTCTATAAGCTTTGTGGGAACACGGTGCCCACTGTGGCCACCTGTGTCAAATACTGAGAAACATTTCCTTTCTTCGTCTTTAAACCTTATGCATCTATTGGCATCTTTCACATATTTTGACTCCTGGATTGTGGAATTTTCTTCTGCCTCACCAGTAGATTCATAGGTCTCATGAATGATTACTGCTTTGCCATTTTTAGAACATGACTAACCTCCTCAGTTATTTTTTTATGTCAGTGCTTACACTTTTGTTACATTATTTTATCTAATTTCTCTTCTCTTGTGCCATAAGTTGTTGTTGTGTTTTGGAGAAAAACATTCACTGTCATTTCTCAGTTTAAGTACTGACATACTGGTTTTAAAGTTGCTGTCAGTGTTCTACAATTGAATTATTATTTTTGAGTTCATGATTCAAAAATTGATAGAATTTTATTTTGTTCTTTTAACATTAGAATCTTTTTTTCATTACTGAAGCCTGTTTTAGTATGCTGAATTTTTTGCCATATGACAACTTGACTTTCATTACTTTTTACTAAATCTTTTTGAATAAATGTTTTTTTTCTTTTTTCTCTTTGTTTTTGCTGGGCATGACTTTAATACCAGCATTTGGGGGACAGAGACAGCAGATCTCTGTGTGTTTGAGGCCAGCCTGATCTACAGAGTGAGTTTCAGGGCTGCCAGGGCTACATAGAGAAACCCTGTCTTGAAAAATTAAATTTATATATAATATAATACATATATAAATATATAAAATTACAAACCCAAATATGTGTCTTGAAATAGGAATGCACCATCCCTACCCAAATCCGCACACATGTGCATGCATACAGACATATGAATACAGAGTGCTGCATCCAATTTCTGTTTTGTTTTTGTTTTTGTGTGAGTATGGTTACAAAAATCACTACTCTACATTACACAACCAATAAAATGACTCATCCCTGGGAGCTGTCAACTTTCCTTCTCTCAGCTTTCATTTAATTACCTGAAGTTCATTGTCTATGGGTGGGAACCTATGAAATGTTGCCCCTTCCATGTTAATATGTTCATTGGCATTGCTGTTGTTCTATTCTTATTAATACAATAATGTCTAGAAGAAACTATTTCACCACACAATTTCTGATATCCTGGCTGGTAAAAACTTCCCTTCCTGTCTTCTATGTTACTTCCCTGAACTATAGATGCAGTGGCTTTGATGTAGATGTGTTCACTGGGTCTGGGTTCTCCATGATTGGTTGATCTCTGTATTGAATCCAGTTGAGATATATTGTGATGGCCTCAATTTCCTGTAGGGAAGCTTCTTTGATGAGAGGCAATGGCTAAACTTACCTGTAAGCATAAGGATCAAATTTAGAATAGATTAAGTAATTGTGCTGCTCTAGCAAAGTGGTGGTAGTAGATTCTTTTCTCAGGTTCATGACCTTATCAGCCATAGGAAGCTGACCAGCTTTTCAGTACCAGGTATGATTTTCCTCCAGTTGAGTGAGCCTTAAGCCCAAGTAGACAGCTGTGGCCTGCCACTGACATATGAGGGCAATTTATTGAACCTATAAGTTATCTTGCAATGCTGGTCATCATTGTGGTTCACAGGCATGGCATCTGATTAAGACTGGCTAATTGCATTTTCTGGTATAATGGAAACTAGACAATAGGAAAAGGATTTCAGGTCATATCCAGTTTGAATCATCTGATTCTAATGTCCTAAATATTTGGTGTCTTCGGCAATGGGGGTGAGCCAACTATGGGTAACATCTTTATTTATGTTGTTTTGGGAGTCACTTGGACTACCCTGACCAGCCATTTGAAAGGAGATTTCTCTTGGCTATCTGGCTGATTCTTAATAAGACTTTAAAGTACGTGTTGCTTTTTTTTTTTTTTTTTTTTTGCATATCTGTCCTCGTTTCTGTGGCCCACTTCTTGGCTAGTTGTTCTGTCTCTTTGGCTGCTCCCTTTCTGTAGTCCTGAGTCAGGGCTTTAATGGGATCAGAGTGTAACTTCTCAAAACAACACTGGCCTAAAGGCTTCTTTAACCTGAAGGTCTAGTGAGGAAATTCTTTATCCATAATCTGATCCAACTAAAATCAAAGTACAAATTTCTCTGTCCTTTCACAGTACAGGGATTCCACACTAGTGATGGGAACTAAACAGCAACATACAATTTCCTAAAATGTTCATATGCTGTCATTATATTAGTCATTCCCCTGTGGAGAAGGGTTGCCTTGAACCCATGTCTAAATGCTTGAGTTTCACTTCTCTTTTATAAACTTATCATCATGCAGTAAACTCAAAATTATCATAATCCTTTGGTCTTGGCTGCCTTTTGTTAGTGTAATTCACAGGCTCCCATGGACAGAGGATGGGGGAAAAGTTTCCATTCTTACATGTTAATAATGTGTCTAGGGCATAGCAGGCTGTGCCATTAGTGGACAGATACCTTGGTTTTGTTAATAGGAAAAAGGCCATGCCCATTGTCTCTTAGCCTCTCTGGCCCACATATTGAAATGAAATCTCATTCCAGTCAGTGAGGTGACAACAATTTCAGACAGAGGCTTTCAGGGAGACACTAGTTCAAGCTACCCATCTCAATTTTAGTGACTTTTACTTGGTATAACTTTTAATAAAACTTACTACTCTGCATGTCTGTCTCATGTCATGGTCCAGATAATCTTTACCTGTGTTTGTCCATCATATTTTCAATTTGTTTGTTTTATTTTGACTTTCTTATTTAAACTGAGTCATTGGTGACCTATCCTGCCTATGCCCACGGTAACTCAAAAGGTGCTTGACTTCACAGCTAAACTTGATTTTCAAGACTCTCACATATTTTTTTCTTGGAAATTCCGAATCAAAAACCTTGTAGTTAGTAAGAAAATGAAAGAAGGTTGTGTGATTTCTGCAAATCTGATGGAGTTGCAATTCTTTGTTGGAATAACTTCTGATTTTTCAAACAATGTAGATGCCAGGAATAGTTTCTTAACAATGTGTGTGGTGTCTCTATCATCTTTCTCAAACAATTTTGAGTATTTTTACCTTAAAAACAGTGCATCCTCTCATGCAAAAATCCAATGATATAGATTATAATATGAAGGTAATGCCATCTTAAGTATGTTAAAAAAAATCTACAGGCTATAATTTTGCCCAAAGCAACAAGCAGCTATATTAATAAAGTTTGCATTTCACATATCTGTAATCCTCAAACCTGTAAAAATCCAACAGGAAAACTGGGACCATTGTTTGGCTTAAAAGTTCTCCAGTGAAAGTCAAAATAATAATGATAAGTAGCTATGTCCCAGTATGACTAATAGTCCAAGATGGGCTTTTAACATGCTGTATGTCTTAAAATACTTTGTGAAGCTCATCCATGCTTGTGTTTTTGATCAAGTTCAGATACATATCTGTAAGATCTGCAAGGAGCATGACTAATTATCCCTAACTGCATTTATCATTAAATAAACCTCACAGGAGACAGAACAATTGTTTATTTTAGCAGTATAAGACTGGGGATGGTAGATCTCTCTAGAACATGGGATTACATTGCCAGAATGGCACTATTTATTAAGCTATGATAACGCTAATGTTCCTCTTTGATGTATAGCATGTGCGACTTCAGCTGAACTTGTAGAGAGCCTTAAGGATGTTTCATTGAACATTTAGTATGGCAGCCAGCCAGAATACATTTAGCTTAAGCCCAGATGACGGGCTGGTAATGAGGTAGTGATTGATGACCACAACGTCCTTATGAAAACCTGCTTGATATGCTGGGGGGGATGCATTGCTGACTCCTTTCATTTCCCTCCCTGTTATATTAGTTATTCTCACTGTAGAAGTTACATGGGCTTGGGCTTATACATTCTTGGTATCACTTTTAGATTACAATCGAACTGTGGTGTGGAATTTTAGAAGTCCAGCCCTGTGGCTATATTTATGTATAATTCAAATCTCAATTTCAAAGGAGTCTTTAAAAATCACTTGAAAAAACTAGAAATGCCTTATCCATAAAATACTCTAATATTCTTATTTTGCATCTTTTTAATGTTATAATCCTTTTGACTTTTTTCTTCCCACCTCCCATGGTGTGAGGAGGCTCTTCTTGGCCTCACAACTTCAAAGAAAAACAAGAAAGAATTGTCCAAATTACTAAATACAAAGACTCTATTTTCAATTTTTCACACATTTTAGTGGTGTGCATATTTGTATCATTTCCTGAATAAAACATAAAACCATTATTAATTCATGTTTATTTGTATATACGAAACTGCCCTGTCTTCATTGCAAATGGAATGGTCCTTTTTTCATCTAATCTATGTCTTTGTTGCCTTATGCATTTGCTGTCTTGTCCTTTGTCCACATCAATCACTTTCCACATTGGTTTCACAGAAGCCGTGGTGATTACAAAATGCCACTTTCCAGAATGACCACTCTGGGTGCCTACTGACCTGGGCCAAGGTGGAGGGAAGGCCCCAGATTAACATTTCACCCGTAATAAATCTTGCTTGTTGAAATGCCAACAACAAATAGCGTTTCTCAAGATTGACAAGAGAAAATAAACTACCCGTCTGTCCGCTTTGATCCTAGCTAGCTGGGCTTTCAATTTCATCTGTCAGAAAGGAGTGTGTGCCCTTTTATTGCCTTGAAGCTATCATTCTTCTGGGGTTAGAGTAACACAACACTCAAAACTCCTGATCACAAACCATCCCTGAAACTTCTCAGCCAGTGTAAGATTGAAGAGATAGGTTCCCCAGTTAAGGTACCAAGAAGCCATACTTTGTGTGGTTTTATGAGAAACTCATTTTTTGAGGATATTTTTGTTATTTTTTTCAGTTACCTATGTGTCTTCAATCATTGAAGTTATTATAAGACCTACCTAAAATGAAACAAATGGGGACAATTGGAGTAGTATGTCCCATTGAGATTTGGCTTGTCTCTCAAAGTGTGTGATAATACCTCCTGTTGACAAGCTGTGTAAACAACTCGATATATTGCCCCTATAATTCTTTACTCCTCATCAAAAATAGTATCAGAATTGGCATGGCACCAAAGTAGAAGACACATCCATTCTATTACAGACTTTATCTTTTATTAATATGTTGCTAACCACTATTACCACCAAAACATACCTTCTTACTGGAGATAGAGAAACTTGTTACTAACTGGGAAAAGTTTCTAGTGGCAAAAATTTGACCTAAAATTAATTATTTACAAGTTTAGTCGAAAGACTCGCAAAGTCAGTGCTGCAGCTGAGAAACAAGCCAACACTCTCTCCAAAACAGCTTGAAGCTGACAAAACACTAGGCTCTGAGCTCCTGAAGAAGCAGAGGTGCATGCCCTCGTGAGCTCAGAGCTACAGGAGAGACAAAACAGGCATCACACTCAGAGGGAGGAGTGAGCCTCCTAAGAGGGGGCTGGAGGGATCTAGAAATAGGATGACTGGAAAGTAAGAGATAAAATAATAGTGGTCAATTAGATATGAGAAATTGAGGAAGAAAAACATATTTAAGGGAATTTAGAAAGCAAAATAAACAATCAAATTAAAGTGTATATTTAGGAGGAAAAGGAAAAAAGGAAGTAAAAGTTATTTTACAGAAAATTTTATTCTTCTAGCTATCTTTGCATAGCTATCTTTGCACACACACACACACACACACACACACACACACACACACACAATATATATATATATATACATATATATATATATATCATATAACACATTTTGAAAATCTTTGTGAGGCTTGGGTACCATATCACAAATTGTGGCCTGTTTTATTTCACAAAAATTAGGAAGGGGTAACACTGTTATCATCATTGACAGGGATGCTAAGTGGTACTGAATTTCCTATAATTAACTGTTGCTTGATAAGACTGTTTCAGAGTAATATGGGATGCTTTATTGCAAGATCTGAAACAGCAGGCAGTATATACAGAATGCCATAGGCATCAATTCTTGTTTCTAACAAGTTTCCGAATAATGGTTTAACTGTTCATATATGGGAATATTTTGACTTTCACACAGGCAATAAGAGAGTCACTGGGTATAGTGGGTAGTATCTGGAGGTGTAAAATGTATTGAGATAAGTTGTGTTAAAATCAAGGCTTAGGTGGGAGTGATGAAGGCTTGTAAGTAGTAAGCAGAAAGAATGTGGTCATATGTAGGTAGGAGTCATGAGGACAAAAAGGAAGTAGGCTCAAGATTACTAAAGCAAATATATCCCTTCAACCTCAGAATAGAAACTGAGTCTACTGTAGTGTCTAGTGACATTATGTGCAAACTTCTTCTAGCTATGGTCCATGAGCATGACCCAGATTTCATGGACAGTCCTCTCCCCTTCAGTGTCTATATAATTTCCATATCCTGAATTTAGCTCATAAATGTCTCTGAAATGGGAAATGGGAATGGGAGTTCTATTGTCATTATCATAGCCCAAGTACTTCCCTTCCCACACCAGATACTTACAATATTACTTACAAACTGGGTTTTCTAAGGATAGCATCAAAAGTCTATCATGTCTTGAAAAAACCCTGTATTATTTTGTATTATACAGATGAAGTTCTAACCATAACATGATTTACTTTGTGTATTTTATATGATATATATATATATATATATATATATATATAATGATGTGTGGATGATATGCAATCCCCTGAGGTCATATCAACTGGAGAAATAGCTAAAGATTCAATGTCCCAGGTGAATGGAATCTGTACCTTCAGTGGAATATTTACTGTCAGAAGTGAAGTGGGGGATTGTGTAAGTCATGAGGCTGTAGGTTTGTGACAGAGGACTCCATAAATGCCTATGATAGTGTTGCATAAGGGAAAAAAAAGGAACATATACTTCCTACTACTTAGGGTACCTAAGGAGATTCAGAAAAGACCTAAGTGAACCGAGTTACTCCTGTTGGTGGCCTCATCATCTTGCTGTGCTGTGGAGCACAGGACATTTTTCAGCATGCAGCACTTCAGATCCCTGGGAGACAAATATAAGTTTCATTCTTTAGGACTTATTTCTTCTCTAAATTGTCAGCATTGACCCAGAAATCCAGTGTCTCCTAAGTTAAAGCACAAGGGATTTATGGCAGAACACTAGATGCAAAATTTAGAAGATTGTTTTCTTGTTCTGTATACTGACTGTTTCCATCAAATGGATAGACAGAAATCCTAAGTAATGCAATGGCATTAGGAAATGGGACCTGGAGGGAAAGGGTGGGCTGAGTCTAAAGATCTCATAGGCAGGACCATATCCTGAAAAGGAAGTCCTGTGGAGCTTTCTGAGCCTGTTTTCTCTATATGGAGATACAGGAAATGGTGACTTGCTGGTAACATCAGAAGGGGTTCATTGGAAGTGGAACATTCTGGTTGAACTTCATCTTACACAAGTAACCTCCTAAACACTAAGAGATAACTTGCTGTAATATATTAGCCTCTTGGTCTGTTCTACTTCATTATAGTTGCCTGAACAGACTAAAATGCCTCAGAAATGTGTTCCATTTTTTCCCTTTTATTGACAACAGATTCTTATGAATACAATACATCTTGATTATAGTTTCCCTTTCCTCTACTACTCCCAGTTCTACCACCTTTCCTCTATTTTCCCCTCCAGATTCATTCCCCTTTTGTCTATTTTAAAGCTCTGTTTTCATTTTAAATAAACATATATTTCATTAAAATGCTTTGGGAATGTAAGTAACCTAGAAAATAGGTGACACATAATATATATTTCAAGAATGAAAGTCCTGTCCTAACTTTGTTCACTTTCTATGTCATTTTGAAAATTGTCACTCCTACACACAAGGAAGGCATCCTAAGACTTGATTGCTCCCACCTGCAAAAATACTAAAAATAATGACTGATACCAGTTTCACATTGTGTTGGAAGACTGGTCCTTATACTGGGAAATGTGTAAGCAATAAAAGCAGAGATCTGAGGTCAAATATGTACTTCAGTTGCACTGATTTGTTTTTGTTTGTTTTTTGTTTTGTTTTTACAATAAGCTCACTCTTGCTTCTTTTCCTTTTTCCTGCCATTTAAAATAAATGACTACATTCATTGTCAATATGCACTTCCACACTCCCTAAGATGAACAGATAAAATGCAAAAGACTCCAAACTTGGAATATGACTTCAACCAATACTTATGAATTAGTATTAATAGAGGGACAGTAAGAAGAGATATCTCTGGCATCTCATTGTCCTCAGTTGTGTAGATACAAGAGTCATGATGACAAGTTTCTCATTATGAATCCTTGAGGTGACCCAAAAAGGCAATGCTGTGTTTGTGTGATAGGATTCGTCCTCTTCCACAACCCACATCTTCCCAGTCTTAGGAAAGGCTGTCATAATGACTGTGTGAGGCTACAAAATTCAAAAGAGGAAATGATTATTTTGCCAGGATTACTATAACAAAACATTACAATTTGGGGGCTGAAACAACAAAAATTTTTTCTCTAAAATTCTAGTAGCTGAAATGCTAAGATGTGTGTGTGTGTGTGTGTGTGTGTGTGTGTGTGTGTGTGTGTGTGTGTGTTCTTAGACCTCTCACTTTGCCTGCAGATGGCTCTTTACCTGGTGTGTTTTATACCGTCTATCCTCTGACTATGTCTGTCTTCATTTCCTCTTCCTTTTGGTGCACCTATAACAGTAGACTCTCTCCTAAGTAACTTCAATTTATATGAATTCTTAAGACTCACTTCTGCAAATATAGTCACTGTACTTCGCTCTAAGATAATGAAGATTGAGGCTTCAAACTATGAATTTTAAGAAATGTATAACTGGTACTTCTCTGTGCAACTAATTTCAATCTGTCAGCAATTTCTAACCATTTTTAAAATAATTTCTCCGCCTACTATAATCCAGGTATGTATAAACAGCAATGTTTACAGAATGTCATCAGAGGTTATTATTATTATTATTACTATTACTATTATTATCATTATTATTATTTGAATGTATCCCTTAATGGTTCACCTATTTAAATTGGATTTTAAAGAGTTACTAATTATTTCATAAATACCTGTGTGTGTCTTCATGTATGTAGGACCTCCACATTTATTCAGGAATCCATAGGTGCCAGAAGAGGGCATTGGATACCCTAGAATCGGAATTACACACAGTCGTAAGCTCTCTGTTGTTTGGGTGCTGGGAACTGAACCTGGATCTTCAGTAAGAGCTATGCATTTTCTCAATTGTTGAGCTTTCTCTCTAGACAACATTTGTTGAATTTGTAGCAATAAATTTAGAAGTATGAAGAGGCTGGACAAAAGAAGTGTTTGGTCATAAGAACATAGCCTCTAGTAATGGATTGGTGACATTTTGGAGGGTTCTCCTAAGTCCGAAGAGAATTTGCTCCTCTTTTACTTACCTTCATCTACTTCTTGGTTCTTATCCCATGCTGTGATAGACCATCAAGCATTCCTTGGAAGTCAGCAACAGATACTAGGATCATAATCTGAGGCTTCCCAACATTTGCAACCATAACCAAAACAAACTTTCCTCATAGACAACCCTTTTACAGTAATTAGAGAGTCTCTCAGCCTAGAATTGTTTTTCTTAGTAGTTTAAATAATAGTGACGATTAATAATGACTTTGATCAAAAGGCCATAAAAATAATATATTGCAAAGTTTTAAGTGTGAACCCTTGTGAACAACTGACCATCAATGTGCAAATATATTTCTTGTTAATTCTGTAGCCAGTGATCTATGGTGTAGGTTAGAAAACCCCTTTCATTGTTTCTAATAGCTAACCTCTAACAAATTTATAGTTATAGCCTCCCCAAATATTTATAATAGTTTATAGTTCCCCACCTCTACTTCTCTGAGTGAGACCATGTACTATACTTTCTCTTTGCAGGGAAAAATTACCAGGGATCTAACTGACATTTTATATTCCCTTCTCCACATTGCTTGATCCTCTGGGACATCCCTCAAGTTGTGTCTAAGGTTTATTCTGCTTTTTCCATCTTTGGTCTTGTTTCCTGAATTGCTGGTCATAGCCAGTGCCCTTGGACTACTTGCAGTCAATTACAGTTTGCAGACAACCCAACACATGATGTCACAGTATCTTGGAAAGTGATCTTCACTGTCCAACTTGTACTTTTCCTACATTTTTCTGTTCACATTCTTAACTTTCTTCTCAACATCATTTATGAAAACTCATAGTTCTTTTGTGATTCTCAAAAACTGCTGTCCATTACACAAAGTCCTTCTATCTTCTTTCTATATCTTGTTTGTCTTTCATGATTTGGGCTACTCTATGAAATACATAATTTAATATTCACAATGTATCTGGTATTACATACTCTACTGAAACTTCATGCTATTTAATCTCTACTTCATCACTATTTGTTAAGTACATTTCTTTAAATATTATAATATTTAGATGTATATAATTACCAGGAAGAGGCTACCAGTTTGGTTATGCTCCAGTCACTTTTTAATGTTTTTCTCGAGCTAATATACTATGTGTGTTATAATTGATACATTGGTATTAATACCTTGCTACTAACTAAATCTTCTCTTTTGCTCATATTTTTCCTAGTATTCTTTTAATATTGTGGATTCCAGTTTCATTTTGCACACATGTGTTACTCGCAAGTTTTTCCCTGCCGGCCTGGGCCCACCACCATGCCAGCCCCAAATAATACACAGAGACTCTGCATTTGATATAATTCTGTTAGTCAGTTACTAGTTTCTTATCTGCTATCTCTGTATTAAATATTAACCCATTTCTACTAATCTAAGTATTTCCATGTAGCCTCATCTTACCAGAGAGATGGCCCGAACCTCTGTTCTCTCCAGTCTCTACATGTTGACTCCTACTTACTACTTCCTCTTTCTTCCTTGTCTCCTAGTCCCTCCTATCTTTCTTTCCTATTGGCCAACAGTGCTTTATTCATTAACCAATAAGAGAAACATATTTACAGAATGACATCTCCCATTACACATGTTTTTGTGCTGTTATTGGTTGTTAGATTACCTTTTATTTCCGATTACCTTGATAGTCTAGAAGATTTCATGGTAGCTTTTTATTATTAATAATATAATTTAAGAATTTTACATGTCGATCCAGTTTCCTCTCCCTCACTCCCTCCCTCCATCTCACCCTCTTTCC
Source organism: Cricetiscus sungorus (assembly GCA_030556225.1). Lineage (NCBI taxonomy): Eukaryota > Metazoa > Chordata > Mammalia > Rodentia > Cricetidae > Cricetiscus > Cricetiscus sungorus. The sequence goes on from JANBXA010000141.1 coordinate 22,208,995, forward strand.
CCTCTGACATGCACCCTGGCCACCCTCTCTCCTCCCATCCTGCAACCCCCTTTCCACATGTAGGGCTATGATCCAGGTTGGGTCATGTAAATCTGCCAAGTCATTTGAAGTTGGGACTATGACTTCTCTCATGGCAAGTTTTTAAAATTGTTATTAGCATGACATTTCATAAATGCTCTAAACTTGACTTGTCATGACTCATATTAACATCAATCACCTGGCTATAATAGTCTGTGCTGTGATTCTAACTTATAAAGCGGCTGCTTATTCTTTGTGTGTGTGGGGGGGGGCATTCTTCACTATGAGTAGGCCATACTTGAGTGGGGCTTGCTCTGTGCCTCCTTGATATCAGGGTAATTATGTAATTGCTTCCAGTCTGCTTGGAGATTTTGCAATTCTGCCGACTGAAAACTGGTATTTTACTCAGCTTTCACTGCTATGACAAAACTCCTAAGAAAATCATTGTAGAAAAGGAATAGTTTTTATCCTGTCACTTATTTCCAAATGTTTCAACCATGGTTACTTGACAACATTGTTTTCAGGCAGGGCTTAGACTGTAGATTATGTCAGGGAGAATGTTCTTGAACAAAACTGATCATTCCATGGAAGCTGGTAAGTGGAGAGAGGAAGAGGTTGGATTCTAATGTCTCCTTCAAGGGCACACTCACAATGGTCTGATATCCTTGGCTCTACCTTCTAAAGGTCCTACAGGTTAGCCTTCAACACATGGCTCTCTCAAGGGGGATTCCACATCTAAACTATAGCAACTGGGTTAAATAATGTAAATATCTCAATATCCAGTTTTTAGAAAATCTTGCATTTGCAGGTAGAAATAAAAAGGGAGTGATGGCATGGGTGAGCAGTTAGAAGCTTCTACAGCTCTTTCAGAAGCCCCACATGGTTTGCTCCTGGACACATTGTGCTCTGGAAATGGAAACAGAGTCTCTCTTGAGCCTGTTGGCAAAGTAGCCACCAGTTAGTAAACAAATGAAGTCTAGGAGAGACAATGTCTTAAAAAGTGGAAATCGGTAGAAAGAAACATCCAGTGTAAATTTCTGGTCTCCATACACCTGTCACCTGTGCACATTTGTATGCATGCACCAACTCATAAATAAGCATATATGTATACATTTACAACACAGAGAGAGAGAGAGAGAGAGAGAGAGAGAGAGCAGATACAGAGACAGAGACAGTGAGAGTAAATTTAGAGGAAGTGATGTTTCTATATATTGGCCCACTGGAGAATGAAAGAGCGTATACTAATAGATAAAATAGTTAACACTATGAAAGACAAAAGCAGACTTCTGATTTCTGAAGTTACAAGCTACTTGAAGTTCAAATGAAGTACATTTCTTGAAGATTAAATTAACCTAATTTAAGAAGACAAATGGTCCTCAACAGCATGTGAAGTTTTGCCTGTGATAAAACTATGTACATTCTGAGGATCTGGAAACACCAGGAAATGCAGAAAGTTGAGATTGGCAGCCTGTGTGTCACTTGGAATAGGGACTAGAGCTGAGTGAGACCCAGGGTGATAATTCTGAAGTTCCTCTGCTTTTCCACTTATGCTAGGAGACTTGGTGAAACTTCAAAATTAAAAGAATGTCTAAAAATAGATCTTGGAGCTTTCTTCTTTCTTTCTCTCTTTTTTGTATTTAAAATCAGTCATGGAAATCACAGATGTTTGAATTTGATTTAACTTCCCCAAATCTATTTTTCAACACGAGAAAAAGCTGTCAAACTATATAGACATAAATGCCACTGGCAACATTTCTAAACTCTAAGCTCAGAAAATGATGCTGTCCTATTAAAAATATCCATTTAATAAAATTCTTTCTGATTTCCTAGAAATTAAATGAAATCAGAAAGTAAAAATGCATGAAACTGCAAAGATACCAATAATTAAGAAACCAAAACTTTTCAAAAGTAAAAGAAATGTAGCTTCTGTGTGGTAGGTAGATGCTAGTTAGGGTTACAAAACTAGTGCCAATATTTGGAACTTTACTCTACCTGTCTTAAACCCATTAAAAAGAAAAGAAAATTGTCCTTCGACAATTGACATGACCTGTAAGTGGTCATGTAGTTAAGTTTTGTGTTTTCACATGTTAAATAAATTTGAATCAGATAACACTGCATTTAATCTTGTCAACTAGCATGTCCATGTTATCTTAAACAAGTAGTTGTCACCATAATATAGAAATGATACTTGAAAATAATTTGGTACAAATTCATTAAGCTAGTAATAGAGGTGTAAGGCATCTCCAGTCTGTCAAAAAAATAAATAAATAATAAAAGATTGTTGTAACTGTCAATGTAGTTGAATTGATCACATTTCTATAGAATATAAAATTTTATGAAATAAAATAATAAAAATTATCAAATTATTTCACCTTGATGACAGCTCAGCAATGTGAAATGCTTTTACCCATTACTATCTAGTATATCACACATCACACAGAAACAAATAATGACAAATAATGGAGACAAAACCACCTTCGTTATAATTACCTTTCTGGCTACTGAGAGAAAACTGCTTCCTCTGTTGTTTTCTTCTCTCTACATCAGCTAGGCATCAGAGATATGACCTACTCTCATGCCCAAAGCTATGATTCTCACTCCAATTGGGAACTTGATGCTCTATTTACAGGGTAAATGCTGGTGGATGTCTGAACATGGTGATTTGCAAGCTTGGTTGTCTGAATTCAAGTCTTACATTCATTTCACAACTATGGCTTCCTGCATTGACTCACAGAAGTGTTGGTCCTGGTACAGCTAGAGACTAGCTCCAGGCACTGAACTCATCATCACTTTTCTTTAAATGGAGAAGTGTACCCAATGAGCTCTTCTTCCAACATAAAGAACAAAGGTTTTTTGAGGAAAAATAAACACTTGTTTTCTTGCATTTATAATTTTTGCATTTTATGTAGATCTACAAAACCATGTATGGTATGAGAGTAGAAAGGGAACTGTTTTGTGGGAAGCCACAGCCCCAAGATGGTGCCTGGCTTCATGCCAGGTAGTTCAAGCTTAGCTGTAAACAAGCCTTATTTGGAAGTGCTTGATGGATCTGGTGCACTTCCTCCTTCTGTGGCCTATCTGGGATCGCCAGGTGGCATGAGCTGATTGCGCTGTGAGAGCTCATATAAGGGCTTGCTGGGGCTGGGATAGGGGAAAGCTGATGTACAAGGTTCCTGAATAAACTGCTTGAAGAAGAGTCTTGGTTGTGTTTCCTTGCTGGCTGTGGTAGATGCGACACTGTTTAAGGAAACAAAGATAACAGGAGGCAAGAGTGGAAAAAGATGGATGCACAGGGGTACAGATATTAGATCAGCAAACACATTAATATTTTTATTTAAATATATTCATAGAGAACAGTACAATTCACAATGAACATACACCAATGACAATAAACAAAAGGAATTTTAATTTTTTTCTGTAGAACTCTAAAAGACCACATAAGCACACATCACTAGAGTACTTTGAAACCAATGTGGAATCTTGACACAGCAATTACATGTCTAATGAACCAAATAATAAAACTTCATAGCATGTGTTTCCATGCCTGCCCTTTCTTTTTCACTTTGTTTGCTAATAATTTATTTTCACATTGTTTTTAAATATCTTATTTCAAGGTGGACTGGAACTAAAGAAGACTGGTTATTGCCGAAAATTTTGAGAAATAATTATCTGTAGTGGTACTGAGGCAAGGGTTTGCTTTTCTCCCCCCCCACCCTTTTTTTAAAATTAAATTTTGAAACAATCATGTTTTACATGTCAATCCCAGTTTCATCTCCCTCTCCTCCCATCCTGTCTCCCCTAACCCCCATCTATCCCCTTCTGCTCCCCAGGGAGGGTGAAGCCTTCCATGGGGGATCTTCAAAGTCTGTCATATCATTTGGAGCAGGGCCTAGGCCCTCCTCCATGGATCTAGGCTGAAAAAGTATCCTTGTATGTGGGACAGGCTTCCAAAGTCCATTCATATACTAGGGATAAATACTGACCATTACCAGAGGCCACAAAGACTGCCTAGTCTGGGTCTTTTTGTTTTGTTTTTAATTAAATGTGTTTATTTATTTTACACCCAAACTAGAGTCTTCCCTCCCTTGTCTCCTCCCAGTCCTTCCTCACACCTCCCCTTGGCCTATGACCACCCCCAATCCATGCCTCTGTTTCTGTTCAGGAAGGGGCAGGCCTTCCATGGGTAACACAGCAAGTAAGACAGGCCAAAGTCCTTTTTCGTTTGTACTTTCTTTTTTTTAATTCTTTTTGTCTTTCACATTACATATCCCAGTCCCATCCATTTGCCCTTTCAATTCGTATCCACCTTCTTGTCATAGAAGCTGTAGTGTGACACAGTGAGTTCAACGGTAAACCCTTTTATTCATATATCTTTACTTGCAAGTGTTCATTGAAAAGAGTCATTGTTCTAGTTCAAGGCCTCTGGTTTTTGCTATACTATTGATGTTGGGCCCTCACTGGGACTCCTCTTGGTTATCCTGTTATTGCCCTGTGTTGTGGAGATCCTGTAGCTTTGGGTCTTCAGGACTATCCCCCTACACATGCTCTAGCAGATTACAGATGGTTTGGATTGGGGCAAAGCTCTTTTACTATGTGGGTGACAGCATCATGAAGTGGCCTGTCCCATACCACTCTTTCTAGATACTGCACCACTTGGTTCCATGAACTTGGTTATCACACCTGTAGCAGGCTTGGCTGTATTTTTAGTATCTGAATAGCAAAAGCATCTTACAAACAAGCACAGCTTGAGGCTTTTGCCTTGTCATAGAATTTTCTCTTCCATGGTGCTCGCTGATAAATTGTATGGGATTTTTAACTCTAGTGTTATTTAATACTTGAAGATATGCTCTGGTTGTACTCTATGTTTCTTTGTGTCTCTTGTGTCCCTGCGTGGTAGAGATACTGCACATTAGCAGGTTGTTCAAAAAATACAAGGATTTGATTATTGTCATTTATGTCTGTGTTCCTCTACCTGATGCCAGGCTCGCAGTCACCCCCCGACAGATCTAGTCCCTTAACTGTTACCCACATTCAGAAGGCCTAGTTTGGTTCCATGCAGGTTCCCAGTTGTCAGTTTGGAGTCAGTGAGCTCCCACTAACTGAGTAGACTGTATGTGGTTTTCTCCATGATGATTTTGATCATCCATTCCCATCCCCTTGCTGCTTATATGATCCCTCCTCCCTTTCTTCATCTGAACTTTAAGAGTTCAGCCTGGTGCTTGGCTATGGGTCACACTGCATCTGCCTCCTCTATTAGTTACTACATATAGGTCCTATGAGGTCAATTATGGTAGTAACTAATATGATTAAATGGGAAAGCACACTCAGGCATCCTCTGTAAATAAAGAGCTACATCTCAATAGAGGGAGCCATTATGGGGTTAGGGAGAAACCTGTTGCTAAGGAAATTCCCAGGAATCCACAAGGATGACCTCAGCTAACTCCTAGAAATGTTTTACTTTTAAGCTTATCTCATCTTCTGGCATGGTGTTTCCTTACAGACCTGGACACTATTATATTTTCATGGGGTTGGAGAGAGAACTGCATAGTTAAGAGTGTTTCCTGCCCTTCTAGTGAACTCCAGTTCAGTTTACTCATCTCAGAACACAACCAAGGATAACTTCACATCCTGGGTGTACAACACTACCTTCTTGCTTACATGGGTATCCACACACTTGTAGCAGACATTCTCTCTCTCTCTCTCTCTGTCTCTGTCTCTGTCTCTCTCTCTCTCTCTCTCTCTCTCTCTCTCTCTCTCTCTCTCTCTCTCTCTCCCTCCTCTCTCTCTCCCTCTCTCTCTCTCTCTCTCTCTCTCTCTCTCTCTCTCTCTCTCTCTCTCTCTCTCTCACACACACACACACACACACACACACACACACACACACACACACACACACAGAGATTATATATTCATTTTTCCTGGGCCAGATGGCCTTATTTGCGAATCCTACCAAATATGTATCAAAAGTCAACTTCTACTTACAGTGAAGTAAAATAGCCTATTGAAGGATTGCATTTTAATATACAGTAGAACTTTTATTCAAGCATTAAAAACAGAAAACTTCTAAAAAGGTAGATAAGGTATGTATAACAGTTAAAAACAACTCTCAGAGTTTTCATATATTTTCACATATATTTTAAGTCTCTGAAGCTTTATTCCTTTTTGTTGTAGTTTTCAGTTTACACATTCAGCAACTTTCATTGCTCCATATTCATGTTTACTGAGATTGGTTTCTCCTGCTCTCTGTGACTGCTGTTGAATCTGCTAAAAATTATATCTATACTTCTTACTTCTATAATTCCATTTACATCTTCAAAGTTATTTCTTCCTCCATCATGTTTTCAATGTTAACCTGTAAACACAACAAAGAGAGGCTTCATGGTGTGACACAGCAGCCATATCTTTTTATTTTATAATAATGTATTTTTTAAATAGCTGCTTTCTGGTATGTGTTTGTCCACACCTCCTTTGTAGTCATTTTCAAAATTTCTGTGGAGTCACAGTATTGTGGCTCTGAGGAAGAGATTTTTGAGCCTTCTAACTATGTGCATTTTATATTTTTCCAACATCATAAAATTCAATTTGAATATTTGGGAATTAGCTTATTAGTTCAGGAAGGAAAAAGCAGGGAAAAGGAGAAAAGAGAGGAAGCTGTGAATGAAAGAAGTAGATAATTTCATAGACATAATTAAAACATGTTTTTAATCTACTAAACAGGCTGAATGTGGGCGTTAGTGTGTGTTTGTAGTGTGTCTTATGTTTGTATGATGTGTGCATACATGTGTATATGTGTGTGAATGTGAGTCATTTGTATATGTAGTGTCTGTGTGAATGGTATGTGTGTGTGTGGCATCTGTAAGTGGTATATCTGGTGTGTATCTGTATATGTGTGTGCTGTGTATGGTTTGTATGGTATATGTGGATGTGTGGCATGTACATATGTTGTATATGTGTCTTTGTGTGTATATGAGTAATTTATGTGTGGTGTATAATTATGTGTATATGTGTGTGATGTATGTGTATGAATAGTGTATATGTGTGTGTAGTTTGTGTGTTTATGTGTGTGAACAGAGTATATGTACATGAGTAAGTAATGTCTGTGTGTGGTATGTGTGTGTGGTGCATATGTATATGTGGGTATGTATATGTGATGTATGAGTGGTATACGTGAGCACTGTCTGTGGTGTGTATGTGTGTGAATGGTATGCCTGAGTGTGGTGTGTGTGTGTGGTATATATGTATATATGTGTGGTATATGCTTATAAGAATGTGTGCTATATGTATGTATTTTTGTGATGTATTGTGTGTGGTGTGTGTATATCATTGATGCATGTATATGAGTGAGATGTATGTGTTGTATATTTGTATGATGTGTTTGTGGCACATGTGTGAATGTGTATGTGGTGTATTGGTATGTGGTGTATTGGTGTGTCATATATGTGTGCATTATATATATGTGTGTGTTTGTGTATAAGTGTTCATGCATATATATATTTCTGTGTGTGTCCCCATATCATTATCACATTGAAAATAAAAATTATAATTATTGCTATTCAAATCACCATTGGTGAGGTATTTTTCTTTTATCTAAGAACTAACTCTCCTTTCTTCGTCTTATCACAGTTGTTGAAGCATTTAAGTAATTTCAGCTGATATGGAGGCTGGTTATTAATACTTTGAATCTTGGATTTGTAATACCAGCATGACTGTAAATCTTTGTTAGAATATAACATCCAAGTAGAATTTATGAATAATTAATTGAACACTTTGCAAGGTTCCATTTTTCTGCATTGTCCCTCTGGTCTCCAAATGTAATTCTACCTGTTTCAAAAAGATACTATTTTGAATATGAAATTTATTCTACATTTAGAATAATTTTCAATCTCATTCCAAAATCATATTTGAATCCTTGGGTTTTGAAAAAATAATATGTATTCACATGCATACATTCTGAGAAAATATGTAAGTAAATGAAAACAGAACAACTGAATTTTCCATTCCTCCATTTACTAAAAATTTAAAAACTGAGTGGGCAAAAATAATATAGAAATAGGACAAGTCAGATAGCTGCAGCTATACCATGATAGCACATGGTAGAGAGGCATTCCTATAACATTATTATGTATGCCCTGACATGTACACATGGCACACACACACACACACTCACTCACACACACACACACACACACACACACACACACACACCACACACCACACACCATGTACATAAGCTACACACATACATACACATGCATATATATATATACACCCAGACTCTTACTAAAACTTTTAATAAAAGACTATAGAGAAAAATTAAGAAGACCTTGCCTTTAGAAACTCACAAAAAGAGAATAGAATAATAATTATTGTGGACAGTAAATACCAAGAACTTGCTCATACTTAAGCACATACTAATTTGCAACATACATATTAGCAATATTCTGATAAAATTGCAGAGTTTATCATCTGAAGTGGTATTTTTTAAAAAATGATTTATTAATTTTCTTTTTACATGTATGGGTGTTTGTCTGCATTTATCATGTGTACTTGTGCATACCTGGTATCTATTGAGGCTAGAAGAGGGTGTCAGATCCCAGATCCTCCAGAAGAATTAACAACATTTCTGAGTTGCTATTTGAATGATAGAACCCAAACTCAGATTTTCTTCAAGTGTTCCTACTAACTGAGTCATCTTAACAATTCCTTTTTTTTTTTTTTTTTTTTTTTTTGGCACATCTGAAAATCTTGGCAATGGCTATAGGCTTTTATAAATCTGAAATTCTGAATACATAAGGCAGCAATGAGAAAAAGACAAAATGTAAATTTTTGAGTTAAGAGTGTTTCATTTGCTATTAGCCAGTTTACAGTAGGTAAGAATATTTACATTGTTAAATCTTTCTGCTCTTTCAATTCTGAGGCAGTGGGGTTTTATGATATCAAAAATCTCTTGAACTCACTGAATAATCACATGTAATTTTTAATCAATTCAAAGTGATTAAAAATATACATTGGAAGTATATTTGTGTGGGTAGAGGAAGCTATACACATAACTGATTTTGATGAGCAGTCATGATTCTTCCATTGTTAAGGAACATGAAGTGTGGCTGGGAATTTAGTAACCAGATCCCGCCTCAGCACTGGCAGTAATTAGCTGAAGTTTTATACAAGTCAAGCCCCTCTCTGAGCTAGTCATCCATAAACTGTGTCTTATCTCTAGCTATCCCTGATTTTATGAGTATTGATGTTGGATTTTATGCACTCTCCAACTCATGGGGGGAAAGAACTCACACTCTTATAAATGTGAGGAACTATAAAATCCATTATATAACTCTTAACCTAATAAAAACATAGTGAATATTTTTATTTAATTCATTAATAGTGTGGGTGCAGCTGAATTAATTCTTCCAGATGCTAATTTCTCTGTCTCACTGTCTCTGTCTCTGTCTCTCTTGTGGTTCTTTATTTACTTGTTCATGATTTTCCTTTTATTTCTTTTTCTTTTTTTAATTTAAATTTGAAACAAGATTGTTTTACCTGTCAAGTCCAGTTCCCTCACCCTCCCATCCTTCCCTAGCACCCCACCAACCCTATCCCATCCCCTTTCTTCTCCCCAGGGAGGGTGAGGCCTTCCATGGAGAGTCTTCAAAGTGTGTCATATCATGTAAGACATCTTCCATGTGTCTAGGGTGAGAAATGTTCCTCTATGTGTGATGGGCTCCCAATGTTCATTCCTATACTAGGGATAAATACTGTTCCATTATTAGAAGACCATTGACTGCCTAGTCTTCCTAACCAGCACCCACATTTAGGGGGTATGGGCTAGTCCTATCCTGGTTTCCCGTAGACTGGAGCACATGAGCTCCCCCTTGTTCTGATCAGTTGATTATGTGTGTTTCTCCAGCCTGGTCTTGACCCCTTTGCTCATCACTCCTCTCTCTCTCTGTAAACAGCTAGTGTTTAGCTGTGGGTGTCTGCTCTTGCTTCCATCAGCAACTAGATGAAGGCTCTAGGATGGCATATAAAGTAGTTCATGCTTTTCTAAGAATCCTTTGTAAATAAAATCTTTGATCTATCCCAAATATTGAGGATGAAACCTATGTATTATACTTGGTTTACACATGCTCTACCACTGAGCTATATGCCCCAAACTGTAAATAAAATCCTTGGGTACAAGACTAATTTGAAAGAGAATCTTTTTTCTATGCCTTACTAATGAAACCCAATCCCCTCTCTAGTGTTCGGTGGCAGGTCCTATTGGAGGTGATTAGGTCATGACAGTATCATACTCATGTGTGGGATAAATATAAATATACCCACAGGCATCTGGTTGACCTCTTTATGAACTGAGGACACATACAAGCTGTGATCTTTGAGGAAGAATTCATTTTGAGACACCAAACAGGATGTTGTCTTGATCTTGCTCTTCCAAGATTCAGAAAAATTACCCCATCTTCACAAATAATCACACTTATTTTGTAGCAGCAGATTAAATGGTTGAACATATGCCTTTTCATTTTTCTCAATATAGCATATAAATGCCATTTTTATTACTAAAATAATCTAATATTATGTGGGAAATGGATGGTGAGTGTTATATTAATGAATGTGGAAGAATGATTCTAAAATCTTGCAAGAATTTTAGTGACATACCCATATTTCTGAATCATTTTCAGAATAGAGATGGTTGATTTCTATGAGAATACAGAATAAGCAAATTTTCACCTTGTTTAACCAAGACTAAAAATATTTTCTATAGAAAAGACGGTTTTCAGGTTAAAAATCATTGACATTAACACAGAGATTATTGGCCCCAACCATATTACACTACTCTTTTGGGGTAGTAATAAAAACCAAGCACATAATATTCACTCTCAATTCTTCAAAACTCTATTATAAGACTATATAATAGATTGTTAATTGAGACACATTTACATAGTGTTACCTTGGCTTTGATTATTCCAGTATTTCATAGTAGTGCATGTTGTTTGGAGAAACCGAGGGACTAAGTTTTTTCAAGACTTTTTCAAGCTCATTGGATGGGCAAATTTGCTTGGTGGAAGAACCAACTGCTATGATATAATTTATGTTGGGGCTTTCTTTTGTTTTGAGACAGGGTCTCTTGAAGCACAGGATTCCTTCCAACTCTCTGTGTACTTGAGAATAACCTGGAAATATTAATCTTTATGCAGTTATCTCACAAATTCTAGAATTTCAGACACATGGCTCAGTGCATACTTTACACAGAGTTAGATATTTAACCCAGGCTCTCATGCATGCTAGACTTTACTGACCCAGCTGTATTTCTAGCAATTGTCATTTTATATGCAATCATTACCAATAAAATTAAAGGCTAAATTAAAGACATTGTTTGCTACTTAATAAATGACATATGTGTTACACTTTTATTAAGGATGCTACCTTCCTTAATTATTCTAAACCATGAGCTTCTCATTAAGTACACATTAACTGCAAAGATAATAATGTTTCTATATGTTAATAATTTTAAATTAAAAACACTGGAGTTATTTTTCAGACACATGGGAGAAATCATTTACATACTTAATAAATTATTTTACCATTAACCCCTTCATTTTTGTGGGTGTCCATATGAAAAGTATAATGTTTTTATGTTGTACGAATAGCAAGTATTTTAGACCCACTGGAGTAAGAGGATTAACAGACACCATGATAGCTAAACACAGATCCTCCTGAGATAATCTCTGTTATGACAGCCTAGCAGGGACAAACAACTCAATTTTATGTTTATTGATCAGGTGCATCTTGTTATTTTTAATCATGAAATGAAACTTCACAGAGATAATGCCATTTTTTATTCACATGGTGAAGTTAGATGTGCTATCACAATACTAAGTAGGTCTATTAAACTATATTTCCTTTTAATAACACAATATAAATACAGGAAATCTATGAAGATTGGATATAAACTAAGCTTTTGGGATTATGATACATATTACATACCAGTATTCATTCTTCCTCCTTTTACCCAGCACAGCTGAATGCTATGTAAACAATGAGACTATGGAGATTTTTACTTCTGTTTGTTTGAAAGTCAGTATCACAATGCCTCCTTCTTCTGAGGTTTTGTTAAGCATTTTGAAAAGAGGACAGAAAAAAATTTCTCTGTCTTTGGATTTCCCTGTGACACTTAACCCATCACACCTTATCTTATTTTGTAGTCATAGTAATGTCGACAATATTTCCTAGCCTATCATCCTCACACTTAATTTTAAAAGAATACAAGAGTAACATCCAATAAAAGAGATAGAATGGATTGAATCTAGATGGGAGGGGAGGTGGGGGAAGGAAATGGGAGGAGCAGAGGGAGAGGAAGCCACAATGAGGTTCTGTTGTATAGGAAAAGAAACTATTTTCAATCAAAGAGGAAAAGTAAAAAGACTAATCAAGAGATATGTACGCTATAATGAAGTTGATGGAAAATTATTTGATTGGCTGAAACTTAGGCTGGCATACTGGGAGGTTTATCCCAAGTTTATTATTAAACGACCTTAGACAGTGCTACCTATTTAAAAGAATTGGAGAGAGAGAGAGAGGACTAAAATCCTTTCTGGAAGAGAATATAAAAATATATCCTTTACATAACCTCTTAGTATAAATGCTTTTGAACTGTTAGAAGGGACTCTAATGAAGTAATCAGTTTATAATTAAGTTACACTTCTTGCATTATTAATAAATCTTTCTAAAACAAAAACACCAATCCAAAGTCTTCTCAGTTAACACATAATTTTGTTCAGACAAGTTCATATGAGCTTGAATATTATTTGAGAATAATTATCAGGAACTTTGTCAGATATTATTGCAATTCTAAAATGTTTAAAATATTTGTATTCATTGCAATTCTAAAATGTTTCAAATATTTGTATCTCAATAGTTTTAGTTTTGTGAAGGCCTCTTGTCTTGTTTGTACAGAGTACCATTCGCTTTGCTCTGAGTCTTCCTGTGGGTCCTTCCCTCTCCTGTGTTGTTAGTACTGGGCTATGGCCTTTGCTTTGCTTGGTCATCTGGCCTTTGCTTGGTCCTTGTTCTCCTTAACCACATTGTAGTCAGATTCATCTGTCTACTAACCACTTTGCTAGGTTTGGTATTCCCCAATTTCTTTTTCACTTAGGATACAAGCATTTTCCTGGATTCTTTTCCTCTTCACTACTAAAATAAGGGTAGAGTTACCACGAGAAAGAAGAACTAGCTGATAGCATTACCCTAACCACAAGTGCTCATTAAACTGATTGGTTTTTGGTGTGGATAGAATTAGACTAGAATGGCACACTGGGACAGATAAAACTAGCTTTCATTTGGCTATCTAATTAACAGTGACTATGAAACAAAATACAAGATTTTTAAATACTAAAATATATGTGCAGAAATAGATTTAATTCCTAATTTATTTCTCTTGTCTGAAAGTCATGGTTTTTAAGTAAAAATATCAAAGTGATCCCAACTTGTATTTTTGTTTTTGCAGTTTTTTTTATACCAATCAATTTTAACTCAAATGATGAAATAAATCAGTCCTTCCCTATAGGCTTAAAAATATTAGTTCATTATTACTGCCAAATTTGAGCTAAGAATTAGTGTTGTGTGACATTATTCCTGTAAGACATCAACAAATATCTAGTTCCATACAAGAAAGCAACGCCAGACAAAAATGTAGGATAGTATAAAAAGACACCTTGGGAAATTAATGAATTATATTTGGGGTTATTTGCAGAAGTATGGGTGAAGGAGTGCCTTAGAGACCAGATGTTACTCTAGGAAACAGCATCAACAAACGTCCAAGCCTTCTTAGGTGACAAGATGGAAACCTGAAATGCACTGCACAAACTCCAGGCAGCTTACCTGATTGTCAACTCTTCAGGAAGTTTGGCTGGTCTCCACCATTCCCAGCGAGCTCATCTCATCTCTAGTTCTTTTAGGTAGCTGCGCTGGTCTAGTAGTCTTCTAAGCTCGCTCAGCCAGTTTCTACATTTTACAAGCAATTTAGGTCTGACACTCTAAGCATCTCAATTTGTCTGAGAGTGTCTTTCAATAGTCCTTACTGCTCATATTCTTTTGGGAAGGATGGAGCCTAGTATATCTGATCAGTTTCAGGACTTCCCGAATCCTTTGAGTTGCTTATTTCTTGAGCTTAAGGAGCCTGTGTGTATATGTGGAGGGGCGGGAGGGGGGGCGTGTGTGTGTCTAGCGGGTGGGATTGTGGATTCAAAGAACAACTTTTAGGTGTTGGTTCCCTCCACCATGTGGGTCCTAGAGACTGAACTCAGTGCCTTAGGTTTGGGTGCAGAAACCTTTGCCTGCTGATTCATCCCCCTAGCACAATATTTACATTTTACCTGTCAGTGTCAGCTCTGTACTGATACTTGATCAATTTGTTCATTCTCTCTTTGTCATAACAAATCTTATATATCCATCCACCAATTCACCTACCCAAACGTCCACTCATCCAATTATTCTGCCAGTGTTTCTATTTCTTCATTCTGTGAATGTATGTCGACCATCTCTTTTGTGTAGCTGAAGCTATGAGGCGAATTTTACGTAATTAATTTTATCTGATCCTCATAAGGGTTCTCCAAGATAAATATTAGTATTCTAATGGCAAATTCAAAGGCTGGTTTTCAGAAGAAGTTACACTATTTGGAAGGTCAGATTGTTAGGGTGTTTGTCTTGTCTTCATTTCCTAACACAGTGATATCCATACCATGTAACAAATGTTTATGAAGCAATGAATGAGCAACACAGAATGTATTTTTATGTAGCTAACGCTTCACAAGTGAACAGTTGAGTCCCCCAAGCATGTCTAGATTTGCTCTCATTTTCTCCTTGAATTACAAAGTCCTTAAAATTCACAGGCTGAGAATTTATTATTTCCTTAAAGATGAAGGGCCTGGGGTTAAAGTGTGTTCAGTGAAGTTGCTTAAGATCCCATCCCTGTATGAAGCAAACTTGAGGGTAAGAGATTCTAACCCTGGGATTCATGTTCATGCCATCAGTTCACATTTAGAGTATATGTGAATATACAGAACTTGCTGTGTTCATCATGGCAATACATAGAAATTGGAAATTATAACTACCTTGATTATCTTTATAAAATTCCAGAATACCTTTTATTCACTTCTTTTGTAAAATGAAATATCTTACTTTTTACTCTTATGGGAAAATGAGGACATATATGCACTTCTATGCAAATGCATTACCATATATGCATGTGAATGTATACTGACATGGATTTATATAGGCATAAACATATGTGCATGGTGGTATTTTCTCACTTTGACATTACTAACCCCTTGAAATGTACCCATCTACCTTAATATATGCTTTTTGGAACCAGTTGCTCATCATTTTACTAAGTGTTTCATTCTTTCATTGATTAAACATTAGTAATTTCACCAGAAGAAATTAGGTATAAAATTGTTAGTGTTTTTGAGACTATAAAACGTAAAACTTATATAGCACTGTGCTACAAAAACTGATTCCACTGAAACCATGTAGCAATAAAACATACAACTATTGGGTCTTTCCTCTAGTGTGTTGATCATATTTCCACTAAGTCATACTTTTTCAGTGTTTAGTTCTCTCAATAGAGGGCCTGGACATGTGGAGAATTATGATGGAGAAGGAGAATTTAGATGTGTTCTTTCCTGGAATGCCAGTTGAATTAACTCTTTCATTTCAGCTGCAGATAAACAAATCTGCATAGTTTTTTTTTCTTTCAAGATAAATCCAGAATCAGTAGTTTGCATTGTTATATTTCTGGTCAGGAGATTAAAATTGATCACATACCACACAGGGGAGTCTCCTCTACTATCACAGCTCAATATGCTTAACGAGACTATGCTTGTCTTCTGTTCTCCTTAACAAGTTACACATATTATTGATTCCAGGGGTTGTCCAAGACTGGAGGGACATTGTACAGCTTGACAATATTTTGCTACCGCTAAGAAATAAAGAGCTATGAGCTGTGATAGCAGCGGGGACAGGTACAGTTTAAATCTGACAAATGAAGATTTATACTTTTTTGAGCTGGCTGAATTCTTCATGTAGAAATAATGAATGAACATTTGATACTTGATTTAACACAGGTCAAATGACTTACAGTGGAAGAGTGAGAATAACACTTTAATTATTACCCTTTCCTCAGAATGAATTGATGATAGGTTTGTCATGGTAGATCTGCACTTTAAACAAACGAGTTGGGCATAGAGCATTCTTTACAAGATCATTTAAATACAAGGAGGCATGCTTACTCAAAATTATCTGGCAATTCAGTGCAGAGAAGGCAGTAAGAAAATAATTACCCACTAGCCCATCAAGTCAGTTTTCCTTATAGTGAATAAAACTGCCGAAGGCATAATTGTATGCCAAATTGTCAGGCTAGGGCAATAACTTTTTTCACTTCCTAACCATAAAGGTAGTATGTTATCTACATACACACACGCACACACACACGCACGCACACACACACACACACACACACACACACACACACACACACACACACACCATACAGGAACTGGAGAGCCAGGAGGTTGTGAACCCAGGTTCTGGATTCCGGACTCTGGGTTCTGGATCCTCTGCAAAAGGAGCATTTTATCCAGCCCTTCTAACATCTATTTTCCAAAACTTGGAGAAAGCATTGTGTTGAAGAACTTGAAGCTTATTTAAATCTAGCTTTCTCTAGTTGTTGTGAGGTATTAGAAAGTACATTTCACTTCCCTGAGCTACACTTTCTCATTTATAAATGGACAGGAATATACCCAGCTTATTGGTGTATCATTGGTCCATATACTAAAAAAAATTTCTAAGCAACAGAATGCTCTCCAAATGTAAGTAATTAATTACTAGTGAGCTTGTACAAGGTTGGGTAGATATGTAAGGTACATTTCGGTGACAATAGTTATATTAGATTTTCTTGCTTTTTTCCTTTAGTGTAAAAATGTACCAACAACCCAAGACAATAGACCAGAAGAGAAATCATCTGTTCAAACACTGAGCAAAAATGTGTCAAAGCATCAATTGTTCCATTTATTAAGCCAAAGATGTTCAGGATATAAGTTGTTATTTTACACTAAAATAAAAATGTGAGAGTTTTATTGATATTGTCAAACTGTGTGCTCTACTGAGGTGTAGAGTGGTTTAGGTGAATTTGAGTCTGATATAATCTGTGAGTGTTATATTGCCCATAAGAGAAGCTAAGTGATTTCCAATGTGGAACAGAATCATAATTGTGTTTCTCTGCTTTGAGCCATGATCCATGCTAACCATTGTTTCTTTACTGAGCACAGGAGAAAAAGAACTTAAACATCTCCTGTCTTCATGAATGTTTCATAAATCGGCACCACCAAAAAGCTGAGGAGTATGCACTCAATAGACTTCTTTGACAAGTGAGGAGAATGCTTTTCTCTGTCCCATTAACAGCTTCTCTTAGGATGAGAGTTAAACCAAACTTCTAGTAAATGAGGAGGGCACAGTTCCAAATTTTACATAAAACTTCTGTGGAACATTGTAAGGAAAATGGAAATTCCCATCTCTGTCTTCATATAAATACATTAACCCAGTCACTTTAACTCTGAGTGGAAGTTTTGTTCCAAGTAGGCATGCTTCTCCTGAGCCTTTGAAATCTGCAAGCCATGTGAGTGCAAGCTGACAGTCTGGTAGGTTGAGAAGAATAAGGGATGTTTTTCTTTTCCACCTGGATTTTTGTTGTTTGCCTTTACATGCTCCACCTCCCTCTACTCCTAGCCTGAAAATTGCCCCTACACACTGCTACCACCTGCCTTTCTGAGTAGACAAAAGGCTTCATCTTGTTTGATGAAATATCTCTTTGATGTAAATCCTAACTCACTTGATGGACCCTTTATGGTGGAAATTACCTATTTTTCCTTCCAATTTTTAAATATTCCAATATTTTTCCTTAAGTTTTGCCAGAAGGTTCTGTACCCCCACCCCAGATTACATGCAGAACCCTTTGTTTCATTGAATCTGGTGATTATTTTTCCCAATTTGTAAAATTGGACATTGGACTGAGCTCTCAGGATTCAGCTAAAGTACTTTTCCTTTGGTCCTGGTGCCCTGAAATTTGCAATCTTCCCTGTCTACTCTCTCTCTCTCTCTCTCTCTCTCTCTCTCTCTCTCTCTCTCTCTCTCTCTCTCTTATGTGGCTTACTCCATTTCAAAATTTTAGTTTCATATCTTTGTTCTGTCACACTGAAATATGTGTTCTTTACACTTAATTTGTCCTACAGCAAGTAGTAGATAATCAATAAATACTAATGAATAAATAAGTAATTAATAAATTAAACAACTAAGCTTTCTGTTTCTGATATAATATAATGGCAAATTTTTAAAAATTTTTTAAAAAATAATAGGTATTAAAATCCAATAGTGAACATAACATATTGTACTATTCTCAAATTTATAATCCTTAATGTAACCCAACTAACTATGCACCAGGTAGGTAACACCAATTTTGTAATGTGGAATACCAGTATTTATGGAAATCTCAGTTTGGTCAGTGTTTGTTGCTGTGGTTCTTGTTTGGTGTTTTATATGAAAATAACACTACAAATTAGAGAAAATATCAAGACTATAAATATAACAATGGCAAGACTGTTTTAAAGGTAAAATGTACAGAAGTCAGCTCATGTATTAGCGTTTTCCACAAGGAACTCACTATGCTCTACAACTGTAGGACTGTGATATTGAGATGCATTATATCAGTTAATTTCCCTGCAAAGCAGGTCTTAGAGAGAGGAAAATTGAGACTTAAAATTTAAATAGCTGTGATTATGCAACATTAAACAGCTATATTTGCTGATATAGTGTCATGAATACAGTCGTGTATGATTTTAGAAACCACTGTTTCTTATTACCCAGTCATGGTTTGCATAAAGTGGTGTTCACTAGTGGTTGTTGTGATTGTCATGCGTGAGTAATTACAGCACATCTGATGTTCAAGGCCATGTTTCTGCACTATGGTATAGAACATTGCAATAAATACAGTCTTAGGGCTGAGGAGCGTGACACTTTGACCATATGTGTAACGTGAATAAATAAAAGATCCAGAGGCTGATATTGGGGTTTAAACTTTAAGCGCAATATCAGAAAAGCAAATCAGCTGGCCACTAGCTCTCAGCTCTAGCTCAGGCTGAAAGGGCTAATCCATGAACGAGCTCTTCACCTAGCTTCAGACTATAAATTTTCCTCAGCATGGCTGGAGAATGAATGTTCCTCTCTTCAGTGTGGCTGGAGAATGCATCTTTTCTGAGACCTTGCTCCTGTCTTTTATACCTCTCTTGTTCTGGGATTACAGGTGTGAGCTATGATTATCTTTTAGACCAGTTTACTCTTGTGTAGATCTGGGTGGCCTTGAACTCAGAGAGACTAATCTATCTCTTAATCCTGAGGCCTGGGATTAGAGGTGTGTACCACAACCTTCTAGTTTCTGGCTACTTGGATTAAAAGTGTGTGCCTGTCTTTTATGGTCTGTGGCTGACTTAGCTTTCTGAATTCTCCAGCAAGCTTTAATAAATTATAAACAGTATCTCACCACAGCTAGAGGCCCTGTGAGGGGTGCAATGAGAGGTACCCCCCTCTCATTCTCTCTCTCCCACACAGACACAAACAGTGCAATGCAAACATTATATATTCGACCTCTTAGAGTCTAGGAAAACGCAGGCAAGGTTACTAATCACATATGAAGACAATTTAACTGTGAAACAGATGGAAACATATTTGAGAAGGTCAGCCATGTGTTTCTAGGATTGTTAATCAAATAAATCCATCAAGAATGTTTTCTGCACCTGAAACTAGTAGTATATGTCTGCAATCCAGCACCCAGAAGCCAAGGATGGGCAAGAGGGTCACCTGTTCAAGGACAGTTTACCCACATAGTAGACTCCAGGCTAACACAGGACTACATAAGACTTGCTTTTGAAATAAAAGCATAGGGAAAAAGCAAGCAATTAACTTGCTAAAATGTTTAAAATATTAATAAAATCAATCATATTTTATGCATGTAGATCCTTGACCCGTGTGTATGTATTTAAATTACATGGTGCCTGTGGAGGCAAGAAGGTATTGGGTACCCTGCAACTGGAATTACAGATGGTATGGGTACGGGAACTGAACCATTGTTTACTGTGAGAGAAATAACTCCTCTTAGTCTCTAAGCTATCTATCTAACCACATACAATATTATTTATATATTTTGTGTGAACACACATGCAATTGTGTGTGTGTGTGTTTGTGTGTGTGTGTGTGTGTGTGTGTGTGTGTGTGTGTGTGTGTGTATGTGTACCAATATAAAAATAGTGGGTGTCAGCTCTCTGCTTCCACCATGTTGGTCATGTGGACCAGGTTGCCAGGTTTACTGACAGACACATTTCCCTCATAAGCCAACTCACCTACCCAAACATGACTTCTAAAAGAAGTCATCCCCTGAAACTTTTTAAAACTCCTATCAAATAATTCCATTTTCAAATGTTTCACCCAGCAACATGTAAGTAATACTAAACACATTCCAAGTACAATTAAGTTTACTAAAATTTAATATTTATCTTTATTTTCATACAGGTTTCTTCTAAATATCTGGAAACTATCTTCTTGGAAAATTTATAAATTATACAATAGTGATGTAGAGTAAGAGGATAGTGAATTAGACAGGAAGTAATAATTTCATTTATATGATGAAAAACACACAGATGAGACCAACCTGCTAGCTGCTGAACTGAGAGGGGGCTGAGGAAAACACATGTAATATGAAATGACTCAGAGTGTTGAACACCCTCACATGGTAAATGGAATGTGAGCATGCATCACAGAAATCTATGCTTGTGAATTACGTTAAATACCTGTAAAATGTGTTTCAGCCTAGTCAGCTGTGTCATGTCTACTTGTCCACAGAGGACTTGAGAAGGAGATGGGAGTGGTGTAGCTGCTCTCTCAGTGCAATGATGAAGAAACTAAGATTTAAAGTGCCTGTCTTAGCTTGACTTGTGCAGCAGAGCCACGTGAAGGCTATTGTTCTGATCTGAGAAGTTCTCGTTGCTTCTTGGGCACACCTGGGAAAATCACATGGACACATGAAACATGTTCTGCAGCTGACAGCCACCAAGCACAGTTTGCATCTGACCTGCTGCTTGCTTCCTGGGCTGCTTTTGTGTCCCTTTGCAGAGCACTGAAGATGAGACTATACTTACGAATAAAAACAAAAGTCTTAACTTTCATGTCAGTTGTGACCATGACTCCAACTCTTGCAGTGTGCCCCACCTTACTTTACCCTGATACTATAACATGGATAATTTTGGTTTTAGAGGGAAGGATTTAAATGCATTATCTAAATTTATATTACATTAAGCATTACTACATGAAGGTTTTCCACAGGCATGCAGCTTAATTTTCATAATATGATCACAGAACACACTGGGATGGTTACAAATAAAAAGGTTACTAGTGTCTGTATTAAAGAATTTATTTGAATAAAAACAGAAGTGTAATTTTTAAAAATACCTTTAAGGAAGTAACTAATACAATACAATGGATGTTTGTGTGCTACATTTACTGGTGATTAACACATTAGTGACACTTTTGAGACTACATTTTTAAAGGGTCCTCTTCCTCTGCAGAATGTGTGTTTATGGTGGCAGCTTTAATGTTGTTGCCTGCTGTGCAGTTCAATAGAGTATGTTTTTAGGTGGTTGGCTGGGGGTTTTTTCGTTATGTATGTCGATGGAGATAAGTGTTTTAATTACTTTTTTAATGTCTGTGCTTTTGTATTTTTTCTCTTCTCTTCCTTTTTATTTCCTGGTGCTGAGATTACTGCCTCATCTCCACAGCAGGTGGTGGTTGCAAATTTGTTTTCTTTGTAAGGCTGGTAGATTTATTTTGTAATATAACTGTTCCTTTTTAGTATTTTATTATTAATGATTTCTTTACTTTGGAATATAGTCTACTTATACAACCCTAAATAGTAATTTCCTAAGACCATCTAAGAACTCTTCATTAAGAAAAAAAATTGCCTGAGGCATATTGCTTGAGTTTCCCTTACCCTTAGCTGACAATGTGAAGATCAAAATTTAAGGAAATTGTTTATAAAAAATGCAAAAGGGGAAAACCAGAGTAGAAAAAAATGGAAATGAAGAAGAGGAGAGAAAGACCCAGGAGATAAAACATATTTTAATACATAATACCAAAAGTCAAAGGACAGTATACAATTTTATGATAAAAATATGTTACACTAATGCACTCATTTTAGAAAAGGGTTTTTAATTAGACCTTGTGTTATGTTAAAATTAAATTTTAATTATTAAAATAAGTGCTAATTTTAAGAAAATTAGAGAACTACAAAAGTAAAAAGAAAGGGGAAAAATAGTCTTCCTATCTTTTCTAGAAAGTTTGTTGTTTTGATTATATCTTGTCTTATAGATAAAACAGAAATAAGATGAAATCTGAATAAATAAGTTATTTGTCAATAATGATTCATATTTAGTTTTTATTTTATGCATAATACTTGTTAATATACTAGGATATTATTATTTTTCTATTTTTTCCTGAACTGGATATAACAGTTACATATACTGACCACAGTGATATGAGAGGTGTTCATATTTTCTACATGTGGTATAAAGACTTATTAAAATATATTTGTACTTCATCTAAATATCAACTTTGCTTACTGATACTTTCCATAATTTTTTTTCATAAACTGAAAACATCTTATTGAATCATCTTCAAACTTTTGAAAGTAAAAAGAGTTGTACACAGCATGGCTGTGTCTTTGTTATATAATTTTGTACAGAAATACCTGTGTATTGTGGGAAATTATGGTTTTAAGTGCTAATTGCATTTCTAATAATTTTATAAAAGTCTTATCCTCTTACACTTTAACCAGTTGTGTGCCACACACAAGTAATGTGTGTGCTCATATTGAGAAAGCCCAGATGGCAGTTCCAGGAAGCAGATGTTTAATGGGGATTTGAAAAATCAATGAAATGAATATTATTGTGATCCATGGTGATCTAATTTCATAGGTGTTATATTGAATTGTGTCATTCTTTCTGAATTCGGCCCCAACCCTCAGAACTAACCATATTTACAGTGGGATGTCAGAGAGAAGGAAGGGGCTTCTATTGAGAAAAGAATCACAATAGGGTATCATTGATCTGTTCTCTTTCTAATCAATATATGGATCACAGAATGATGACCCATATGGCACTATTGTCCCTTGGAAGCAAAATATAAATCCTTTGACTCATGTAAGTGATCTTTAAGTGACAGATGAAAATGTTTATAATTGTTCATGGCATTGTAGAATACATAGGACCTTGAAAGGATTGTTTGACTTCCATTTTAAAATCCCAACAGCTGGGGCTTAAATAGGAAATGTTTATTTTTTTAATACACATTCATACACATACACACATACACACACACACACACACACACACACACACACACACACACACACCAGAACCTCCTACTATCCTCTCTGAAAAGAAAGTGAGATCTTAGAAAAAATTACAAGACACTAAGAGTTAAGTACGTGATTGGGAGACAAAAGCAGAATATCGTACTGAGAAAATTTCATAGAAGAATTAGTTTTAATCTTGTATTGCATAGTAGACTACCAGAGCCTACAGCATTCTGCTGTCCATTTAAAGAAATAAAACAAATGACTTTACATGTTCTCAAGTTTTGCAATTAAATTTAAAGAAATGGAATTGCTAATTAGTTTTGATTTTATATATATATATATGTATATATATATATATATATACACCCTCTGAATGAATCAATACAAATATTACATATCAAACAGGTAAAATTGAATATCCAAGATAAAAGAGGATTTTGAAATGTGATAAAAAATAAATATCATTAATTACACTTTGCTGTTCTTTCATCCTGTCTCCTTGAGGATGATGACACATCTGTAGAGTTCTGTTTACTAAAGACTTGTTTCTGAAGAAGCACTTGTGTGACATAACAACATCCAGTATACCTGTTCAGAACATCAGTACCTAGAGCATCATCCACTTCTATAAGTTGCCAGGCTGGTATTAGGGACCAGTCTCATCTTCACTGTTGTATTCTCTTTAGTGAGGTTCATAAGGCACTCTACAAAAACATGTTTATCAGGAGGCTGTCTTTCCTGACAGAAACCTTTAAGTACACACATCTCAGAAAATTCTTGCTGAATCTGATTAACACCAAATAAGTGACCCAGTGAGATGCCTCCAGAAAACATCATAGATTCACGATGATTCCTAAGCCCAACACACTGCAATCATAAAGACCAAGGTATATAACTGATTCTTCTTTTATTATTTACAAGATGATAACATGTTACAGGATACTTAGTATCTTTATCATGTTAACTGAAGTGCTAAACTTGGTATGAACTCAAGGAGTGTGGTTCCTATGTGTGCTGCTGTTTTTTTTTTTTATTTTGGTTTTTTATTTGGTTATGTTTTTGTTTTTGTTATTTTGGTTTTTTCTTTTTTTAATTCTGTAGTTGTTCCAGAGAGAGGTGCCTTAGAAAAAAACAGGGATACATTTTGTTTTCAAAGAGAATCAAATATTGAAAAATAACCAGCAGATGCCAAAAGGAGACTCACTTAAGAAGGAAAATGTTTCAGGGAGTTTTCTAGAAAAAAAAAATCACAAAGCATAAAGGCAGTCGGACAGACTTTTCTCAAGCAGGGAGTTTGGAAGCTGGTCATAGAACTGTTCCGTGCAGCAGACATATACCATACTTTGACAGGGGAATTGAATATATTCATTTAGAATGTTTCCTTGAGTGCTACTAATTAATTTGCACAAATCATAACAAGTTCTAATTATATATTTCCACACATGGAAAAGTCAGCCCTTACAAATGCTAGGGAGATTGGGTAGTCAATCAATTGCTTGTTGGGCACTTGAGAGCATCTGCATTCACAATGCAACACCCTTGTAAAGAGCTAACCAAGGGGGTCATGCACTTTTAAATCCAGCAGGGTAGAAGCAGAGACAAGTGCATCTCTGGAGATTGTTGGCCAGCCAGTGTACTCAAGTTGGTGAGCTCAAGGTTTACTCATAGACTTTGTCACAAATAATTAGGATAGAAATGGGATGCTGTTTAACATCAACCTCTGACCTTCCTATACATGAGAACTTGCACACACTTACATCACATAGACATTCAGACTCGTGTACACACACAGACACACACATACACACAGAAGGAGAGAGAGAGACACAGAGACACGGAGAGAAACCTGTCCTGTGACCATCAGCATGGCTATTTAGCTTGTATATGGCTAATTTCCCCAATATCTAAAACGTGGAAAAGAATAATGTGTGCTATATAACTTTTTAGATATTTTAAATGAATGGATTATGCAAATTCCCTACTAGCCAGGCAGTCATTGCAGTGCATGTAATCAACAAATTTTAAGTAAAAGTTTCTATATAGGCAGAATTTGCTTTTCATTGTGAGTTGCTGAAAATTACTATTTTCCTATCCTTCATAGGGAAGTGTTGGTTTGTGTAATATAAAAGCAACATCCAAACCTTTAGCAACTGCCCTAATGAGCAAGGATTTGTCCTGGAGTCCTTGCAAAGCACAATCACTAACAAGCAGCATGGAATTGTTTTGTTTGTAGAATCATTGTCCATCCTTCTTTATGCACAAACTCTCATTTCTTCTGAATGGCTAATTAAAAAGTCATTTCTGTGTCATTTTAAAATCATACTCATGTAGACACATACCTTATTTATTAATATGTCAACTCCCAGGGAAGTCTTCCTGTGATAGATGGGGATTTGCAACTTTCATTATCTTTCATATTTCACTTAAGGTTGCCTCATTTTTCTTTCCATGTAGAACTTTAC
Source organism: Cricetiscus sungorus (assembly GCA_030556225.1). NCBI lineage: Eukaryota > Metazoa > Chordata > Mammalia > Rodentia > Cricetidae > Cricetiscus > Cricetiscus sungorus. The sequence continues at coordinate 22,234,921 of JANBXA010000141.1, forward strand.
TGAAATTTGCTAAGATTTAACTTTACTATGATTTAAAATTTATTCTTTTCTTACCAGGAGATGTGAAGTTTGAGAGAATTTATAAACTATAGGATAAATAAGTCTATCTTAAAGCAAAGGCTCATTGAACATTCATTATGTACTAGGTCTCAATGACATATGAAGTCATGCCAGAATAGTCATCTCTAAATCTTGCAATCGTGAGAATAGTGCAATTCTTACCTGCTTAATGGAAATGATTATCGTAGAGAGGGAGAGGCCTGAATTCAGAGATTACTGGGAAAACAGAGCCAGTGTGTGTGGAGGGGGGGTAGAGAGAGGTAGAGAGAGAGAGGTTAGAATGTTTAGACATTTTGATCATACACACACACACACACACACACACACACACACACACACACACACACACACGGCGGGGGGGCAGGTTCAGGTCAACCAGGCTGGCATCCACAGTAACAAATAGGTTACTATTTTAGTGAGTAACTCCATAGCTCAGTCAAGGTGACACATAAAACACATGATCATAGGGTCTTACATAAGATCCCAGAGCTGTTTAGTGGGCAAGGGGGGACCTACATCAAAATCTGTTTAGGATTACAACCTGCTCAATTAATGTGCAACCCAATACCTACACATAAGGCTCAATAAAATTCACAGAAGAGGGGGTAGAAAATTTGTAAGAGCCAGAGGGCCAAGTTACATATTCATAGATATTGTTCTCTAGATTCTAGACAACCTACAGCATCTAAACAACAGTGTTGCCAAGAAATGAATAGAAGGAATACTTGACATGTCATTATGGTTGAGGGAATATTCTACAGGTCTCATTCCTAAATAAAAAACTACAGGTGGTCAAAGGCTGCTGAGAGAAAGAATTAGGTTTATCCAGGGATGTGCTCCTTCTTAGATTGTCCCAAGGGGTCTATCCTGAACATATTATCCACAAGGATGGACTTAGTACATTGTATACTTAAAGACATGCACCATAACATACAGCAGAGACACGTGTGTGTGTGTGTATAATAAAAATAATTTTAAAACAAGAGATAATGAATTTAAGATAGTTCACAATGTACAGCTAACATGTCTTCTCTCTGGTGTGGTATGGTTTTCATTTCTTAAATATTTAGTTGATAAGTATATGCTACAGAAGATTTAGAAAATAAAAAAATAAGAAAGCATAATATTAATAATCATCAAATATAATGTAAATATCAAGTGTTAATTTTATATATTAATGTTTACTAGAATCACACACACATATATGTATATGTATATATATGAATATGTGTACATAGTATTTCATATATACATTATAGAAACAGATTATGTTCTTTTCCTTTGGAAATACAACTCATTTATTCATACCATTACCATTCTAGTGTTTGTTCATCATTTAAAAATATTTTACATTGTTCATGTTTTATATTTAAGCTATATTTGCAAGTCTTTGTGTTTCTTTAGAAAAGACTGAAATCATTTTGTAAAAATTTAGTGGCAATGTGTTGTTACGAGCATATTTTCCCCACCGCAACTGCCGCAGGTTGGGTCCCGCTGGCCCCCAATAACACTCAGAGACTCCATATTTGATACAATGCTGTTGGCCAGTTTCTATCATTGTTTATGGGTTAGCTTTGTCTTAATGATTAACCCATTTCTACTATTCTAAGTATTTCCCCGTGGCTCATCTTACCAGCCAGAGCAGCAGGCTGGCATTTTGCTTTCTTTCTACATGCTGACTCCTCCTTACTCCTTCCTCTTTCCTTTTGTCTCCTAGCCCCACCTATCTTGCTTTCTCATTAGCTTAACAGTGCTTTATTAATTAACCAGTATGAGAAACATATTTACAGAATAACATCTCCCATCAATGTATTTCTCCTAAAAGTGTGTAGAGAGCTATGTTTCTTCCCCTATTCTATTTATAAAATCTTTTACTCTGAGGTAGGAAATTATAAGCTTACATTTCCTTAGCCAAGTGTGGAATTAATAATTTTATACTTATAACACATTTTCTTCTAAATCTTCATTCTCTAGGTACCTACTGGAGAATTAAAGTTTTACTTACTAATCCATACATTGTAAATCTCTTGGTTTTCTTGTTGATATTAAGAAATACCTTTGAATAACAGATATCTTATTTTTTAAAAGTTTTCTGTTTAACCACTAATATGTTATTATTAATATTACCGTGACTGTGTTCATGCATGGGAGGGGTGCTACAAATATCTGGAGGTCAGGAGACAACTTTGTGGAATCTCTTGTCTCTTTCTTTGCATGGGTCCCTGCAATTACACTCAGGTTTGGGGGTTTGTAGTATGGTGGATATCTATCTGGATGTTTGTAGTATGATAGTATCTTTATTGGCTGAGCCATCTCATCAGCTTTCATCACTCATTTTTTAATTCATTTCTAGCTTGAAATTCATGAGAAGCTAAATTTTTGTTGTAAAATGCATTTATTCTTGGGATACATTTATGTCCTATTTTCTTAAAATAATCTTTCTTGAGCATTAGCATTAATTAAATAAAGTATGCACTCAAATTCTTTTTATTTTGTTAAAGGTTTTTTTTATCATTCACCACTCTGTATCCGTTTAAACTTTTTTTTTAATAAAGACAAGATTGGGCATATTCAGGGCGGCATGATCATAGCATAAAGAAGAGTATCATTTCCCAATTAATAATATATCAGTGCATACTATTCTTTTGTGTATCTTTATATTGATGTTTAATAAGGATCAGGAGAAACAAATAAGCTGAATAGATGTTTATTCAGGGAGAAATAACTTACAACATAGACAGATGCACACCCACAGGTTCCTGGTCCCAAGAATGCCTCTGGATGCACTCCTGTCCCTATATTACAAGCAAGAGAGTGTTCTGAGCCTCCTCCTCTTCCTCCTCCTCAGACTTAGTTCCCCCAGGTAATGTCCGGCCATGTCTCCACCCACAATGGGCGTAGTCTATGCCACAGGCGTGGACAAGGTGAATATCTCATGGCATCCTTACACAATATATTTCTCTCTGTGTATGCATATGTATATATGCATGCATATAATGTAAATTAACACAATTTTTTATATATATTTAGTTTCATACTACAGATGTACAAGGTATGTTGGATCATTGCCTCCATTAGGCTTTTATCACTGTGATGAAACACCATGACCAAAGCAAGTTGTGTAGGAAAGGTTTTATTTAGCTTCTATTTCAACATAGTAATCTATCTTTGAAGGAAACCAGGACAAGAACTCAAATAGGGCAGGGACCTGGTAGCAGGAGCTGCAGAGGCCTGCTTGGAGAGATGCTGCTTACTGGCTTTCTTCCCATGGCTTGTGCAGCCTATTATCTTATAGAACCCAGGCCCACCAGCCCATGATGGCACCACCCACCATGTGTTTGGCCCTCCACCATCAGTCACTAATTAATATAATGCCCTATAGGCTTGCCTACAGCCTGGTCCTCTGGAGGTGTTTATTAAATTATGGCTTGGTTCTAACTGATGACTCTTGCTTGGGTCAAATTGACAAAAACCAATCAGTAAAATTGTTTTATGTACATTTCTGATTTTGGTGTTTATAGGCTATTATTTTCTTACCAAGATGCATTATTTTGAAGATTGTCACTATTTCCATAATTTTAATGTCCATGTAGTGTAGTGATTGCTAATGTTCCTTTTTGAACTTCATTAAATAGGCTTGCCAGAACCCAAAATGGATCATATTTTCCAAGGCTTGACACAGGAACAAGGATTTTACACATCCAAAGACTTTCTGCCACTTGTCGCCAAAGGCAGTAAAACAGGTAAAATTTATTGTGTTTTGTCTCAATGTTGTCTGTTCCCCCGGTATTATAAATCCATATTAAATGCAAACTCAGTAGTATATTGTTCATATCTTATCAGGATCCTTGAATAAACATCACCAAGATAAAAACACAAAAAACCAATACTACTGTTTGTAAGAATTGTCAAATTATCTACTCTTCCAAGAAAGCATCAAGATAGATATTTTTATTGTATTACATGTAAGTCTAAAGTGCATTGTGGAAAGTTAATTCAAAATAAAAGATTCCAGAAATCATTGGAATAGATTCTAGCAATACGGGTGAGGTTTTTAATTTGGAAGCTATTTTAAAGTAGGGTGAGTTTTCACATGTCTAGTGTGATGTGTGTCTGCACAGGCAGGAAGATCAAGGACTCTATTGAAACAGTAATTCTAAGTAGTTAAAGTATGACAGTTTGATAGACACCCTATTATCTTATGTACCCCCAGAAGAAAAACCGGAAGGAAGACTATGCCAAGCTTTAGCTCCATTAGAGCCACTGTCTTGGTGATTAAAAAAAAAAAGCAGTAGCATGTTTTGTTTTGTTTTTTAACCTAGATGATCTAAATCTTCTAGGCATTTATATTTGAAGAAGACTGAGACATAGCTGTTCCTACACCTAATTACTTGTGGAATTGATAAAAACAACAAACAAACAAAAAGCCCACAAAACCTTTTTTTCTTGTAAAATTTAAACAGACAAGAAAAGTTCATGTATTAAATTACTTGAAAGGTAACAAAGGTAAAGGATATTGTCCATATTTACCTTCTCACCCCTGAATCCTGGATGCTTGTGTTTATAGTGAACCAAGCTTGTATTTTAGTATCACAGAATGTCAATTGTCTAATCCCAAACTGAATGTCTTCCACACAAAATTATTATACTTGTTGAAATTATAGGTCTAGTTATCATCTGGGGTGGAATATAAAAAATTATAGTAATTTATCTTATCGGCAGTTTATAATACAATGTTGATAATAGAGTACTGTCTAATACAAAACACAACCTGAATCTCTTTTTCTCCAAGGTTCTTCCTAAGGATATCAAATCTTCCTATAGATACTCTGAGAAAAAGACACTTCATAAGCCATATTTCTTGAGCTAGAGGTGTGGCTGAGCAAGTAGAGGCACTTGTGTGTAGGTCTGACACATTAATTCTGTTCTTTTATCCCACAACATGGCAGGAGAGAACTTACACACAGAAGATGTTTTCTGACCTCCCCAAGCACACTGTGGCATGTGAATGCCTGCACACACAAGAACAAAAAATTAAGTAAATAAAACAGTTTTTAATATAAACCCATATTTTTTGTGTACTCCACTTTTATGGAAAGAACCAGATAAATTAAAAAATAAAAGAAATTTATAACCATCATTCCCACAATCTCTTGAGTTACAGATCTGACATTTATTCAACATGTTAATTTTAAGTTTACTAAATATAAAATGTATAGTAAAGTTACGTGAGAAATTATGCAAAATATTCTAACAAAATGCTTTAGATTCTGGCTGAGATTATAAGGATTGCTTTGTTTCACTAATATACAGAAATGTAATTATACAAATGTAAAAATATCTATCATGATTTTTAATTGATTTCTCCTGTTTATTTTGACATAACTACTTTAAAAGTGTTGCAGCAGTCCCTCTAAGAGGGGGAAAAGGAAGCCAAGGGTACTGAGTATGAAATTACATATATGAGCATATTTTTTTTTAAATGGGAATAAAACTGTCTTTCAACGAAGCAGAATAATTTGATAGTGACACTCCACCCTGGAAAACTGCAAGATGCAATTTTACAGTGCTTTGAGTACAAGTATCTTTTGAGCTGTCATGCAGAAATGGTTTCTCTACTTGAAAATGGGGTTTTCCTTTCATCGTTCAGGAATGTGCGTCTGTCACTCTCCATTGCCATCCATACGGGGAGCCGTGATTGTACTTGGAGCAGGAGATACTGCCTTTGACTGTGCAACATCCGCTCTGCGCTGTGGAGCCCGTCGTGTGTTCATCGTCTTCAGAAAGGGCTTTGTTAATATTCGAGCTGTTCCAGAGGAGGTAAAGTAGAGCCATCAGAGGAGATAGGGTTGGACTCCTACAGATTTTAGGCAATGACTCTGTTGGTATGCAGTCCTGATTTAAAACATTATACTGTCCACAAAATGGACGGATCTAAAATAACTAACTACTTGGCTGTATATAATTATTTTCATTTGACAGTCTCCATAAAAGGAAATTTTAAATATTAATTTGAATAAAATGATACACATATTTGGGGTAAAACCACTGCTCTATGTTTTTGTCAGTCTTATAGTACCTTTGAAGGGTATTAGTGACTGTCAAATGTGCAAAGACTTCCATAATCTCAACCATCGGAATCTTTATAAATGTGTGGATGCTATATGAATGTTATCATTGGAGACAGTTAAGATCCCCAAAGTCCAACTAGTAATCAGGATAAAGTGTGTGTGTGTGTGTGTGTGTGTGTGTGTGTGTGTGTGTGTATTCTCACACGCATGCCCTGTACACACTTAGAGTCAACTGTTTCTGCTAGAAAAAAAAATTAATTGAAATTGCAGCATAGTTTTAAAAGAGCCTTCATATGAGCACTGTTGAGATTCAGAACTTTAGTTAATTTACTAAAGATGATATATTTTACAGCCTTTCCTTCAGGCTAGTCCTCTATGAAGCATCAGCTGGCTGTGTACACCATGATCTCTGCAATTGTGATGTTATCAGAGAAAGATGATATTTTATAAGGGGTAGTAGTTGTGAGGCTATAGATGGAGTATACTGTGGAAAGATACATTACCCATTTTATTCAAATCAGTATTTTTAATTTGATTTACTTAAGAATGCCTGCACATGCTTGGATTCTTTTTATCTGGCAAGAATTATAACTGCAGTTGGTAGGTAATTTGTCACATGTAGATTAGCCCTAGTACAAATTGATCTCAGTAAATGATCAGTCACCACTAGTTCATAGCTGGGTTTAAATGTCAGTTTTACTCCGTGGGTTTTACTCCCTCATTACTCTTTGAATATGCTTTATCCTCTCAAATCCAAGGTTGCCTTATAATCATAAGAATCTTTTCTGCAACATACTTTCAGACGTTACTTAGTTCACTATGTCATTTTGCAAATTTAAACAGCCAAATTAAAAGAGAAATAGGAGCTAATTCCTTATATTTACATTGCTTTACATAATATAGGACTTGGGAAATAAACCAGACTTGTGAAATACACTTTACACTAGGGATTGCACATTTTCTTTAGCTAATTACTATGATTAAAAAGGTTTCATAAGCAAAAATTTATCCTTGAGGGTAGGAAATAAAAGACAGCCCATGTGTTGATATTCCATTTGTTGTGACAAGGATACCTGAGATAAAAATAAAATAAAACAGAACAGACTGAACAGAGAAAAGTTAATTTTAGCTCAGTGCTTGAGTCAAGGGCTACTTGGAATCATCAATTTTTCCTGTGTTGACAGAACACTATGGTAGAAACATGTTATAGGGGGAACTACTTACCTCAAGCTGACCATGAAACTTGGAGTGTGGGGGGCAGTAGAGAGGGGACAAATTAAATTTATTAGAGTCATTCCTTCAGTAACAGTTCTAATAAGTAGGTGCCACATCATACATCTTCCAGTACCTCCTAATTATAATAGAAATAATATAAACTCAGAGACAAAATGGGGTTCAAGCTGAAAACCAGAGAAACAAAGCAGCCATCCAGTAGCTGTTGCATCTACCAAGACTTCAATGGAGATTCTGTCTTTTCCCTGACTGGAAACTGACTCTCACATGAGGCACTTTTCTCTTGTAGCCCTGGATGGCCTTGAACTCAGAAATCTACCTGCCTCTGTCTCCTGAGTTCCGGGATTAAAGGTGTGTGTACCACTGCCAAGCTTCTATGGCTGTGGCTCGCTTTGCATACTGATCCTTGACTAAATCTTTAAATCATAAAAAATGATAGCACCACACCAAATAGCACTTTCTAGTGAGAAAGAAGCTTTTGCACATTACTTTCCTCCTCATAGTATCCTCATCTTGTCACAATCTTCAATTAGAAAGAATAAATGGCAAGTATTTCTATCTTACACAAAACTAATGAAAAAAACTCAGACTACATTTACTTAAGAAAATATATGTGTTTATTCGTGTACCTTATGTTGACTCACTATCTCCTGTATAGTAAGCATTATTTCAAATGACTTGAATATATCAGAGAGAATTCCATGTTTTCATAAAGTTTATAAGGAAATAAACAAGGGACTAAACAAGTACTTTGTGTGCTGGTTTATATGGGAAATAAATGCATTGTACCATCAGTAGTATATTGAAATGTAATTTGTTCTGTGAAAAAAGATTAGTGATATGGAGATATATGAAGCGTAGACTATAGTAGAGCAGACTATAGTAGAGGAAAAGATAGTGTCTTCTGCATTACACAGGATAGTTTGACCTGACAGGTCTCACTGATCAGTTTTGAGTTTAGAAAAGACAGTTTTGAGGGAAGATTGGCATCCAGTAATAAACACTGTTAGCTTAGTTAAATGTTTGCAGTCATAATAAAGAAATTCTCCTAGAGACTTCATGTGGTTAGAAGATGTGCGTGGGCTTCCTATGAGGATTGGGTAGAGACTTGTGGGCACCAATAAGCATCTAGTTGGTACAAGGAAAAACCTTCTGTGTATAAAATCATGCAGATTAAGATAATTTTTGTATTTACTACTCTGCAGAATTTTGATTATGGAACAGTGGTGACAAAAGCAAGGAGGCTAGTTAGTGATGAATCAAACATAAAACATTAGTCAATGTAATAGGATACAGAATGGGAGAGATTTCAGTCTAGGCATAACTCAGTACAAGGCCAGAACTAGTAGGATGTGCATGGTCACAGGGTACACAGAGAAAGGAATGGGTCTCTGGAGCACAACTGGCATGCTTACAATGGGGCTTCAGTAGAATTCCAATTGTTCTGGGCCTTTCTTAAATAGAGAACAACTGTTTCTTTATTGTGACCTTACAAGGAACCAAAGCTTTAGTATGTTTTTAATATTATTTGACTTTTATATACATGAATGCAAGGACTGTGGCCTCCTCTGCTCAGTTTTACCATTCATCTTACCAAGCATGTGAGTGCCACATATGAAGTATTCAAGCATCGGTCATATCAATATTTTCTAGAGAGGCTCAGAATAATGATTTCTTGTACTAAACTTCCAAGTTAACTGGATTTCATATTCCTAGAGGGATCATCTGATAATTTTAGGCTAAAGCAGAAGAAGAGATATGTAATAAGTCATGCTTTACTAGAATGTATAAAGACCAACCTTGAGTGTCTGGCTAATGCCCATGTTTGAATTTTATGACTCCAGAATTTATAGAAGCTTTCATGCTCCTTCTTCATAGGCATTGCTTGTTTTTTTATACTTCTAAAATGCACTCATGGTTTACAGTGAAAATGGGATGTTAATGTGGTAGTGATTAAGTATGGTTTAACTACTTCAATAGCTTGAGATTTAAGAAATTATGTTCAAGGACATATTTTTTTTATTTTTTATTAATAATATAATTTAAAATTTTTACATGTTGAATCCAGTTTCCTCTCCATCCCTTCCCTTCCTTCCCTCTCTCTTACCCTCTTTCCCCCCTCACATGCACCCCTCCCATTCCCCTACCCCCATTCCACATGAAGGGCTATGATATCCAGGTGGGGTCATGTAAATCTGTCAAGTCATTTGAAGTAGGAACTAGTACTTCTCTCCTGTCTCTAGGTTAAGGGAGTATCTCTCCATGGGGGATATGTTCCCAAGGTCCTTTTGTGCATCAGGAATACATTCGGGTTCTACAGTCTGAGGTCCCTTAGACTGTTCATTCCTTCTATCTGAGACCCCTATTCAAGGTTCTGAGTCAGTCCCATGCTGGATTCCTAGCTATCAGTCTGGGGGCCCATTAGCTCCTCCTTGTTCAGGTCAGCTGTCTTTGTGTGTTTCTGCAACCTGGTCTTGTCATCTCTCCCTGCAGCTGAATTCTAGGTGGACTCAGTGTTTAGTTATGGGCGTTTGCTTCTGTTTCCAACAGGTGGTAGATGAGGGCTCCGTGATGGTGGATAATTTAGTTGATGATCTCACTATCAGGGTATTTATGGTAGCCTTCCCACGGTGCTCAAATTGTTAGTTGGAGTCAGTCTTTAGGTTCAGTTTTCTCTTCAAACCAATAATGGCTCCCTCTTTTATGTGCTCTCTCTCTCTCTCTCTCTCTCTCTCTCTCTCTCTCTCTCTCTCTCTCTCTCTCTCTCTCTCTCTGCTTTCTGTCTTCTATTCCTACCCTGACTCAATCTTCCTAGTTGCACGTGCTTTCCTCTTCTCCCCTTCTCTTCCTCCTAGTTCTCTCTCCATTCACTGCCCCCCTCCTTCACATGTGCTCTGGGGGATTTGTCCCTTCCCCCATTTTTAACTAACATAAATGTCCTCATTCTTTCATATTTCTCTACTCTCTTATATTCATTCCTCTATCAACATGCATGTGACTCTGCCACAACATTTCCTTAAAGTCAATGAGTATTGAAGAGCATAGCTTTCATGTTTTTTTTTCTCAAAAAAAATTCCCATGTAATATTTCATCATTTGTACTTTGGTGAAATTTGGAAATAGCATGGTTTGTGCATTAGTAAGCTACCACATCATCAAAAACGTCATCATTCATATTCTACTGCAATCTAATTATCCTTCTTTGAGAGAGAATAAACCAGAGCAACAGAATGTTTTCTGAGCCTTTTGTAATAGATGTGAATTTTTACAGACGTCAATAACTTTGGAAATGGAATTGCTTGAGTCTATGCCTTATGTGGTTGTGGCTAATAATTATCAATTCAATTTCTTATCTGTTTCTGTGATAAAAATACTATAGCCAAAGCAACTTACAGGAGGAAGTTTATTTGGGCTTATGGTTGGTTCCAGATGGAATATCCATAAATGTGAGGGAGGCATGACAACAAGTGGCAGACATGGTGACAGAAACAAGAAATTAAGAGGTCACATTCTCAACAACAAGCAAGAAATGGAAGTAGGGCAAGACTATGCCATTTCCAAGTCCACAACCAGTGATATACTTCCTTAGTAAGACTGCACCAAATCCCCAAATAGCACTGCGAACTAGGTATCAAGTGTTCAAACTCCCACACTGATGGGGGACTTTTTTCATTCAAGCCACCAGAGTGACCAAGACCAATATGCATGAACCCAGAAATATTTTAATAAATAGAACTTGGAATCATCTCCTAATAAATTGAGAAGATGAATTTATAATGAAGAATTATAAGCTGTTTCTCTAATGCATAAGTTTTCAAACTTTAGAGTGGATTAAAAAACACTGAGTTAGAAACAGACTTCTGGGCCCTGTCCCCAGAGTTTCTGTCAGAGTAAGTTTGGGATGGGCCTGAGAATTTGCATTTTAAAAAGTTCCCTGGTGATGCTGAGGCTACTGGTCCACTGCTCTAATGTATCATCAATGAGTTTCCAGCTGTCTAATTAGAACTGTAAGCAGTGTGCTGTTTGGAGGCACTTTCCATCTTAGTTAAGGAAGCATTAATGCTGAAGGATATAGGTTTGATGAGATGAAGATAGGGAGGCATCATCAGCATATTGATGTAATTCTGATTCCAAATGTCTCTGAGGCTCCCTAGTGGCCTCACACACATGCTAAATAGGATGCTACTGACACACTAGCACTTCTCAGCCATCAGTCCTTGGGGAAACCAGCCAATCACTCAGCGCTATCCTTTAAGAAGATGAGGGAAAATCTGTTAATAATTCCCTCCAGTACATTCTGAAAGCTTAAATAGGTGAGATTAAATTTCACAGGATAGCAGAATCCCCCAAAATGCTGGCATTAAAAGCTGTTGACAGATCAGACAGAACTGCCAGAGTGCTGTAGGCGATTGGGAATCCCTAAAAGGAGGCATGGAGGTCAGGACTCAGCAGACTTGCTTCACTTGATCAATTTAAACGATAAGGTTACGGAAGGGCTTTGTAGTTGTTATTGATTATGGCAGAGAAGAATATGGCTCAAAAATAGTTTTAATAACAAATTCCCTTCACAAAGAACATTAAGGGATCTGTTTTATACCTACTTAGCTTCAAAATATCAACAGAACATGGTAGACCTGTTACCCTTCTCTGTGTTGGTAGCATCTTTAGGCTGTTCCTTCTGTTGGTTTATCAGAACGGCGATTGGAATAATTAGATTTGCCTGTTACCAAAAATTTCAGTTATTTCAGAATTGACTGTCTCAATAATACTATTTTGATATAAGTATCTGTGGTAGATCTTATGGCCCATAGGTCAAAAAATGTTTTACTCTGATTTTTGAAATAATACATTTCCATACAAAAGGATACACCCATTAACTGGTTCTTTTTGGAACAATACAACATATCCCACAATTTATACTGTACAGTCCCCTCTGTGGTATTTTTAAACATTACAAGATTAAAGCCACACTCTTTTCTCAAACCTCTGTATCTTACCCCATTCATTTATTTATTTGTTTATTTATGTATTTGTTTATTTACATATTTATGTATTTTTGTATTTATGTATTTATGTATGTATGTATGTATTTATTTATTTATGTATTTATTTATTCAAGTAACAAATGCTTCCTAGCTTTCACTTAATTATAAAAAGCACCGACCTGGGACTAATTTTAGTAAATAACCTGCATAAGCTCGCACATTTAATTTTCCCCTGTAAGGGTGATGCAGCAGCTCTAGAGTGTCTGTCACCTGTACATCATTTGAGAGCAATACTTCATGGACCATGATCAGGGACTTGTTAGCAGTATTGGCCAAGGGGAGTTGGAAACAAACAAATAAATACACACAACTGCCTGCAGGCAAACAAAGTTAATTAATGCCAGTTAGGAACTCCTGTGGCACTAAACAGTAAGTACATATTGAATACTCTTTTAATTGCAAAGGCAGGACATGACAGGACTCTATCTTTACCTTACAGAAACTTGGGTTGACACAGTGTAGTAGGTATGAGCAATTAGAAACAAATATTTAACTAAAAGTTGGAGTGCTTTGGTGGATTGGTGGATACTATAAAATCTAGCCTAGGTTTTTTATATATGATATCACTGTTGTAGTTACAGGATTTTTAATGATTTTTCCATTCCTCCAAGCTTTCACATTTTTATATTCAGAGAATATAAGAGAGAGGACTAAAAACTGGCCAAAAACCAACAAAAGTTCATGTTATTTCATAAAGTTTGTGTATTTAAAGGCAATGCTCAAAATTCCACAGGAGTTGCTACATTTGTTGACTCTGTAGTGGTAGAGATGATTTATCTTTTAGAAAGTCCCCCCCTTAGAGAGAGAGAGAGAGAGAGAGAGAGAGAGAGAGAGAGAGAGAGAGAGAGAGAATGTGTCATACTAAATAATGGTTAACACTGTATTAATTTTAGAAGCTTCAAGTATTTAATCATATTTTCCTCAGCTCTTTAATACCTTTACTTTGTCTTCTAAGATGGAAATCTTAAGACATAATTTTATTATTTATTCACTTATTTGAAAAATGGCCTTACACTCTAGCATTGAACTTACTATGTAGCCAGGCCAAGCCAATTAAGCCTCCTGCCTCACTCTTCCCAGGACTGAAATCATAGACAAGTTCCAACTGTCCTGAATTACTGTAATTTATTAATTATGTATTTAATCAATCAATAGCTCCCAAAAAGAATAATGATCAAAAAGCACACAAGAATGAGATTAAAATTTTCACATTTTTATTGTAGTGCTGAAAATTTAACCCAAAGCCTTTAACAGTTTATTTAAGCACTTTACTTCTGACATTCATATATACCCCCTTTTATTAATTTGATTTTGAGAAGGTCTTCCTATGCCACCAAGGCTGGCCTTGGATTTATGTGTAAGTCAGGAAGTTCCAGAACTTGTGAACAAGAATCAACTTCTTCACTGGCTAGAATTTCAGATATACCATTAATCTATCTTCATCTTTTTTACATGTCTCATTTCTCTTTCAAAATGTGTCATTAACTATCCAAGGCTTCCTTGAAGATAGTTTTTTGTTGTTGTTGTTTTATTTTTTTATTTTTACTTTTATTTTTTGAAGACTTCCTCTTTTTTCTCCTCAACTCACTGTTATTTCAAGACCTTTTATGGCCCTCTATTCATTCTATTACTCTAACACTCACCACACAAATTGGTTTTTCCTTATGCTACTCTCACAAATTAAAATTCAGTTTCCTTCTATTAGTTGTTTTATCCAGTTCATTATTTGACTCCAAATATAGAATAGTTTCCACTTCAAGTTATCAGATCAGTGACCCATGTTAAATAAATATATAAGAAGTATCTTAACCTTATAAGAATATTTTAATTCAGTATAAAATATACAAAATGTACACACTCTGCATTTAAATTCCTAAAAATATTTTGGTAATGCTTCAGATAAATTATTTTATTTTTAACTATAGAATTTTGTTTTCTTCCATTATACATGCGATGGCGACTTTCAAATGATAGCTTGCCACCACCTAAAATAGTTTTCAAAAAGATCTCAAATGAGTAGTTGTTTAGATTAGACTGACTTGTGAGTGATTGTCATATTTGTTTATTAATCCAGACCATTTTGGGTTTCTGAGATGTATAACATTAGTATAACCAGCTGAAAGCAAACATGCAAGCAGGTAGCGTAGATACATTTGCTTCCTTCAGCTTTTAGATCCAGTTGTAATGTGGGTATCTGTCTCAAACCCTTACTTTTTTGACTTCTCTCAAATAATGGATTGTAACATGTAGTTATAAGCCAAATAAACCTTTTTACCACTGCGCTGCTTTTTAGTAAAAACAGGACATGCTATCAAATTAACATCAAAGATTAATTACTTATGGTCTCTTGACTCTTTAAAGTTAATCGAGGACAAAAAAAATAGTAGCTAAAACAAAAAAGCAATGTATTAATTAATTACATTAAGTAAAACTATATCAGAAAAAAATGACAATTGACATTTGATAAAAGAAAACAGGATTATAATTTGTACAAGAATTTTAATATTTAGTCATTTCTAGATTGCACAAGGTACCTCCAAGACAACAACTTATATGGGTTATATGGGAGCAGCTTTTTTTCAGGGTGGAGTGGGAATATTACTATAGCAGTTAATATTGCTTTACGCTAGCTAAATCTAAGATGAGAAACAGTGAGATCTAGTAAGGTTTAAGGAAATGTCATAAATGAATAGTGTAAAATAGTCTTTTCTTCCTATATGTGTTATATGATATATGTGCAAATCCACTTTACATTCTTTCAATAATTTCTTACATGCAGTCAATACAATGAGTACTGAGACTCAGTAGTGACCCAATCCAGCAAGTGAGGACTCAGTTAAGTGACTATTGTGTTTATTCAATATTTAATAGAGTTTTCATGTGGAATAACTCTTCTACATGTCCAAAAGGCTTGCATTTTGGAGAGTTTTAAGAAAAAACAACCTGTAAATTATGACTGTACTGATTTTAGATCAAGCCAGCAGATGCTAGATTTTAAAATGTAGTACATTCTATTACTCATTCACTGTTAATCTGTGTACTGAAAAATTATAAGGTAGGCATCCAAAATTCCAGTATGAATGAGGGAGAGGCCCAAAAGATACTATCTTTTTTGAGTCACTATTTGCAGTTTGTGCCTGCTGGGGAAGGGAAAGTGAGCTTTTCATCAGGAGTGGGGCCCCTCTGCATAGATAGCGGCTTACCCATGGGTGCGTGCAAAGTATTAATTGGACTTAGTTATTAAAATAAAGGAAACATGAATTTTGGATGGGGACATTGTTGAGGCAGTATCTTAGTGCTCAGAAAATTGGGAGCTTAGGTGGATACCATTAAAATACATTGTAGACATATATAGAATTTTCAAAGAATAAATAAAAGTATATTTGAAAATTATGAAGTAGTTAAGTTTTCTAATAAATTCTATCTACATGTAAGTAGATAGAATTTACTCTGTTCTTGTTTTATCTCTTTGACAGCCAAAATAACTAGGTGATTGAGTTTTAAAATCAAACTAGCATGTTTGGTAGTACTGTGTTTCAAGGTTTATTACTAATTTGGTAGGTAGAATTAAACAGAAGGTGTCATGTAACCAAAAAGAAGTGATTATCACTACCAAGTCTCATGTTGCAGTATCATCTGTTTTAATTCAGGTCAAGCTGACTCCAAGAAGTGTGAGTAGTTCCACTTTTCACACAAAAGACAGTTCAATCACAAAACATCTCAATTTTATACTTAATTACATAGCATGTGACTGAGGAGCTCCTTGCTCCATCATTTTCTAGGAGGAATACCCTGCCCAAAACATGTCATAGATAAGGATGCCCTCATTTGAAATCGCCAGATTTGTTTTCCAGGAGCAAGTTTATAAGGGGATTTAAACAAATTCCATTCACTATAGAGATGAGCTTTCTTCTTTCTTCCAGACTTGTTACAAGGGAAGTGATTCTTTTCCATAATTCTCCCACAGCTAGCTCATTCCCACCAGATTGTTCTTTCTTCCTTCCTTTCTTTCTTTCTTTCTTTCTTTCTTTCTTTCTTTCTTTCTTTCTTTCTCTCTCTCTCTATCTATCTCTCTATCTCTCTCTCTCTTCCTTCCTTCCTTCCTTCTTTCTTTCTTTCTTTCTTTCTTTCTTTCTTTCTTTCTTTTTCTTATATTACATACCAATCCCAAGTCCCTCTTTCTCCCTTCTTTCCTCCCTCCCTTCCTCCCTCCCTCCCTCCCTTCCTCCCTCCCTCCTTCTCTCCCATTCCCCATCACCACCCTCCCATCCCACAGGGAGGGTGATGCCTTCCAGGAGGGGTTAACAAAATCTGTCTAGTCATTTGGAGTAGGGACTAGGCCCTCCTTCTTACCTCTAGGTTAAGGGAGTAATCCTCTATGGGGAATGAACTCCCAAAGTCCTTTTGTGCACCAGGGATGCATCTCGGTTCCACTCTCAGAGGTCTCTTAGAGTGCCCAGGCCTTCTAACTTAGACCCATGATAAGGGGGCCTGAGTCAATCCAATGCTGGTTTCCCAGCTATCAATCTGGGGGCCATTATTTCCCCCTTGTTCAGGTCAGCTGTCTCTGTGGATTTCTGTAGCCTGGTCTTGTCCTTTCCCTCTGCATCTGGATTCCAGTTTTGCTCAGTGTTTAGCTGTGGGTGTCTGTTTCTGCTTCCATCAGCTACTAGATGGGGCCTCTATGATGGTGGATAAATTAGGCATCAAACTCATTATCAGGGAAGGGTATTCATGGTAGCCTTTTCACTGTTGCTCAAATTGTTAGTTGGGGTCAGCCTTGTAGGTTTCTGGACATTTCTCTAGAGTCAGTTTTATCCTCAAACCTATAATGGTTCCCTCTTTTATGGTATCTCTCTCTCTCTCTCTCTCTCTCTCTCTCTCTCTCTCTCTCTCTCTCTCTTGTTTATTCTTCCCTGACTCAATCTTCCTAGTCCCACATGCTTTCCTTTCCTCCCCTTCTCTTTCTCCTATTTCTCTCTCCACTCAGATTTATTTCAAATTTAGCTTGAGTAGACTACTGTCTACTCTGACCTTTTCAAAAATGCATTTATTATGATTATAAATGAAAAAGAGAGACTCACAGAGATACGTGAGAGAGAGGGAAAGAGAGAGAAAGAGAAAGAAAAGATAGATAGATAGATAGATAGATAGATAGATAGATAGATAGATAGAGTCATTTAGTTGGAAATCAGCAGATGATGTTGGGAGTTATATGCAGGTCAAATGCAGGTCAATAGTGTTGCATATTGCATGTATAGCAAAACCTATATTTGAACAAAGTCACTGGGTTTACACATGATGAATATTTTGATGAACTAAATGACAGATTTCTTGATGTCTAAATCCATCATGTTCATATTCATGTAACATTAGGTTTAACCAGAACATGAGCAGATCAGGTTAGTCAGAGCTCCTCACTCTGGAAAGTCAGTCTCCATTGTCATGTCTTAGATAAGACTTCAGCTCCGAATACAATATAGACAATTGGCATACAGCTCAAGGCTAAGGTGTGATAGTTGAAACAAAATATTCAAAATTGGAATCTTCTAGAATAAAGCTCAATCTTATTGGTTCTGTTTACCTAGCACCATTCTTCCTAAAGACAGGTTAGGGTGATTAGACACTACCTCAACTATGGCAGAAAATGAAGAAGATGGTCAGATTTAGAGGGGATAATATATCAAGGGTCAGGTTTCTGATTAGATAAATTAAGATGTCCTGAAAGATCTGGAGTTTATTATAAAGTACACAGATGAACACAGACAAAGATTCAGAAATACAGCCAAAATTGGCAAAGTAGGGAATTACTTGTCATGTAACAGTGAGCCCAATTTTTAATTTTTTGACAACATGAGTATTTTTCCAAGCATTATTTTGTCATCTATGACAACACAACTAATATCAATTTTGCATATAGGAGCTACTTAACATTTAATTAAATGTATTCATAGATTGGGTTGTGGCCATATATATTTGTAGCAATCCCAATATTTTAACAGTGATGTAATAAGACCTTTTCTAAGAATAACACTGACCAAGAAAGATAACTAAGCAATTTTGATTACAAATAACTTCCCTTTGGTCTTCAAGTTCTTATCAGGTGGATAGTTAAATGTACTGATATTAGAGGTTTCTTTTTATAAAGAATATTGTTTCTTCATATTGCTTGTTAAACTTTGGCATAATTAGAAGTTACTCCAGAATTTAATATATGCTGGTTTTGATTCTGCTCGTTATGGTTTGTAAGCTATGCTTACCTTGCCTATATGCAATCTAAAAATGAGTTGACATCATGCTTTTAATTATAGTAAATTAAGTTGTTTCATAATTTCTGCAGTATGATGCCTGTAATATTAATCAGACCAAATCATCACATTACATAAAGTTAATCATTAAAATGATTATCATTATTGCATGCTGTAGTGAACTATTTTTAATTTTACTTAGCTTCAACTACATATCTTTCTTACATATGGAAGAGAAAATCAAAGCCAGGAATTTTCTTTTACAGTTTTTACTTGTGTGAAAAGGAGGTGACAAACTGAATTGTTGAACCTAACTTTCATACACTGAAAAATTGATACTGCCCACTACCATATTCAGTTGGTAAGGATAAATGGAGAGAAGTTTGTGTTTGTCGGATGTACAAATTGTCCCCATGTAAGAACAGTAAGATTTATGTTCTGGGACATAAGAAATGTCCCACACAAACACAGGTTAAACACTTGGTCCTTATAGGCAGTACTCTTTGGAGTGGTTCTGTGAACATATGAGGATGTGGCTAATTAAACGTTGTAGACCATTGTGGAAATGGGGAAAAAATTCTATGGAATTTTTTGCCTTGGTCACTTTTCTGCCTATCTGTTTTTTTTTTTTTTTTTGTTTTTTTTTTTTTTTTTTTTGCTTCTCTGTCTTTATAACTCCTTCATTCCAAGTTTGCTTCTGGTCTACCATGAGTTGAAAATTTTCTTATAACCCAAGGTCCTCTGCCGTAATGTTTTGCCCAAGCACATGGGGCCAACCAACTGTGGACTGAATGAACCTTCTAAAAGCATTAGTTAAAATAAGTCTTCCTTTCCATAAAATATTCTCTCAGGATTTTTGAGCACAGTGTTGAGAAAGCTAACTAATACATGAAATTCTGCTGAAAATATAAATAGATGATATGAATTTTTGTACCTGATTCTCATACTACCTGATTAATTATGATCATTAACTACCTTCAAGGATAGAGAGGACATAACACCGTGTTTGTGAATTACTTAGATTAGATAGCTCTGTTCTATGAATAGCAAAATATTAGAGTGTACAAATAGTTAGACCACTGGTCAACCTGATAAATCATTTCCTTATGGTAACTGACAACAAAGGAATTACCATTTTCTCTTTTTCCCCACTCTGTAAGGTAGGATTTTGGACAGGTAGCATATCTTCTCCATACCCATCTGCTTATACTTGGAGCATTTATAAGCCATTCACTGAAATCTGCACCTAGCTAGTTTTACTTTCATTAATTTGGATATCTTCCAGGCTTTTGTAATCATTTATCACTCATTCTGGTGTTTTTTTTTCTTTTGAAGTTTGTGTGGGCCAATCCTTTGAACAGAAATAAATAGGATGGTAACCTGTTTTGATGCTTTTGAATGTAGAGTACTGGATGGCATTCATCTTAAAGTACACTTGATGTCTGTCATTGAATATTTGAATATCACTCTGGGACATTGGAAATAGAGATTTTAAAATATATTTTTTTCTATTTTGAATGAATTTTATGGAGCAATTCACTTTTTGTTTAAAATTAAACACTTTTATTTTTCTACATGGAGAAAGTATGTTCTTTGTCTCTTTATTCCACATGTGACACCTGCTTTGTTCCTATTTTAGCCTTTATCTAAGTTCAGTAAGAATTTTAACTCATTTCTGGGACTGACATTATAAACTTAATCCTTGATTCCTATATTTTGTGAGTTTAAGTGATCCCTGCATTTATTTTTACTGGGAGGCTTGATTCATCCTACCAACTTCCTGATCTCTGACTCTGTCACTTCCTGTTACATTTGTTTTATCAGTTCTCAAAACATGACTCAGTCATACTCAGTGTGGAGCAGAAGAAGTTCAGAGTGAGAATAGTTCTGAGTGAATGTATGTTATTGACTTGGGTTAATCATGCCAAGAACTCCAGAGCCTCAGATCTATGGCAAAGCCATCCTCTGCATGATCAGCCTCCAACAAACAAACAAAAAAACAAACAAACAACAGCAAAGCCTTATGTGATGTTGATAGTATGTGAAGAAAATATCTATCATAGCCCTCTCACCCTGGATAGTTATGGTCTGAGAACTGTTCCACTACATGTCTGATCCTACTGTGTCAGCTAAGCCTGTGTCCTTGACACACCTCTATACCAAAACCCCTTGCTCTTTGATTCAACTGCCTGCAATTACCCTGCCTTTCTGTTACATTGTGTGTAATTAACATGCTAAGCTTTTGGAGTTGCTTTTCTTCTCCTTCAGAGAAGCCCATTGACCCATGCTAGCTTTGTCCGTGTGCCTGTTTAGAACATGTAAACATTCGATGATGTTCATCACTGTCCTAGGCAGGCCAAGTCCCTGACTTCATGCAGATGCAGCAGCAGCTGTGTTTCACACCAGTTAGTGCCTTGGTTTGCCTTGCACAAAATGAAGATTGAATAGAAGTTACTTTCAACCAAATTAAGGTGTTACCTAAGATATCTTTGTCATCCTTTAATATATTTGATTTTGGATTATTTTTCTAATTTTACACATTGATCCCAGTTGCCACTCCCTCCCTCACTCTCTCCCATGTCCCCTGACCCTCCTCCCATCCAACTCCTCCCACTCCACAGGGAGGGTGATTCCTTCCAGGAAGAATCAACATTTGGAGTGGGGACTAGGCCCTCCCTCCTACCTCTAGGTTAGGAGAGTATTTCTCCATGGGAAATGTGCTCCCAAAGTTCTTTGTGCACCAGGGATACATCCTAGTTCCACTGTCAGAAGTCCCTTAGACTGCCCAGGCCTTCTAACTGAGACCCATGCTTAGGGCTTCTGACTTGGTCTAATGCTCATTTCTCAGCTATCAGTCTGAAGGTCCATTAGCTCATCCTTGTTTAGTTCAGCTGTCTCAGTGTGGTTCTGTAGCCTGGTCTCTTGCCCCCATTTTCTTATCACTCCTCTTTAATATATTTTTGAGATGATGCCTCCCTTTTCCAAGGGAGAAATAAAAATCCATGTTGTGTAGCACAGATATATTCAATGCTTATAACCAGAAGTGTTTTAGATTTGGAATTTGTTTTAAAAGAGAAAGGGGAAGTGGGGGGGGCAGTGAGAGAGGGAACTAGGAGAAAGACAAGGGGAGGAGAGGAAAGCACGTATGACTAGGAATATTGAATCAGGGGAGGAATAGACAAGAGAAAAGAGAGGGAGAGAGAGAGAGAGAGAGAGAGAGAGAGAGAGAGAGAGAGAGAGAGAGAGAGAGAGAAGGAGAGAGAGAGAGAGAAAGCATAAAAGAAGAAGCTATTATAGGTTTGAAGAGAAAACTGAATCTAGAGAAATGTCCAGAGACCTACAAGACTGACCCCAATTAACAACTTGAGCAAACAGTGGAAAGGCTACCATAAATGCCCTCCCCTGCTAATGAGATTGACGAATAACTTATCCACCATCATGGAGCCCTCATCTAGTAGCTGTAGGAAACAAGTAAATACCCACAATTAAACACTGAGCTGAACTGGAATCCAGATGCAGAGAGGGAAGACAAAATCAGGCTCCAGAAACACATAGAGACAGCTGACCTGAACAAGGAGGAGCTAACGGGCCCTCAGAGTGATAGCTGGGAATCCAGCATGGGACTGACTCAGACCCCCTGAACATGGGTCTCAGCTACAAGGCCTGAGCAGTCTAAGGGACCTATGACAGTGGATCCAGGATGTATCCCTGGTACACAAAAGGACTTTGGGGGCACATCCCCCATGGAGGGATACTCCCTTAACCTTGGGACAGAAGAGAATTCCTAGTCCCTACTCCAAACAACTTGACACATTTAGATGACCCCTCCTACAGGACATCACCCTACATGTGGCCGGGGGGGGGAATTAGAGGGGAGGGTGATTTGGGGGCATGAGAGGGTGGGAGAGAGGGAAAGAGGGAGAGAGAGAGGGGGACTGGAATTGTTATTTAAAATAAAAATAAAAAATAAATTACACACACACACACACACACACACACACACACACACACACACATATATATATATATAATAGAAACAGAACTTTTGCATATGCGTAATTACTTATCCTGGATGTTCTATAAAATGAAGATGACGAACAGTTCAGTGCTACAAAACGAAGACAAGATTAGTTTGAGGAAAAGATTTATAATAACTAAAATATAGCTGTCATAAAGTATCTTTAGTCAGAATGTAAAATGTTGTAGGTTAAGAATTGAAAAGAATACCTGCTACTCTCATTTATAATTATTAGGCAGACCTACTAAGAAGTGAAATTAGGCTAACAAGATGGCTTGGCAGAAAACAGACAAGTGACACCAAATCTGATTCCTGGAATTAGATCCCTAAGACCCACATGGAGGTAGGGGAAAAAGAATTAACACACTCAAGTTTTCTTTGGATTTCTACATTGGTGCCATGGCATATATGCACTCACACACATACCACACACAGTCACAAAAAAATAAAATCAATAAAAATGTAATTTTAAAAGTGAACATATGTCCCTATGTTATATTCCTAAGTCATTGTAAAGATATTTCATCTGATGGATAACTTCACATGTCCATCTCCTTGTGGTCTTAATATTTTCTTATTTCCCAAGACAATGAGTCTTATGGTTTCTACCCAATATGACATGAACATTTTCCTATTAGGTAATATATTCAGGTGGTATTTACTCAGATTCTCTTAATATTTCTTCTCTTATATATAAAATCGCTAATAGGAAATTATATTTAATATCAAAGTAACAGCTACATGTAGTGTGTTTTAGGTATACCACCCATGATAGTCTAATATTACATCTCAACAGGTTTGAGACAGAAATTCAAAGGAACCTGCTGAAAGGGTAGTATTCATACTGCTAGACTCCTGCTCACTGCCAAGCAGGGGTCAAGGAAGCTATTCTCTTTAAAAAATTATCAGTCATATTAAAATATTATGAGGCAATGTGATGTAGATATAAGGGTGAAAGAGTATGAGCAAAGGCAGAAATCATGTGGTCATATACCAGAGAAAGGTGTGGTTTAGAAATACAACATGCATGCTATCAGCTCAACTGTATACTTCTGGCTTCTACAAGCTGTTTTATTTTGTACGGATCATCATGGCCTTACACTGAATTCCCTTGTCTGAGTCCTGCATCTCATTGTGAGCTCTTCCCACCCTCCTTGGTGGAGAAGGCTGATGGCAGAACACACAGGGGAGGCTGCCTATGACAAAAACTGTGGGTGGCGGTGGCACACGCCTTTAATCCCAGCACTCAGGAGGCAGATGCAGGCTGATCTCTGTGAGTTTAAGACAAGCCTGGTCTATAAGAGCTAGTTCTAGGGCAGCCTCCAAAGCCAGAGAAACCTTGTCTTGAAAAAAATCAATGAAGAAAAAAGAAAAGGAAACAGTCGAAATAAGGACCACACTAGGCTCGTTCTGAGATGAAGCTTATGAGAATTCACTCAAAATTTCTGGCTTTTGTTTTCTTTTCCTTTCCTTGGTGGTAACGAATCAGTCAGCCAGGTGCAGTATTCATTATCTTGGATTCCTCACAAGCAATGTGAGCCATAATGAATGCTTTAGAATGTATAGATAATAGGAAAAAGAAAAGATAAAAATCATGAAATAATCTTAGTATGTATTGGAATCCAGTTTGTTTATTTATAATCAAAACATGGATTTTTAGGACATCTAAACCTAGGATCTGAGGAAAATTTCAAGGCTTTTTATTTGCTAGCAATTTCTAATATTCTTTCTGAATTTAGCAGCAACTTCGCTAAGTATGTTAAGAGATTGTGTACTCGAATATATACAAATGGTCAACAGACAAGAAATATATGAAAGGGTAAAACATGTAAAGCAATCCACCAAGCATGCTCTACAATACCAGAAGCATAGTTCTGCCCTTCCTAGAAAGTAGGACAACTGTTAATACACATGCTGTATTGACTTACTCAACCCATGAACACTTAGTAATGTCATTCACTTAAGTGTGACAGTATGATTAAAAGTTAGTATCTCTTCTCACTCTTTAGACAGATGCCATAAACTTGTTTCTTGTGGTACGTCATGCAAATACCACAAGAGGATACTGAAAACATACCCTACATACCATACTGTTTTTATTTTTTATTTTGATCATTTAAGAGATACTTTGCCTCCCCCCAAATCATGCATTTTTCTGTAAGGTCGCATGAGGATGGGCATGGTCTCTGTAGTGGCACATTTTCTACTATTTCTTTTGTGAGCACTCAGCACCTAGGTTCCAGGAGTTCTGTGCTTGTCTCTTTGATTTTTCGTTGATACCCCTCATGATTATACTGTTATGAAAGGAAGAATGAATTTTTATCCCTCAGTTTCTCCAAGTTTCTCTAGCTTTGTTTCCCTACCATTCTATTGCTTGCACAGATTAGTTTATATATTTTATTGATATATACTGATATTGATATTTCAGTTACATATGCTAATTAATAAAAATAATTTTATGCTTAACATCATTAACATTACTACAAAGAGAGTTTATTCTGTAAAAATGAAGGTGTTAGGAATCTAGATTAGTGTACTTAAGAATGTCACACATCACCAACTACAGACCATTTAATAAATAAGACTTGAGAAAAGTCTATTTTTTTCCTAGTGCTAGGATATGGACCCAGGGCATTAGAGATGCTGTGGAAGTGCTCTCGTACAGAACATTGTTCCCAGATGGAACTCACTTATGTTACCATGTTGTACAAATATTTTGTCTCACAGATTCAAGACTCCCTAGAACGAGCAGCTAGTACCTGAAATTCAACTTTGGTGAAAACAACAAACAAAAACCTTCATATAAATTCAAACATTAGAACCCCTTAGCATTCAAAATTGAGTTGAAAATCACATTTTATATAGATTAGTTAATGTTTCTCAAGTTATTACTTATTCCTTTGTTTCAGATGGAGCTTGCTAAAGAAGAAAAATGTGAATTTTTGCCTTTCCTTTCCCCACGGAATGTCGTGGTCAAAGATGGAAAAATTGTGGCAATGCAATTTGTTCGGACTGAGCAAGATGAAACTGGAAACTGGGTTGAAGATGAAGAGCAGATGGTACGCCTGAAGGCCGATGTGGTCATTAGTGCCTTTGGTTCTGTCCTGAATGATCCCAAAGGTAAGACCCACCACCACCCCCTTCTGTGATGCTGTGAGTGTTGTTTTATAGCTCTAATGTTTTCTAACTTTCAGCAGTTTTCCCCATCTTAATACTCATTTTGCTTTGCTTTTATGGACAGCCAGCAATCTTGATTTTAAAGGCTGAGTGCTATTACCAAATATATGGAATTAATTTAAAGTAGAGAGACCTGAAAAGAATGTGTTTATTTTAAGCTAATATCCAAAATGCATGTTCTATTTTATAATAATGTTTGCGTTGTTTCCTATAAAAGAATGGTCTTTCTTCAATTAGAGTAGAAAAAACAATGTAGCTGAAAAATTGGAACAGTCAGTTTTAAATGCTGCAGAGAAATTAGGATATAATGCAAAGCAGAAACTGAGATTCCATATTTATTACCAATGCCATGACAAACCATCTCTCTGAACATGGGACATCACCATTATCTCTTAGAAGTTCAAACTCCTGTCATTTCATCTGAATGGCCTAACTGGATATGCAGAGGAAGAATAAAATGCTATGACATATCCTGAGAGAGGGAAGGTTTTATGTAACATTTCAACCTCATGTTGTCAGTCAGCTGAGAGACTGCCTTATGTTGTAGCTCTCTCACTCTAGTACCATTGTAAATGAAAGCTGAAATACCAAGGCACCTTCATTTTGCAAATCTTTACCTTTCAATTCTCACCGTTGAAACGACAATTATCACTTTTTATTCTGAAGGGAAAATGAAAGGCCTTTCTGCTGTTCAGACATTCACTAAGAACAATAATAACAGAAAACATAAACCTGACACTTCTTCCTAAAAAATGCCTACTGTATCCATGTGAAAACTGCACGTGTCTGAAACAGGAGACGATGCATGCATGCAAATGAACACTTTTATCCAACAGATAGGTAAAGATTCAAGCAGTCATAAGGCATTATATTTTTTGAAGGACATGCAACATCTTGGTATTTATAGAACATCCAGATGTTTAATGTCATCAAGATAAATGTTTTCAAATGGCAAAATGATGGCCTAAATTTGTCACTTTCCATCTAGCTGTGTGTATGAAGTGTAACACAGTCACTGTGTGCTTTGTGTATTCATTCACTGAGTTTATAAAGAAAAAGTGAACAGTGTGCAAATTTTGTTTCGTTATCTAAAATATACCATTTTCTGCAAAACAGTAAGATGTCAATGATGTTTAGGTAGCAATTCCACATATGATTCATGTATCAATATAATTTAGCTCTCCTATCTAAATATATATTCCATGAGTGACAGTTTAATAATTTTAAAAGCTTTATTTTCTAATCAAGACAGGGTATTCTGTGACTCAGATCACACAAAATAGCTTTTGTAGACTCAGATTTTTTTAAGCTTAGGTTTAAGTATGTGTTATTTTGCTGTTGAGTTTGTTGTAGTTGTTGTTGGAGACAGTCTCTCACTATGTAGTTGTTCCTGGGTTTGAACTTTCAATGCTCCAAGCCTGCCCTTATAAATTCTGAGATGGCAGCCATGCACTGCCAGGCCAAGTTCTTTTATGAGAGTGTGTGAGGATTTTTGGACATGCGCATCCAGAATAAGAGTTCAAATTTAGTATTTGGTGTTTAGTTTATGAAGTAGAAAAAGAATTTGATATGTTCTATTCCAGAATTTCACATTTATTCCTGTATTTGTATGTTTTGTTCCCTGTGCCTGTCTCTTGTTGTACTTCACATGGATTTTTCTCAATGGCTAGTAGAGAGACAAAGGCAAGCAAGATGCTTTACTGGAGTATCTTTTTTCCATCCTCGTTTGACAAGGGGTAAAGTGCTTATAAATTGTATCCTAATGTAGACTCCCATATTATACTGAGGCCTTAGGGGTTTACATGAATAAAGTGTTACTTTCCAAATGAGTGGGCAGCTGGAATTTGCTGTGATGTTAAACAATATTCCTGTCCTTTTCTCTGATATCAGTGTGCAGTGTCTGGAGTGGAAGTTTCCAGATTTTTTTGGCCCTTATTCAAAGAATTGTAAAAGGCACACAGAGATTACAAAGGAGCCAGAAACCTTGTTCTGTGTACATGACTGTGTAGATATGGAATGCTCTGGAAGGGGGCAGGAAACATACATGTAAAAGCACTCAAGGGCTGTGATAGCTGTTTGCACTTTCATTTTATGAGATAGAATGGGATGAGGAATTGTGAGCCCTTGGGTGCTTAGCATGAGTTGTTCTTTGTTTTTGATTGATGGGCTTGGGTTTTGTAAGTTCTTTTTTCCTAATAAGAATGAATATTCTTCCCTATAATACACCTGATTATAATCACATGTACATTGAATATGCATAGGCATATGAACTTTTAGGCTTCTCCTAAAAGTTCACTCAATGGACACACTTTGCCTTATTATGCATGTACCCAAACCCAGTCCAGGTCATAAAGTTCCATTGTAGTTACTGGATATGTTACAGAATATGTTTGAGTGGAAATGAGGCATCACCATAGGGTTTCTAGGGACTATCAATCAGTCCAGTTAAGCTCGATACTGGTTGCTGGATGTTGTGTTGGAAGAATTATGTGTGTGCATAGTATATGCATCCAAGTGTCCAAATCTGTCAAGTGCATTTGTGAAAGGGTATGTCCACACTCTAAGTTAACTGGAGTGTGTGTGAGTGTGTGTGTGTGTGTGTGTGTGTGTGTGTGTGTGTGTGTGTGTGTGTGTGTGTGTGGTGTTGCTACTGTGCGGTGTTTTAAATCCTAATTAGGGCTCATGGGAAACTCTTTAAAATTGGTAAGAGATTTGTATTTTAGAACTTGACCAGGAAGATCTTTTAAACTCTTGCAATAATAATAATTTTAAAGTCAGAAAACTTGCACATGTTCATAAGTATCCTATGTTTACTGAAACCAGTTTACTAGAAGAAAGTTGTACATTTATAGAAGAAAAAGTATTCATTCATGTTATCCCTTTTTTACCTGAGTTTGTTCAATTCCAATGCCTATAGAGTGTGATTTTCATATGATTATCATGAATGTGATACACATTTTAATGCATTTATCAATAACTGTTTCTCAAAGTGTTAGGTTCTCTTGTCACTTTTCTTCTCATCTTCTTTCTGAATTTATTTTGCACAGACTCAATAAGTTTCATGAAAACATAGAAACATCCCTTTTCACCTTATTTAGTTTTATCCATTTGACACTGTTAAATATTTCTGTTTGAAAAGCTCTTCTCCAAGTCACTTAACCTTTCTAAGCTTCAGCTCTTCATCTATCAAAACAACAACAAAACTGAGCATAATAAAACCACCACTCTCTATCATGCAAAAGGACAGAAATAAAATGAAGCAATGAGAAAGTATCTTGCAAACAAAACTATAAACAGACTATTATTGCTTATGTCATTCCCAGTTCCTGAATTTTTCTTTTAGCTATTTGTAAGCCTGTCACTGACTTCCTCCTTTTTCTTGTTGTTACTTTATATTCCATTCCAAAGTCCAGTTGTTGCAAGTTAATTGAATAGACAGCTCCCAAGAGGAAAAGTATTAGCAAACAATGTTAAAAGAAATAAGTCCTTCGATATGCTTAGGCATAAAAAAGCAAATTATAAGTGTGTTGAAATTCTTTTATACCCAAACCTGGATAGCTATCATCAAGAAAACAAACAATTAAAAACAAAACAAACAAATAAAAAAACAGAACCTGGCAAGAATCCGTATTGGGAATGAGGAACACTATACACTGCTTCTGAAAATGTAAACTTAAAGAGTTGCTGTGGAAACCAATGTGGAAGTTTCTGAGAAATTAAAATGCTTTCAGGATCCAGCTATCTCATTCCAGGATATGTGCCAGCAAGAATCTGTATCAGGGAACCATAGATACATGTGCACATCTATGATCAGTGCTGTGATACTCACAATGGCTTGAATCTGTGGCAAACATATCTGTCCTACAACAGATGAATGGACAAAGAAAAGGTAGAATTGTAATGTGTCAAATTTATATTTATATTTCATTGCTTTTCTATTACTATCTGGAGTCAAACTGGCAATTATGAAGTATATATGTTATCAGTAAGTTTTAATCTATAGATAGAACCCTTTACCAAACTCATATTTCATTTTCCTAGAGAAGACACAGTTGTATACCTCTCTGGATATGGATATACTTTTCATGGAGATCACTGTGGCCAGGCTATGACCTATGCTTCTTTTCCAAGGACCCAACCATAAACATTCATTCTCTCATTCTTAAATACTCACCTGCAAGAGATACATATTAATTGCTCTTTCTACTGTTATAATAAAATAAAGTATTTCAATGAAAATTCCAAGGAGATTTTTAGCTACAATGACAGCTGACATATCAATACCCCACATACATGCACAAATATACTAATGCATTTGACTTGAACCAACCATTTGGGAATATACATTTTATTTTATTTTTTGGTTTTTTGAGACAGGGTTTCTCTGTAATGCTTTGGAGTTTGTCCTGGAACTAGCTCTGTAGACCAGGCTAGCCTCAAACTCATAGAGATCCGCCTGCCTTTGCCTCCTAAGTACTGGGATTAAAGGCATACACCACCAACACCTGGAGGGAATATACAATTTATTAAAACTGTGTGTGTGTGTGTGTGTGTGTGTGTGTGTGTGTGTGTGTGTGTGTGAGAGAGAGAGAGAGAGAGAGAGAGAGAGAGAGAGAGAGAGAGAGAGAGAGAGAGAGAGGGAGGGAGGGAGGGAGGAGAGACAGAGAGAGAGAGACAGAGAGAGAGAGAGAGAGAGAGAGAGAGAGACTCAAGCTCATTTGTTTTATTTAACTGAAAAAAGGTTAAAAATTCCTTATTCTTTGACAGCTATTTTTTTTCTTTGTTTGGAGTAAATTATTGCATCAATATAATTTAGTGACTTTAGATTCATTAGAGCTTGTCTGGAATATCAGCCCAATCTAAGTCTCCAGAGCCAGGCTTCTCTTATAGAAGCCTGGCCCTATTGCTTCTTGCCCTTTTCCACTTGGGAAGTTTCTTTGAATTCATAGTCCTTTTTTTATAAGACGAAATGGTATCTGCAGTCTAGTATCACCTTAAAAACAAATGCAATCGTATCTGTAAAATGTTTATACATAAAGTATCTCATAAAAATTAGATATGATCTTTTTATACAACAAATATTTTAATAATTAAACCATGTTTCATTACATCTTCATTATGAACTTTGTGCAGGCACAAATGAAAATGAAAATCAGAATGTTGTCATGATCTTGGAGCCTCTGTCAGAGGTTTATTTGATATATTTTATTGGTTTTATTTGTAAAGAGAAAAGTCCACAATTTTAATGGTCTATAACATTTTAAGGTGTTTTATTTTCAAGTGTGATGGCTGCCTTGGAGTACTGAAACAAATTTTCTTTATGCAAATCCTTAGTTGCGCAAGTATCCATTTTGTGTTTCCAAAAAGCAGGTATTTGAAGAGGAAGGCAATTTAAATCACTTTGGTTTTTCTAACTGAAAACAAATTTTATTAGTATACTTATTCTAAGGTGAGTGCTTATTTTTGAGACAGGAAAATGAAGCACTTCTGAGGAAATTAAACTCCTGAAAAGTGTGCAGTGATATGAGTTTTAAAATGCAAGGCTTGGAAAGGAAGATAGCATAAAAAGGTGATGGCCAACATATTGAATGCTCAGTACAGGGAGCAGGAGCTTAGACCCTGAGCTCTGAGGGACAGAGCCAAGTGAGGCTGACCTCCAAGGCAAGGGGTATATACATCAATTATCAAGGCCTACAGTTCCTGCTTATAACAAGCACAATGCCCAGATTTTTTTGAATCTTTAATGCAGCCCTTAGAAATCAATTCCCTTGATGGCATTAATTGCAATTAGTTGCATAAGGGAGTGTTTTGTGGGGGAGGGACAAAGATGGTTTTAAAATCACTCATGGACCTATTAGAAGGCCCTCAGGAAGGTCTTTGAAGCCTTGTGGGAAAGTCAAGCTTTTTATGAATACTAGCTTCAAGTGTGTTGCTGAGTTCTCTTCTTCCTCGGGGAGAAAAGTGTGGGCATTGGCTTAATTGTGTTTGTTCTGACAATCAGAATGAAAAATCAACAGGCATGAGGTGATGTACCTGAGAAATCTTAGCAATGTAGAGATGGGGACTCTGGAGTTCCATCACATGTTCATCTGTTTTTGTAGGGGTAATACTTTAGAATTATTTTCATGTGAGCTCAAGATGGGTAAAGAGCCTAGCAATCATAGTAACTTATACTTTGAAAGACTTAAAATCATTGTTTGTTTTATTTTACATGTTATTAAAATATTATCTATTGAGTAATTAACCAGTAGAAGTAGAACACCAAGAATTTGTGTTGGTTATTTGTGTTGTTTATTTGATGTTCCAAAAGATAAAGCATTTTTTTCCCAGAAATTGTTGGCAGCACTTAACAGGAATTTTATTTAGCTATAAAGTCCTTTTGACTTCAAGTTTGCTTCCCCTTCTTTCTCACAAAAAAGGCAAAGAGAAAAGGTAGGGGATGAAGTACCAACTTGAAAAACTGTCACATCTATTCTATTGTATATATTTTATTAAATGCATGCAATAAACTTAAAAAGAACAGGCAGAGCACTGGATTTTCTTGCTGTGTGGGAAAATATTTTTAGCTATGGCAAAATCTTCAAGGAAGTGATTCCCCAGTGTTCAATATAGTTAAGAACAGTTGAGATAGACTCGAGCAGTAGAATGGTAAGAACAGTGCCACTTTCTAGATATATTAGGATGGAACCACTTGCCTTGAAGTTTTCTCATTTGTATTTCAAAAGTACTAGAAGGGATCAAAATGGTAGTGCATTCTAGCTCTGTCATTCCAGTTGCTTGTTTGTTTATGAAGTTCTGACATTCTGCTATCTCAGTCTCTGAGCTAGGAGGTTCTTGGGGAAAAGCATATGCACACTGTACTTCCAGAAATGTGGTTTAAAAGAAGAGAACACCCACTGAGAATCAATGGATCTGGAAGGAGTTTAGAGTCTTCAAGGAAGCACAGAGCTGAGCATGAGGGCTCAGGAAAGCTTCTTAGAGGAAGTGGGTTAAAAGTTGAAGGCTGAATGATGTGTAGGAGTTTCCAGGTGGAGTGGAGGTGGAAGGGAGGGAAGCCGCAAGAAGATTATGCAATGTGCTTAACACCACACTGTTAGATTAAGTAGTCATTTTACAGTCATTTAAAAAAGCTGCTTAAAAAAGTATGTCTTCAGAAAGTTGTCAGCAGCCTACTCATTTCATGCATGTCCTCATCTTTATAAATGAAGGTATGAATTTTTCACTTTCATTAGAACTTCATTATTTGATGGTTTCTACCATGCATCCTATTATTAATCTCCTTGCAGTGTACAAATGTAGAGGGACTGCTAGAAGCCCATTCATTTGTGGGGACTTCAGAAATGACTGACTAAAGGGAAGCCTTTGCCTGCCAACTGAATGATAGAAATTATCACACACATTGCTACAGAATATATTAATCAGGTCTGGAGTGGGTTCTACAAATTGTAGACATTTTCCTGTTAATTGGAATAGCACATACAAAACCATGGGCTGACAAAACACCCTCATGTGGTCAGACAACAAATGGGAGAGATTCAGTTACTTGAAACAGATGGCATGGTTATGTAAGGATGGGAAATGGGCAGGGATAAGGTAACAGGAAATTTGGTGACAAATGCCTATTGAGTCAAAGTATTGCATGCTTAGTTAAGTTTGTTGTTGTTTTGATGAATTACATCTCACACAACCAGGTGACAATGGATTAAATGTTTTAGATATGGAGGCATCTTCATTTTAAACAAGATAGATAGTGTGGCTAGATGTTATTTCTGCATTGTACCTCATGGTTTTTGAACTACATTATTCTAAACAGGAGTTGGAAGCCAAGGGTTTACTTTTGGTTGGTGACTCATGTACACAGGCAAGTGTGTTTTCTGTCTAGAGTTACTGTGTGAGAAAATTATTTGCTCAACTTCAGGATATGATCCAACAAACTAGAAAGAAGTTGTCCTAGTAACATGATAGAGAAGCTAGTGTACAAATTGAAATTTCCAAGCAACATAGACAGATTTTACAAGTACAGCAGGTGGTATTCTGTTGTAGATGCTTGGGATTTGTTGCAGCTGGAAATACTTTAATTCATTCAAATACTGAAAATGGGAGTGGTAACTAAGACAATATAGAAAGGCTGAAAACAAGCTTTCAGAATTTTTATAATAATTTTATTTAATTTTGCCTTTCTGTCCATTTGTTTTTGAGACAAGTTCTTAAATGTAGTCCATGATAACTTTCTTACGTATGTTTGTGTAGACATAGCATTAGTTGCTGTCCCTCAGATGTCATCCAACATATTTTGTTTTTTGAGACAGGATTTCTCACTCACCAGAAGCTCATTAAGTAGGCAAGTTTGTATCACTAAGTAGCAAGAGACAAGATCCACCTATGTCTATTACCCCAGTGCTGGGAGGATTACAAGCATGTACCACCAAGTATTATTGTACTTTTTGTTTTGGTTGTTGGGAATGTTTTAAGATTTTTTGTTGTTGTTGTTTTGTTTTTTGAGACAGGGTTTCTCTATGACTTTGGAGGCTGTCCTTGTTTTGTTTTAAGATTTAATTTTTAAATACTTCTTTGAAATTTTTGTAGAACATGTGTTGATGATACTCTCACTTCCTCCTCAATTCTGCCCAGATGTAGCACCCTTCCCGTCCCTTCCAACTTTGTGTGTGTGTGTGTTTTCTTATTTTCCATATCAAAGCCAATTTAAATTTCCCAAATATTCTTGGATGTGTAGCAGAAGCTGCAGCATGGTTGATTTTTCAGAGTACATACATCTAATGAAAACTAACTTTTCCTCTCCCGAGATCTAAGGGGTGGGTCTTTGTTTAACTCCACTTTCCATGCTGAGATTTGGTCAGGTTTAGGTTTCACATGGTCTTGTCATTTATGTTGTTGCCATGTTCTGTCCAGAGACACTGTTTCTTATACTGCTATTGGCTCTTATAATGATTTTCTCCTTGGTTAATGGTAACAACCACATGTCCTCATAGATATAAGACAAACACTTTACTGACAGGGCTATCTTCACAGCTCCTTGCCCTCAATATTTCTTCAGTTCCCTGAGTGCTGGATTACAAAAGTGCTCCACCACATCCAGCCACACTTACCTGTATTTTCAGTGTCATATCTTATTTCTTAGAGTAGGACTATTATTCAGTGAATGGACTGCTAAATGTAAGTTGTTGCAGCAATTTCTTATGGAAGTATGATAAATGAATATAGTGGAATTCATTTTGGACTCCTAGCAGCATCTGTCCTGTCATACTATGACACTTTTATTTGATGATGGCAAATACCTTAAAGTAATGACAACAAAGTTTTATTTCATGGTACTGTACTCCCTCCAGTCTTTAACACATTCAAACCCTCACATTAGTACCTCATTTTACAATGTCTGCATATGCTAGTTGTTTTTTCAGTGATGAGCATAAACCCATCATAGTCTATCATAGTCTATTCTACACCTTGCCTTGCTTTTAATTATTTTTTGGACAAGAAGTAGTCCCAAGAGACTAATAGGAAAACTGTATCTATTTCCTTAAAAATTGCCTTTTTTATCAGAAAGATTATTTTCTGGCTAGATATATTATCTTTCTATTATGAAATATTCTGCACAGAGAGAAGATGGAGTGTAGAATTGCATGCCAGTACTGGCATTTCTGCAGAATAACCATTGAACATAATGGAATCCTTGCACAGTTTTCCCTTAGAATTATTTTAAAGGGTAGAAGTGATGAGGAGGGAGGTCAAACTGATAACAGTGTTGAAAGTGATTCAGAATCAACATCACATCACTTACAACAGCCGTAGACATCCGTTTGAAGCACAACATGATACTTCTGTAATTATTTTACTTCCTTTAATAACTGCATAGGAATAGGTTTGTTTCCCCAGTGAATTGCTCTGTTCAGAGCCTTTCCTTATCTTTATTTTCCAGGTTTCACTAGTGCTTGATACCATATGCATTCTTACAGGGAGACAGTGGATAAATCAAATCAAAGTCATTTTCCATCAAATCAAAGATTACATATAAGAAGCAGAGCAGTAGTATGTAACAAGTTTTGTTGGAGAAAAGAGGCAGAAAATGGAAAGATAACGTAATTGTTTCAGAGAACAGAAACCATAAAATATAGTTAACAGTATTCAACATATAGTGAATGTTATAGAAATCCTGTACTTTATTGACCATGTGTTATTATATTTGTTTTTTAAATGCTGTTTGCCCATAGTGTAGAGAAATTCTATTATTTGAAAAATAAAACAAAATATATTATTCATCAATAATGATACAATTTAAAATTAGAATATACACTGAAACAAACACAAATAACTTTTTTAGTGTTTTCAGATTTCTATCCTGTTACCTTTTGAGGTTCAAGAACAATCAATAAGTCTCCCAGGTATTCTTAGACTCTTCAAAATTATACACATATGTCTAACAATAGTATCATTCTGTAATTTGAATAGATAAAAACTTGTTTTGAGAACAACATACACTAAGTTTATAGTACTTACTGAGAACTATATCTTATAAACATACTCATGGAAAGCATAGTTTAAAATGTATTCAGGTTGATAATACTATAATAGCCTCTAATGTAATCACAGATAGCACTTCATATTTAGAGATTTATTTTACATTGAAAATAAGATACTATTCTTAAGCCCAATATTCTTTCAAAATGTAAAACTACACTAAGTTTTTGTGATTGGTTAAAACGAAGATGCAAAAGTCAGTTTAAATTATAAAATGATGATATATATTGTGACTAATATTTATTTTGTTAATAAATATTTATATTCTTTGTTGACTGGTTGATGAAAAAAGGAAATGCAAATCTTAAGTAGGTTTAATCTAAAATTGGCTTAATGTAGACATTAGTGATCATGTACATTTTTAGTAACAGAAAAGTCATGTTCAATTGTATTTAATATTTACTGACTCTTAAAGATGCTATTGAAGTGAAATGTCATAACTGATGCTGCTAAGTAGAGCCCATCCATGTGTCATTTCCAATGCTTTCAGAGATTAATATTATTTGTCAGTATCTTTTATTTCCATAGCCACAACGGTTTGAAAATTACCCTCATTATTTTTTCCAGATATGTTAAGAAATCATGACCAATACAACTTATACATGAAATAGTTTCTTGGTTTACAGTTTAAGAAGATGAGTCCATGACCATCATGTTGGGGAGTCTGTTATCAGGCAAGAAGGCATGCATGTTGCTGGAACAGTAGCTAGGGCTTACAACTGATCCACAAGCAGTAGATATGGAGAACAAGCAAGGAATGATGTAGGCTTTTGAAACCTTAAAGCCCTCCTCCAGGAGGCCACACCTGCTCCGACAAGGGCATACTCTTAAAGCTTTACAAATCATTCCATCACTGGAGAGAAAACATTCACATATATAAGCATATTGGGACCATTGTTATTAAATCATCACAAATAGTTTGTTATTATAAAACTCATTAAAGCTTTCAAAGGGATTTTTACTCATGTAACTATATGTTTCCATGTAAATTAAGTAAGAATGGCAAGCATATGGTAATAAATGTTTGATAAATATCTACTATTTTCATAAACTCTCTATAAAGTACATGGTTATTGTTTTGGTTTAGTATCCTACCCTTCTCCCTATTATATTTTTATACTGCTAGAAACAGAATTTCCACATCACCATCATCATTGCATGAGCCTCATATTTCATAATCCTGTTTGTGATATTATAACCAAATGATGTAGTTTAATTTTGACATTTTCTAACCTGGCTTCCTAAATTCCAATGTGCTCTAACTCTCTGACAATTCATTCTGTATTTAATTAGCTTAAAGTACCCTGTTAGGGTCTCCAAGTTACAATAAGTGAAGATGTTGTCTCTGTAAATAGGTTTGTGCAGCCTGAAAGATGAAGGAAGTCATGTGGATGTAATATTGCCAACAAAAAGAAAGTGGCCTGAGGTTAACCTTATAAACTGCTAGTTTGACACACAAAGCAGGGAAATAGATCCCTATGAAGTAAACAATAGAAGGGTATTTCAGAGGAAGTGATGTTTGGAGTAGAAAAAAGAAAGGGAGAAAGAAAGAGAGAGAGAGAGAGGGAGAGAAGGGAATAAAGACATGTAAGTGATGTCATGGTGACGAGAAACAGTTGCAGAGCTGCACAAACTAGTCCCTTTGGCTGGATTATAAAGTATGTCATGAGAAATAGTAGTGTAAGTGTGGGAAAGCATGTGATTGCAAATTCATAAAAATTATATAACATTATCAAATTAAGAATGTGAAGATGGGCTCTGGTGGTTCACCTTTAATCCCAGCTCTCAGGAAGCAGAGAGAGGTGGACCTCTAGGAGTTCAGCCTGTTCTAAATAGGCATCATTCTGGACATTTCTTCTCATCGTCAGTCTGTGTTTCACTTAGTCTCAGTTAACTCAAAATGGAATTTTAAGGCAGTTTGCTTATATTTTTAATCCAAAGTCCTCATGCATGAATGAAGAAATGAAATGATAGCTAATATTTTTTGATGAAAACAATGAAATAATTGTTTCAATTTAAATGATTTTGATAGAAAGTTCACTGTAATGGCAAACCATGTATGGTATGCTCCAAGAAGTCAAGCAAGCCAGCACACTTGTCTCACGCAGGATACCTCCATGTACACTAAAAATAGCTTCCTATGTTTACTGATTACTCACCCTTTGCTCTTTTTTAGACAATTTAGGCATAAATCTTTATTATTATTATTATTATTATTATTATTATTATTATTATTATTATTATTATTTTATTTTGCATGTCAATCCCAGATCCTTATCCCTACCATCCTCCCTGCCCTCTGAAACTCCCTCCACTCCCATTACCCATCCACTCCATTTGGAGGGTGAGGCCTTCCAAGAGGGATCACCAAAATTTGTCAGGTCATTTGGGGTATGGCCTAAGCTCTCTCTCCTGTCTCTATGTTAAGGGAGTATGTGCTCCAAAAGTTTTTCATGCACCAGGAATACATCCTGGTTCCACTTACAGAGGACCTTTAGACTGGCTAGATCTTCTAACTGAGACCCACATTCAGGGAGTCTGGGGTGGTCTAATGCTGGTTTCCCAGCTATTAGTCTGAGGGTCCATGAGCAGCTCTTTGTTCAGGTCAGCTGTCTCCATTAGTTTCTGTAGCCTAGTCTTGACCCCTCATTCCTCCCTCTCTGCAATTGGATTTCTGAAGTTTGGCTCACTGTTTAGCTGTGCGTGTCTGCTTCAGTTCCCATCAACTACTAGATGAAGGCTCTAGGATGGCATATCAGTTTGTTATCAATCTCATTATCAGGAAAGGGCGTTTAAGGTTGCCTCTCCACTATTGCTCATTGTTAGTTGGGGTCATCCTTGTACATCTCTGGACATTTCTCTAGTGTCAATTTTCTCTCCAAAACTATAATGGCTCCCTCATTTATGGATGGTATCTATTTACATGCTTTTGTCTATCTGTCCCCTACTCAGTCTTTCTGGTCCCTTATATTCTCCTTTCCCCTCATCTTCTTCCAGTCTCTTTCTTCTAACTCCCTCTCCATTCACTGCCCTTCCCATTCCAAATATGCTCAAGAGATCTTGTCCCTTTCTCCTTCTGTGGGGGACTTTGTATGACTCTCTTAGTGTCCTCCTTATATCCTAGCTTCTCTGGTGGTATGAATTATAGCCTGGTGATCCTTTGCTCTATATCTAAAATCTATAAATGAGTGAGTACATATCATGTCCCTCTTTTTTGTGACTGGGTTACCTCACTCAGGATGGTTTCTTCAAGTTCCATCCATTTGCCTATGAATTTCAAGAATCCATTGATTTTTATCCATTGTGTAGTATTCCATTGTGTAAATGCACATCATCTTCTTTAACCATTCTTCAGTTGAGGGCATCTAGGTTGCTTCCTGGTTTTCACTATTATAAATAATGCTGCTATGAACATAGTTGAACAGATAGATGTCTTTGTTGCTTGTATATGGATCTTTTGGGTATATGACTAAAAGTGTAATTGTGGGGTCCTGTGGTAGACTGATTCCCATTTTCCTCAGGAACTTCTATACTGATTTCAAAAATGGCTATTTAAGTATACACTCCCACCAACAGTGGAGGAGTGTTCCCCTTTATCCACATCCTCTCCAGCATAAATTGCCATTGGTATTTCTAATTTTAGCCATTCTGACAGGAGTCAGATTTGCCTTGATTTGCATTTCCTTGATGGCTAAGGATGTTGAGTACTTTCTTAAATGTCTTTCAATCATTTTGGATTCCTCTATTGAGAATTCTCTGTTCAGTTCTGTACCCCACTTTTTAATTGGAATAGTTGGAGTTTTGGTGACTACTTTCTTGAGTTCTTTGTATAATTTGGAGATAAGCCCTCTGTCAGATGTGGTGTTGGTGAAGATCTTTTCCCACTCTTGGGCTGCCATTTTGTCCTTTATCTCCCAGAAGCTTCTCAGTTTCAGGAGGTCCCATTTATTAGTTGTTTATCTCAGTGTCTGTGCTACTGATGTTGTGTTCAGGAAGTGGTCTCCAGTAACAATTTGTTCAAGGGTACCTCCCACTTTCTCTTCTAAGATGTTCAGTGCGGCTGGATCTATATTGATATCTTTGATCCACTTGGACTTCAGTTTTGTGCATGGCGATAGACATATTAGTTATTTATCTCAGTATCTGTGCTACTGATGTTGTGTTCAGGAAGTGGTCTCCAGTCACAATTTGTTCAAGGGTACCTCCCACTTTCTCTTCTAAGATGTTCAGTGTGGCTGGATCTATATTGATATCTTTGATCCACTTGGACTTCAGTTTTGTGCATGGCGATAGACATGGGTCTATCTGCAGTCTTCTACACAACATCATACAGTTATGCCAGCACAATTAGTTGAAGATGCTTTCCTTCTTCCATTGTATAGTTTTAGCTGTTTTATAAAAAATAGGTGTTCATAGGTGTGTGAGTTAATACCAGGATTTTTTATTTGATTCCACTGGTTTACATGTCTATTTTTGTGCCAATACCAAACTGTTTTCAGGACTATAACTCTATGGTAGAGTTTGAAGTTGGGGATGGTGATTCCTCCTGAAGTTCCTTTATTGTACAGGGTTTTTTTGCTATCCTGCGTCTTTTGTTTTTTCATATATAATTAAGTATTGTCCTTTCAAGGTCAGAGAAGAATTGTGCTGGGATTTTGATGGGGATTGCATTGAATCTGTAGATTACTTTTGGCAAGATTACCATTTTTACTATGTTTATTATACCTGACCAAGAGCATAGGAGATCTTACCACTTTCTGGTATCTTCTTTAATTTCCTTTTATAAAGATGTAAACTTCTTGCTATATAGGTCTTTCACTTGTTTGGGAAGCATTATCCCAATATATTTATGTTGTTTGTAGCCATTGTAAAGGGTGATGTTTCTCTGATTTCTTCTGAGCCCCTTTGTCTTCTGTATATAGTAGGGCTACTGATTTTTTTTTTTAGTTAATCTTGTAACCTGCTAATTTGCTGAATGTAGCTCTAGGCATTCCCTGGTCACTTATGCAAAATATGATATTAGCAAATAATAAAATTTTGACTTCTTCCTTTTTTATTTGTGTCCCCTTGATCTCCTTCTGTTGTTTTATTGCTCTAGCTAGAACTACAAGTGCAATATTGAAGAGATATGGAGAGAGTGGATAGGCTTGTCTTGTTCCTGATTTTAGAGGAATCTTATCAAGTTTTTCTCCATTTAGTTTGATGTTGGCTGTTGGTTTACTCTATATTGCTTTTATTATGTTTAGGTATGTTCTTGTTATTCCTGATCTCTCCAAGACCTTTATCATGAAGGGGTGTTAGATTTTGTTGAAGGCTCTTTCAGCATCTATTGAGATAAGTCTAAGGTTTTTCTTTTTCACCTTGTTTATATGGTGGATTACATTGATAGATTTTCTTATGTTGAACCATCCCTGTATCCCTGAGATGAAGCCTACATGGTCATGGTGGATGATTTCTCTGATGTGTTCTTGGATTCAATTTGCAGGTATTTTATTGAGTATTTTGTAATCAATGTTCATGAGTGGTATTATTCTGTAGTTCTTTTTTTTTAGTTGTGTCTTTGTGTGGCTTGGGTACGAAGTAAATTGTAGCCTTATAAAAATATTTTGGCAATGAACCTTCTGCTTCTATTGTGTGGAATAATTTAAGGATTTTTCTTGGGGGGGGGAGTTGGGAGGCTTTTGATGACTAATTCTATTCCATTAGGGGTTATAGGTCTATTTAAATTTCTTATATGTTCTTGATTTAATTTTGGTAAGTGAAACCTATCCAGAAATTTCTCCATTTCCATTATATTTTCTAATTTTGTGGAATACTGGTTTTCAAAGTGTGTCCTGAAGAGTCTCTGGAGTTCTTCAGTGTCCATTGTTATGTCCCCCTTTTCATATCTTATTTTGCTGATTTGCATGTTCTTAGGGACATAAATCTTTTCATTCAGTCTTTGTTCCAAGCATGACAGCAGTTTTCTTCTTTGTTTAGTATGCATTTCTTCTGGTAGGAACATACGACTGGACCATGCCTCTTTCTCAGTGCTTTCCCCCAATCCCTGCTGACTATCCTGCATCCAAAGAACATCACTTGCTGCCTTCAATTGCAATAGCCTCATTCCCTCTTCCTGGAATGGTCAATCCTCTGTTTCTTTACCAGATTGTTTCATTTTATCCTCCATTCCCTAGTATTGATATAATTTTCCCAAAGAATATTCTTTATGATCTTTCATGCTACTAGGGTCTAAAGCACCCATTCTATTTCTCACCAGAAACCCTATCATTTGGAAATAGTGTTTTTCATGATGTCCCCTCTGTAGCTTGTTTCTCCATTATGTGTTTTTTTTTACTTGCTAATTATTTATTTTTTTTTCTAATGTATAACCCACAAGCACTGGTCACTTATCTTTGGATTATACTTGTACTTACATCAATATATAGAGCAACAATATTAGATTAAAATATTTGCTAATTGAATAAATTAATGCAAGCCAATTCCTTAATTTGTTTTTGTTTTCATTGCTAAGCTTTTAGAAAGAGCAGTTTACAAACAGTATCTTATGTCTTTTCCACATTCTTTATCCTTAATGCTTTTCTTTTTGTGCTTTGTTATTAATATTTTACTGATAATTGTACTCCAGATTAGGAGACCTTGTGACCTGCTTTTTATTTTTCTTTTGTAATTGATACTTCTTAGAACTGCCTCTCATGGCTAAGAAACATGTTGATTCTCATCTAAATCAAACGAATCTTTCTGAATTTTAGTTTAGGTTATACTTGCCTATTTTACATATTTGACTTGATTTTTCTTACCTACCCTTGCATTTCTTCTCATGAAACTTCTGATATCACTCCATTGAATCTAATAGTCCAAGATATGCTTGTATATCTCCAAGTTATCTGGAGATCTCCAAAGTACATGGTTATCTGTTTGCTTTTTGCTTTTGGTTTCTAAAAGTGGGACCTGGGTAACCTACTGTCTAACAATAGTACTGAGATCATAGCTATTCTCTTGGGCATAAAGGAGATAATGTATGCCTGACAGCCCAGAGCCAGCCACAAGTTTACAAAAGCATGCAATAACAGTTTCCAATACAATCATTATAAATACTCTGGAACACAGCTTTGACCAATACCAAAGTTATGTTCCAACTGCATGAAAACTCAACTGGTTCCTAAATAAGGAAGCTATGTATTGAATTGTGCATATACTAATGTACAAAATTTGTTTAAGCACAATTCTACTATGTGTTTTAAATTTGCATTGATGTGTGCCTACTGACGATTGACAAGGGGGAAAAAGCTGCAAGATGGATATCAAAAAATAACATTAATGAGCTGCTAAAGCTAAAATTACAGGAACTTATGAAATTGGTTAAACATAAAAACCATTAAACTGTTTACTGAAGCTTCACAGATATACTGCAGCTAATGAGCATTTCTGCTATTTAAATAAGCCCAAATTGAACACACATTACATGGATACATAATTAGTCATGGCAGTCAAACACACATAGACTTACTTTTAAAGCTCTATTTAGGAAATCTTTTCCATTTGATTTATTTTGTTAATTAAAATATTTTCTTCAGCATTCATTTATATTTTAATAATATTGTTTTCACAAGTAGCATAATCTTCCTTTAGCTTTCTGGTTTTGTTTATGCTTTAAATGCAGCAAATGGGGACTTTTATATTAGACATTTTCCTAACCCCTTTCTGTAATTGTTTATATCACTTGGTGGCATCATTCAGCATTGAAAATTTTTCTCTCATTGGGAATTACATGTGAAATATCTCAGCAGCCTATCGTTTTTCACTGTCTTGTAATTATCAAGAAGTATTAAGCGCCCAAATATGCATAGAATTATGATGATTATGGTCCAAATCAGATTAAAGGATGATCTATTTCTTCAAGGAGTTTGTGGTCTTAAGTAGATCATAACATTGAATATAAATAAGCAAATCAAAGAACAGCATTTGGGAATCCAGCAGAGTATCTGAAAACAATCCCCACATATTTACTTCAAGAGCACTGACCTCCTTGAGGAGATCTTTTCCAGAGAAAATGAAATCAAATTTTCAAGGAGTTCACAAACTCTTAAATAGATGGAATTATTGTGG
Organism: Cricetiscus sungorus; assembly: GCA_030556225.1. NCBI lineage: Eukaryota > Metazoa > Chordata > Mammalia > Rodentia > Cricetidae > Cricetiscus > Cricetiscus sungorus. The sequence goes on from JANBXA010000141.1 coordinate 22,279,417, forward strand.
AGAAATAAGCAAATCAAGGTGAAGTGTTTGCATGGGTCTAATTCTGAGTTGATTAGTTGGTCAGTTTAAGAATGGAAATGAAGTTCCCAGTGTCATGCAAGGGCAACAGAAGCCATTTATGAAGGTGGCTATTAACAACTGCCCTTTTAATGACTTGGGGAGTCTCTTTATCCTGGGCATCATGGGTTTAGAAAACTAAGTCCTTTCTTTTAGTTTCTCTGAATACTACAATTATAACCATACTGGAAATAATCCAGGCAGAGAAGTAAGGAAGACAAATAGATAAGCAATTGAAAGTAGCCACACACCCATTATTTCCCCCATGGGATGTCTGTTATGCTAGAAACTTGAAAGGGATACATTTGGGTTCTCTTCCCAGAGTGAGCTGTCTTCCATAGTGGTACTAAGAACTACAAGAAAACTCGCCAATCAAGAAACAATAAGATATAATGCAGATGCTAAATAGGTGGAATAAGAAACTCAAAGGTAACAAACAAAAAAAAGAACAAAAATAACACTTAATTAGGATCATCTTATGTGGCAGTGATTTTGCTAGGCACTGTAAAAGAGGATAACTTAGACTCCCAGCAACTCAAGGACTAGTGAAGACAAAAGAATAATGTAAATGAAATGACACGATGCCTACTTTAGCACAAAGGACCAGAAAACAATTTATTGAAAAGATGATCTAAATGCAGCATCTACAAAGCCTGTCAAGACGGCATCATTTTATGTCCCTCTGATATTTACCTGCCCACTTTATCTACTTCCTGGACTCCAGTCTGAAGGTCATTCTTGGCCCATTCATTTCGACTTTTCCTTTTACCTAGGGTCAATAATAAGTAAGGCTTTGGTGTCAGTAACAATTCAATTCAAATAGAATTTTTGCCCCTTTTTGTCTATAACAAAAATGGTATTACCTATCCTCAACATCTATTTTTTTGATTGGGATGAAGTAATATGAAAATATACAGCATTAATGCCTACCAATTACAAAGAATCCATGAGTACCAATTGATTTTCTTCACATTGAGTAGGGCAGAATCAATAGACTGTAAAAAGTAAGTAGGAGAAAAATTCATTAGATGGGTTCGCAAATCTTGTTAACAGAGCCCATAGTGAGGTTATTGGAGACAAACGATTCAAAGATATTGTCAAGATATTTAAGCTCTCTTTTTAAGCCATAGAAGAATGGAGAAAATACTAAAAAGTAGTATTGATAATTACAAAATATAATTGGGAGGGCAAGAGAAAAATCATAGTGTTGTGATAGAAACTCAGCCAAAGGACTCTCAGGACGAAGATCAAAGATGTGGCCATTTCTTGAATGTTTAAAAAATATAATGACAAACACTATTACAGATAGGGAGAAGAAATCAAGGTTCTTACTCTTTCACAGCCCTGAAAGAAAGGAATTCCTTCCCTTATGTCTGGTGGGTTCATCATTAGCTTACCCTATACTTGGCTCTTAAGCATGATAATTTCTGAAAGTCACAAGATTTGGCACACTAAAATAAATATAAATCTTGATAAAACTCATAATAAGATGATTTGGTAGAAAGGAGAAGGTTTGGGATATTTTAAAATGGAAGATACTGTGCATGTGTAGTATAAGTATAGAGGAGATATGTACCTTAGAGGTAATAGATAATGGTAGACTGTCAGGAAGAGACATCATAGATAGAAAAGCCATCCATTGAAAAGCTCATAGGGAGCCAGTGGCTCTTAAAAGGAGAGTTAGTTCTTAAAATCTAGAGAGAAGAAAGAGCCACATTGGGTCTTGACCCAATGGGATTTTAGTTTTCGCAGTGTGAATACAAGCTAGGTCTCATGTAATAGGCTATTGACTTTCTAGAAAATATGTGACAAGAACATTCCTTGATAGTAGAAAAAGGAAAAAAGACTCATCAGGCTTTGACAACATAAAGCACAAGAGTCTGTAAGGTGCCCATAGAGGTTTACAAGTAAAAGATGGAGTTCCCTGATAACTATGAAATGGAAGGGTGAACAGAGCAAGATAGTGATCTCAGTTTGGATGTGATAACTTGGAATGGTCAGGGAATGTCCTGATAATAATATCTGATAGCCAGTGTAGGAGTCTGAATGAGAATGACCCCTAAAGGCTTATATAATTGAATGTTTGATCCTTAGTTTGTGGAACTGTTTGGGGAAGGACTAGGAGGTTTGCCTTGTTGCAGGAGATTTGTGACTAGGGGGCATGTGCTTTGAGATTTCAAAAGGCCAAGGCTCCCTACCCCTCCATTTCTCTTTCCCTTATCTCTATTTCTGCATCCAACTTGTGGGAGCATATTGAGAATGGGGGTACAGTAAGTGGAGAGGGAGCTAGGAGAAAGAGAAGGAAAGAAGAGGAAAACACTCAGGTCTAGCAAGACTAAGTCAGGGGAGGAAGAAACAAGAGAAAAAAACACAGAGAGAAAGACAGAGAGATATAACATAAAAGAGGGAGCCATTATAGGTTTGTAGAGAAAACCTACTCTAGAGAAATGTCCAGAGACCTACAAGGCTGATCCCAACTAACAATTTGAGCATCAGTGAAAAGGCTACCATAAATGCCCTTCCTGATAATGAGATTGGTGACTAACTTGTCCACCATCATAGAGCCCTTATGTGGTAGCTGAGGGAAACAGAAGCAGACACTCACAGCTAAACACTGAGTCAAACTGGAATCCAGAGCAGAGAGGGAGGACAAGACCAGGCTACAGAAACCCACAGAGACAGCTGACCTGAACAAGGAGGAGCTAATGTGTCCCCAGACTGATAGCTGGGACACCAGCATTGAACAGGGGTCTCAGTTAGTAGGCCTGGGCAGTCTATGGGAACTCTGACAGTGGAACCAGGATGTATCCCTGGTGCACAAAAGGACTTTGGGAGCACATTCCCCATGTAGGGATACTCCCTTAACCGAGAGACAGAAGGTAGGGCCTAGTCTCTACTCCAAATGACTTGACAGATTTTGTTGACCCCTCTTGGAAGGAATCACTCTCCCCTTGGAGTGGGGGGTCATGGGAGGGAGGGATAGAGGGTGAAAGGAAGAGGGAACTGAGATAGATATGTAAATAAGAAAAATAAATACATAAATAAAACTTTATAAAAAGATAAATGCTCTCTCAGTTGCTCCAACAACCATACTATACTGCCATCTTATATTAGTCATACTCACCCTCTGTAACTGTAAGCATGTCCCAAATTAAAGGTTTTATTTTATAAGTTTCTTTTTGTTGTGGTGTATCTTCACAGCAGTACAAGAGTAACTAAGATTGTGGTTGGGGAATGAAAGGAGATTTCAAAGTAGATTTTGAGATCATTTTCACTGAGATCAAGTTCCGAGACACAGATGAGTATAATTTCTAATTACAATGTTCAGTGAACTGGATATCAGCAAGCTGGATAGGGGAACATTAAGATATGGAAAATATCTACAATCCAAGGAAAAATGTAGAAAATGGAGCAAGTGTAGACAGAAGAGTTTTCCACACATGTAAGAAGAGAGACAAAATATTAATAAAGTTTTATTAATGGATTCTGGAGAAAGGTGGGAAAGAAGGACAGGGCCACAGAATATGGTAATCAAATAGGCTATGGTTTCCTTGAATGCACGGAATGGAAGGAATCGTTGAATTAAGAGAAAAGGAGTAGTGTAGTATAGATTATTCTACCAAAGTGGATAAAGGGATGTGGATATGGCTGAGAAGGGAAGGTCATGTCAAAATCCAAGGTTTCAATTTAGGGAAGTAGAAGAGGAAAGTATAAATACTGTATGGGAGATGGAGTAAGAAATAGCACGAGAAAGGGCTAGAGGAGCAGGAAGATGCAGAATCAAGTGGGTGAGAGAAAACAGCAACATCTCACTTCAGTTTCCATTGGCTTTGGAGAATGCATCCTGATTGAATACTTAGGTGTATGGATGTAGCACATGGAAGCTGCTGGCCTGACATGGTGCTCTCAGCTGAGGGTGTTTCTGTCTCTATTCCTTGCTTTCTCCTAGTCATCCTTCTTTCAAAGGGAGTTCTCAGATCCCGTCTCTGTACTTAGAATCGTTTGATTTCCCTCAGACTTTGCTTTCTTCTCTAAATTACTGAGATGACTGCCCTCACTTGTTTCTTTCTGTCACTATGCTTTGATCCTACTGGGCCATCACTGATATCAAATTAAACAACACTCAAGGAGATGGATTCATTTATGTTAACAGGATAAAATTTCATTATAAATGTTGAAGGATTTCTTTCTTCTTTCCATTCTTTCATAATGACAAATTTTCAAAGGATAGAATACTAGCAATCCTTTCCATTCTGCATTGTGGTGTTCTTGTTGATGGAGAATAATTTATGTACTAAACTATAATGCTTTCCACATCTTTTTTTATAAATACTAAGAAACACACTTGTTATATGCTTATGGATTTCTCGTCTACATATATGACAGCATGGCTATGTCAGTTTAATTGACCTTGGCAATCCACATCTGCTGCTGATGTGTCCCTAAGGGATGATTTCTGCAATTTTAAGCTATGGCTTATTGAAGAACTTGTGTGTCACAATACAATTAGGTCTATATATAAAAAAAGAGTCATTTTGTGCATAACATTAAATTGACTAAAAGTTCTTATTTCAAAACCATTTCTTGTTATAAAGCTACCTTGGAGTGTCTTTGTTTTTTAAATAAGCTCATTTTAACACAGTAGTAATTAAAGCAGAAAATTAACATAAATCTTGAATGTTTGGTATGAATTAAGGATGTTTCTGTTCTTTTAAAGACTGCATAAAATTTCAGGCACCATATCATTTAGCATATTTCTCTCTCATTTTCAGAATAATCTGGACTGTGAATAAGCATGTTTAAGGGCTCTTTTCAAGTTCTTATTTTATTCAACTTTAGAGCTACTGGGACATATGCCTGTCTCCATCAACACACAATCCCTTGGAGATCTGTGTGAAAACTGTAAATGATCATAACAGAAAAATGCCCACCCCCTCTAAGAAAGAAAAACATATAAGCCTTTATTAATATTCATTTAACACTTCACAGGAATGACAAGCAGTTATTTGGTTTGCAAATGTAAACATACATTTTTCATCCACTAGAGCTTTCATTCCTTCCAAGCTGTATCAGGGCAGTTGTGATCTGCTTCTGAGGTTTGTTTACAATGCATTCCAAGTTGAATGTGTCAGAGGAGGAGTATAAGTTTTCAGTGGTCCACAGAAGGATAGTTCCAATGATGCAGATAACAGAAGTCCCCTTATTACAGGGAGCTCAATAAATGGACCCCTCACTGATAAAATAGAAGGAAAATGCAGAGATGCTCTGTATTAGATTATTAATTTGGAATCTAGATATGGTACTTAAAGGTTTACAAAAAGAGAGATGGGTAAAATAGTAGGAACAGTGGCTATAGTTTAAAAATCACTGAGGTTAAGAAAGATAGGACTGAGGAGATGGATTGTTCAGGAAAATGTCAGCCACCCAAGCCTATAGACCTGCATTTGTCTTTCTTTCTTTCTTCCTTTCTTTCTTTAATTTCTTTCCTTCTTTCTTTCTTCTTATTTTACATATCTATCCCAGTTCTATCTTTCTCCCTCTTTCTCCCTTTCTCTCTCCCTCCCTCCCTCTCTCCCTCCCCCTCTCCCTCCCTTCCTCTCTCCCTCCCTCCCTTGCCATGCTAACACCCTCAAGTCCCATTTCATCCACACCTCACAGGGAAGATGATGCCTTCCAGGAGGGGTCAAAAAAATCTGTCAAGTCATTTGCAGTGGTGACTAGGACCTCCCATCTGTCTCTCAGTTAAGGGAGTATTCCTCCATGGGGAATGTGCTCCCAAAATCCTTTTGTGCACCAGGGATACATCCTGGTTCCACTGCCAGAATTCCCATAGACTGCCTAGGCCTACTAACTGAGACCCATATTCAGGGGGTCTGAGTCAATCCAATGCTGGTGTCCCAGCTATCAGTCTGGGGACCCATTAGCTCCTCCTTGTTCAGGTCAGCTGTCTCTTTGGGTTTCTGCAGCCTGGCCTTTTCCTCCCTCTCTGCATCTGGATTCCAGTTCATGTCAGTGTTTAGTTGTGGGTGTCTGCTTCTGTTTCTCTCAGCTACCATATGAGGGCTCTATGGTGGTGAAAAAGATAGGCATCAATCTCATTATCAGGAAAGGGCATTTATGGTAGCCTTTTCACAGATGCTCAAATTGTTAATTGGGGTCAGTCTTGTAGATCTATGGACATTTCTCTAGAATCAGTTTTCTCTTCAAACCTATAATAGCTCCCTTTTCTGTCTCTCTCTCTCTCTCTCTCTCTGTGTGTGTGTGTGTGTGTGTGTGTGTATGTATGTGTGTGTGTTTTCTCTCATCTATTCTTCCCTGACTCAGTATTCTTAGTCCCCTTCTCTTTCTCCCAGCTCCCTCTTCACTCACTCCCCCACCACCACCACTCCCAATATGCTCAGAAGATCTTGTTCCTTTCCCCTTCTGTAAGGGGCCTTGTATGAATCTCTTAGATTCCTCCTTGTATCCTAGTTTCTCTGGCAGTGTGAATAATAGGCTGGAGATCTTTGCTCCATGTCTAAAATCCATATATGAGTAAGTACATATCATGTTCCTCTTTTTGTGACGGGGTTACAATCAGGATGGTTTTTTAAATTTCCATCCATTTGCCTGCAAATATCAAGATTCCATTGTCAGAGTAGTATTCCATTGGGTAAATGTGCCACATCTCCTTTATCCATTCTTCAGTTGAGGGGCATCTAGGTTGCTTCCAAGTTCTTGCTATTACAAATAATGCTGCTATGAACATTGTTGAATGGATGTCTTTGTTGCATGGATGTGGATCATTTGGATATAAGTCCAAGTGTGGGTTTGCCGGGTCCTGTGATAGACTGATTCCCATTTTCCTGAGGAACCACCATACTAATCTCCAAATTGGTTGTACAAGTTTGCACTCCCACCAGTAGTGGAAGAGTGTTCCCCTTCCTCCACATCCTCCGCAGCATAAATTGCCATTGGCGTTTCTAATTTTAGCCATTCTGGCAGATGTAAGATGGTATCTCAAAGTTGTTTAGATTTGCATTTCCCTGATAGCTAAGGATGTTGATCACATTTTTAAGTGTCTTTGAGTCTTTTTTTTTATTTCTTCTGTTGAGAATTCTCTATTCAGTTCTGTACTCCATTATTTATAGGGTCATTTGATGTTTTGGTGACTAGTTTCTTGAGTTCGTTTTATATTTTGGAGATGAGCTCTTGTCAGATGATGGGTTGGTGAAGATCTTTTTCCAGTCTGTGGGCTGCCATTTGGACTTGTCAACTGTGTCCTTTGCCTTACAGAAAGCTTCTGAGTTTGAGGAGGTTCCATTTATTAATTGTTGATCTCAGTGTCTGTGCTACTGGATTTATGTTCAGAAAGCAGTCTCCTATACAAATTTGTTCAAGGGTACCTCCTACTCTCTCTTCTAAGAGGTTCAGTGTGGCTGGATTTATGTTGAGGTTTTTGATCCATTTGGACTTCAGTTTTGTGCATGGCAATACACATGGGCCTATCTGCAGTCTTCTACACACCATCATCCAGCTGTGCCAGCACCATTTGTTGAAGATACTTTCCTTCTTCAATTTTAGCTGTTTCTTCAATTTAGCTTCTGTAATTTTAGCTGTTTTGTCAAAAATAAGCTGTTCACAGGTGTGTAGGTTAATATCAAGATTTTCAATCTGACTCCATTGGTCTCTGTTACAGCAGGTTTGGCGCCAATCTGTAGCTTGTTGTTTTCTGGCCAGCCCGCCCGCCGCTGGTCTGGCGTGCCGGCCCCCAATAACACGCAGGAGACTCTATATTTGATACAATCCTGTTGGCCAATTACCATTATTGTTTATGGGCTAGCTCTGTCTTAATTATTAACCCATTTCTACTTATCTAAGTATTTCCACGTGGTTGTCTTATCAGGGAGCCGCAGCAGGAGTCCTGCTTCCTCCCTGGGCTACATCTCAACTCCTCCCTACTCCTTCCTCTTTCCTCCTCCTGGTCTCCTCGCCCCACCTATCTTGTTTCTTATTGGCCACAGTGCTTTATTAATCAGTATGAGAAACATATATACAGAATAACATCTCCCATCCCATCAGGTCTCCCTGTCTATTTTTGTGTCAATACCAAACTGTTTTCAGGACTATACATCTACTGTAGAGCTTGAAGTTGGGGATGGTGATACCTTCTGAAGTTCTTTTATTGTACAGGGTTGTTTTTTGTTTTGGCTATCCTGGGTCTTTTTTTTTTTTTTGACTTTAGTCTTTCAACACAATAAAGAGCCAGGGACAGTGGTGGCTGTCTGAAACTCTAGTACTGGTGCATAGAGACAAGAAGATTGTCTGATGACCATTAGCTAGCCAGTGCACTCAACTTAATAGACTGTGGGTTTGTTGAAAGAATGTATGTCAACAAATAAAAATGGGATGTGGTCAAGACAAGATACTCACATCAACCTCAGGCATTCATACACCTGGCACAGGTTCATAAAAACATACGCTTCAACATTCACTTATGTGGGATTGAGAAAGGTGTTTTTTTGATCCATATATAGATTCAATGAACATGTAAATACTATATGAATATTTTATATAACTAAATAGAGTCTACTGTATCTTCAGGGAAATACCTGTGTTTTGAGATTCCGGCCATCATTCTGAGAATATCTGGTTGGCACTGCTAAAAGAAAACATTTAGGGCCCTTGTGCCATTGTCCATACTCATTGTCCATATGACTCATATGTCATACTCATATTTTCTTTTTCTTCTACATTTTTAACAATTGTTTCATTCTTATTGACAATCTAAGAATTACATATTCAAACCTCTGCAGACTGTCACATTTTTAGTTTGTATTTCATGTTATCAAAGCCTACTAAGATCATCTTTAATATGAAAAATAAATGTATCTAGTTTTGAATATAGAAGCAACAAATTGCTTAATTAAAAATAGTTTAGATTGATGTCATAATTGACTAAATGAGTACAATAGTTGATATTCAGGTCTAAGATTTCAAATGCTGAGTGAATCACACTCTGAAGAGCTTAGTTTGAACAGAATGCATGTATGGATATTTAGGGATATGCACTCACAAATGTGCAGACAAAAATTGTGAGGTCCTAGGGTTCCCCTTTAAGAATACCAGCATTTAATGGGCTTTAGATGTAGCTCAATGGTAGAGTGTTTACCTAGCACGTACCAAGTTTTGTGTTTATACCCCAGTTGTTTGGAATATTTTAAGAATAGAAAAAAGAGTCTGAGTGGGGGGTCCTTATTTTATATTTCTAAAGTTTCATGATATATGTCTTTAATAGATGTAGGGAAAAATAACTAATAGCTAATATTTCTTATTTTCTTAATTAAAATGAAACCAATAGTTGTTTCCAAGGCTATTTCTGTCAAAAGTGAGATTAAATATATAAATGGGATGTGAATTTTTAGTGAAACAATCTGAAATTCTTTCCCATTTTAAAACTCTATTTTCTATCTATATTTGGGTTAGTGTATCAAAGTTTTAGACAATTACAATCACTTCTTATGTATAATTATTTATAATCATTAGCCTATATTCCTAAAACACATTATATGTGCCATTCAATAATGACACATAAAAGCACAATGAAGAAATAAGCCATATTCACTCTTGATGTTCTTGCAACTCAAGTAACTGTCAACAGATGGTGGTGATGATCTGTTATGCAATGGGGAACAATGAGAAAGGTCTCCTTTCATGTGACCTTTAAAGACATTAGAAAAATCTCAAAATGCCATTCTGCATAGAAAATAATTACATGAATATTTAATTTTACTCTTGATGAAAGGTGAGCTAGCATAAGAAGTACAAATAGAAGATTTTTAAATAGAAACCTGACTGTGATAGCTTTAAGTCCTGGGCTCTATCATTCATGTACACATCAATCCATCCCCGTATTTTCTAAAGTTCAGGTACTATCTGACACAGGATAATACAGAAGCAAGTCACATATACATATTTCTTTTCTTCCTGTAGGAATAGCAGATCAGCCCTAGTTCAAGAACAGCTGTCTCTTTATAATTTATGTACAATGCAAAAGATGCAAAACAAGGTTCATTTTAATTTAAATTTTTTTTTGAGATTTAAGTACATGAGTATAATGTGCTTATAACATCCTACTCCTCCCTTTCGGCTCTAAAATGTTATTGCCCTCCCAAATTCATGACTTTTCATATAATTAATATTTTCACACACACACACACACACACACACAATACAATGATACAAAGGAAGTAATTATTTTGCATTCAGTGTGACTATATACCTGAGTCAAGTTTTGTTTTGTTTAATTTTTTAACAATAAGGGTAAATAATTTAATGAAAATGTAGCAGGTCTTTCCATTTTGCTCTATAAAGTGTCTTCTTTTGTAAAACAAAAAAGAGACTTGGTTTTGATCAAAATATATGAATCAACTATATCACTTTCATCTGTAGTTCCCAGAGACACTATTGAGATCAGTTGAATAGTAAAAGATTTATTAATAAGCACACTTTATAAAATGCATCTATATTACTTTAAATATTGCATTTTCTTCATAGATTCAACTCTTTATAGATAGTAAATGAGATATTAAGTATTGCTATGGCTTTTCTGATTTCTACATGTGAGTTATATTTTTAGTGAACTTGAATGTGTTGACTCTACTATTTCATTAACTTACCTTTTACTAATATATTAAAAATGCTTGCTTACATCCATACAGCAATAATTAGTGAGCATTTTAAAAACTGTTATATGATTCACTGATCTGTCATTGCCTATTGTCTTTCTCCTTTTTTTTTTCAGTGAAGGAAGCCTTGAGTCCCATCAAGTTTAACAGATGGGGTCTCCCAGAAGTAGACCCAGAAACCATGCAAACCAGTGAACCATGGGTATTTGCAGGTGGTGATATTGTGGGTATGGCTAACACCACTGTGGAATCGGTGAATGATGGGAAACAAGCTTCTTGGTACATTCACAAGTACATACAGGTAGGCATTTTTCATCAATATCATTTAAAATTTTTCTCATAAGTACTTTTTAACTTTTAATATCAATTGGATTAAACACTTTGTCCGTGTGTGTGTGTGTGTGTGTGTGTGTGTGTGTGTGTGTGTGTGTGTCTGTGTTGCTTGTGCATGTGCCTTTGTGAATGTGAATGCTTTATGTACATAGAAGCCAGAAGAGTACTTTGGGAATCCTGCCCTATTACTTACTAACTATTGCATTGGCATTGGTTCTCTCAATGAGTCAAGAGCTGGCCTGACAGCATTCCCCATTTATCCTCCTGTCTGTACTTCCTACCAGTGCTGAGGTTATAGGTACATGGAACCATGTCATACATTTTACAAGGATTCCAAGTATTTGAGCTCAAATATTTAAGCTTGCATAGCAAGTACTCTTATCCAATGAGCCATCTCCCTAACCCAGTATGATCATTTTTATAAGTTGTATATGTACATATATATTTTTACTTGGGTAAAACTTTAACATGCACACTGGGTAGCAAAATCATTCAACTGATTGAAAATGCATTATGCATTTCTATTAGTGGAGTGCTATGAAGGTGAATGGTTGTTGAAAAGTATTTGGAATAGCTTAAATAAAGGATACAACATGTATCACATTTGCTGATACCCACTTTGATATGAGCTATAATCTGATTCATAATGAACCTATGTAGTCTAGAAAGCTATTTGGTCTATCTGTGTGAACCAGATGAAGTCCTATCCATTTCCAAATGTGATGTGCATATATAAGCAGAAAACAAACCTATTGAAAAATCTCAGTTCCAAATACATTCATATATACATACATACATACATACATACATACATACATATATATATATAAAGAAATCAGGGAAACAACACCATTCAACCCTTCATAATAGCCACAAATAATCAAATAATATAAAATATCTTGGGGTAACTCTAACCAAAAAACAGAAAGAACTGTATGATAAAATCTTTCAGTCTTTGAAGAAGAAAATTGAAGAAGTTATCAGAAGATGGAAAGACCCCCTCATGAATTAGTTGGTTCAACATAACAAAAATGGACATTCTACAATAAACTATCTACAGAATTAATGCAATCCCCATCATAATTCAAATGCGATACTTTATAGACCTTGAAAGACTAACTTTATATGAAAGAAAAAAAACAGGATAGCTAAAATAATCTTATACAATTAAATAACATCTAGGTGTACCACCATCCCTGGTTTCAAGCTGTACTATGGAATAATAGTAATAAACACAGAACACATGATGTTGACATAAAACATCAATCAAATACATAACATAAATCCACATACTTGTGTACTCCTGATTTTTGCTAAAAAAGAGACACTGTCATAACTTGATGTCAACACGTAGATGAATGGAAATAGATTCGTATCTATTGCCATATACACAAAACTCAAATCCAAATGGATCAAAGACTTCAACATGAAACGAGAAAGCCATGAACCTGATAGAAGAGAAAGTGGGGATTATCCTTGAACACATTGGCACATGGGATACCTTCCTGAATAGAACACCAAAAACGTAGACACTAAGATCACCAGTTAATAAATTGGACCTCATGGAGTATTACTCAGCTGTGAAAAGAAATGACATTGTGAAATTTGCTGATAAATGGGAAAAAATATAGAAAATCAACCCAAGTGACGTAACCTAAACCCAAAAAGACAAATATGGAATGATACAAACAAAAAAGTGAATATTAGCTGTTAAAAAAAAGGATGATAATGGTGCGGTATAAAGTCCCAAAGAGTGTAAGTAACCAAGGAGGGCTTGGATATGTGTGTGTGTGTGGGTGGAGTGTTCTAAAAGATATCCTAGGAAAGGGGGAATACAAGATATCTCAGGAGTGGACTAGGAACAGATGAGGACAGGAGGAGGAATCAGATGGGGGTATAGAGGGAAAGAACACTTGGAGAGATGTCTGGAATTTCGGGAATTTCAAGGGTAAGGTAGAAACGGTGCAATAGAAACTCGATGAAATGTGTGAGAGTATTTCTAGCAAAGACTCATAGAGTAATCAGAGACACAGAATCTTATCTTCCCCTCTTCTGTAACCAGGCTAGTCTTCTAGTGGAGGTTTTGAGATACCAATCCAGCCACAAAACTTTTGATCTACAATTTGTCTCACCTGCAGTATAGCATAATCATTCTCTGAGAGATCAGAGTGGCTTCATCCAGCGATGGATGACGATACAGAGAGTCCTACAACCAAATACTGACCACAGCCTCTGTAGTACTGTGGAAGAGGAGGTGGGAGTACTGGAGGAGAAAGAGGGGTCTAGGAAAGCACAAGAATGTGGCCCACAGAATCTACTGACAGTGACTCAAATGAAGTCACAGTGATCAGGGAGACTGTGTGGGTCTGACCCTATCCATATATGTTATGGCTATATAGTTTGGTGCTCTTGTATTATCCCTAACAGTTGGAGCAGAGATGATCTCTGATTCTTTTATTGGCCTTTGGAAATGTTTTCTCCCTACTAGTTTGCTTTACCTAGCCTTGGAATGAAAATAGGTGCCTGGTCTTATTTAGCTTCTTATGCTATATTGCCATATTTGATTGTTGCCCCTGAGGATACTACTCTCCTCTGAGGCAATGTGGAAGCAGGAGTCTAGGGGAACATGAGGCAGGAAGGAGAGATGTGGGGAGCAAAGAGAGGGGAAATTGCAACTGGAATGTGATATATGAGAGAATTTATTTAAAAAATGGAAGAAAAGAAATTTATTTCTATATACTAACTGTATTTTGAGTTTCATTTTTTACAGATAGATAAGTAGGTAGATAGATACAGAGGTAGGTAGGTGGGTATGTAGATACATAGACAGACAGACAGACAGAGTGTAGAATAGGAAATTAGATGAATAGTAGATAAAGAAGTGGAGAAAATTTAAATTTTGAGGTGTTTCATTCAGCATACAATTAATTTTGTATCTAGAGTGTCTTTGGAATATTTATTGTAAATTTTAGAAAAATAAATATAACAATTTTAAAATAGGAAAATATCAATTTAGATGCAAGTGTTTTAAACTGAATGGTTTTATGGTAAGGTCTCTGTGCCTACCAATTGTATATGGGTTTCCAAACTCCAGCTCAAATCTATTGCCTTTAAACTCAATTTAATTTGACATTTTATGAAAAGATTAATGAAGGGTACAGTTAAGATAAAGAAATATGGCCAGACAGTGGTCTTTCACACCTTTAATCTCAGTGCTCAGCAGGCAGAGGCAGGTGGATCTCTGTGAATTAGACATCAACCTGACCTACAGAGCAAGTTCTAGGAAGGCTAAGGCTATACCAACAAACCCTGTCTCAAACGACAAATAAATAAATGAATGAAGGAAGGAAGGAAGGAAGGAAGGAAGGAAGGAAGGAAGAAAGGAAGGAAGAAAGGAAGAAAGGAAGAAAGGAAGAAAGGAAGGAAGGAAGGAATGTTTCCCAAGACAGAACAATTTAAAGATATGTATTAGTGTTTGAGAGTATACACATTATTCTTTTCATAAACAAGCAGAATCCGACACAGCAATATTCAATGTTATTTGAGTCTTATGCTTTCTTTCCATGTACATGTCTGTATGAGTCTATCTCAGAAAACACTCTATAATACAAAATTCTACTTTGCTTTTCTGTTTCTATAATAAAATATTCTAACAAAGACTTTTACTCACTTTAAACTTCCAGGTAAGAATCCCTCACTGAGGGAAGTTGGGGCAGAAACTTTTAACAAAAAGGGAAGGACAATGTTGCTTACTGGTTCATTGTCTATAGTCAATCAGCTTTCATATATAGTCCAATCTCACCGAGGTTCACCCTTGGTAGGATAGATGTTTCTACATCAATTAAATATACCAACCAAGAAAACATCCAGAGTCATTCCTATGGGCAAGTCAGATAAAGGAAGTATCCCTGAGAGGAATAACAAAGTAGTAAAAATGATAGGTGAAACTAATTAGGAGATCCACCTCTTGTCAACTTGATACATAAACACCCCATTTTAAACCATAAACTTTTCTTTTTTGTTTGCCTCTAGATATTATGTTAAAGTTATAATGTAAACTACAACTTTAAACATGCACAGTCCTTAAAATGTCTAATGCTCCAAATGTTCAGTATGTCTTTAAAATATCCAAAGTCCCTTAACTATGAGCTCCTGTAAAATCAACCATGAGTTAAATATTTTCTTATTCCTAGAACATAATTACAAACAAATCACATCAAGCTTTATATAGCAGTGCAAACAAATGTGCTCTAGATCAGTGGTTCTCAACCTTCCTGATGCTGCAACACTTCATATAGTTTCTCATGTTATTTTTGTTGCTATTTCATAACTGTAATTTTGCTAGTTATAAATCATTATGTAAACATGTGTTTTCAGGTAGTCTTAAATGACCTCTGTGAAAATGTTCTTTAATTACCAAAGAGGTCATGAACCCACAGGTTGAGAACCACTGCCCTAGATCCAATGTCTGATTGGAACCTTCTAAGTTCCAATGGGCTAGGGCATCCTGCTTCTCTGGCTCTACAATCTGAAGCACACAAAGCTTGCCTCAAAGGGTTTTACCGTTCTTGGTGGCCATCCCACAGTCTTCGAATTTTCAATATCCTTTGTTCTCCCATGTCTGAAGCTGCACCTTCACCAATGGCTTCTCTTCATGGAGTGTAACCACCCTCATGGTGCCAGGTATTATCAGCTCTCCTGGATCTCTAATCTTCTACCCCCTTACTTTAAATATATGTACCAAAAGGTATACTCTTAGACATCACTAAGTTCAGCAGCCAGCTTGAAATATAGCTTTGTCCCCCAAATCACAGTTTGTGTGTTAACCCTTGGGAAATACTCACCAGAAAATTTTGCCTGATTTGTTCTGTTGTATTGTGTTTTACCAAGCTAACCAACATCCATTATCTTAGTGAGAACCAGACTCATACTCAGGAAGATTTCTTATGCAGCCCAGATCCTCTTGCACCTCTAGCCAGGGTGCCTCCCACAGTGGGCTGGCTCCTCCTACATCAGTAATCAAGGAAGTGACCCAAGAATTATATCTTCGCTCTGTCAAGTTGACAGGCAAGATCTTAGAGTTCCCCCATTTCCAGTCATCTCTTTTATTACTCTCTCCCCCCTCCATCACTCTACACTTGATCCCTCTTGCTCCCATCCCTACCAGTCCCTAGTTAAATACTGAGATCTATTTTATTTCCCTTCCCAAGGAGATCCAAATGTCACTGCTTGAACCTCCTTGTTACCTAGCCTCTCTGCGTCTGTGGTTTATAGCATGGTTATGCTTTACTTAAAAATTAATATCCACTTATAAGTGAGTACATACTATGTTTGTCTTTCTGGGTCTGTGTTACCTCATTGAGAATATTTTTTCTAATCCACCTATTTTCCTATAAAATGTTATGATGTCATTGTTTTAACAGCTGAGTAATGCCCCATTGTATAAATGTACCACATTTTTTTAGCCATTCTGTTTGAAGGACATCTGTTTCATGTCTGATCTTCTCGCTGAACTTGCCTAAGGTTGAGTAGAGTGTTTCCACCTGCTTTGGAGGCTGGACTTCTGATGATTTTGATAGTCTTTGTTTTACCAGGTTTTGCTACCAAAGTTAAGGGCAAAGTGTGTGGATTTCTGGCAAAGTGTGTGGCCTCTCATCTCACCAGGTATCTCTGGGGTTCATGATGCTAAACTGGCATCTGATGAGAGTATGAGGATTCTGCCAGAAGTATAGGCTGAGATATGGTGGTAAGGAGAGAGAGTTGGCATTACACTAGGCAGTGGGTGGGCTATGGAAGCAGTTTTACATGAGGTTCAGGGCTCTGACCTAGCATCTTTTGAAGTAGGAAGCATCTGCTAGACTTGTGGGCCAGGATGGTATTGATAAGTATAGAGGATCAGTTGGGGTTATTCTGGGATAATGGGCTGAGGGGCAGTCTTAGTTGGGGTACAGGGCTCTATACTGACCTCTGGTAGGGTAGGATGCTTCTTCTAGAGGTCTTATTTCATCCTTTATTTCCCATGATTCTGACAAGCTTTTATTTAAAAACTAAATAAGCATTCCACTTTACTTTCCATTTATTCATAAAAGAAACAAACTTTTGATATAAAAGGAAGAAACGTGATTCTTTTTAAATGCATGTTGCTAAGAATAACAGTATTTGAAATACTACATTAAAAATGTAGTGCTCTAGCCCTACAAGTGGAATGGGGGTGGGGGGATGGGAGCGGAGGATGGCCAGGGTGCATGACACAGAGGAGAGGGTAAGAGGGGGTAGGAAGGGAGAGAGGGAGGGAGGGAGGGGGAGGGAGAGGAAACTGGGGTCGGCATGTAAAATTTTTAAATTATATTATTAATAAAATAATGTAATGTTTAATAAGAGTTTGGGATTTGTTTGAAGGACTTAGTGTGTTAAACTAGGTATTGAATTACAGATAAAAATGAGTCAAATGGAAAGATGGAACAGTTTTCTATTTAGTGGAGTCAACAATTCTACCTTCCTGTCAGATTGGTAGATACAAAGTCTGCATTGCTGTAATGGCCTTAAGGAGCAAAAAGACAATATGTGACATTTCTCTTTCCATATACTTATGATGTTCTTCCAGCCCCCATGATCTCTTTAGAAAATATTTTCATCTCCAAATCCAGTGTCCCACACTGCAACCACTCATCCTTCTGAAAGTTAACATTGTTTCTAATTTCCTCGCTAACATCGATCCAGTATCTCCTCTCTGCATTCATGATAAAGCTCAATCTTCCTGACATGTAATGCTGAAAATAAATTTAGCACATCAGATCAAGTTTTCTTGTGTGTCTGGCCCAGCTCACTTGACTCTACTGTCTCTTTAGATCTGACAGTTTGTCAAAGGGTCCTGGACACCACACTTATGATTGATCCCCACATATTGGGCATTCAGTATGCAAACTTCTGACCTATACTTATCTCTTTCTATGAAGAATATATTCATGCATTGGATAGAAAAATATGCAAAATGGCAGAATATTTTCTTAAAAATGAGTGAGATGTCTCAACAGTTAAGAACATACAGTAGCTTTTGCCTAGAACCCAAATTCAGTTCCCAGGTACCAAATAAAGTACCTCATAACAACCCGTAACTCCAACTCTCTAAGATCTGATACTCATGGCCTCTGTGGGCATGTGCCTTCACATGCACATACCAGCATCACACACACACAAACACACATGCACAATTAAAATGAATTTAAAGAACAATTGAAGAATGGATGGAGAAAATGTGGTACATTTATACAATGGACTACTACTCAGCAGAAAAACAATGTGGAATCCTGAAATTCACAGGGAAATGGATGGAACTAGAAGAAACCATTCTGAGGGAGGTAAGCTAGACACAAAAAGACAAACATGGTATGTACTCATTCATGTATGTATTTTAGACATAGAGCAAAGGATTACCAGCCTACAATTCACACTGCTAGAAAAGCTAGGAAATGGGAAGGACCCTAAGAGAGACATGCATAGTTCCCAGGAGAAGGAGAAATGGACATGACCCCCTGAGCAGATTGGGGCATGGAGGGAGGGGAGAGGGAGTTAGGA
Source organism: Cricetiscus sungorus (assembly GCA_030556225.1). Taxonomy (NCBI): domain Eukaryota; kingdom Metazoa; phylum Chordata; class Mammalia; order Rodentia; family Cricetidae; genus Cricetiscus; species Cricetiscus sungorus. Next base: position 22,298,049 of record JANBXA010000141.1, read on the forward strand.
GAAAGATAAGAGGAGTAGAGGAGGGGAGAGGTAGGCATGAGGGAACAGGAAGATTGAGACAGGGAAAGAATAGAGGAGAACAAGAAAAAAGATACCATAATAGAGGGAGTCATTTTGGATTTAAGGAGAAATCTGACACAAGGAAAATGCTCAGAGATCTACAAGGATGAACCCAACTAACAATCTAAACAATAGTGGAGAGGTTACTTTTAATGCCCTTCCATAATAATGAGATTGATCACTACCTTATATGCCATCGTAGACCCTTCATCTAGTAGCTGATGGATCCAGACACCCCCAGGTAAACCCTAGCTGAACTCCTGAATCCAGTTACAGAGAGGGAAAAGTGATGAGCAAAGGGGTCAAGACAAGGCTGAAGAAACCCACAGACAGCTGACCTGAACAAGGGGGAGCTCATGGACCCCAGTCTGACAGTTGTGAAGCCAACATAGGACTGACCCAGACTCCCTGAATGTGGGTGTTAGTTAAGAGGATTGGACAGTCTACGGAGCCTCTAGTAATGGATCAGTATTTATTCCTAGTATATGAATGGACTTTGAGAGCCCATCCACATAGAGGGATACTTTGTCAGCCTATACACATGGGGAAGGACCTAGGCCCTGCACCAAATGATATGACAGACTTTGGAGACTCCCCATGGAAGGCCTCACTCTTCCTGGGTAGCAGAAAGGGGATAGACTGGGGTTTGGTGGGGTGATAGGGGAGGATGGGAAGGTGAGGGAAAACTGGAATTGACACGTAAAACAATCTTGTTTCAAATTTAAATAAAAAAAGGAAAAAGGAGAAGAAGAAATAAACCTAGTAAGCATGTTATATGATGAACTTATTATTAATGTAAATAAGTATTGATTTCTTATTATTGTATTCATTAAGAAAAACTCCTGAGCATTTGGAGATACAGCTGGGAAGTTCAGAATATTGTGTGTTCTTTCTTAGGACAGCAGTTTCATTCTAAGCACCCAATTCAGGCAGCTCCTAAATGTAGCTCTGGATCTGGTGGTTCCAATGCTCTCCATTGGCACTGCCAATAAGTAGTGCTGGGTGTTCCCTCTCCCTCCCTCTACTACCTCTCACACACAGAGAAAATAATTCTTTAAAACCTTACTTGTCCTTTCAGTTTATCTTGGGGAAAGCTGTCACACTAAAGAATAGGTTTTAAATGATTTTATACATACATTATCTCATGAATGAATGCATACACTCACTGCAGTTGTGCATATATAATTTCTTTGACATATATTTTTAGATAAATCTAGTTATTTAAAGGCATTCTTGTTGGGATTTCAATTATTATCATAATTTTCAAAAGAGAGCTTCACTTAAGTTTCATTAGTTAATTTCCTCAATTACCACTTATTGAGAGACAGCTGTGGGGGCCAACACTTGACACTGGGAAAGGCATCAGAATGGGTAAATGAGGGGAGGTAGACGATCATGGTTCTATATTTGGATTCTAAATTGAAGAGAGTATTTCAAACTCATTTCTAACACTTAGAAACCAGCCACCAGCATGTTATGCCACCACCCTTAGGCATGATCTTTTCAGGATAAATCAGTTATTAATCAATACATAAATATTAATAATTTATTTTCTTACTTTGGTATTAGATTATGGAAAAAATTAGATAAAGAAGTTTTTGGAAACCTCTTGCTGCTGGGTCAGCTCTACAGATCTTTGATATTTATGTGATTGTTGTGGGTTATTAGAGACCATTGCCTTTGTATCATTAAAATGGTATCATAAGAATTACACTAGAAATATGTTCTAAAATTTCTAAAAGAGAAACCTTAAGTTTAAAGTCAAGCATGCGATCACTGAAACACATTATTACAAATAAACAAATACTTTATTTAGTCATTTGTTCATCCATGAGCCTCATCTGTTTAGAAAGCCATTCATTTGTTGATTCAATAAATCATGCAAAATGCTATCATTTATAAATAGCCGCAATCATACAGCTTGTATATGTGAAATAAAATGTGAAACTTGATGAAGATGACAAAGTCAGGGCTAGAGAGATGATTCGGTCATTAGGAGATTGCTGCCCTTCCAGAGGACCTGTGATCAGCTCCCAGCATCCACACAAACAGCTGCTTAGTGCTACAGCTCCAGGGAATCTGGTGCCCCTAGAATCCAAAAGCATCCTCATATATGTGATAATAAACCCACAGATTCAGACACATAAATATAAAAGAAATAAATACCCATTAGATATTAGAGTTCAGTAAAGGAATCAGTTGTGGAAGTGAAAGTTTAATAAAATGCAGTCATTAAACATGTAAAGATAGAGGGGTAGCATGGTCAAGAGGACATGATTTGAATATCAAGCTGTGAAACCAGCAGAGAAATCAGAAACACCATGGGACAAGAAGAGAAAGACAACTAGGGAAAGAGAAGAAGAGAAAATTTCAAGCCTTTAGAACTAATCATGCCATGGAACTTAAGAAATAGTTCACATATAGAAGTGATGCATCAGATCTGGTGTAAATGTAAGAAAATGTGACATTTTGTCAATATTTCCCTACCTTACATTCTTACTTCTTCTTTTGAAAACATACTAAAGAAAATAGATCATATGCACCAGTCTGTTGATCACGTTACAAGAGTTTTGTCCTTTAGGACATTGAAATGTTCCAAGATAATGCAATATTTTATTAAAAGCAAGTACTGGCTCTTCTTTAATTGCACTTATAAGTAGCCCAGCATAAAGCCATCTTAATTGTTTCTAATGGGTTGATATCTGTGGAGGCCAGATACACTTTAGCTTTCTTCTGCCAGTTGAGTAAGAACTTTTGAATATTCTGGATAATTATTAAAAACATCGAGAGAAAAAGTACAAAGCTGAAAATGGAGTGTAGCTAAAATGATAAATCCTTAAGGTTTGAATTTGATATGTATGCTTTATTTTAATACTTAATCAAATTATTGATTTAACCAAGGTATATATGTGTAAATATAGTGTGTTTGTAAAGAAGAATTCTGTATTAAGGAAAAAGTTAACCCCATCAACCCATTAATCTTTTAGTCTCTTATAGAACTTATAATAGTAGTTGAGTTCAAGTCTCAACTTTCTGAAATAAGTTAAGAGGAATTACATGATAGGACATAATGACAATTTTATTATAACCAGTACATTACTTAAAATAGGTAAGCAGTATCAAAGCTTATTAGAATTATTCTAGAAGACATCAGAAAGATATCTTTGATTTTTTTTTTTTTTGGTTAGTCTGTTTTTTCTTTGTTTGTTTGTTCTTACATCCCTGACCAGTTTTCCCTGCCTTCTCTCTTCCACATCCCTTGCCCCACCTCTCCTTTCTCCCATCCACTGCTACTACTCCGTTTGTCTTCAGAAAATGGCAGGCCTTCCATGGATATCAGCCATGGAATATCAGGTTGCAGTGAGACTGGGCACCTCCTCTCCTATTAAGGCTGGATGAGACAACCTTGTATGAGGAACAGGGTCCCAAAAGAAGGCAACAGATTCAGAGATAGCCTGTTCTCCTTTTGTTAGGAATTCCACAAGATTGAGTTACACATCTGTAACATACATGCAGAGGGTTTAGGTCATCCTATGCAAGCTCCCTGGTTGCTGGTTCAGTCTCTGTGAACCCCTATGAGGCCAGGTTAGTTGATTCTGTGGGGTTTCTTGTGGTATCCTTGTCTCTTCTACAATATTCCCAGGGCTCTGCCTAATACTTGGCTAGTGGGTCTCTGCATCTGCTTTCACTAATTGCTGGGTGACACCTCTCTGATGACAGTTGGGCTATACAATTGGACTATGATTATACCAAAATATCATTAGGAATCATTTCATTGATTAGTTTCCAGTTGTGTATGTTTTATTCTGTCCTATGTCTCTGGGATATCCTGCCTCTGGGTCCTGGACCATGGGGGTGAGCTTTCTCTTACAGTATGGGTCCTCTGCTAGACCAGTCATTGGCTGGTCACTGCCACAATGTCTGTGCCTTCTTCCACCCAACAAATTTTGTAAGCAGGACAAATTGTAGGTTGAAACTTTTGTGACTGTTTTGGTGTCCCAGTTCATCCACTGGAAGTTATGCCTGATTATAGGGGATAACCAGTTCAGGCTATGTAACTTCCATTGCTAGGAGTCTTTACTAGGTCACCCTATAGATTCCCGGGAGTTTCCACTGTACTAGGTTTCTAGCTTGTCCAAAAGATGCTCACAGATTCCAGTTGTCTCTCCAAGTACTCTTTCCTCCATCCTTACCCCATCTGATCCCTCCAGACCTTTCTCCCTGTCCAATGTTGATGTCTATTCTATTTTCCATTCACAGTGAAATTCATGTGCACCCCCTGCCCCCCACGCTTAAGCCCTTCTTGCTACTTGGCTTGATTGGTTCTATAGATTATAGTGTTGGTACTTTTACCTTACAGCTAAGATCTTCTTATGTTTGAATACATACCATGTTTGCCTTTCTGAATCTATGTTACCACACTCAGGATGATCTTTTCTAACTGCCATCCATTTGTCAGCAAATGTAATGATGTCATTGTTTTTAACAGCAGAATAATACTCAATTTTGTAAATGTACCACATTTTTTAAACCATTCTTCCATTGAGGGATATCTAGGTTGTTTTCAGTTTCTGGCTAGTATGAATAAAGCTGCTATGAACACAGTTGAGCAAGTATCCTTGTGGTTTGGTGGAGTATCCTTGATCTGTATTCTCTTTGGGGCATATACTTATATTTTCACTCATGAATCATTGTGATGTTAGCTACAGCTTGCTAATCATCTACTATACCATTATTATTTTATATTTCCTGTGATAATTACACATAAGCAGTGAATATCACAATTTTTAATGGCTTTTAAAACAAGGGCTTAAATGTCCCAACCTGTTCATATTCAGTATTTTATCAGTATCTATTATGAGCCCTGACTGATTTGTTTATCCAGTGTCTTCAACCCTAGGATTTAATTTCTTTACCGAGTCCTTGACATCTTGCCCTACAGTATCATGTATTAATTTTTTTAAAATTATATCTTTGCTTGAGTGTTCTACTGGGAATATGAGATGACTTTGCTTGGGGTCATATTATGAGTCCAGATTAGTTCTAGCTTGAAACATTTCTTAAATAAAATGATTAAGGAAAGACAATGCCTCCCAAATTCCAGGAAGTAAGATTATGGAGAAGTGCCCATATATTAGGAACCTAAATCCAATTACTAATTGATGACAAAAAGAGCACCTTAATTACAGTGCATTAATAAGTTAAACAAATCCAGAGCACTCTTTGAAAACTACTAAGGCAAAAAAGTTTTCTTTTAATTAAAAAAATATTTATTTTATGTGTATCAATGTTTTGCCTGCATGTGTGCCTATTCACCACATGGATATCTGGAGACATCAGGAGGCAGAAGAGGCCATCAGGTGCCCTGGAACTAGAGTTAATGATTTATGTAAGGCAAGATATAGGTGCTAGGAATCTAATCAGTCTTATAGAAGAGCAGCCAGTGATCTAAACTACTGTAGTCTCTCTCCAGCCCAAATTTCCCCCTCTCTATTTTTCTTTTCATTTATTTTTTATTCTTTTTTAAGCTAGGAAAATATTTTGTTCTAAATTACAGTTGCAGTTCTAGTATGTCTTCAAGCTAAAATTATTAATAATAAGTTATCTATAATATGTATTTTCTGATGTGAGAAATATAACAAGATCTTCCAAATCAATCAAAGTAGTTTGGGATATTTTAATTGTTCAAGCAATATGCACCTTAAAAGTTTTATAAAATTTTTGTAACTCACTTATCCATGTTTTGAGCCACTTTCAACTTAGCGTTCATGAATCACTTTTCTTTCTTTTTCAAATTCATGTATTCATTAGTGATGTGATACTTACCTACTTTTATAACTACAGATAGGATAAGGAAGAGGTAACTGAAGGTGATCAAAACATAGCTCATTGGTACAAGAAGAATGTGTCTAAGCACAGAGAGGCTTCCTGTTAGCTTATAAAATTTATCTCTTTTTTTTTTGTCATCCTTGCTGTATCTCAGGGAAGAAAGGGAAATAAGCCTTTGATCTAATTAGTCTCTTAGTTAAGGAATCTCTAAGGAGTCTCAGATTTTTCATCATAGAGGCACCAAAGGGAAGAGTTAATATCACTATGATGTATACACAAAGTCGTCATCTAGAAGCACTTACTTTGTTGTACTTTTAACATAAAAAATTGATTATTTGTGAAAAATAAAAACATAGAGGAAGAAATTTGTATTAGAAATCATGGTGTTATATCCTGTGGAGAAGCACACTTGAAATAGGGTACAAGCTAAGGGCTACATTTGTAACCCAGATCAAAAGCTTTTTTGCTCTGAAGTAGTCAAATTAGTTGATGGAAACTCATATAAACATGGAATATTGTGTTTTAAATATTATACAAATGGAATATATGATTTCAAAAGACAACTGGTATACTCCTATTGAATAAGTTCCACAAGTGGTTTTAGTCCTACCAATATTTGTTTAATAAAATATGCTCTAAGGATATGGGGTGGAATACCATCCACAGAGATTTGAAGGAGTAAAACAGATCTAAATATGTTATATTCATGAATGATATTACCGAATAATATACAGTAAAAGTCAAATTTAAAACCTCTTCTGAAGGAAAAAATTCTATTCCAAATATACTGATTTTTAAATACAATGATGAAAAATTTTGAGTAAATCCAGTGCTCATTACCAGCATTGAAAGTAGGTGACTGAAGTTAGGTGGTACTAATATACAAAGCAGATACAAATTATAATGACAAAATATAAATATCTAAGAAAACACACAGGAGTTGTTATAGAAGAATAAATAAGGAACCAGTTGGTAAAAGTGGAAATCCATATAAAGGAGAGAAATTGTAAAGAGCCTTTTTTTTAAAGATGGGACAAAAGGAAGAATAAGGAAATACTTTCTTCCAGGGAAAATTCATTCCATGAAAATCAAACACAGATAAGGCACTAGACAATGCTTATGTAGAATAATTTCATATTACACATATACAAGTGAATTCAGAAGCCACTGAACATGTAGCTACAGGACCCTTATATTGAAAGGGTACAGGATGTTGTTAATTGGCAATCAGTATTTTACATAATCTTTGAAAAATTATCTGTAAGGCCAAGCATTATATTTTTCATTATTGCTTCAGGCTCAGTATCTTCGGGATAAAGAGAAGTCTAGCAGCATGCATATTCCTAAATGCCATTAATTTTTACTCTTCTACAAACTTTATCTGTTATTGCAATCTGCTGTAATCTTGTGGTAACTATCAATGTTAATGTGACCAATATGATTTCAGTTACTTTATTTATGAGCCAGTATTATTCCTTCAACTTACTTAGTTACCACACTTCTGAAACCAATTGTCTTAGTACAGATGCAAATTGTACAGGTGCAGAAGTGTCTCAGTACAAATGCAATAGATATTTATGTTTCTATTTTCTGGCATGGTTCACTATTGTTAATCATGGGTGCTTGCTTACTATGTTTATCTTACTATAGATTTCAATATTGCTTTTTAGTCTAATAATGAAGATTATATATATAGCTATATATAATAAAAATTGTATATAGTTATATCAACGAAGACTTAAAATGTTCTTTAATGGTTGTCACCATTGTATTTTATTGTAGTATGCGGTATATTTTTAAATATGTGTTTCTCGAGTGTATCTTAAATTTGGTATATTGTTAATCTACTTTCTACTGTTTGTGTGGGGTGTGTGTGTGTGTGTGTGTGTGTGTGTGTGTATTTTCTTCTGACTTTACCCAGCCACAAAAGAATTACTAACTGTTGAAGGAACAAGGTATCTCAGGGGATTGGTAATGAGATACAGCGCCTTTAACCTCTTGGTCTCCAGTTCAAATCTGCCCTAGGTCACTAGTGACAGAAAGTCATTACCAACTGAGGATAGTTCAATAAGCTATGTGAGAAGAATATGTGATTTGGGTACCTGGCAGAGAACAATTCAGGTGATAGCCCCACTATTGAGGCAGGACACAATGGTGGATGTAGTTTTAATTTTAAGAAGAAAGGAATCCAGCCATTCTAGTTATCGCATCCTCTTCCTATGACGTGTAAGTTTGTGAATTGATGTGATTAGCCACATCCATTCTAATCCTTTTAAGTATTTTAGAGTACAACAATATTTAATTGACTTTTAAAAAATGTACTCCATTCTCAGAAGGTTTTGTTAAAATTGAAATTTACATTCTTCATGTTTCCTGCTTCTTCAATGTCTTCCAATGGAGTTCCCTTCAAATTGTTTATTAATTTTCTGACCTGTGGACAAATAAGTGAGCATTTAGAGGAGCCTTTTCAATCTTGTCAATCTTCCATTGGGAAACAATTAATGAAAAAAATGGCAAGTATAAAGATACTTTTTAGGTAGAGAATCCAAAATAGAGTACAATGCACAAAGTTCATCATCAGACCCACCTGATTGAATCAGTAGCATTGATACTAGTAAGAAATCTTTCTGTTTTTTTTTAATATTAAAGATTCTGCAAAAGTTTCATTTCTCTTTCCAACATCATTAGTAATTAAGTTATTCAAACTCCCTGATTGGATGTGTCTTTAGAAGGGATTACATATACATGCTTGCAATAATTATAAGATGGTAGCACTTAAATATAATATTTATGATTTTATGTTTCTGTTCTATAATGAATATACAGTGTTGGACTGTAAGAAATGTAAAACTATGGCAACAATACTTATGAAGAAAGAATTTTTAAAGAATAGTATTAACAGAGTCTTGTACTAAGCTGTGAATGGGAATGAGCAGGTACTAAAACCATGATAGCCATGGATTTAAAAAGCAACTTTACAGGAACTCACCTATGTTGATGTCTTTCCCTGTGCTGCATCAGACTTCCCTCCTAGCTCTAAAAAAAATAGACTTTCTCATCATTATCATTTCTTTAAAAATGTAACTTTAATCCCACATCTTCAAAGGCATTCTTCTACCCCCACTTAAATCAGTGGTTTCTATAATATCCAAAGAACTCTGATTTGAGAATTAGAAATTTAAATTGCACAAGCTTACCATTAGAGTATTTCCGTTACCCTTTGCAGGTTTTGAGGCAGCTTATTCGACCTTACAGTCTCACCAGGAAGCTAATGGGAAAGCCTTGCAGCAATCTTCACAGGAAAGTTTCCAAATGTCAAGTGTCATCTTTCCAGCTGTTAGATGAATGGGTAGCCAAGAGGCATTTATTTGGGTGTGCAGCCCCTGTGAAATCTGGGTGAGGGAGGAGAAAAGGCTATAATTTGGTGGTTAGTTTACCAGCACTGGTATAGTTGCAAATCTCCTAGCCAAGAAAAGAACTTTATGTTGCCGTGTAATGATTGACAGCTGACTGTGGTGCTCTCATACTGAAAGAATAAGAATGCTATAAACAGAGGCATTATCAATATGCCATACTAATTTCTGAATCCTCTACAGCTTCACATAATAGCAGTGTTATCAACAGTGCTGCCTTCTTTTCTAAACCCTTCTCAACTGAGAAGAGGTAAGGATTATAACATGACAGCTGTGTTAAAAAATCTTGATACATATTGAAAAAGTGCCCTTCTACTTAAGATATATTGCAGACACTTTAATTCTCGTGTTAAGAGAAGATTGATATAAATCACTGGACACTGTCAGGTGGGAAAACAATGAGTATCAATAAAACGACAGTTTTAAATCACAATAGATCCTGTTGGAGATAGCAATAGCCTCCAAAATAATATTGAAGTATGTCACAGATAAATGCTATTTCCATACTATACTCTACTTCATTGGTATAGGACTGTTATGGCTGTTTATATGACTTCAGAAATTGAGATTTTAGACTTATTTAGTTTTAGGAATGTATGGGGTTTCAACGTTTTTTAAAAAGCAACAACTAGTTAAGTCAAATTTGCTCATAATCATTGAAAAACAAAGTTTATTTCACCTGCTTATAATTAAATATGCAATGAACTCTACAGCTCTGGGTACAATTAACTTCCGTGTTATCCTATTTAGCTTAAACTGTAGTGTGTTCCGGACAAATATTTTAAAATAATTATTTACATCAATGGCTTTTTGTATATTCTTCACTATGGAAGACTTTTTTGTGTAATAATTTACAGCTTTTATATGAACAAGGATTAGAAAACATAATACCTATGTGTTATAAAAAGAAACCAAGGAAAAATGAGGAATAAGCCTGAATTTAATGGAGCTATCAAACAAAGCAATCTGGTTGGTGACAGAGGAAGAAAGTACCATGACTAATAAGTAATTTTAATGCCTTTTATTGGTTTTGTGTTGGGTTCCAAACTTTTATTAAATGGCAGCATTTGACCTGAGAAGCAATTTAAAATGAAATTGTCTCTATAAAAACAGATTATTTCCTTACCACTATAAGATGAGATGGCTCCTTCAGGTAGAGATTAGAATGGGCAGGGAAAAAATAATCAGATCTCAAAAACCTGATCCATGCCATGTAAAACCCCACCAAGCCTCAGTGTGTCTTGCAAGAGTCAGAACATAGTTAGCCACTGCAGAGCCACAAGGTCTAAATAGGCCATGCATGCTCCTGATTCCAAACTTGTAATATTTGATCACCTGGACAATATGGGATTAGACAAATACAAGGAAGCTGGATGTGATAACCCATTAGTGTGCTGCAGTAAACTCAAGTCCAAAGTAACCTACCTGGGAGAATGGAAGAAAACTGCCTGTGTTAAGTGACTGTGTGACGTTCAGTCTGAAGCTTTGAAGGAACAGGTTAAAAAATAAATGGATGACATGACAGAACCCTGGAAGTTATGGAACCTATCTCAGTTTCTGACTTAATTGCTCACTGTTCCTATCTTGGGAGCTATGGAAACAGTGTATAACATTTTGTTTGTTTGATTTCATTTATAGCTAAGAGATGGCATTGTTGGCTCAAGCTCCTAACTTTTAAAATCACTAATACATTACCTTGAGCCTCCCTATTTCACCTAGAAACTGTAAAAATCCATTACATGTGGTTCTAAAACCCAAATGAGATACAGTACTATTGAGCAATCTGGATTATTGAATGATCTTTCTGTTTCTGTTATTATATGACTTAGCAATCATATTTAAAGTTCTCTCTAATTATCAGTAACATTTTGGAAATTAAAAAAACACTTTTGAAAAAAATTGTCGAGGTAAAATAATAAGGGAAGTAATTGGGTTCAATAGACAGGCTCTAGTGAATGGCCCTGAGTCTATGCCTCTGCAGGTAACAGAAATTTCATTTAATGGGTTATAAAAAGGGGAAACAATGACGTGAAGTTGGTAAGGGGATAAAGGTAGATCTGAGTAGAGTTAAGAAAGAAGGACTGAGCAGTCTGGGGGATCTTAGCAGTAGAAACAGGATCTATTCCTGGTGCACAATAGGACCTTGTGGACACATCCCCCTTGGAGGGATACCCCCTTAACCTAGAGACAGGAGAGAAGTCCTGGTCCCTACTTCAAATGACTTGACAGATTTATATGACCCAACCTGGATAGTATAGCTTTACTAGTGGAATGTGGGTGGGGGGATGGGAGGGGAGGTTGGCCAGGGTGCATGTCACAGGGGAAAGAGGGTAAGAGGGGAGGAAGGGAGGATAGGAGGGAGGGACAGGAAACTGAGATCGACATGTAAAATTTTGAAATTATATTATTAATAAAAAAAGGACAGGGCAGAAAGAATGTGATCAAAATGTATATAATTCTCAAAGAATTAATGAAATATTATATTCCAAAAGGATATTTGTTAGAAATATGAAGTACAGATAGCAGAATAATACAAGTGTAAAATAAAGCAAAACCAATCACATTGAAGTAGGATAAGGCAAACTGACAAGAGGAAAAGAGCCCAAGAAAAGACAAGAATCAGAAACATACTGGTCACTCACTCTGGAATCCCATAAAAATACTATATTGAAGGTCATAATATATACACAGAGGACCTGATGCAAACCTGTTCAGGGCCTATGCTTGCTGATGCAATGAAATGTTCTTTTTATTTATTTTTTGTTTTATTTATTTATTTGGTTTTTTTGAGATAGGTTTTCTCTGTAGCTTTGAGGCTGTCCTAGAAATAGCTCTTGTAGACCAGGCTGGCCTTGAACTCGCAGAGATTCACCTGCCTCTGCCACCTGAGTGCTGGGATTTAAGGCATGTACTATCACTGCCCAGCTTGAAATATTCTAATTTTTATGAATAAAAACAAACAAACGAAAGAAAAACTAGGTGATGAGAATACTGTGGCTAACCACAAGCTAACCCCACTCAGTGATTAGCCTGAATGCTCATTTAAATACCTTCCTGACTCTTCCTTTCTTAGTGAGCTCTGTCTGAGCAACTGGATGACCCAGGCCTGGGACGTAGACCCTGGTCAGCAAAAGATTCTTCTCCTGGGTTTAAGTATTGGGTGTTTTCTTTTTTTCTTTCTTTCTCTTTCTTTCTTTCTTTCTTTCTTTCTTTCTTTCTTTCTTTCTTTCTTTCTTTCTTTCTTTGTAACTTATTAAGCCAGTTCTCTAAGTTATTCTATTGCATTCTAGATGACTGCATATATCATATATGATGTATCAATTGCTCAGTGTAATCCACTTCCAATATACTATAGTTAAGATATACTGAAAATCACACTAGGGGGCTGTAGTGTTTTAGTATGGACTAGATAACACAGATGGGTGTTTAGTTCACTTCCAAAATGCTGCAGTCTCTATATGCTGGGTAATATCTCAGCAGAGCATGGTTTACTTCCCATCTGTTGTAGGCACTATGTGCTGGGGAATATCCCAGTGTGAAGTAGTTCATGTCCAATTTTTGTCTGTTGTTCTGTATAGTAGCTGAGTTGGATTTGGTGGCTAGTTAGTGCAAATACCCTCTCATAAAATATAGCTGAAAATTAAACATGATTGTCAGTTTCTTAGGTGATGAACTCTACTGTGTTGGGTGATAAAATAACTAGTACTTGATGGTGAGGTAGAATTAACAGGAAAACAAAAGGATAAAAACAAACATGCTAATACTTCATATTTTGTTCTTACTTATCCTTACACATATCCTCTATATGTGTTTCTATCTCTGTTTTAAGGTGGCCTCTTATCGATGCTGTAGCTTTCACCAGCTCCTCCTCCATGCTGCTTTGCCTCTTTCAGAGACCATGACCAGAAATGCAAGGGTTAATAATTTTGTTGTTGTTGCTGTTGTTGTTGTTGTTGTTGTTTTAACCTAAAAGCAAGTATCAGCTGCTGTGTTGTTCACTTATAGTTCTGAGCTGTTTTATTTCAAGTTTCAATATTTAACATTACTGCCATCACCTTTCTTAAATGTCAGCTTCTTGTACTTTCCTTCATCACTCTTCCTTGATCACACTGACTCCTTTGTGTGACATGGATTTGCTGTCAGAGTGGCTCTAGGCTGGTCCCCAGGTTTTTCTGACTCTAGCCATTGACATCTTGTCAGCAGTGTCACCTACTTTGCCCCTTGGCCTCTGAATATGGCAATTGCTACCTTCTTGATTGACATTTAAAAAAAAAACAAAAAACAAAACAAAACAAAAAAAGAACCTGTCAACTTGTTTTTAGTACATGAGGAAGATCTAAACTCAAAGCCCTTTCTTAAAGCTAATTCTCTATTTCATTCTTTGAATGGGTCTTCTGGCTTGAATGGAATATACCTTATGAGGAACAGTCTACAGGCTATTATTTAACATTGGACTAGTTACTAGAAAAGAACTAGCAGCCAATGTTACAATTTTTAATTCTCCTAACATATTAAGAAAGTAATTCATTTGAATCATAAAGAAAGTATGCTAAAAGCATCTATATTTCTTATTCCTATGCTGTTCCACTTCTGGTACTGACTCAGAAGTTTATTGATGAGTAATTTTGAAACACCCTAAAGCAGAAACTTCATCTGTCCCTAACAACATTTGTTCATAATCAAAATATTCTTTATTCTCTTCATTTTATGAGAATCCACTTAAGTATAATTTAATGAGAAGAGTGCATATACACATACTTGCCTTTCATGCCAGTGTCTTCTCACCCTTCACTACACTATTTTAAAGTAAGCAGGATTATTATAAGTTCAAGGTCAGCCTGGTTGCATAAGAAGTTGGAAATCAGCCTATGCTATTAGCAAAACCCCATCCCTAAGTAAGTGAATGAAAGAAAAGGAGAAAGAAATCTGTCAAGTGAACTAAGGAGTGATAATATCAAAATGCTCTTTGAATATTTTCAGCAAGACAGCAATAATACAGTAGGAAATCAAAATACTAGTTTCCTTGCAAAAATGAAATATGCCATTGTTCACAGTGAGAAACTCCTTTGTGAACATAATTGAAATTGGAGTCCCAATGGAGCACAAAACTTGAGAAATCCCGTGTTATAAAAAGAATGAAAATATTAATTTCTTCCCACAGTTCCTTCTCTCAGCTGGGCTACAGGATAAGCGCAAGTCACAATCTCTCCAGGGGTGGAGAGGAGCCTACTTTCACATTACATAATAAGCAAATAAGCAAAAGCTAAACCCTTAGGAGCAGCAAGGAGTAAGAACAAGGGATGCCAGTAACTAGAATATAGGCCTCAGCAGTTCATTTAACCCACCCCAGTGGCCTCACCCAATTAAAGCTACTGTGGGAGAAGCCAAACAAACAAGTAGCTTTGGTAACAGTGCATTCAAGTAAGAGGTTCATTCGTCCACACAATCTACCAACTAGAAATACCAAACTAAACTGTCTAGCCAAAAGCTCTGGATGTGCCCTCTCAGAAAACTCCCAAACTCAAAAATCAATATTGAGATCAGCCTGCCTAATGATTCTGACAGCTGGCCCCAAACTCTAGGACATAGCCTAACCTTAATTTTAGTTCGGCTGACTGGTAAGACCTTTCTTTTCTTTTTCCTTTTTCTTTCTTCTTTTCTTCCTTCCTTCCTTCCTTCCTTGCTTCCTTCCTTCCTTCCTTCCTTCTTTTCTTCCTTTCTTTCTTTTCTTCTTTCCTTTTCTTTCTCTCTTTTTATTTTTTGAGACAGGATTTCTCTGTGTAGCTCTGGAGCCTGTCCTGACACTTATTCTGTAGACCAGGCTGTCCCCAAACTCACAATGATGCATACAATGAGAGAGTATAGTTAAATTGATAAACCTCAGACATAAGATAATTTTGACAACAAAAGAGAATAATGACACATCCCCTGATGTGAACTCCATAAGATTATCATCATGGTCATCAAGACAAATTTTGTAAGCCAGGAGAGAGTAGGATGGTATAATCACAAGGCTGACATAAAAACTGTCATTTAAGGATTTTATTTATAGAAGAATTACCTTCCAGAATGAAAGATTAAGGCTTTTCAAGATATACAAAAGTTGATGATGTTTAGCAATATTAGGATTATTTCTAAAAAGTACGAAGTTGCTATATAAAAATATAAATATCTTTGGTAACGATACATATATGCAAAACAGTTCTTTTTACTTCTAGCACAAATGGTACAAGACTAAAGTATTGAATATATTTATAATTTATAACACCTTAATGGATACACAATATAAAAAGTATAAAATCTTTGGTGGCAATAATGTAGACTTTTTTAAATGCAACTGAAGTTAATCTACTATCTGCTCCAAACACACTGCTAAGACTCTTAGTGAAAGGATTATGAACAAAGTGGGGAAAACCATGATAGATACAAAAATGGAAAAATAAAGGAATAAACTATTATCACTTCAAAGACAAAAAAAAATCCTAAAATATAGAGCAAAGAAAAAGAAAAGTTCTAAGTGATCACAGAGAACCTAGAAAACTATCAGTGAAATGGTGGTAGTAATTTCTTACCAATTACTTTAAAGTTAATAATTAAGTTAAATAAAATGAATGATGTTACCAGTCAAATGACATAGAATGACCGAATTTCAAGAGGACTCAACTACATACTGCCTACAAGAAACTCACCTTTGAATTAAAGATGTATAATTGAGAAATGTTGACACATGCATGCTTATAATCCCAGAATTCAGGAGGCTGAGAAAGGAAGGATTGTGCATTTGAGGTCAGCATGGTTTATGAGAAACTATCTCAAAAATTCAAACCAACCAAACAAAAGAACAAACAACTCATACTTAAGAATAGAACAGGATTTTTCATGCAAAGAGTAACAAAAGAGAACAATAGTAGTTGTGCTTACTTTTAAATAAAATACACTCTTAGTAAGTAAAATATAATATTAAAAAGACAGTAATAAACAATGAGAATTTGTGAATGCAGCAAGAAAATGTAATAATTAGATAGATACTTCTCAACATTATAGTATCAGTCTCAGAGCATACAAAAAATGAAGTAAATGCCAGCAAATCTGAATGCTTAGCAGACAGAATTATAATAATTGCTGGGCACATCAGTACCAACATTCAAATACTACTGGGCCATCCAGATGGAAACAGTAAGGAAACAGATTTCTCAACAAAATCTAACAATTATCAGTAGAATAATATCTGTGCACAGGATTATTACATCTCAACAAACCAAAACTAAACCAAGTGGACCTATCATAAGAACACATATAATCTACTGAACTTCTTTTGATTACAAGCTCTTTTTCTGTGTCTGTTATAGCAGTGATGGTGTGCTATGTCACACAACACATTTTAATGAATTTAATAAAATTAATTATCTCTTGTATCCTCCATGACCACAAAAGAATAAAAATATAAATCAATAAAAACAGATAATTGGAGACCCTTAAACTTAAGGGGAAATTTTATAAGCTTTTGATCAAAGAAAACAACCAAAATATATGTCAATAAAATCTGTAGAGAAAATAGAATGTAACAAGACTTATCAAAATTAATAATAACAAAAATATTTTAAGAATAAATGACTATATTAAACAAAATGATATTCAGTAAATAACCTGACTTTATACACTGATAGAATAGTAAAAAAGAAAACCAACTGCATAGGATAAAATAATGATATTATTAAAGCACCAGAAACAATTGAAAACTAAGTTTGTTTTTACCAAGATAAATAGAATCAATAAACACTTTGACTAAGAAAAATGAGAGAGGATTTAAAATGAAATTCCTTTGAGGCCTTATATTTAATGCCATAGAAAAATGCCATTATTAGCACTTATTTGCCAACTACTTCAACAACATGGAAATAAATTATATAACTCCTAAAGAAAGCATGCAGCTTATTTAAACCAACAAAAAATAAAGCCATAAGAGATCAATGACAAATACTTTTAAATCAGTAATCTAAAACTTCCCCCACAAAAAAGTATACCTAAGATCACATTGCTTCAGGATGAAGTTTAGGAAATATTTAATAAAAATTTAATGTCCATTCTTATTAATGCAGTGACAAACACTTTCAAATCAATTTAAGGGGCCAGCACAACCCCATTGCAAATGGCTTACTGAGGTAACTGAATACTTTACACAAGTAAAGGAAAACTGTAGGCCATTTTGCTCAATAAAGATGGTTGTAAAAATCTTTAGCAAATCATCTGCCAAAAGTAAAGATTATAGATAAGACACATAGGCACTTATATTATGAGTGACATCACTAGAATATACAAGGAACTTAATGTATATGCAAGTAAATAAATATGTCACAGCATGTGAGCTGAATTGTAGGTGAAATATGAACATTTCAGTACATGCAGAAACCATTTTATGATTAAAAATTAGATGTAGAGGGAGCTTACTTAAGTATCCTAAAATGAATATGTGAAGAATGGATGTTCACATATATAAGGATGAAGGCAAGACTGGATCCATGTTCATGTATCCAGAGAAGAAAGCAACAAACAGAATGGAAATGCCAACTTCAAGGAAGAATTACTTGTAAGCTTTGCATCTGATAATACACTAATTTCTAAAATGCTTAAGGAAACTAAAAGTCTACAGCAAAATCATGAACCTGATTGAGACAAAAAAAAACTTGCAAATAAACAAAAGTAGTAGGTACAAAGTCATGAAGACATTTCTCCAAAAAGCTTCACAGATGGCCAGAAAAGATATAAAAACCTGCTCCAACTCATCATCAGAAAAAAATGTGAATAAAGTCGGGGGGAGGTAATTCAGGGGGATGATAATTACAGAAATCAACCATTTTGCAAGGTGGAATCCACATTAAAATCCTGCACACTTTTAGTGGCTATGTAAACGACATAGTGACTATGGAAAGCAGTATGGCTTTTCTACAAACCCTATACCTGGTATTTGTATCATGAAAAAGCCTCAAGCTCATGTCTCCAGATACTTCCTTAATAATGAAAATCAGACTCAAAAGTATATCAACACATTATGTTGTTTTTTGAAGAAGGGCCCTTTGCACAATAGTGCCAAAATTGGCTAAATAGCTTGATAGTTGCAAGGGGAAAAATATACATAGATTTTTAATGGCTCATGTATTATGAAGCAGTTAATCTAAATTAATTTCTGTTTTGCAAGTTTCTCCTCTTGATGACTAGTTCTTCTGAAGGCAAAGCATATGAGCTGGAGACAGTGCATTAATCTAGTCTGTGAGTTAAGCTCAATGTTAGTAGTTATTCAATGCTATTCATTCTTTGTTTTAAAATAATTATAGAATGTATCTAAAGCAGGTATAGCCAAAGCAGAGTCAATAGTTATTATATGTCATTGAGATTTAAATATAATGAACACATAGAAGCTGCTTGATATTTTTAAAGGGTTACAACATAGAGGTGGTAACTTTTTTTTTCCCCTTTATAAAATAGAACTCTAGAATCAATGATGCTTTCCGCAGCATTTAACTTTGTTAGTTTTGTCTTTTTATACAATCATTTTAAGGCAAATGTGGAAGGGGGAATGCAGCTGGAATACATAATTATAACAAAAGTTGTTTTTTCACATCAGCATAACCATTACATTCTCAGATGTAATTTCTATTAAATTTATATTAAAATTCCACAAACTAAGTATAATTTAAAACACATTGGTAAAAAGTAGGTGATGATGCCATGCAATGTAAGCCCTCATGATGACTTCATAATTTGACTTCCATTCTCAAATATTTAAGTATTATGCATTTTAAATTTTTGATAGAAATTTTCTTTGGGGGATTTGATGTTTTGAGCCAGGGTTTCATGAGATTAAGACTGACTTTGAAATATCTATGTAGGTGTTGCTGTCCTTGAACTCCTGATTCTCTTGTCCCATTTCCCAAATTCTGAATTATAAATATGTGCCACCAAATTTAGATAGAAAGATTATGAGCGTGGTGAGATATCTACCCTGCTGGCACCTGTTGCACTGACCATGCCCATTGGGAGGCTAGGTCTAGGGTTCAGGACCCCAGCTTTCTCTCTTGTTTCCTGGTCGGGTTGCAGAGAGCATCTCGGTGGCGTCCTTGGAGCAGGGACCCTAGGCCATCATCTGTATTGACTATAAGTGATTTCTCACTGAATAAAATTATATTAATCTATATTTGAGCCAGCTGCCTGAATCTTGTGCCTTACACCAGTTATCTACTTCATGTGAGTTTTCATGTATGAGCACATACAGACATATGCTTTATATGCATATTCTACCAAACCATCTTAAAATACTTTCAGGCTACATACTGATTTTTAGGATAGTAATATTTTAGATGGATAATGTTTGATGGATAACTTGCTATAATGAAGCCAAAATCCCTCTGTAGTCAATTCTTGCTGCCCCACTTACATACAACTTATCTTTAGCAAAAGTAAAGTCTGCTTAACCTCCAGGACCCACGTTTTGCTCGTTTGAAGTGGGAGAATAACATCTGTTTTTAAGAGTGATTTAAGGAATAAACATGAAGCACTTACTGCTGGGTGGGACATGAGTGGTATGTGAATTTTTCTATTTTGAGGATAAATGAACTATTCTTTTACAGTATACATTGTCAGTGCATTGGTATTTGACAGAGAAGATACAGTATAGCTGATGGGAACTTTGATAGCACCTTTTCAATATTCTGGGCAAGTTAAAATAATCCTTTTTCTTTTGAATAGATTATTTATAGACTCTGAGTACAATAGCATAGATATCCAATACAATCATAGCCACATCTGCATCTCCACTTGAAAACAAGAATTAGAGAGTGTCCATGTGACCAAAGCATAGCTTTGGATTCTCAGTGAGATCCGTTCAAATGATTTAATTTATTTTTTTTCATCTTATTATTACATGTATTCATTCAATGAAGGAAGTGTGTGTATGTGTGTGCCACAGCATCCACATAGGAGACAGAGGAAATCAGTTCTCTCCTTCCACTTTGAGTCCAAGAATTAAACTCATATCACCTGCCTTGCCATCTCTCTGACTTGAGATGATAAGAATCCTAATGTTTGAGCCCCATTCCAAGAGATTCTAGTGCAATGATTGTGAAGGGTAGTTGGTCTCATCAACTATAGGAGTTTTAAATATAAGTTTTAAAACTCTTTATATATTTCTAATCAAGAACATATCAACTTTTAAAAAAAAAGAAGTAGAATAATACAGATGATGAGAAAGAATGAAGTAACTGTACAAAGATAAGGAAGAATGAATCTTAGGGGTTTCCTTTAGACTCTCTGGTCTTCTTGGAGGCTAGCTTAATTATTCTGAGGTAACCCTGTACCCTCAAAATGACTTGACACTGAAAGTATCCATTTTAAGCTAGAAGTTAAAAGTCAATAAGCAGAGCTGGAGAAATGTTACTATTCTTGGGGGTGGATTTGTTTCTCAGCACCCATATCAAGCTGTTGAAACCACATATAACTCCAGTTCCAGTGGATCTAACGCTCTTTTCAGGCATCTGCCTCCACTGCATGAACACATATGCAGGCAAAATCAATATATTATTTTAAATATTTTAATGTACAAGAGTATAAAACAGTATTTTAATCTAAAGTGGAGTTAATAAATCTTTATGTCACTTCTTGTGACTGGATTATGAGATGCAGGTATTTACACTCTGAAACTTAACCTACCGTATTAGTTGCAGTCATTAGATGGCTCTTTGAAGATGCTTTTCATGCAGGCAAGGCCAACCTTTTGCCATTACAACAGGAAGATTTCTGTGCAGTAGTCGTGTTTGGGAACATAACAACCATGTAACTAGTAAAATAAAATAAATCTCATCATGTTGAAGATAAGTTAAACAATTTTCTGTTGGACTGCATTCAGATCATAGGCTACAGGATGGACATACTTACATAGAGTATGATTATTCCAACATGCCTTATTTATCGCAACATAAAATAAATAAAAAAGCTTCATGGAACAAAAGGCTTTTGTATTTTTTTTAAATAAAGTAAATATGTATTACTATTTTATGTGAATTTTACACCCTACTTAAAAGAGCAAAGAGGAGGTTGTATGTCCAAGTTCAACATTTAAATAAGTTTAATTTTGAATATTTTGTGTGTGGGAAGCCAATCCTGCTCTTGCCAGGTGCTGAAATGAAACTAAGTCAAAGGCACAGGTATGTAATCACACATACAAAAGATGATGAGGAAACAAGTACTTTGCTTGAACAAGTGATGTAGGGCACTCTTTATTGTAGGGATCTGTACATTTTTCAAAATATTCAAGCCAAAGAGAAATAACATACCATAACCCTCCAAAAAATGCTGAAAAACACAGTCCCATAAATGTGCTTTACTTGCAACATTGCAAATAGATCAATCTGCTGAAGCAAAGACATTGTCGGGGACCCAGGAAATGATGAGAGGTAGCACTTGAGCAGTGGTGCTGGAGGATGCAGATTGAAATTAGGATATGTAACACTTTGGGGTTCTATGAGTAGTACAGATGGAAATGAAATAAGCAATTTTAATTATAACTTATATAAATTTAGGAGCTCTTTCAATCTATACCACTGAGTCAAACGTTAGAAGTTGCACATTACATAACTAAATTCCTCACTTAGTTTCTTCAAAATAAATTCTCAAGTGAAAACGAAGTTCAAAGTAGTTTATTTGTCATTCCCCCTCAGTTTGAGTGTTTCATATGTTTCATATGTCTAGCAACAGTTCCTGTAAAACCAACATTCATCCTTCTGTATACACTGTAGGTTCTGGGTTTGTTACATTCCCTTAGTCTCCACTTTTACCACCCTCACCTCAGGGCTATTTTTTTTTTTTTCATTTCTTCTGCCATATGTGTTGACCAAGCAAAGAAGTAGACGATGAAGGGTTTTTTTTAACCCTTTATTTCTGAAAACATTAGCCTACTATATAGAAATATACCCTCTTATGTTTTGTGTATGTGAAGCTGAGGCTTCTACAGGCATCCCACACAAATTCCTTTGGCCATGGATTTTTCTGTGTGTAACAAAAGTTTTGAAGTCAAGTATCTCTGATTATTCTGGCTCTACATAATTATCAAAAATGAACCTATACATGTAAGTTCAACTAATTTTCAAAAGAAAATGTAGTAGGAAAAAGAGCAATTGATTAAATAATTGAGTTAGAAAACTGTATAGCCACATACAGAATGCTGAACTTGGTTGTTTACTTCATACAACATAAAAACTAATTACTGGTGAACTATAAATTAGGGGCTGAAGAGTTAACCCAGCCATGAAGAACATGTATTGATCTTGCGGAAGACCTAGGTTTGATTCCCAGAACTCACCTGGGGGCTCAGAATCACCCATATTTCCAATTCTAGGGGATCTATCTCCTCTCCTTACATCTCCAGGCATTAGGCACACAGTGGTAAACAGACATGCATGCAGGCTAGACATCCAAACACCTAAAATGAAACAAATGACTCTAAAACAAATTAAATGTAGGACCAGAAACTTCCAACTACTAGAAAACAACATAGGGAGAAATTACACAACACTGGCTTTATTGATGATATTTTGGACTGGACTCCAATGGTGGAGATAGATAGTTTAACAAAACTTGTCATGTCATTCCACATTCATGAATCATAATACCACTTTGAAATCCATAAGAAGTTGTTAAATGATTGCTGTAAAACACCTTTAAATCTGTTTGTTTCATGTAATAATATGAAATGCAATAACTATCAGTCGTGACAAATATGAAATAAAAGTTAAAAGTACAAAGAATATAAAAAATATCAAATAAAACAGCCTAATGACATGAAGAGCTGGTGGTAGAGGGACACACAGAAATCATATCCTGCTAGATACATATGCACACATAGGAAATTCTCTTCATTTATATACAGCACTGTCTTAATATATTTTCCAGTTAATACATAGTGAACACCCTTTCTGTCAGTGTACTAGTTGCTTCTGAGTCATTTCTGGTTCTGACATAGAATGACTTTCCACAAAGGAAATTGCAGGGAACTAATAATCTTTACTGTTCAACATCTCTATCACATCTGTTATTTGCTAACACTATCAGGTGACTGGAAAAATAGCATTGTCTGAAATTGAAAATCTGGATAACATGTGTTTTAGAGAAGAATGCAATAAGGTCCAATTTAAAGCTATTTGATATAAGGGCATCCACCACAGCAGCAGCCAAAGGTGGTGAAACCTCTTGGAAATCTCGGTGTGGGTGCCGAGCATGGGATCTGGAAGGTATGGGTCTTTCAGGGAGAGCTGAAACTTGAGATTCAGTCCACAGAGTCAGGCACAGGTGAAGAAGGCTTTTGTATAATGTAGAATAAGAGGCACAGCTGAAGATAGAGGTGAACAAAGACAAAGCAATTACAGCCTTGTGTGTCTATGTGCGTGAGCGCACACATCTGTCGCTGTCTTACACATACTTTAATATATATAATCTACGACCCTCTCATTTGAAAAGATATTTGTTATTATGTATACATCTACACATTAGTTATTCAGTATATTTAGTATTCCTTTTGTTAAGCTTTGAAAAAATCCTACCAAATTTGTTCAAAGTATTTTATTTATAAATTCCAAAACAATAACCTTCTTAAGTATTTTAGAACTGGGCTTTACTTTAAGACTACATATATTAAGCAATTCAAGTTGAATTATATATACATGATACTATATATATGTGTGTGTGTGTGTGTGTGTGTGTGTGTGTGTGTGTGTGTGTGTGTGCTTATACATACATACATACATATATGCCTCTTTGGGCTATTGCCTTGTGCTGTAGTAGCTGCAGTTATAAACAAACTGAAATTCATCTACAGTATTGAAGAGAATGGATATTTCAGTACCCAGATATAACAAGCAGAAAACTGCCATTCATTTCATGTTAGAGGCATATAGTCCCATCTTTTCTCTTGCTGTAGACATCATTCACAATGGTATCCAGTGTTTTGCCCATGAATGTGCATATAGGGACAGTGCTTGTAATTTTTTCCAGTTTACTTACCTTTCATGTTGAAACTTCTCACTTACTCTAACCTAAAACATACTTGATTCTGTTTGAAGTATGGTCAAATAGAATTAAAATGCTATCGATAACAAGGATGATTTTTCTTTCACATCCATCTGTCTGTCTATCTGATGCCTGTCTACATGAACACACACACACACACACACACACCTCCAACTTTATGCTAAAGCATGTATTCACAGTCTTGTCTTGATTTATACTTAAATAGTATTTTGATTCCATGTGAAGATAAGAGCCAAGTACAGTGAGACTTCCAGAAAGCATGCCTTTGAATGAGGAGGATGAGGTTAGGTGTAGAGTTTTTGCACTTGATCAAGGAGGGATGAACAGATGAAGGAACATAGGGAGGGAAGCATCCATAGTTTGAGGCTAGATACCATCAGTGCCCCCCCTCCTTTTTTGTGAAAAACCAGAAACACAATAGCCTTTCAACTGGCAAGTTTGTTGCCTCTTTGCATATTAAGTGAGCTTTGCTCTGCTTTTTAAGTGGTGGAGGGCTGAAAATAATTTCTATGCAAGTCATGGTAATCTTTATCTACACAAGACACATGCCTATAAAATTAAGGTTCTGCTCAAATAACCTTTCCTTTGAGTGATGATTCACAAGAGAACGGAGTTCCAATTTTGAATTAAGCAGCCCTGCCCATTCAGTGACTACTTTGCCTGAGAATATTCATCCATTTTTGTATTTTTCAAGTATTTGTCTTTCATAGATAAACAGAGTGTGGGAGGAGGGGAGACAGGGGAGAGAAGAGGGTGACAATGAGGAAAGGAAAGTGAGAGTGCAGAGACAGGGGAGGGAAAGAGGGCAGAAGACTATCAGCAAGCATTTTCTATCCTTCTGTGAGCCAGATGCCTAAGTGCTTCTATTAAAACGTATTAACATGTTGGTTACAGTGACCACTGAACAGTGGCTATGTGCGTTACAAAGTGCCACCTTGAGATTTTAATGTAAGCTGGTATCTGTTTCTGGTTATGTTTCTGAAAAGGCAAATTCCTTCAGTCCTCAAGTGTGTTATTTCTGTTGCAATTAGAAGTCTCCCTGTGGCCTACTTTCTGCATCCCTCAATATCCCTCAGAATCACCGCTGTTGTGCTGAGAGTTATGGAGGAGAACAGACAAGGCATGCTATGCTGAAGGGTTGTCCTGAAACCACATCCAGACTAGTGGGATCACTGGGAAACAAATTTGGACCGCCTCACTTGCAGAGGCCCCTATCCCTGTGCTAAGACGCTTTCATACATTAAAAGAAGCCGGGAGGGCTAATGGAACCAGAAAGACGAATTTGAAAATGATCCCTCTTGTTTTTGAATCTCAGTATGCTTGAAATGGAGTTTTTGTTTGGTTGTTTGTTTGTTAATTGATTTTCCTTCTGTTTACCACATCTATGTTGATCTTTTACTTAGGCAAATGATAATAATTATGTATAATGCTGGGGCACTGAAATCTGACTTTTGACCAGTTTTCTTGAGGGAGATGGACCGATTGTATTCATCTGAGTGCTGTGATGAAGAGATATGGGGGAAAACTGCGGTTCAGATATGATGCAAGAGCAGTTATTAATGACTTTTCTCTTGCAGGCACAATACGGTACCTTGGTATCAGCCCAGCCTGAACTGCCCCTATTTTACACTCCTGTAGACCTAGTGGACATCAGTGTGGAAATGGCTGGGCTGAGGTTTCCCAATCCCTTTGGCCTTGCCAGTGCCACACCAGCCACAAGCACACCAATGATTCGACGGGCCTTTGAAGCTGGATGGGGTTTTGCTTTGACCAAAACTTTCTCTCTCGATAAGGTAAGATAATACACTTGAAGTTACAAGCAAAGGTGTAGCATGCATTTTCATTAAAAGATAAATATAAGATGGGTTTTTTAAAATGAGACATGATAATTACTAAATAGTTGAAAACATTAAACAGTATAGTTTAAATTTCTTTAATTCTGTCTGTCCCAGAGATAGAGGAATGTGGAATATATTCACATGTTATATTGTCTAAGAAACATTTGATACACCATGGAAGGCCCCATGCTCCCTGGCCAGTGGATGGGGAGTGGGAGGAAAGGATGGGTGGGGTCATGGAAAGATCGGAGGGAAAGGAAGCTGGCATTGATATGTGAAATAAGTCTTTTTCTAAATAAAACAAATTTAAAAAATAAAAAACAATGACACCTGGGTTGTAGAAGAAGGAGAGGGAGAAGGGAGGAGGAGGATAAGAAAGAGGAGGAGGAAATAATAAAGCAATAGGATTAATAACAACACCACTTTTTTGGACCTAAAGCTCAGCTCAGTTCTCGCCATGTTTTCTATCAAATTGCTACATAGGGAACAGATGATCTTCCATTGGCCAATGCTGAGAAAGAAAACGATATCAATCAGTCTCCATTTTGAAAGTTCAGAAATTATTGTAAATAAAGCATTGACTACAAAACAAACAAACAAAAAACAACACCAAAAATACCTTTTGCTTGGTGATGTGGCTCAGCTGATAAAGGGCTTGCCTGGCAAGCACAGTGATCTAAGTCCAGTCCTCAGCACTATTTAAAATAAGCATGGTGGAGCATGCCTATAATCCTCCCGCTTAGGAAGGGAGGTAAGAAGATCACAAGCTGAAGGTCATCCTCCAGCTACATTTCAAGGTCAGCCCGAACTACTTGAGAGCTGCCTCAAAAACCTACACACAAATAAGCAGCAAAAACTAGTATACTAGTGATTTAACAATCACTAATCCCTATTTTAATTGAGTTGAATTACTATAATAGTTTATATTAGCAGGATGTCATTTCATATTCTATTTGATTTTGTTTTGTAGTGTTTTAACCACATTAAACATGTGTGTCTTAAATATTTTATTTCCTTATCAAGAAAGCTTTCAAACTGCTTTCATCTACCTCTTCGAAATGCAGAGCATGTTCCTGATGTTTTTGTGTGGTAGCTCACTAGGACTGTTTTCTAAGTAATTTTAACCCAACTGACCCACTTTTCCCAACTCCTCTCTCTTCACACTGTCTCAGCCTTTAGTAAATACCACTTGACTCTTAATTTCCACTTATCTGTTTTAAGATTCCATATATGAGTGAAATCATGTCTTCTCGGGGACTGGCTTATTTCATTTAACATACTGATCTTGAGTTCTATCCATGTTGCTACAAATTCAAGATTCCATTTTTATGCTGAAAAGTACTCCACTGTGTTTTTGACTATATTGTTTTTATACAGGCATCACATGATGAACATTAATGAAGTTTATATTTTTGTGCTATTGTGAATAGTGCAACAGTTAACACGGGAATACATATTTTTGACATACTGATTTTGTTTCATTTGGATATATATTCCATGGGTGGGCTGCCTGATAATATGAGAATTTCTATTTTTAATTCTTTGTTTTGACATTATTAGTTTGTGATTTTAGGATGTGTGCAAATGAGAACATAT
Source organism: Cricetiscus sungorus (assembly GCA_030556225.1). Lineage (NCBI taxonomy): Eukaryota > Metazoa > Chordata > Mammalia > Rodentia > Cricetidae > Cricetiscus > Cricetiscus sungorus. Next base: position 22,325,860 of record JANBXA010000141.1, read on the forward strand.
GTTTCAATTCAAAGTTAGGAAAACAATGGATTTAGTTTGCATAAAATCCCATTATTCATTACATGTCTTACAGAGTTTCTCACTGTAATTTGTTAATGGTGGTAATAAGATTTCTCAAGAATTTCTTAATAAAAAACACCCCCACCAGATTCCGTGTGACATCATGGTTTTATGCTTTTACAAGGAGAGCTACATACTTAGAAAATGAATGATAAATTTGAGATCAAATCTTTAGTGTAAAAGCAGGGCCAGTAAGATGTCTCAGCAGGTAAAGGATCTTTCAGTCAAGGCTGGTAACTTGGGTTTGATCCATAGAACTGAGATAAAAAGGGGACTGACTCCCAAAATATTTCCTTGGTGGCCACATGAGCCCTATGGCAAGGGGATCCACCCTTTTAAGGACAGACAGACAGACAGACAGACAGCACACACACACACACACACACACACACACACACACACACACAGTGGTACACACAAATAAGCAAATAAGTAAATATAAAATAACTTTAAACATATAAAGCATATAAACACATACTTACAAGGTTGGATGACTGATGGGGTAGAAGACAGACAGCCTCCTTATATGGTATTGAGTTAGAAGTCTAATTTATAGAACAAATAGGAGCATTTCATGGGCCATTTGTTGAAAATGTTTTGGGAGACAAACCCCATCGATGTGGTTAGCAGTAAGTTTTAGTTAGCAATAATTAATGTGTGAAAAATGGGTAGATCTAGTGACTAAAGAGAGTATCATTCTTTAAACCAGCCTTATCCTTGGGGGGAGGAACAGAACTGACATGTGACATTAAAGCTCATTCTTCTTTCTTCTTTTACTGGGATCAATAGTGGACTATGATATCATAAAGTATTACAGCTTCCTTAGTCTGATAGTTTTATAAAAAGTTGGGTAAAGGTAGCCCAGGAAATCCAGAAAAACCCTTTGGAGTCAGAAAAATCAAAGCAAGAAAAACTGTTTATTAAGTGTTGCTATGCTTAACTAGAAAAAGTGTGTGGACATTGGGTGTTCAATTAAATTAAAAAGATTTTTGCTAAACAACATAGTAAGGTGAACTGGATAGTCTGGCTTGATTTAAAATACTACAGGTGAGTTGTATTTATTTTTGTATAATATAATAGTATATTTGTCTTTGTCTTCATATTTTAATAATTATAGAGGCTGTAGTTAAATATTTAACCTGTTAGTATCAAAAGTCTCTAGAGCCTTTAATGATAAATTCATTATGCTATTTAAAATAAACACACATAAACAGGAATATGTATTTAATCAGGTGTAAGTGAGGAATTATGGTGGACGGAAGATAGGTGATTTGGATTTGCTGCTGGATTGCCAAAATTGAATCCTGAGGCATGAGAGATATCATCCTTTCCTCTACTGGTGACATGCATTGATTCATGACCCTGTGTTACTCAGGGATACAGACACTGTCTCCTTTATAGACCTTACCAGCAGAAGCAAATTTAGAAACTAACTTCCTTCCAAACCTCCAATTTGAATGCAATCTATCCATTCAGAAGGCAGTCCTGTGAGTTGAAAGGCAAGATATGAACAAATAAAAATTAAATATGGTATAGGAAATACAATAAACCCCATTTGCTTATTTTGATAGTGGTTCAAAACTAGTGTGCAAAGATGATTTTTAAGCTTATCTATGAAAATGGTAATGGCAGAAGTCACAATGTCATCTTGCACATGAGTAATAAATGGCCTGTCCAAAAAATAAAGATATTTTCCCATATATGAACTTAAAGAAAACTCAGTCTACGTCGTGGAAAACTATAGTGTGTTTCCTGCTTCGTCCTTATTCACTGATTAAGCCTTTTGTGTCTATATAATTGCATCATATGACTGCTTGTGCTTTCTTGTAGATTAAATGTGTTGTATACAACATGAAACTCTCATTTTCCTCCACATAACCTTTCCTAAAGGCAGGTATTAATATATCACATATAATATACATGTGTGTAACATTACAGCAGACCAATTGGGGTTGGTCTTATTATAATTTATTATGCCAATTCAAGATTCTGTTCAAAACATATTATAATTCAGAATCTTGACATTTGAAATTTGGATGCTCATAATATGACAAAGGGTAGTCTGTGGAGTTTTGTTATCATATGAAATATTAATATTTCACAACACATCTCTGATGAAGTACAATTTGCCGAGCCTGCATATGATAAAGAAATTAAATGCTCACCAAGGGAGTTCAGTTCAGAATTAGAGCCCTGCTTGAACATCTGCTGAAAGTTTCATTATCCAGTACTATGCCAGTGTGGCTCCCTTGTTTTCCAAGATTGACAGCTGAATATTGCCCCAATTCCTGCAGCAAATACATTTAGCTCAATGTTGCCCCCCCCTTTTGTTTTATTTTTTGGGAGAGTGTCAGAGGCTGCTTTTGATTTTCAAACTATATTTTTTATACTCTTGACATTTGTAGATGCCACATTGAGGTCTAATATGGTGTAGCAGCAATAGGCCATTGACTTGCAGGGAAATGCCAGCTGATATCTCAGTAAACAGAAATATTATTATTCTTCACTGTGCCGTCTGTAGAAAAGCTGGGTATGCTTTCTTTAGGGAGGCAAACGATCACATTTTTAATGCCAAATATGAAAAGATCTGTGTTTGCTTTTGTGTTAAATAACATCAAAGATGGCTTTTATTAACTCTCTTCTTCCTTCTCCAAATCAATCTTTCAAGAACTAATGTCCCAAAATAACTAGATTGCTTTCTTTTAGATGTTACTTATGTTTTAAAAGAGTGACAAGTGATCTTTAAAACCAAATTGTGAAATCATTTTCTCTATAATATAAGCTTAAACTTAAAAAAAGAGGGAAAAGAAGTCAACCTGTCAAGTTTGATTAAAGCTAAATTATTATGATGAAACCGAGAACTGCTTTGTTTATGGGGAATAGTACAAAAGACTGTGGGCATCACATAAAATAACCATTGATCTAGGCTCACATTATATGAACAAGAAACACAAAAAACATTTTATTTAAGTCAAATGTCTGTATAATTCTATCTTCCCATAGAAACCCATATTCTATACTGCGAATGTATACTTATATAGCAAACATACAATTGAGATTTTAGTAATAAATATCTTGACTCAGTATACTTACTATAATAAGTGTCAGATGATCAAATGAATAGGAAACTGCATAGAATATTATTTCTCAACATTAAAACTTAACAATAACATCAAGTTTCCTTCGTATTGCTTTGTGGTTCTATTATGGATTGTAGCTCTTTGGGTTAAACACAAATTTACGGCATATCACAATGCTGAGTTCATAGGAAAAGTTTGGTAAACTTTTCACAGGCACTTCACAAAAATGAATAAATAGATTATTTGCCACGGCCATATTGAGTTTTTTCTCTCAACCATATGAACAGGTAGTTAACACATAAAGCCATTGACTGCTCTTAGTATTGATCTCAATCACAGAAGAAAAGGCCAATTTGAAACTTCTCATCTTCTGTGTTGTTTTCCATACCTGTCTAAAACTGAAAACATTGGTGGAATTTCTGCATGCATGGGTGATCTTTTAAGAATGAAATCACTGAAGCTTTCAAAATGCACAGGGTTATTGAGAAAACAGAATAGGAATCACATTGTACTGGGAAAATATACAGACATAATTTGTATTAGTAATTCTGACATAAGAATCATAACTTGGTGGTGTGTGTGTGTGTGTGTGTGTGTGTGTGTGTGTGTGTGTGTGTGTACACATGTGCGTGCAAATGTATGAATGTGTAAACCAGAGGTTAACATCTGCTGTGGTTCCTCAATCACCTTTCCTTGTTATGTTTTGAGGCAGAATCCTTCACTAAATCTAAAGTGTTCAGATTTGGCTGTGCTCTGGCTGACCAGCAAGTCTAGAGATACTCTTGTCTCTATATCCCCAGATGATTTACCATATTTTGCCCTTAGTTTTTAATGTAGTGTTTTAATTGGGATATGAGAATCAAGCTCTGCTCTTCAGTTCTTTGGCAACTGGGACATCACTAAGTAAACTTGATTATTTTTGTGTGACAAAAGCTATGTTAGATTGTTAAGTTAATGTAGCCCATTTCTGCTGTGTAGGTTCTGTTTTAGAAACCTCTCCCTTTTATTGGTCCCATATCAGCCTTATCTTAAGTTCAGTCCATGTTTTTGTACACTACTATTCCATGAGAGATCACGAAGTAAATTGGTATAAATCTTTAACACAACACAAAATTTTGATTTTTTCCACTTTTGTTTTGTTTTCTTTACTTATTTTTTTTGAGTATTGACAGGGTTTCTCTATGTAGCCCTATCTGTCCTGAAACTGAACTTGGGTTCTCTCCAAGAGCTACAGGCACCCTTAACAGTGGAGATTATCTAAACCCAGAATTGTTCAATTCATTATAAAATTGTAAGTGCACAGAGAGATAGGAAAACACTTTTGTCCGGAAGTCTCTAGTCACTGTTACTTTGGCATGTATTATATTGGAGTTTGCTATCACCATAGATAGCTATTGCTACTATTCATTTAGTCACATATTCACTATTATTCATGGAGTGTTAGTAGTATATTGATAGTGCTTTACTACACTAATATCCATATAAATTTCACAGGTTTTTCTTTTCAGATAAAGTAAAATTCTAAATTATTTTTTGCATGAAACCAAGCATGCTGGAAATTTGGGCTGCATTTTATGTGCATTCTTCTGGTCCACATGATCTTGTGGGGTTCACTCACACACAATCTCCATTGGTAGATGCCCAGAGGAAGGCAAGATGCTCTTACTAAGGACTCTGGAGTCTCATATGGTGTGTTGTAATTGCTGAAGTGGCTGAGACTTTCTCTCTGTCTTCCTATCTTCTTATTCCTTAGGCTATCCCTTCAGCATAGAATCTAGTTGGGCTTATTCATAAGGCAACTGTGTTCTAAGAGGAGTGAAAGCTGTAAGGTCTTTTGAAGCAAAAATCCAAAGCACATTGTCAGTTCTACCATGAACTCTTGACCATCTTACAGCTTTACAGTCTTCACCCACTTACTGAGCAGAATTGCAAAATTACATCTCAATGAGGTGTGAGTTCAGATCACAGTGACCTTTGAAAATAGTCCTTAAGTGACAATCATTCATATAACTCCCATAGGCAAAGTGTGCTTACCCTTACCAGGATTCACCAAAGGTCATCTTATCATGTGCTTTCATAATCACTATCCTCAATCTTGTGATCTATGATAGGTCCAAATGTATAACACATAACAGGATTTTATTCTCCTTATGTAGGACTGAGTGAAATGGAAAGACATGTTGCCTATTCACCAGACATCCAACATAAAATGATATGTTCAGGAGCTGGAGATAAGGCTCATATATAAGAGAACATATTTCTCTTGCAAAAGACCCATTTTGAATGCCAACATCTACATGGTGGCTTAAAATCATCTGTAATTCTAGTTCTAAAGGATTCAACTCCACTCTTCTGGCTCTGAATGTATGAGGCATACAGGAGTATATATATATATATATATATATATATATATATATATATATATATATATTATCACTCATATGAATAAATTTAAAACAATAATATGTTTAAGAAGACCTGTTAGATATTATTATTATTATTCAGAAATAATAGTCCAAGTCTAATAACAAAACCCCGTCCATAGCAGGGGAAATTCTGTTTGGCTTGTATCTTCTAAGACACATGGTAATGCTTCTTTCTTATTTAGGGCATGTTGTTCTCTTTGCTAACCGTTCCCCACTTCCTTTTTCTGCTTTAGGTTCAACTCTGAGCTATTAGTTCTGGAATTTGGTGCCTACTGTCTTCTTGTACGTAGCCAGCAAAGAACACTACTAGCGTTGTAGTAACATCTCCAGGATATTTCTGCTTATAGACAACTAAAGTCAATTCTTTGTTCTGAACTGTCTCCTTTAGTCTAACCTTGTAGTGTTGCCACTATGAAACTATTTTTTATGTTTGCTGTAATTCATTCTGGGATAGATTTTTTTCCTATCCTGGGCATGACTTACTGTTATAGTGCTAGCTCCTGAGAATGTTAGACCTCTTTTGTCTATTTGAAAGATGCTATCAGGGATTACTTTCAATCTTTGTAGAACTTAGCAAACTGTGTTGCTGTCACACTCTTGGTATGATTTTCACTGTAAGGTGTCCAAGAATCTTTTATCAGGCAGAAGATATAGTTTAATTATAAACTATAACTTTATCTTATGATAAAGCAGTCTCTCAGCATTTTTGGGCTGCTGAGGTTTGACTTAGCGAATTAAATGTGTCTGTCTTAGCTTTTATCTGTCTTACAGTTCCTCATTGTATTTGAACAGAAACAATGACCTCCAATTTCAGCATTCTGCCTAGATGCTCCCTTAGAATCACAAATGTATCATATGCTTTCTCTTCTGGATAATCACTAGCAAGATTGTCCTGTCTAACTGTAATTCAGGTTACTATTTTCCTAATCCCTAATTTAAAAAAAATGCTTCTCACTACATTTTAATCATGTAGGAAGTATTGTACATCTTTCCATCTTTACCAGAAGCCTGTCCTTTGTGTCATAAGACTCCCAGTCTCAAAGCTAATATCACATGCTTTAGGATGGGATACCACAGCACATGACTGATCTCTGTATCATCTGGGATATTACTCACTGATGAACCCCCACACCAGTATACAGTGGGTCAAATATAGCAGCAAAGTGTGTGGTTCTTCCTCTACCACTTGGAGGGGCTGCTCAGGGCTTGGCTTGGCACATGTTGGCCATTCACACTTGCGTACTTGCAGTCCTTTCACAGACTGGCCACCAGGTAGCTATGGATGCTTATATTTCTGCTGAGAAATACAAATGGCATAAAACATTTAGAGAGGTCATTTTCCCAAGAGACAAAACATTTTGTTTTAACAGTTTAAGCACATTCACTTGATCACAATCCCTGTAGACCCATTTCCTTGCTAATACATTGCCTTCCTTCTTGTTCTGTAGCATGCAGTTTCTCTCCCATCTGAGGGTTATTTGACTTGGCATCTGTTCTGTCTGGGAATGCTCAGCCCTAAGATTTATATTTGACTGGTGCTGGCTTCTTAATTGCATTTCAGAAGAATAGTTGGCTCCTTTTTTTTGACCTTTCTGAAGTCTCTCTGTGTGTCATCCTTCCATAGTGGTTTCCTTCACTGTACTCGCCTATTGCAGAAAGTGTCCAGGCTTTTGGCCATTTGTTTGTATGCTTTCTGGTTTAGCTACTTGCAGCAAGTCACATGAGAAATGGGACGTGGCCTTTCTTGCTCACTACTGTACACCCAGCACTGAAAGCAATGTCTGGCAGGTAAGGAGGACTCAAACCACATTTGTTAGATGAATGAATAATCATGGGATTCTAATTTGAAGCACAATTCCACCTGACAGTCCTTCAGTGGCTCAGAGATAGCCCTCATGTCTTATCCATAAGCCTTTCTTTTGTTTCTAAATTGTCCTATTTTCCTTCCATAATAAGATTTGCAGATTTTTACCATGTAGGTTGCCTGTTGTCCCATGTGAATTGCAAGAACTTGTTTTGATCCACATTATCTTAATTGAGAGGAAGTTGTGCCTGCATTTGCACAGATTGGACAAATTGGGATCACCTACCAACCAGACAAGAACTGGAGAATAACACTTACAAAGCTATAAATGCTAAAATGAATTACAAAAAATTCCGTGAATATCTTTTTTTTGCCTTTGTTTATTTAAATTTGAAACAAGGTTGTTTTACATGTCAATCCCAGTTTTCTCAGCTTCCCATCCTCTCTATCACCCCTACAAACCCCAGCCCATTCCCTTTCTGCTCCCCAGGGAGGCTGAGGCATTCAAAGTCTGTCATATCACTTGGGGCAGGGCCTAGGCCCTCTCCCATGTGTCTAGGCTGAGACAGTATCCCTCTATGTGGGATGGACTCCAAACGTCCATTCCTATACTAGGGATAAATACTGATCCATTACTAGAGGCCCCATAGACTACCCAGTCCTCCTAACTAACACCCACATTCAGGGGGTCTGAACATCCAAACACAGATGAAGCAGAAGAGAATGACTCTAAAACAACTTTACGATGATGATAGAGACCTTCTGTGAATATCTTAAGTAATAGTTTAGAGCTTTTGTAAGATTCTTTGGGTTATAATAAGGAAAGTTGTACTTATTTCCTAATTCATTTTGGAATACCATTTTGGAAATAAACATCTACATTATTTTTAAAACATTACACTGATTAATTTTGTCATTATTCATATTTTCCATTTCTTATCAAGAAAATCTATGACACTAACATGAATAAACCCAATCTGCTATTTTACTGTTATTCTGATTCAAGTTTTGTGTTTGATTAATTTCTATTTAATACAAAATATTTTTCTCCATCTTGAATCTCTTCCCTCCTGCTTTCTTTCTCCTCCTTGTCTCCTAGTCCCGCCTATCTTGCTTCCCTATTGGCCAGCAGTGCTTTATTCATTAACCAATAAAAGAAACATATTTACAGAATGACATCTCCCATCAGTTGACACATGCTGGTCCTCTAGGGGAGTTTATTTCAAAGTTCCTAATTTTTGGCTGGACCCTCATCTTATATATAGCCAATGAGTCATTGGTCCTGTATGCATAAACACATACTCACTTGCATTGCAAACTCAATATTTTTTCTTTTTTTTATTATTTCTTTTCTTATTTTACATATTGATCTAGTTCCTTCACCCTCTTTCCCATAATCCCCAGCACCCCTTCCTTTCCCATTCCCCAGCCACTCCACAGGGAGGGTGAGGCCTTCCAGGAGGGATCACCAGAATCTGTCAAGTCATTTGGAGTAGGGTCTAGGCCCTCCCTCATGGATAAAATACTGACAAATCAAATCCAAGAACACATCAGAGAAATTAATAAGCTCAGTATTGAAGTTAATCTTGAAAGTTATGTTCCAATAAATATGCCCTTGTCTCCCCCAATGTTATCATTTAATGTCTATTGGTTACCTCACCATGTTTGTGAGCTCTGTTTGCTAAACAGAAAGCATACATTAAGACATTTGCAAATATAAATTAACAAGTACATTTCTGATGATAAATAAAACTCATTTAACTATAGTCAAAGTGATCATTTTCACCATGTACATTATTAAAGTTATTCAAATCGCTTCAAAGCATTCTTTTTTTTTTTTTTTTTGAAAATAGATTTTGTTACCCTCTCATAATACACTCTGATTACAGTTTCTCCTCCCTCTACTCCTCCCAGTCCCTCCTCCTCTCCTCCCAGCTGGAGCCATCCTCTTTCTATCTCACATTTGAAAACAGGCAAAGGGAAAATAATAAAATAAAGTACAATGTAAAAAAGCTAACAAATCATATAAGAAAAACAGAAGGAAAAGAACCCAAAAGAGGGATGTGAAATAGATATAGGTGCAGAGACCCATCCAATTGTATATTCAGAAATCCCATAAAAACAAGAAACTAGAAGCCTATATATACAAAAGACATGTAGAGTAATATAAATGCATACATATATACATACGTATTAAATATGTGATATATATGTTATAAAACACCTATGTACCTTCTCTGAAGAGTAGTCTGTTTCCCCTGTGAGACTCCTTTGGAGAAAACTTAGGTTTTCATTTGCAAGTGATTATCAATTAGAGATAATTTATGGTTATGAGTTATGGTTTATAGCACAGGTTCACTTCTCCTTTCAGCTGTGGGACCCTATCTGGTTTAGAGCCATATGGGGCCTCTACATCCTGCTTCAATGTCTGAGTTCATACATGTGCCCATCCTGTTGATTTAGATGACTTAATTTTCTGGTGTCCTCCATTCCCTCTGGCTCCTGCACTCCTCCTGCTTCCAGTTTTGCAGATTTCTTTGAGCCTTGGGGGAGGGGTTTAATGGAGACATCCCTTTTACAGCTGAGACTTCAAAGCTCTCTCATTCTCTGCTTAATATCTGACTATGGGTCTGTATTTGTTCGCATCTGCTGCAGGAGGAAGCTTCTCTGATGACGGCCAAGCAAGGCACTAATCTCTGAGCACAGTATAATGTCATTAGGAGACATTTTGTTACTATGGTTTTGTTGTTCTTTTGTAGAGTTTTTTGTTGTTGTTGTTTTGTTTTGCTTTATTTCTTAGAATAATAGTGTTTGTTCTTACACTATGTCCCTGGGCTACCTCGTCTCAGGTTCTCGGTCACTCAAACAGTGTTGGGGATGTGTTCCATCTCATGAAATGGGACCTAAATCAAATCAGATATTGGCTGGTAACCCAAATAGCTTTGCCTCTATTGCACTAGCATATCTTGCAGGAAGGATACCACTATAGATCTAAAATTTTGGGTCTGGGTTGGTGTTTATGTTTACCCTTTGGTAGCATTCAGAGTATGTTTCCTGTAACATCAATGTTAGCACACTTGGTTGAAGGCTCTCTCTCTCTCTCTCTCTCTCTCTATATATATATATATATATATATATATATATATATATATATATATATATATATATGCATGCACAGGATCAACTTCTCCATGTGCAATTAGTTGTATAGGCATTGTTTTCAACAAGGGGTTCTTGCTTTCTCTGTGTAGAGCATATCCTACCATTTTTGCAACACTGTGGGCTGTTTGGGCATTCCCATGGAATCACTTTGACCAACAAGTTAATAAGATATAATCTAGTCTCTATACTGGAAGCTTTGTTAGGTGAAAATAAATGTTCAGTTAGGACTCTTTGTCCCTGTTATTTGGCAATTTCATTTAAATTATCTTCATATATTAATATATATTCTACAAAGCTTTGACTATATTAGATTTGTATTATGTCTCACAAATGATCCTTAATTTTAGGTTGCTCTCCCTATTTTTCCTTTCTTGTGCCTTTTGTCTGTCCTCCTCCCCATTTGACCCTCACATTCAAACCAACCATCTGTAACTATCTATTCTATTTCCCTTTCCTAGGTATATCTATCCCTCCCTCTCCATTTCTTTATTCTATTCCTAACCCCCTTGGTTCTGTGGATTGGAGCTTGGTTATCATTGACTTAACAGCTAATATAAGAGAATACATAAGTTTTTTTGTTTTTCTGAGTCTAGATTACCTCAATCAGAATAATTTTTTTCTAGTTCCATCCATTTAACAGTTAATTTCATTGTTTAAGGCTGAGTAATAATTCATTGTGTAAATAAATATACCACAACTTTTTTATCCCTTTATCTGTTAGGAACATCTAAGTTGTTTCCAGTTTCTGGCCATTAAAAATATGGCAGCAATTAAGATGTTAAGCAACTGTGTTTGGGTAAGATGAAGCAGACTTAGGATATAGATGCCCAAGAAAGGTATAGCTTAATCTTGAAATAGATCAATCCCCAACTTCCTGAGAAACTGCCACACTGATTTCCTTAGTGGCCGTACAAGTTGGATTTCCCACAAACATTATGAATTACTGTCTATCTTACTGTTCTTAGCCACTATGATGGGTATAGAATGAAATCCCAATTTTATATTTCCTTGATGTCTAACACTTATTTAAGTGTTTCTCATCTATTTAAGTTTCCTCATTTGAGAAATCTGCTTAGAGTTCTACACCATTTTAGTTGGATTGTTTGATTTCTGGATATCTAGTTTTTTGAGTCCATTATATAATTTGCAGATTACCCTCTAATTATGGGTAGTTGACTCAAAAGTCTTTTTCCATTCTGTATGCTGTCACATTGTCCAAATGATGTTCCTTTGCTATGCAGAAGCTTTTCAGTTTCACTAGGTCCCATTTATGAATTGTTGATTTTAGTACCCGTGCTAATGGTGTCTTTTTTGTGGCAATAAATTCAATATTATTCCCCATTTTGTCCTTTATCAGGCTCACTGTATCTTGTTTAATATTGATTTGGAATTTAGTTTTATGCAGAATGAAAATATGGATCTATTTTAATTATTCTACATTCACCCATCCAGTTTGTATATAGCACTATTTGTTTCAAAATATTGTCCTTTTTCAGTGTGTATTTCTGACTTCTTCAAAAAAAAAATCAGGTGTCCATATGTAAATAGATGAAAGTACACATTTTCATGTCAATTCCATTAATCTACACATCTATGTTTATGCCAATATGATGCTGTTTATATCTAAGATTTCATGGAATTTTTTTAATATTTAACATTTTCTTTGTCCAAGGCAACTATCAAGTCATGCCTTCAATGCCTGAGATTCTCTCTTCCATCTATTGGTTAGTTTCTGAAGTTTTCATTTCCAAATTACCCATAGTTTTTTTGTTTGTTTGTTTGTTTGTTTTAATTCTATTTTCACTTTCAGGTCATAAAATTTTTATTCATTTCCTTCCATGCTTTGTGTTTTTATAGATTTCCTTAAGGGGTTTATGTGTTTCCTCTTTAAGGAATTCTATCATACCCTAAAAGACTATTTTAAGGTCTTATTCTTCAGCTATGTTGCAGTTCTTGGGGCCTGCTGTGGTAGGGTTCCTGGGCTCTAGTGGAGACATACTGTATTGGCTATTATTGATTTTGTTTTTATGCTGGCATCTAGGTTTCAGGATTTGAGGAGATTGTAAGACTAGGTGCTAATACCTGGTCTTGTCTTTGTTAGTTGGGTATTCTTTTCCTTGTATTCCATTGTCCTACTTCATTCTTAGGAAGATGTGGTATCTGCTTGTTACCTGGTAGGGAATTCTGGGATCTTGCTAGGTATGACCACAGGAGGTTCCCAGTAATTGTGTTTCTAGATATTTGACACTGATACTTAGAAATGGGTATGGGCTCGGGTATCTGACAGGGAGTCACAGGAGGAAGGAAAGCAGAGTGTCTACCACGGTCTGATTATTCCTCTGGGAATTGGAGTCAAAGAGTGAGGAAATGTCACAAAAAGTGGTGTGCTACAGAGGTGGGAGTGAGGTTGGAGAATTAAATTTGTAGGAGAGGAGGAAATAATGAAGATCTGTAGTTAGACTACCTGCTTTCTTGGCATGGGTCCAATGCATTTGTTAAAAATACTTTATTCCAAATTTAGTCTAGTTGACTATAAAGCAAAAGAATCAATTTTCCAATATAATTACATCTTCACCTCTTTTCCATTTCAGGCTGCTATTCACACTTGTTAATTAGTTAATCATTTTGGTAGAGTGGACAAGGTGAGTTTCAAATAGACTTTCTAATAATGTAAATTGAGGTGTACAATTTTGATCTGGGTGAGCTAGTGGGTGAACCTACTTTGTAATGGAAAATACCTCTTATTTAGTTTCCTTCTTTCTTCTGAAACAACCAGTGGCAAGGTTAATAGAAAATTGTCATAATTGTGGCTAATGGAACTTTCCTTAAAGTTCCATGCTGTCCTTTGAGGAACTTATTTTGCTCCACATAATGTTTTGTGGATTTTAAAGTTAATTAATTAAAATGTCCACATTTGGGAATATATAGTTGTGGTCTTTGGTTAAACTGAATATGGATGAGGTTCTGTAATACATTTCTTGCTTTTCTATTTGATTTAAAAAATAATACATAGGGCTTTATAAGTACTATGGAGAAAAATTTTTCATGCTTCTTTACAAAATTTATATATGAAACTGTGACCACTTTGCTTCAAATTTCCACTACACATTCCTACATGGGGTGTCGCAGAGGACTTGCACTGTGTTCTGTGTTTAAACTTCAGTTCTGGAATAGATTTCATGGCACAATAAGGTGTCATTAACACACACTAAAGGATTGATGGTGAGAGAACAATACTGTCAACTTCCTCTAAACCAATTACTTCTCTAAGCCTGCGTCCTCATTTGTGTCTTTCTCTTTCACTGAAACCAATGACCTTTTACTCTGCCTCTGCTTGTGGATTTACATATCTCACCACAGCATCTTGTGGGCATAGAATAATTTCTCACCTTCTTTCTGCCAAATTCACCCTCTTCAAAAGTTAAAATTCACTTAAATATATTATTTAATAGTCTCACTTTTGTGTATGCATACAAGGTCACTGCCATTTAAGATCTCTTCCTGATGCTCCTATATAACCTCATTAATTCTCATTCAAACTTTTATCAGATACCAGATATTGTGTGTGAGTGTGTGTGTATTTATATGTGTATAAAATATCATTCTTCTACGAAGAAAAATGTTTCAACTCTAACTCTATTTTTCAACATATTCACAGCTAAATGATGACTGATTGTTAACATAAGACAATGTGAACCCTTGAATGACGATATTGCTTATGCTTACTAAGCTATATGACCTGTGTCTTTCTTTTAGGCAGAAGTAGCAGGGGCATATTCATGGTCATGAGACTGCCGAAATATTTAAGATGCAGGATTTGTCTCATAAGATGACATATGCAGTAGTAGAGATGATAGGGAAGGCCTGTTGAAGTAGGAATTTAAATGTGATTGTGTGGATAATAAGGACACTGAAGAGGTTTTTAAAAGAGGATTTACATAATTCAATTTGGAAGTCACAGTTGACTATAATATAATTCCCACTCAACCATTTTAACAATGACTTTCACATCTCATGAAAACTCTTTTCTGATAAAACCAATTTAAACCTCAGTTTTTTGTTTGTGTCATCCGTGCCTTAGTTTTGCCACCCTTCATTCATGAGAAGTTGGCCTTTGCTATTCTGATATGGTTAGCCAGGGTCCTTGTGACTACATTAACTTTTAGTTGCCATTTTTTTCATTTGTCTAAACAATTGTAGTTTTTTGTTTGTTTTTTTATCTACGTCACCTTGAGATACAATGAGTTTGTTAAGTGTTTTGTTTATGTTTCTGTGAACTACAAGTCTTGTAAGTAAAGGGGTCTGCAAGAACCTTCTAAGAGCCAGTCAAGATTGCCTCCCTTAAGAATGTCATACATGGATTGGCAACACATACCCATACACACACACACACACACACACACACACACACACACACCTTCCAATTGTGTATCATTATGCTAAAGCATGACGTCAACTTGTATATATGGTTAAAATATATCTAATAGTCTAATAGTCTTCATGAGACATTCACTTAGGTTCCTTTTGCTTTACCTGTCTCTGTGTATGTATGTGCATTGGCATGCATGTGGAGGTCAGAAATTAACCTTAGGTACCCTCCCTCACTTTACACATTGTTTGAGAAAGAACCTCTTTTTTGTTAATCCCTGTATATGCCACAGTAGCTGGCCTACAAGATCGAAGGCTTCTGCCTTTCATCTCACAACAAGAACTCCAGGAACACAGACATACATAACTGTGCACAGTTTGACATGGGTTCTGGGGATCTGAACTCAAGTCCTAATGCTTGCTTATCAAGTGTATTACACACAATGCCATCTCCAAGCCCAAACTAATTCTTTTTACACAGCTACAAAAGTCTTCACAATACTTGTGAACCCTCTGTATGGCTCTTTGGAACCTTTGGTCCTAGATCACTCACTACATAATTATTAAGATGTTGTTGACTACTTAAACTTTGCTCTAGGGACATTTGTTTGATATTTTTTTTCTTGGTAGAGCTAAAATGGCCTCACACTACATTATTTTATATGGGTTCCTTAAATGATACATGGGAAATGTCTTACAAATCCTACAGTGCAAGCTGATTTTCACAGGAGCATATCTTTTAGCACATTGTTTAGCAATAATCCACTAAGACTTTCAGACACAGCAGAAACAATATATGGTGTGCAGCAGTGCTCCATGAAGGAAAAGAGAATATCATGGCATATGGACAATATTCTGAAAGGTTTGTTTAAGTCATTTCTTTGAGCTTCAGTTAGCAGTGGGATGCAAACCTTCTAAACCTTCCATAAGCACACTTGAGAAATCATTCTTAAAAGTCTTATTGTAGTGGCTGTTGTAGTCTTATTAAAGCAAAACATATAAGATTTCTCAAAGCAAGTGTTTGTCCATCCACCATGATGTTTCTGAAATAAGAAAATTGGTTTCTGTTACTTCTTTCAATATACCTAAAGTCTTAGTCAAATGTTTATTTTAATCATACATACATATATATATATATATATATACATACATATATATGTGAACTTTTAAATAGTAACACTAAAAATGATGAAAATTCATCATTTATATTTCATAAATTCTCCTACTTCCTGATATGCTGTTTATGGTTCTTGCTTGTATCATTGCTTTTTAAATATTGAAATAGATTTTAGGACACATTTTCCAACAAAAGCTATCAAGATGTGTTTAAATATTCATGCACTTTTTTTAAGTGAAATAACTGTAAGAAAAGATGGGGAAGATATGAAGAGATCTCTCTGACTCAGGTGATCTAAATCTGAGACCTACAAGTACAGCATGACAGAGAAAAGGATGGGGTTGGAGAAAAGTATTCAAGAATATCTAGTAGGCTAATAAAAGTTCAGAAAAGTCATTGCAGAATGTTGAATCTCCTAACTATGTAGCTGTGTATCTCTATTCTACTCATGTTATTGGCTGAGACCTGGAGAGCACAGAGGCAGTAAAGATGCAAAGACAACTTGCAAAAAAACAATGCAAAATAGGGCTGTAGCTAGTTCCATGATTCTCCAGTATGAATTATCTCTAGCACCAAAAAGATAGGCTAGCTCCCTGCATTTGTTGAGGATAACTTTTAAAGCCCCAAGCAATAGTTGAAACATTAGGCAGAACTTCACTTTAATGTATTGTGTTTTGGAACTCTAATTTGTCAATTAGTTGTAGTGACAGATCAACAATAATAACAAGATCACAATAATTTACCAATATAATATAACAAAACTCTTTCAACTTTTTGTATTCGGCTACTCTCTTGTCATATGAGGATGTGAGAGAATCAAGTGCCTACATGGTGGTGATGTAAAGTGAGTCAAGTTATAAAAACACTGTGACATTAAGTAAGCTTAACACATAAAGGCCACTGTAACATGTCCACTGAGAAATTGTGGGGGTATGTCCTGTTACTGAGGGCACCAGCATGAGCTGGTTCACGGAGAAAAGGTACACTGAAAAAAATGATGCTTTGTAACCTTGGAGAGAAGGGGCATGATGGTGCTACTTCTAGCTACCTAGAATGACACCCATTTTAAAGTATATGGATAGGTCTAGAATTCTCTATTCAGTGAATTTGAATTGCAGCTGATCAAGGTAACTGGAAATTCAGAAGGCAGAACCATGAAGATAAGGAAGCTGACATCTTTAGGTTTTCTGCAATACCGAGACAGTCAGCCACTTTGCGCATAGTCTTAAGTAGATGTGTGGAGAAACAACAGCATTGTATTTTGAACTCTCTCGATAACTACACAGAAAAATGGAGCTGCAGACAACTAGGAGCCAGAAGTAAATGCAACAAACACATTTTCTAGATAAGTGTCAAAACTTAAATTGAGACAGACAAGTTCCCATGCAGATGGCTAGAGACAAAATTTACTCACAGAAAATTCTATATATTACTCAAATGTTGCAACATCTTTTTATTTAAGAAAAGATTTGAGGTTTTATATTTGTTAAGTAATGTTTCCTCTGATAAATCACTTGAACTCTCTAAACTTCAGCTTTTTCACTTATAAAATAGGACCATAATAATTTTTTTTGTTTTACTCTTCATATTGTGGTGGTGTTCATAAGTAATAAACATAATATTCTTTTTTTTCTTATTTTCCATATTGATCCCAGTTTCCTCTTCATCCCTCCCTCCTTGCCTCCCTCCTTCTCTCCCTCTTTTTTTCCCTTCCATACCACTGACCACCCTCCCATCCCATTCCTCAACACACACACCACAGGAGAGTGATGCCTTCCAGGAGGGATCAAAAAATCTGTCAAGTCATGTGTAGTAGGGACTAGGCCCTCCCTTTTCCTCTAGGCTAAAGGAGCATCCCTCCATGGGGAATGTGCTCCCAAAGTCCTTTTGTGTACCAGGGATACATCCTGGTTCCACTGTCAGAGGTCCCTTAGTCTGTTCAGGCCTTCTGACTGAGACCCATGTTAAGGGGGTCTGACTTGGCCCAAAGCCGGTTTCCCAGATTTCAGTCTAAACTTTTAAATAAATTATTTAGATATGGTTTGTATGATATAAAAAACAACATCAATAAAAGTTTTCAAAATTGGTGCCTTAATCTCTATGATAGACCAAACCATGAATTGTTACTCCATCTGTGGGAGGGTGCAAGTCATTGCTCATTTCTAGTGCCACAATACTGATGGCCACTCACTTCTCACTCTGCTATCCAAGACTCTCTTGAAAGACCTTTCCTACTCCAGTGCCTCCTCCATTCCTTCAGCAAAAGTAATGCCATACACATTCAATCAAGTCATATTGTTTTTATTTTGTTTTCTTTTTTCTTAAAATATTCCAGTGGTATCCTATAATTTTAAAAATAAACTTCAAAAGTGCTGTGGATACCGTTTGATGGCATAGATTGTCATTTTACCTTGTTACCAGTCTGCCAATGCCACAATGGCCTTCTCTGGCTTCCTACAATTATATGGCCTCCTATTCATGGTTTTCTTTCCTAGTATTTTAAGGTCCTTATACTCAGAAAAAGTAAGATAAAGTTGATGCTATATGGGAAAATATAAGTAATACAGGAATGGCTGCTGTCATGAGTGGTTTGTAGTTATTGAATCTTATCAAATATCAGAAGCTATGACCAATAAAACATGAAGAGTGATCATAAAACATTTGTTTTTCATTAAACAATTTTTTTTCATCTTCTAAGTTGTTCAAGAAAACTGTGCTCTTTGTTAGTTCCTCTGAGAAAAAGGATTAAAAGTTCATTCTTCCTTATAGCAATAGGGATCTCATTAGTTATCAATCATGAAATGCCCAGAAAATGAAAAACACTTCCCTGGGGTCAGTGTTTTTCCTATAATGAACAGTAGGTTTTACACACACTCATGGTTTTGCAGAGCATGTTTAAAATATGTTTCTGTGTGAAATTACTAAATACTAATGTTATAATACTCAAGTTGTTATTGATACTTTGTTTTGAAATTGATTAAAAATAAATAAGGAAAGAAACTGAGAAAATGCTACTATATACATGACTATCTCTTTATGTATGAAATGGCTGTGTCTGTTGTGTGTGAGGGACTTGTATCTATATTGTTCGTGGTGGTGATTTGTGTCTATAGTGTGTATGACAGGCTTTGTTTGTATTGCTCTTAGTATTCATGACATATAACTGTTGCCTAGTTTTATGTCAACTTAACACAAGCTTAACAGAGAAAATGCCTCCATGTGATCCATTTGTAAAGCATTTTCTCAATTTGTGATTGATGGGGGAGGGCTCAGGCCATTGTAGTTGGTGCTATCCCAGATCTGAGGGACCTAGATTTTACAAGAAAGCAGGATAAACAAGCCACAAGGATCAAACCAGTAAGCAGCACCTCTCCATATCCTCTGCATCAGTTCCTGCCTCCTGGTTCTGCCCTGTTTGAGTTCCTACCCTGACTTTATTGGATAATGTATTATGATGTAGAAGTGTAATCCAAATAAACCCTTTTCTCTCCAACCTCCTTTTCATCAGAACAATAGAAACCCTAACTAGAACACTCCCCTCTACAGAAATCAGAGTGTTTACTCCAATTACTCCAGACATAGCCAATCACGGGGATTAATCCATAGCAAATCTAATTTAAAGTGTTTTCCATTAAAACATGAACCAGAACATTTTAAGTAGTTAGCTATATAGCTATTTTTGGAGCAGGTACCAAAGTATCTATGTTATTTGAGTTTGGGTATTAAATAAAAGACAAGTTTGTAAACAGTTCGATAATTGGACAGGCTCCATATTGATTTTTTCCTTTGTTATATGATATTATCCACTTCTTCATCCAGAACCATGTTGTACAGGGCTTGAGAGTGCTAGAAACACGGTCGCTGTTGTGTATTGGAATGTTGGAATGTGCAAAGACGGAAAGGCTGTCACAGCAGTCAATAAGATCTGAGAGGTGTTGACTAATTGCCTGCTAATTACACAGTAAATTGTCTAATTAAGCTGATGGTTAATTAGGGTACGCTTGCACAGCAGTCTTGTGGAATTTGCGTCTGATGTCTGGGAAGCAGCTTGTATAATTGGCAAACTGGTAAGGACTGGCAGAGAACAGGACTGGAAAGCTCCCCACCAGTGGGTGACAGAATACAGATTCACTGGAAACAAAAGGGTTGTCATTTTAGACTGGAGGTTTTGTTTCCGTCCTGCAGCTATTCTATACCGAGCAATTGAGAAATACATCTGAAGCCAAAAACAGAGATAAAGAATACTCAAAATGAATGTCATAATAGAAACTATACCCTTCACCTGCCTTACAGCTTTCTAAAACACTATCTTATGTAAGTCTTCATGTGTGTGATTTACAGTTCCCATCTTAAATATGTTATTTGATGTTCATATTCAAAAAAGCATAAGGTTAATAGATATGGAGAAATTCCTCTTTATGAATGTATGTGAAGGACTGATTAGAAGGCATGTGGAATAAGATATTTGAGTTTTTATTAGTTTCTCTATTGTGTATTTAGAAATGTTAACCATACTATAGATATCTGGATAATATTTAAGTAAATATAAATATCTAATGAGAGAACTTTGTAATTCCACAATTTTTATGAGTTTACCATGCAATTGGCTTTCATTTATCATTTAATAAAGTATAATGATTATTTCAGTACCTAATTAGGTAGTACTCCTTTTCTGAATGGGTGTGAGTGAAATAGCATGAAGCATCTGAATAAATTGTTTCAAAACTAAAGGTTTGAGTTTTATGGTCCTTATATTTGAGGAAGTTTACATTTTCATTTAAACAAGTAACTTGTTGAAAGATACATGTGAAAAGTGATGCTTGTAAGAAGTAACAGAATCTAAGTACTCAGTATTTTTACTTAGGTGGAGCTCTGTGCACACAAGGTCTCTGCAGAGGGGACTTGAATGCAACCAACCACTTCCTTATTTAGGACTTGTCACCCAAGGCACATCATGTCTTGCAGATTTTCTGAATACAGTTTTGAATAGGACATCAGGCTGTAGTTGAAACAGTCACAAAAACACAAAGATTCTTGAACTGATTTTCACTTTCTCATCAATGAAACCTAAGGAAAAAAATAAGTCCCTAAAAGCATGAAGCCTTCCACTAAATGATGGCTTTAAATTTTCATGCTCCTTTCCCAGACACAATGACATCTGCTTGCAGTTGTTGGGTATGTGATGCTTTTGTTCCCACTATTTTTCAAGGAAAAGGTGAAGCTATGTCTGTGCTCTATTGTCGTCTATTGTTTAGGGTGCATTATGAGCCATTTAAGATACCTTGAATTAACACTAATCTTGGAGACATATACTTGAATTGCAATATTTGACATCTTAACAAACAGGGCACTTGAATCCTGAAGGCATAATTGTATTATATAAGTCATGGTTACAAAATAGATGCAAATTTAAATATTAAGTCAAAATACATAAAATCACAGCTATTCCATTTGGAGTCCTAGGTTACAAAGTCTTAACATATTTCATAAAGAAATTATGCAAGAGAACAGAAAAGTAAATTTACTAAAAGATTACAGAGGTAAACACTGAAATTGCTTATTTAAAGATATGCCTTCTGAGGGAGAAACCTCAAATAGAGGTCAGTGCTGAAACCCAGCAGTCTGTGCTGATCTACTTATTCCTCGGAGAAATAACATAAAAGTGTTATTTGTCATAAATGATAAAAGTCTGAATAAAAGAAATATCAATAAAATCTACCATTTAAAGTTTTAAAGAACACCCTCGAGCAAAATTTCTCTATTATAGTTGTAAATAGATTTCAGCATTATTTTATACCAAGTCAAAAGTGAGATGCTTTCATTAGTACCTTGGCATCCCATGGATAAATTCTGTTTATATTGAGTGGTTATCCATTAAAATCTTTATGATAATTTGCTTTGTGTTTTAAATATATCTATATACCCAAAATGTTGTATATTTAAAAGATTAAGTAAACCATATTTGCAGAGGTGTTTGTGGGTGGGACAATATGGTATGCAATCTTAGATTCTTTTACAATCACTCAGAAATTGTTACCCATGTAATATGAAAATTTAAAGTTATAGATACAATAGCTAAAAACCTTAGTCACCAGTTTCATCTGGATTTCTCAGTTTTTTTGTAGTTTTACATATTATAGGATTCACTCTTCATATTTTAATGATTTCTAGTTCATTTTCATAACATACTGGACCCTTCCCATCTGTGTTACTGTTTGTTGTGGCTTCAGTTATCCATAGTCAATCAAAGTTGGAAAATACTAAATGGGAAGGTAAAACATAAATGTTAAATGTGCATTGTTCTGAGTGTCAACATGAAAGCTTATACAATTCTGCCCTGTCCTTTATGCCAGGATATGTCATCCCTTGGCCCAGCATATCAGCGTATCCAACACTGTGTGGACTACCTCCCTGTGAGAGATTCAGCAGTAATTTTTACTATAAGACTATCCCTGTGCCACAATATAGATATGGTTCAGGTTGTTAGATTTAATCATGTGACCAATGTATTATCTCCTATCATAACAAGAAGCGAGTAAAGTACAATAAGACATTTTGAAACTTAACAGACAACATTGAATAACATTTATCATGGCATATTGGTATAATTGTTCTGTTGTTAGTATTAATTGCTAATCCATTATTTTGTCTAATTTATGAATTTACTTTAATGTATAGAAAAATATTGTATATATGTATATACATATATATTCCTGTCAATAGGAATATTATAGTCACAAATATGTACTTACCATTGCTATTTAATGAATTTTTATAATATTTCTACTGTTCCAGAAAACAAACCTCAAATTCTTCAGCAGTCACTCCTAGACCTTCAGCCCTTGATATGTAGATACCAATCATGTATTTTCTAACTCTGATTTGACCTGTTAATAGAACCTTAGGGTAAATGACCTTTGTGTATTGTTTCTTTTAATTAATTATCATAATGTGTTCAGGGATTATCCATCTTATAGATATACTATATTTTATTTACCTACTTGTTAGTTATGTCTACTATGCCTTCTGTTTATTTAGTGTAAATATTGTTTGAACATTCATTTATATGGTTTGTGTTTAGAAGATTCTGAGTACACACACACACACAAACATGCACACACACACACACACACACACAAACACACATACACACATACACATACAGATACAAACATATTTAGACACACATATTTCTTTTTTGAATACACTCAGGATTGGAAAGTCTGAGTGATAGAGTAACTCTGTTCTGTACTTGTGAAGGATCTCACCTTTTCCCATAGCATCAATACTAATTTATATACTTACCACCAATATCTTTTTCCTATTCTTCACATGCTGATGATCTTTTTTTTGCATAATCTCTTCATGAGTGTGAAGTTGTTTCTCACTGTGATATTGATTTTTGGTTTCAAGTAGAATACTAGAATATGAACAGCCAATAACTACCTTCTTTTTTTCTGTGGCCAAGTACTCTCCTTGAGTGCTAAGAGTAGAATGGAGGAACAGGTAGAATTCCCTAGCCCTCTGGGCTTACAGATTTAGTGCAGAAGGGAAGAATAATCTGCAGTCACAGACATTGCAAAGTGACCCTACGTGTGGTATTCCCCAGGAGGCTAGGTTGGTAGCATTGAGTACTAACTGCATGAGGAAGCTTGAGCAACTTTCTGGTTTTAGGTCCCTGCTGTTTGTAGTGGTTTTACAAAGAAGGGGAGCATAAGATGAGAAAAACAGGAAGATTATGTCCAGTACAATTGCTAATGTGGAACTTCTCAATATCAAAAGGAAACTGTCAATAGATATTTTTATCTTAAAACTATAATTATGTCAAATATTTGGAAAGAAAAGGTCACTCTAATAGAGGAACTACAGTTATTAAAATTGAACTGGAAATGTGAATAATTTTCCAATTAGATATAGACACTCACATAGAGTTCTAAAACAGGAACTAAATTTAATTATTCTAAAATTAGATCTAAAACTAAACAGGTAAAAGGAAAAAGTTAAAGAACAGGGCAGGATGTTAAATCAATATGATTAATTAACTTGTTATAAATAGCGTGAGCATTGCTAGGTTGATCTATAAACCATTTATCATGCTACCAGTTGTAAGAAAGAATCTTCATAATAATGATAATGGTGTGTGTCATCCTCCCACTCATACACATGTCATGACAAATAAATTGTTAGCCAACTGTCTCACATATACAAATGCTAATGCAATAGCAATATAATCAATAATAATAAAAATCAACAATGGAACAAATCATTTTGATGTTGTTCGGAAAGGGAAAATTTATTACAACCCAGAGTTCATGTGTGAATAAAGTACCAAAACGCCATTATTCATCCTCTTAAGTCCATATTCATATTTTGGCTTTTAATTTTCAATGAGGGCAAGAAGAAGAAAGAGAAAATGAAGGAAATATTTCCATCTGCCTCCTATGGTTTGTCTCCTCTCTAGTTTCTGCTCTCTCAACTAACCATTTCTGCAATATCCCTTCACTCATTAAGAACAGCACACTGATAGTTCTTTCCCAACTCTACATTGACTATCATTTCTTAAAGAGATACTTGTCTTCACTTAAAAGACTCCATAGGTCAGCAACGGAAAGTCTAATTGGATCTATGACCCTGTAGTTAAGGATTTATCTAGTCTGCAGCATGACTACACATGTACACACACACATATACACACTTGCATGTGTACACAACACACACACACACACACACACACACACATCTGATTTCTCATGCATCACAACCAAAAGAGTATACTTATTTTTCACCAAATATAGTTCCTTAAATTTTATTTGCATATATTTCCTGCATGCCAATAAGAGAAAGGTCACATTTCTTAGTGGATGTTTTCATACACAAACCCTATGTCACCTCAGTCGAACTTTCTCTGAGCCTTAATTTCCTCCCTATGTTTTCATAGAAGGAGGTTAAGTAATATAGGCTCCAAAAGTAGTAAACTATGAATGCTCATGTAGTAAACATCAAGCATGGCTAAACAGGATTAGAGAGATAGAACAGGGCTTAAGGTACACTGGCTTCTCTTCCAGAGGGTCTGAGTTCATTTCCCAATAGCCACATAGCAACTCATGACTGTCTGTAATTTCACTCACAAGAGTTCTAGTGCCCTCAATGAACACTGCATGTATGTGATTAACAGAAATGCATGGTGGGTAGGGGTGGGACAAAGACCATAAAAACCCCAAAATTCATACACATAAAATTTTAAATATTTTTTAAAGTATGTTTTCAGTTAAACTTGTTTTCTTGATTCTGAAATCCACAGGCTGTTTGCATACACGAACAGGTAGACCCTTTTTTGCTCAAGCCACACACACATAATTAGGCCTACGTAGCTCCTGAAAGTAGACTGTGGTGTCCTCTCCCTAGAACTTATTCATGCTATATGCTCCCATCTTCCACAGAGCTCTCTACGGTGTCTTGCCTCTCAAGAATTTAATTCACACCCAGGAGTACTCATGTTGTGCATATTCTACATGAGGCATTCTGAGGGCTACAAAAATTAGTTTTTGTCCTATACTACTACCAAGTTCTATCTACTATGTGGACTTTCAGGTTCTCATTCTTTAATTCTCTGCCAATCCTAGTCAAGAAGATGCTGTGGAGTAAGGGTCTGGGAATATGGAGCTGCCTCCCTCCAGTTGTGGTACAAGTTTTTATTCTTCAAAGACAAACACAGTGTGATTTATGATGGGATAACAAAAGATTTTTATGGCCTCATTTTGGTATAGAGTTTGGATTGCTGAATGCTGAGTTTAGATTGAAAAAGGATTTTAGAAAACCAATGAAAAATTTATTTAAAAGATTTACTCTCTCTGTGTATAAAAACATCATTTTATGTAAACAAATTTCTCCCTCATTCTAGAACTCAGTCTTTTATATGTAACTATTTATTAGCAACTTTATTGTTTGGTTTTTATGCATAGAGATTTATTGTTAACCAATTAACATATTTAGTTTTGTATGCATAAGTGTGCTAGTGCACATAGGTGTGCTCAGACTAGAAGGCCAGAAGATGGTATTGAGTGGCCTCTCCTTTTACTCCCCACTTTTTCCTTTGAAGCAAGGCCTTTCTCTCTATCTGGGTTTCATATTTCCTCACCTAGGCTGAAATCTGGCAAGCCTCAGATATCCCCCTGCCTCTACTTCCCTCAGAACTGAGGTTACATATGTGTGTGGGGGTCCCTGGCTTGTTCCTTGGGTATTGGGACCTGAACTTCCATCTTCTTTACTGTGCAGCAACTGGACTTAACTGCGGAGACATCTCTCCATCTCATTTGAATTGCTTTAAAATCCTGGCCCTTCTTTTACATTATGTGAATCACAATTCACAATTCTTTAACAAAATGGCTCTTTCTTGAAATTCATCATTTACTAGCAGGGAAGGAGGTGTACTAGGTAGTACAGAGTCAAAGTGGGAATACCTACAAGAAGGCCACAATTCTGGACTGTCACCATCATTTTTCATACCTTTAAACAGTATAAATAAATTTCAGAAGCTATGCCAATTTTTTTGAGTTGAAATACCCAGAGTTCCAGGTTTCCGTGGCTTCCTTCCCTGCATGTGGTTTAGTACAGAGCTATGAATATGAAAAACTGTTGGTACTGAGGGATTAGCCTCTCCCTAGTTCTCCATGCAATATTTTAAAGGTATCCCAATTTTATAGATTGTGCTGAAATAATACAGCCTACTCAGTGTTACATTTCTATATTCATATTTACCAGTGTCTCTGTACAGCATAATCCTTAACTATGCATAAAGAAGGATGCAATGTATAACAGGGCAGTGCATTCTTCAGCAAGACTGAAAGGCAAATTGTTGATTTTAAAAGACATTTTGTCACAGATGAATGAGGGAGAAAGAGATCAAACCAGCCAGTCTAGCCAATCCAGGGTTCCACCCATGCATCCTCTCTGCTTAGTGCTTTCCCCTTTGGTTCCATTAGCATTTTCATTTCGAAAAATGACAGTCTACCGTGGAAGCAGTAAAAATGTTCAACCTGTGGTTTAAATTATTGATTTTTTAGAATATTGAAGCAGTATTTCAAATGGATTTTGTTAGAGATACTTCTGGGTGGGGGGTTTCAAAGGTAATTTGATATCCAAAAGCCTGTGTATTTCAAAGACTTCCCATTCCTTGAATTCTTTTAGACTCTGGATGATTGGATAAAAATGCTTATTGTCTTTGAGATTCTAAGTAGCAGAACACAGGCTGCTGGAACTTAACAGGTATGCTTGCACACGATGTTCCTTGTGATTTATGATGGAGGCTTGAAGTCTAATCGACTAGTAAAATAAATCTTCATTTGGAAACAAAAAGTGATTTTAAAATGAAGAAAAAGATAGTGTAATTTGCATGTGTGGAAAGTCAGTAGCCCTATTTATAGCTAGCTTGTTGATACCAAGGTAAGATTGGGTAAGAGTGGAGTTTAAGAAAGCCCCTCTGAATGTGTTGTGCTAATAAGGAGTGATGCAAGGCCACAGAGATTGTCTTCTATGTTTTCCAGTGTCCTCTGTCATATCACCCACATATGATTGGAAAGTGTATTGAAGGGTATAGGCATACTGAATAGTGTGTGTGTGTGTGTGTGTGTGTGTGTGTGTGTGTGTGTGTGTGTGTGCTCAAGAAAGGGAGTTTGTGATTCATTGTGTGTTTCTACTTATGGAAAAAGCTACTTAAAATTACATTACATCACACGACTTGATCTGCAATCATTCTCTAAGTCCAAGTCCTATTGAAGTCAATGAGAGCTTGGAGTGCAGATTTATGGCTGTATCAAGCTTACTTTGTGGAGAGTTGTATTGTATTTTCAGTGTCAAGTATCACAGACCTCAATAGATGATATGAGTTTGAAATTAAATCTGATATGCCCACTTGACAGGTAGAAATGAATTAAAAAACTGGATCAAAAAAGATCTTTTTGAGGAATTGGGAAATGAAAGGGAAGTCTGCTACCGAATACATGAGATGTATCCATAATAAACCCTGTGAACATTTCAATCAACTTAAAAATCCCTTCTCAATGACACTGTGACCATGAAAACTGGTTAGAGTATCTATGGATGTTGTGACTTCAGGGAAATAAATTTTTAATAAGAAGGTGAAGACTGTGGAATCAATTTCTTTTCTAAGATCTACTCTTCCATATCTAAAATCTACAGAATGGATGACAAGATTGCTCAGTGGATTAAGGTGCTGTTGACTGCCAAGTCTGACCACCTGACTTCAATCCTTAGAAACCACTTGTTGAGAGGACCAAACCAACTTTTACACATAACCCTCTGACCTTCATATATACACTCTAACACAGATAGCTACATACGAACATATACAAATTTCAAATTTACTTTCAATCTTGAAAATCTACAAAATGGTCATTATACCCCAAATACTTATTTACTATTATGGCATAGACTTTGTTTTTTTTTTGTTTTTTTTTTTGTTTTTTGTTTTTTTTTTTTTTTTTTTTTTGAAAATTAACTGTTGCATCACTGCGTATGGTAACCACAATTCATGGCTGGCCCCAGTCTCAGCAGTAGATGGGCAATGCAGAATTAACTTAGTGTTATTTTGGTAGACTTTTTTCATATTATTGTTTTTTGGAGGCTTTTTTGGTCTAATCAGTCTTTTGTTTGTATAGTGTGGTTCCTAACTTAATGTTTTTGTACCTTTTGTGTGCACATCAGTTTCTTGTTTGTTTCTTTGTTTTACCTGTTTGTTTTCTAAAGAAAGAAAGAAAGGGCATGATTTTGGGTGAGTGGGAATGTGGGAGGAGCTGGCAAAGGGGAAATTCTCATCAGGATGTATCATATGAAACAATGTTTTCATTAAAAATAAGTTTTTGCATTCCATAATATTATAATTAGGGAAGAGAAACTCAGATAATTAAATAATGAACACTGGGTCACGCACATATTTCCAAAACCACTTCATATCTATCTTTCTTGATGTGAATAATGACTCGATAAATTTGGCATCAAGCCAAGGATGGGTGGCATACAACTGTGACACCAGCATTTGACAGGCTGAGGCAGGAGGACAGCAAGTGTGAGGTGTGAGGTCATCCCGAGACAATAACTATGCATATTTTCATCCTCATCAAAATCAGTGAAAAACGAAAATAAAAAAGTGAGTTCTGGGCATCCCATAGTCTCTGTATACAGTATGCTAATAGGTTTTATCTTCTTTCATGTATATTCACCTTTTTGATCCATTAGGTCTTAAAAACTATTCTTGTGGGTCGATGTCCCAGGCACTAAGTAAAAATGAATTTACAGAATTTCTACATCAATATATGCAGTACAAATTATTATTAGTATCATATACTGGTTAGCCATGCAATTTAGAATAGGAGATACATAATGTATATTCTTACTAAAGCCATTACTAAGAGTCATCTACCATGAAGAACTGTGACTTGAATGAATGATGTTGATGATAATGATAATGATGACAGTATATTGCCATGTCCTAGTTAGCTTTAACTGTCAGCTTGATATGGCTTAAAGTCACCTGAGAAGGGAGTCTCAATTTTAGAATTGCCCAATTCAGAATTGCTTGTAGGCATATCTGTGGAACACTGTCTTCTTAATTCATGTTGGAGATCCTAGCCTCCTGTTGGTGGCACCACTCCCTGGTTACATAGTTCCTTGGATGCATGAGAAATCTATCTAAGTGTGAGTCTACCAGCAAGACAATAAAAAGCATCCCTCCAAGGCACTGCTTTCAGGTTCTTGCTTAAGTTCCAGCTTTGACTTCCCTTTAGTGGTGGACTGTAACTTGGAAGGTGATGCAACCAATTTCCCTGAGTTGCTTTTGGTCTGAGTGTTTTATCACAGCAATGAATAGGAAACTAAAATGGGCAAAGAGGGATCAAAGCATTTGTCAGAAGCTATTTCATGTATTTAAAAATAAAAATGAGAAAAAAATTATTCTGTGGTCTCCTACAGTGCTTTGTGTGAGTTTGAGGCCTTGTTCACCCAACGTTTGTCCAGTCATACCAGTGAGACTTTATAGACATATAGACATAGTTATTAGAGTTCCTAAAAGACAAACAATCTCACAGCAAACTCCCTGATCCTTCATCTCTTACAATTTTTCTGCCCCTTCCGCCACAATGTTTCTTACATTTTAGGTGCAGATGTATTTTATAATACATATTTTATAAGACGTATTTTATAATACTGATACGTATGTATCAGTTGAGACTGGGCTTCACAATTCTACATTTTGATTGGTCGTAGTTTTCTGAAATGCTCTGTCAGTTGCAAAGAGAGGTTTTCTTGATGAAGGGTGAAGACTACAGTTCTCTGTGGACATAACAACAAACATTTAGCATGTAATTGAAGATTTGTGCTGGTTTAGTAAAGCAGTAGTGTGAGTTTTCCTCTAAGATCCATTACTTCATAAGCCCTAGATATTTGGCCAGGATTCTAGGACCAGCCATAATTTCCTTCTTTTTGAGCAGGTCTGACCTCCAATTAGAGAGTTCTTGGTTGCCTCTGGGGTATGTGTGCTGTTATTGTACCCTCATGATTATTATGCTTTGCAGTACTTTTGTTATGGTGGGTGCTGCAAGTCTTTCTCTGAATCCTTGACTCCTAGAAATGACTTAATCTTTCTTTGTGTTTGACTATGTGAATGTAGCACTTCAGGAAATAATATTGACCCAGGAAGTATTTCACTTAAACCTTGAATATTCTTATTCCACTAGTCCTACTGGACTCATCTTCTAGATCAGAGGGACTCACAGGCACTACACACAATCCTAGTGTTTCATGGCCGAATTCTTGTCCTTGATTGTTACCATTGGACCATTTTCCCAAGCACCATGTTGGGTAACCATAGATACCCCTGTCTTTTCTCCCTACATCCTTAGCCTATAAAAATCACTAGCATATTATTTCATTAGATTTTTACTCATTTCAGTAATAATGTACAAATGAATTTACATACTGTGTAAGCTTTCAGTGTATGGCTTTAATTTCTTAATTTAGTGGCATTCCCTGAAAATTCATCTAAGTTATTTTTAATGCACCAAGAGCTTGCCCCTGTTTGACTGCTGAATGCTACTACATGGCATTGGATACACCAGGGTTCCTTTTTCCATTTAACTTGGTAAAGCATATCTGGGTTATTTTTAATTCTTCAAATTTGCAAAAAAAAAAAAATTGAGAAATCATGAACATTTAGGAGCCATTTTAAGTTTGAACATTAGTTAAATCTCTCTGTGGTTTAATAAAGAATGGTGTGTCATATGGTACATATTGTTAGTTACACAAAATAAAGACTTGTGTTCCAGTATCGCTGTAATATTTTCCAACTCCAGAAGCAATGTGTATATATGTGGTAGCGTCCATTTATATTTTCTCAGAAATATTTTATTCATGTTTCTCTCCTATTTAAAACCATTTTGCCCATTCTCACAGATGTAGAATACTCTCTCATTAAAGATTTATTATGGTATCAGACATGATATGATAAATTCAGCTATTAATGATGAAGAATAGTTAACAACCGTCAGTATATTCTTTTCGTACTTTCCTGTTGTAGGGACTAATATCACAGTAGCAAATGCATTAAAATCAAAATGTATTTCTTAAATTGTACTTGCATATACATGTGTAGACAAAATCACACATACACATACATTTAAAAGTCAAATAAAAACTTTAAATAAAAATAAAACAACACATGACTGGAGAGGCAGCTCAGCAGTTTAAATCACATGTTGCTATGCCAGAAAGCCTGAAATTTGTTCCCAGCACACATGTTGGGTGGCTCAGAAAGTCCTGTAACTCAGCTCTATGAAAAATGAACCCCTCTTCTGTTATCTGTAGGCACTCATACATGAATGTACACACACACACTGGAGGGCAGCAGGGGGAAGAGAATCTTCAATAAGACTACAAATATAGTTTTTGATATTTTTCTATATTGCTATATTATATTCATCTATAATTGTAGTTGTGTGATTGACCCATAATTACAATTATATATAATTAAATACCAAGTTTAATCATCTTAAACTTCAGACAGTTCGATAAATAAATATTTATTTTGTATGGATTAATTTAAAAATAGTTTTTTTTTGGCTTTTTGTGTCATGAGAAGCATGTAATATAACCCGAGTCCATACAAAAGTGAGTGTTAGGGAAATGACCTCAACAACAATCTTACTTACATTCTTAACATAATTAGACCTATCATCTTTTTTGTTTATTTTGTTTTTACTAAAAAGCACTTGATCTTCAATAGTGCTGGTTGTTAAGGTGATACAACCCATAGCTTACCAAGAGAATGTTTTCATATGTATTTGAAAATATCATACATGAGGTACTACTTAATTTACTCCAATGATTCCTCAGTAACTTTGAGTTCTAAATGCCATGAGGCATTGAGCTAGAACAAAATTTATGCTTAATCCAAAACCCCTAGTAGCTTTGTAATGTTTGCCATTTTGAATCATTCTCAGACTCCTGTAAAATTTGATGAGGCTAGGCCTAACAGCAATGTAATTTCTTAGTATTTGCAATACTTTTTTTTTAAAGAAATTGTTTATTTATTTATTCATTTGTTTGTTTGTCCTACAGCTTTACCACAGTTTTCCCTCCCTGCTCTCCTCCCAGTTTACCACCACTACCTCCCCTCTGCCCTATCCTCTGTTCCTACTCAGAAAAGGGCAGGCCTCCTGTGGGTATCAACAAAACATGGCACATTGATTTGCAGTAAGGAAAGCCACAGAATCAAGTGTTGCCAATACTTCTAAGTTAGAGAATTCTAAATTAATGAATGTGGAGTAACTAACAAACTCCTATAATGTGACCCTCTACATTATTTTAGATGCTAGATATTTTACTTTCTTAATTCATTATATCTGTGACTTCAGTTATTGATTTTTTTCCAGTTTCTGAAACATAAAACTCATGATCAAACTAAAATTTGGGATGCCCTAAATATCAAAAGAAAAAATGTGTCTACTATTTCATATATAATTCAGCATAAAGTAAAATATTGATTATTCCCCTAAGCCCTTAAAACTGCAAAATGGAAGAGTGAAATAATTCATCTACCCATGCAAATAGATTCTGTGATCATATATTTTATAAATATTTTACGACTTCACTGTTATATTATCTATGAACTTCCTAAATTTTCAAAATAATACTTTTCCAATCTTCTAAGTGCATCATGGCAAAATGAAAAGGTAATGAAAGTGTGTGCCATTCCTCTTCACAGTTCCCAATTGACACACCACCTGGAGAGTTGGTTACTGAAGAGGTACAGCACAAAACCATGGCAACTGTCACAAACCCATGGCCACTGCATGGGTTGTAGAGACTTCTTTACTATAGGAGTTTCATCACGGTTGATGATCTTCTAGTTCTCATTGCATTTCAACATATGACCTAAAAAAATAAAAGTTTCAAGAAAAAGTTAACTCTGATGTGTATATGAATTAGGCTGTTGTGCTTAATTTTTAAACTATGATACACACAATTATCATTATGTGTATCTATCTAGTAATTGGACATGAGAATTATTATAGTAGAAAACTGCCAGGTAACTAATGGAGAAGAAGAAACAAATGAGTTCAGTGTAAGATACTTACTGATTAAAGAAATCATGAACTTCATTGCTTAATTAAGATGAGTCAGTTAGATTTTCCAGGTAATTTTTGCTGAAGAAACCTGCAAAGGATCAACACAGTGTTCCCAGTTAGGAGAGTGGGGAAAATGGCAAACTTGGAAAAAAACTGAAGAGAAGTAGAATTGAAAATATGATATCTAATATAAGAAGGAAAAGAAAAATTTTATGGAGCCCATAGCTGAAGAGAAAAATATGAAGTTACCACGGAGAGAGAGAGAGAGAGAGAGAGAGAGAGAGAGAGAGAGAGAGAGAGAGAGAGAGAGAAAATATCAAATACTTAAAAACAATAAAATACAGGACAGCTGAAATTATAGTATGCTGAGTTTTAGGAAACAGACAAAATAAGGAAGCATGAAACTTAGCTTAGACAATACAAAAATTAAGGTGAGGCAGAGAAAGTGAGAGACTCATGATCCATAGATTCCAAAAAGTCAATTATTCTTGAAGAATGACTCCTATACTTACAGCAAAACCTAAGACAAGAAAGTGAAATCTAAAACCTTAAAAGAATAGAGATATACAAGATGATTTTAGGATGTTCTCTGTAATAAAAAAAAATATAATACAACAATTCAATGTAAAGAAAATAAAATTAAGCCAGGGGCCAGAGGAGATTTCTCAGTCGGTAAATCCCTAACTCTGAAAAGTGAGGACCTGAATTTGGATTCCTACAACTCTCTTAAGGCACCTAGTATATCAGCCTATACATATAGCCTCAGATCCAGGTGTGAGGGCATAGAGGCAGTTGCATCTCTAGAGCTCAGTGGGCTAGTAACCTGAGCTCTAGTAATCAGTGGGCACCAAGTCAATGATGGCTCCTATCTAAAAACTAAAATGAAGACACATAAGTCTCTGGCCTCCACACACATAAGCACCTGCATGTGTACCTCCACTCCCTTCCACAGATGTACCATGAAACAAAAAGTAAATGCTAGATCACTACAGTAAATAAAAATAATATAGAAATAGTAGGATATGCCAATTCTGTGAAGTGACTGTGATACCTTTTTCAAATCCATAAATCAAAATTAATTAGAGACTAGAAGCATGAAAACAGAGGAAAATCTGTGCTTTCAAAGTTGAGAGATAAAGCTGTACACATCTTCCAGAAACAGAAAGTTTACAGAATGGAAAAAGAGGCAATCAAACCAGAAAATTAAAACATTTACTAGTAGCACAAACTCCTAAGTTGTGCTTCTGAAGGAAGTCAGAACCAATGAAATGAGGTAGTTTCCAACAACAATGGATAAACCACCCAGAAAAGAAGAACAGAGCTGCTGGGAGGTCACAAGATAAAAGTGATGACCACTACAATGGTTGTCCCATAAGACTCCAAAAGATGAGTTAATGGGCCAAGAATGGTCTTCAGACACCCCTTTTACCTTTTTATTGTGCTTTTTAAAATGTATTATTTTGTATGAAGATATTTGTGTGGAAGTCAAAGATCAAATTGTTAAAGTCAAGTCTTATCCTTCTATCCTGTGGGTCTTGGGAATAGAACTGATGTCATCAGTCTTAGCAGCATTGTGGCAGTAGGTACCTCTACTCTGCTAAGTCATTTCACCAGCCCTTCCTCAAAGACTCCTAAAATAAAATAAATTGGATCAAAAATACGAAAAGGAGAAGTCATTAAAGCAGCATTGGATGTTTCAAGAAATTTCTTCTGAGAATTGGCAGATATAAATTTTATTGATGAATGCTACACAGATTATGATATAAATAAGATATTTTGTATTAGTTCATTTTGTGCTGCTAAAGCAAAGTATCCAAGGTGGGCTAATTTTCTAAACAGAAAGTCATTTTTCATAGTTATAGAAGCTAGAAATTCTGTGATAAGACATGTGTTAGTCATTTTTATTTGGCTACAACAAGAACTTTAAATACGTAACATATAAAAGAAGTTGGTTTACTTAGCTCACAGGTTTGGAAGCTATAGATTTGGTAGCTATATTTGTCTCATGGTGAGTGGCATCTTGGTGGGACTGTGTATTAGAGACAGGGGGAAGGGATGAAAAATAAATACAAGAAAGAGAAAGAAGAAATCTTATCTTTGATGGGAGATGTCATTCTGTAAATATGTTTCTTGTATTGGTTAATGAATAAAGCACTGTTGGCCAATAGAAAAGAAAGATAGGCAGTACTAGGAGACAAGGAGGATTCCAGAAGTAGTAGGGAAGAGATTCAAGATGAAGGAATGAGAGAGAAGAATGCCGAGGCCTCTCTCTGGTAAGATGAGACCATGAAGAAATACTTAGATTAATTGAAATGGGTTAATAATTAAGACAGTGCTAGCTAATAAGAAATGCTAGTAACAGGCCAACAGAATTATATCTAATACAGCGTCTCTGTGCATTATTTGGGGCTGGCATGGCAGAGAGACAAGATTGGAGGGAAAAACTACTCTCAACATAGCTTCCTTATTAGGAAGTCTGGAGTAAAAGCAGAAAAGACAAGAGAACTTGCTGTACATTTACATAACTGGTCTGTTCCCAGTATAGTACAGTGCATCATCATGTACAAATGGCAACTTGTGTCCTCATATCATAAAAAATGAATGAGATTCCCCATTATGATAATGGAATGAAGTGGTACTCACTCCTTCTCACTAATGGCCCTGGCTCATAAACCCTCACTCAAGTTGTTCACCCATGTATACTTGAGTTTCTTCGATCCTTGTTTGGATAAAAGAGAAAACATGGAATATGAGTACATATTTTATGTCATAGTACTCACATGGAAACTGTCTTTGCCTTGAGTTCTTCACCCTGAATAATCTAATGATGTCAGTCAATACTTATAGAATTGTAGCAATCTTAAACTCTAATGGAGAAAGAAAAATACAGGTGTCTATGATGTGCACATTGATTTTTAGCAGTTCATCCTTAGTGGAAAATGTAATTGAATATGTGTTCAGATGGATAACACCATTTTCAAGGAAGAAAGAGACAATTTAATGCAATGGGAAGAACTAGGTACATCCACACATTAAATAATTGTTTAGTTTTCTGATTGACAGTAACGCTCTATAACCAGATATATATATATATATATATATATATGTATATATATATATATCCCCCTTCACTTCCTCTCTCAAGAAAGCAGTTGCTTGTTCAATTGCTGTCAAGTTGGCATGCAATATATCTTTTATAACTTTTAATGTAATAGATCTTTCCTTACACACACACACACACACAGTAGAAGGCAATGCATCTGCTTTAGTAAAAAGCATTTTAAAAATATTTTCAATACAATAATGACATAGAATGTTCTAGCAATGATTTATACTCTTTTCTAAAAAGGTATAGGGATATATTTGTGTTTGTGAATGAATACTCATACAGGAAAAACAGAGGTCATTTACTTTCCTCAGAGTAAATGGTCATATAAAATATTTATACTACATAGAAATGTGTGCCAACATAGATATACATTAGTTATGATAAGAGAACCATTACTTTTCTTTTAAGAAACAGTATTTACTATTCCTCCACCATACGTTCTTAGAATTGAACTCATGTGGTCATAATTGGCCAATAGTATATAAGCCAAAGGAGGACATATTTTTTAAACCCTGATATTATTCACTCATTGCAATGGCTATTCTTTATTGTAAAGTTGACTAAATCTGGAATTAATTAAAACCCAAGTGACTGGGTACACCTCTGAGGAATTTCCTTTATATTTAAATTAAAAGCAATCTTATTTATATACCAATCTCAGTTTCCTCTCCCTCCTTTCCCCCAACAACCCCCATCCTATCCCCCATCCATTCCCCAGGGAAAAAGATATTTTTTTCTTCATTAAATAATTTAAAGTGAGAAGACCAACTTTTTATCCAGATCATTTGAAGTGGAATGACATACCTTTAATCTGAGTTACACGTTTGGTAGCAGCCTCCATAAAGAACATGAGAGAAAGAAGCTTGCTCTCTTTGCCTGATTGTTCTGAGTCTCTCTGGCAAGTCCATTCCTTCACTGGTGTTAGAGTCCCCTTCTTTGGGATTCTCTTTTATATTGAACACCAGCTGAGAAATCCAGATTCATAGACTGAACAACTACTGAATTCTTAGAAGGTCCTTTGTTGACAGCTGTTGTTGGCCTAAGTGAACTACCGGTTGATAACCATTCTAATAAATCTAATAAAGCAACACATGAACACACATATACATATATATGTCTACACACATATATGTATGCACACAT
Source organism: Cricetiscus sungorus (assembly GCA_030556225.1). Taxonomy (NCBI): domain Eukaryota; kingdom Metazoa; phylum Chordata; class Mammalia; order Rodentia; family Cricetidae; genus Cricetiscus; species Cricetiscus sungorus. The sequence continues at coordinate 22,363,768 of JANBXA010000141.1, forward strand.
ACATACATGCATATATATATACATACACACACACACACACATACATACATACATACATACATACATACATACATATGTTCTGTTTCTCTAGAGAACACTGACTAAATAGATTTTAGTACTAGGAGTGGAATAGCAAAAGATGTATAAAGATGAATTTTGTAAGTATCTGGAATAGGCTTTCTACTTTGACAATACCTACAGTTACTGAAGCCTCTGAAATAAACTTAAAGAACACTGAAAGCCCATGGTATAACCTATTTTACAAACCAAAGAAAGCAAATACATTTGATCATATCCACCAATTGTGAGAAGCAATGGATTTGGTGCCTCTATATACGATGTTTAACATTTTGTGGAAAAATAAGGAAACTAAACATGCTGCTTGATTGTTCCAAGCACCTCTGGATAAATTGACAGTGTAAAAAGAAATACTCCATGAAAAAATATTAACCAACTTCTACCATTTTGCATATGGTGTGGGATAGCAATAAATTTGGTGATAAAACTGGCTGGTCCCAAATGCACGTAAACAGTCAAAGGTTTCTAAATGTGCTTGAAATAGAGTATGTTCCCTGACAATCACAGAGTTCAAGTTATGGAAAACAAAACAGAAGCCCTCATTCTAAGACTGGTAAAATGACAAGGAAAATGCAAGTCCCAGCTACATAATGTCTGCTGTTAAAGTAAGCACATTAATAAAGAATGGAATCTGTAACTTGGGATAGGGACATGTGGGGGAATCCTATTAAGGCTGAGGCCTCTGAACCTCAAGGATTTATCTGTTTCATCTAAGAAAATATTTTCTCTACCATCAGCAGAAAAGATATTCCTACCCCCTGAAATACTGCCATTTCAACTTTTGACTAAGGAAATTAATGTTACATTTTCTGCTTAATCAGCAATGATGTTCTTGAAAGAGACACCAGGCAAGGCAATACTGATGTTCCTTGGGGCCTACCAAGAGTTGCCCCTAGGCATAAAACCAGACTAAACAGGCTCCTAGATAAAAGATAGAAATTTGAGAATAGGAGGCAATGTTTTACACTACTAAAAATCTTAATGAGTTTGCTAATTCATTCAGGCAGAATTTTGAAGAGTATATATACATATATATATATATATATATATATGTGTGTGTGTGTGTGTGTGTGTGTGTGTGTGTGTGTGTGTGTGTGTAATATTAAGGCTATGGGATAATGGTATAAGAAACATAAGATTAGATCATCCTGAGTTTGTTGATATAGGCCCACTGAGTGAAGGAGTAAAGACTCTAGGTTTAATATAGAAGCTTGCCCAGTTTTAAAAGGTGCCAAAAATTTGTTTGAATGATTGGCTGAAGCATTTTTCAAAAGATGGCCTACTAAATAGGAGTTGGAGGTGCTTTCTATCTCTTGGCTTAGTGTTCATGAAGGGTTTAAGGATCAGGGAAACTGCAATGCTAGAGTGGGTATGCTATGGGAAACCTAATCATCCACAATCAGAAGGCTAGGAAGACATGCCCTTCACCAATCCTGTAAGATGCAAAATGATGAGAGGTGCACCAGTACTTTTGAAGAGCTTTGTTGTTGCCCATTTCCTTGTCCCAGACTTCACACACTGCTGCTCAGTTGGATGAATTATGTTCAGTGAGCTTAATTGGGCCCCAAAGTAGCAGGAGCCACGTGGCAGCACTGAATTTCCCCAAGGCAAGGTGATCGTATTGGGCAGCATAGACAAAGCAATATCCTTAATGCCCTGATACATAATGGTGAGCCCAGGCAAAGTGGCTTTTATGGTGGCACAAGTCACATAGACCTTTGGTACTGGCTAATCAATCATGGTGTTTCCAGGCATGACATAGACAAGAAGCCTTATTCATTTGGATAAGTAGAAAATTTCTCGAACAAATCATAGGAAAGCTCCCTTGGATCATGGCAAAAAAAATCTTGGCCTGTGAGATTTCCAGAACAATTTCCAGCCAATTTGCAGACCTAGAACACCTTGAATGCAGGGAAAGCCAGGTTCCTCTGAGGAAAGACCTTGACAAAACACCAATGAGTTTTACTATTAGCTCATCTCTAGCCCTTCTCTGGAGTGATGTATGCCCTTTTGTGAAGGTAACTATCAAAGGCTACAAACTCCAAATACAACAACACAATGTGGCAAAGTGCCTTTGGCAGCATAGTCCCATGATGTGAACATTAGCTGCTTCATTGTGTAGGGTTTACTTTGTTGCTAAGAAGTTCTTACATCAAATGTGTTTACCCCCCAAGACTACTGTGTGTCATGTCACACTGAAGTGGCCTTAGTTCTGGAGTGGAGGTCATATGTTCTGTAGTGGGTGTAGAGTAGAAGAATCCCAAGCACAATCAAGCACAAAATGAAATTCTAATACAGTTTATGATCAACAATGTTTTAAATTATATATATAAATTTAAGAATCTTGTGTTAATTCTTGTTCTGATGGGGGCATTAAATATTCTACTTTGAATTAGCTCTTTTAAAGAATGGGTTGTGCTTATTATTCTCCAACCTTGAATCCACTAAAGAACATATAAATTATCACAAAGATTTATATATCTATATCTATGTCTCTATATATATATCCATGTGTGTGTGTATATAATATATATATATACATAATTCAAAGCCAACAAACATTAAGATATTCAAACTTCCAAATTTTCACACTTGTATGTGTTTTCTACATTGCCTTCAGCACTTCACTCTGTACCAAATTATTATTAACAAACTTCATTTGATTCTCATCACTTTCTACATTACTATTGAGTTAATAAAGAAGATATTAACAAATAAACAATTAATAAGATGGACTAATATTAATCCTATGTTCTTTTAAGGACAATTGATTCTATATACGATCTTTCCAATCAAAGAATTCTACATATCTAAACAATTCTCCCTAGAAATTACAGTTGTGAGTATATCTAACACAACTGATATATGTGTAATTTTAAATATATCTTTGGTGTGTTTTCATATATTTTATATATAATTAGACTATATTGGCACTTGCAGTTCATTGTGCTAACGCCTGTGTTTATCTTAAAATATAAACAAATTACATTTCCACCTGAGCTGCATTGTTCATTAGTAGGACATTTCATTATACATGTGAACTATGTCGTTTTGTTGACATTTCATCAATATCTAACATCTGCTCAAAATTCAGATAATGATTTCATTCTCTGAATATGCAGTCAGAAGTACCTTTATGGAATGATGTGGTGGTCTCTGTTTAATTTTTCAGGGAAACTCCATACTGTTTTCCTGAATGGTTATGCCAATCTACATTTCCACTCAGCAGACTGGGTGTCGTTTTTCTTCTACCCTTCTAAACATTTCCTGTCTCTTGTCTTGCTAATCATAGCAATCCTAACATGAATGAATGATTATTCTTTCTGGTCTTGCTTGCCATTTTCCTAATTGATGATGTTCCTTTGGCTGTTTATGTGCCTCTTTGCAAAGTTACTATTCAAATCCTTCATCCTTGTGGTAAGAGGTACATACCTTCATTCACTTCTCCTGGTTTATTGATTGAACTTAATTGGCTTGAGACAAGAAAGAGAACCTAAGTGTGTATTGATGGAAATAGAATTTGTGTATATGTGTGCATGTGTATGTGTGTGTGTGTGTGTGTGTGTGTGTGTGTGTGTGTATGTGTGTGCATGCATGGAAATATCATTCAGCCACAAAAAGAAAGTGGTTGTCATCTCTGAACATGCAAACATTTCCTGGAGGACATATGCTGACGAAAAAGTATAGAAATAGAAAAATAAAATATGTAAAAATCTAAAAGAATTGAATCAAAAATAAGAGAATAAAATACCAGTTTCTGGAGTCTGGGAGTTAAGGGGAATAAATCTAAGGGTTTATTAAGGAAAGAAACAGCACATAATTTCAGTTATGGTATTAATAAACTCTTGTCATCCAATATATAGAAGAATAACCATGGTCAGTAAGTCCATATTGTATAATTGAAATTAGCTAAGGAAATATATCTTAAACCTTGCTATTATAAACACACACACACACACACACACACACACACACATACACACATCAATCGTCGCCATGGGAAATGAAGACTGTTAGTAATTGTGCACAATACATATATATATTCATATATATATAATTATTATATTCTATCCTTTTGAAAAACTAAAATTTTTGCTTGTCAATTAGTCTCAATACTGCTGAAAAATCGGTCAATAAAAAGAAAAGTAAATGAATTAGGTAACATTTTATTTCTTTTCTTTTTACGTCTACATGAGTTAATACAATTTAGGAAATGGTTTAAGTCTGATAGTCAAATTAATAAATCCTGCTATTAAAAATAGTTATTTTAAAAATACAAATACAATACAATAGTAGTTGAAAAGATATTTTCAGGATCAGTGTCTATTATATGTCTACTTATCTCACAACCTTGCTGTGAATTAGTGTTCTATCCTATAAATATGTCTGTCTTGTTTTTGTTGTAAGGAAGAAAATAACAATTACAAACAACAAAAACAAAAAAAAGAGATGACTCTTGAATCCAGAAGCTAAGCAGCTTCCCTAAGAAAGTATAATCAAATTCAGAATCATGTTCTTGGTTGGTGTGCTGTTGCATATCCATAATCTCAGAATTTTTGAGCCTGGGCTTGTGAATCAGATATAAGCTCACAAATACTACTCCAGTGCCATGCCTGTTGGCTTGTCACCATGCTTCCCACCATGATGACCCTGAACTAACTCTGAAACTGTAAGCAAGGCCCCACTGAAGGCTTTCTTTTATAAGTTGCCTTGGCTATGGTGTTTTGTCACAGCAGTAGAAAAGTACTAAGACACTGGGGTTTTATGATACTATGTGTCCAAATATTGTAAACATAACAAAATGATCTTTAGACTTCTTGGAGGTTAGTATTTCTAACCAATCAAAATGGATTTTGTACTTCTGTTGGCCGTGGGGGGAACCACATGGATGAAAGAAGGCAAGGTTGGGAAATTGAATGTTAGAATATCCTTTAGTGGAGACTACTAATTGTCCTTGGATGCATTAGTTAGGAGGGCCTCTCTAGAGACAATAATCTCTTTAAAACGCACGCTTTAGACATTTTATTTCAATATTTTTCTGTAGATTCTAATTTTTGTGCCATTTTAATATGACTCAGAAAAATTATAAATTCCCCTTTTGCTGATTTCTCTTCAGATAAGTGATGGTATGTCTTCCCTTAGCATAGGTTTATTTCTTTTAACTGTTTGTCATCTAGCTTAGCATTAAGTTTCTAAATATATTTTCTTCTTTTCTCAATGAAGGTCTTCTGCCCCTCCTCAAAGTAAAGGCTGTGTTTTGAACAGCTACAAAAAGCATGAGGGAACACCTCCTCTTCCCTTTTACTAATTTGCTAAGGATGGAATCATCAGGACTATTTGTGTATCACTTACTCCCCCCTTTCACCTATACTGAAATGAAAACTACAGTATTGTAAAGCTTTTCCGCTGGCAAACTGCTGCCACTGCCTTATGTTTTTACATTTGATGTCTTAGAACCAACGTAGAAGTATTTTTTCCATAATATGATGCTGGAAACCTATTGGTCTCCATCCTGGACCATAGTTGATGCTTATGTTTCTGTTTATTTCTTTGCATTCTTTTTCTGGGTTCATTATCTTCATATGTATAAACTTCCTTATAGATCTATGTAAATTATTGGAAAATAGAGACCTTCTATTTGCCGTTTTAGAGGAGAACATTATTGATGTCATTGCTTCCTGGCCTTTGATGCTCTATTCCTACATTGACATGTATGTCTCCCAGTCTTGACCTCATTGACTAATAATCTCAAATTGAAATTGTTTCCTTCACCAGAAAATGCATGCTTTCAGAATTCTTTAAAAACCCACATACTTTTCTTCTGTATCCCTCTTTCTTTCTACTTGGAAAGTTGCAATAATTATCACTGGTAGCCTTCACACAGATCTCTCCCTGTGCCTTAGTACAGGGAGACATACAGTGTTATTCAGAATTATGTGCAATGTTTCTGACAGTTGGCATCAATTCACGAGATATAAATTGTATTTCAACACTGGACTGTATAAATCATAATTGATGGCATCCACATGATAATCATGGAAGACCATCAAATCATCATAGATATTATAGTCTCAAAATTTTCTATTTTGCATATCTCTTGGCAAACTTCTTTTGTTCCTCTTTAATACTTGCAGCACCACTGTTTGACATTCTGTCTTACTCAGTTTAACACTGAGAAGGAGATAAAATAGGTTTTTACTTGTTTAGGAGGCAAAGCTACTCTGATGAATGAGTCAGCATATGAATCTAGGTAATTTGACTTAAAATAAAAACTAATATATCATCACACCTTTTGAAGTTACTTAAAATAAAATGACTCTAAAACTATCTGGAAGATTGATAAAGACAGTTTGGTACACTAAGCATCACCCTGCATATCTGGGCCAGGTCTCTATGTCCACTGGTGTACCTTTCAATTTCTTTAAATAGCATAAGCACATTTATCAAATAGGATTGTCATCTGTCTATATTCAAGTTTATATATTGCCTGTTACATATGAAAATAATGCACATGACTTAGGAATGGGATAAATATTCTTATATAATATTAGAAACCCATTTTCATTATTAAAGTCAGTAATTGACTAATTTTTGTTGATCCATATGCTCCATCTTCCCTAAGAAAGCTTCAGATGTCTTGTCTATTATGGCTAAGGTATCTGTGATTTTTTCCACATTTCTCTCTATATTAGATTTGCCACCATTTTAGAAAAGAAATAGAATTACCTTTGAAATTATTCCCACTAAAAATTGATCCAAAACATTGTAACCCAATTACAAGCTCCTAACATGGTGCTATGGTTAATATCTACATTCTACATTGTGATTGTTTAGTATAATTTAATTTCATTAAAGAAACAAAAATGTATCAATATGCTAATAAATTAACTTCTGCATTCTCCTTTATATTGTCTGTATTAAACAGTGATTGAGAAATGAGTACTTTTTTATTTTTGTTCCCCCAGAAATAAGCAATAATTTTAAACTTCAAAATTTCTACTAGAATCAAAAAAGTTTTCAAGAAATAGTGGTATACTTTTTTATCTAGCTCTTGCATTTTCAATTTTATCTTACCTTAGGGTTATTTTAGCAGATGCATCATATTTCTGTGAGCCTACAGTGTATAAATTACTCACCCCTTAGCCATTGGTAATCAGAAGCAAAAGGTTTTTTTATTACATTAAATTTATGAGATAAAAGGCTTCAGGAGATCTATAGCATTTGTGTAACCCTCAACTAACTTTGGAAATAATTGTATGTATGGCTGTCAGTGTTACAACTAGGACATCTAATGTCCTAATGATGTTTATGTATTCAAAGGTCATACCTTTGTACCATCTTTCAGGGCAGTTCCTGATGATCAGTGTTATTGATAACTGTATAATAGCCACAAGGACATGAGCTCAGCTGTAACTATGGAGTTACCTGCCTTATAATTTTTAAATGCATCAACACTTTTTAAAAAGAATATTTTGAAGCTTTTTTTCTCATTGTTGACAAATGGGCCAACATTTTCTTACTGACATTTTAAAAATAATTACTATTTTAAGTGTATATCTCTTTTGACTGCGTGATATTTATACACCACATGTGGCTGGTGCCCTCAGAGGACCAAACAAAGAATCAGATCTCCTGAAACTGGAGTTACAGAGGATTATGGGCTACTGTGTGGGTGGTGGGAATCGAACCCAGGGCAGCCAGTGCTCATCCCCTCTGAGCCATCTCTTCAGCCCTGGCTTCTTTTCAAATAATTCAAGATTTGTTTTAAGTAACATTAGAAAAAGAACCTCTTTTGAGTAAATATTTTTCACTCATGTAGCTTAGGAGGAAATTAAAAATGGTGTCTTAAGTCTTTTTCTGCAGTCCCTGCCCACTTGGCCTTCCTTTATAATTTTCTTTCGTATTCCAGAAAAGAGCTAAGCAAATTGGTTCATGGGCCTGTTCCAGCCTCTTTCAGGTTTTCATGCATATTAGGAGCTAAGCATTAATTATACTTTCCTAAACCATTATGATAATCCACTTGGCTCATTTACATACAGAATGACAAGAAAAAAGTCAATGTACACATACATAAATATGAAATTTTAATGTTCGTGTACACACAAAAGTTTGTATTGGAGCACAATCATGATTTTTCATCACTTGTTGATTCTCTCTGTGACTGTTTCTATGGTTAGTGGTAGAGTTGAGCAAATGAAACAGCGATCATGTTGCCAGCAAACCACAGAGATCATGTTGCCAGAAAACCCTAAAATGTATGTCTGACTTTTGACATTAGGTCTCTGTTGACTTCTGTTCTTGCCCTCTGTGCAGCAGATACTTAGCTTCCTTTCCTGATGCCCTTTGAACTCTGTATCTTTTCCAGTACTCTCCTCTATTTGTGAATGCAGAAGTTGGTAAAAGCACTGAGATGTGGCCAGAAAGAATAAACATGTCTCTCTATGGTCTCTCTATTTTATTATCTTATATTGATCTTATATTGTGAATATTTTAGGGGAGATACATTAATAGTAATATTTTAGTAATTAAGAATGTCATGAAAACTATAAAGGCCACTGGTCTATTGAAATAGCTCATAAATATGAGCTTGATCTGAAATATCATTGCCCTGCCTGCAGTCCTAGCTTTCCATATGCAGAGGCATCCTTGTTTCCCAAGTTCTAGGCCAGCCTGAAATATACAGAAAGACCCATTTTAAATATATTAGGGTCTTGTAGAATATACATAGGTAATATAGTAAACATTTCAGAGGCCTATGTGTATGTGAGATGGTGGGTTATCTGCTCTGATGACATATTTAGTACTTGACATCCTAGAGCATTTAATATGCCCAGCTGTGCTATGGGTCAACAGGAAGATGCTATCTTTTTATTTTCCCCTCAATGCTTTGGTTATGTGATTCCACCATCTATTTCCAAACAGCACAGTGGCCATCTGTAAGAAGTGTTCCCTCATTGCAAAAGAAAGCCCAGATGATAGCCATAAAGCTATATGCAGATATTAGCTATCAGTTAAGTGGTTTTATCAATCTTGGCATCTAGATGTCTCACTAGTGACTGCATTTGGTTACTAATTAAATAATTTTGAAAAAAATATCTTAGATAGTGGTCCAGTCTGAAGACTAGCCACTGTGATTTTCCTTTAAAACATGTAATAATTTTGAAATCTGCTTTACGTACTTATATAAAGGGTGTCATATTAGCATATTCCAAACTGATGGAAATATTATAATTATAAAATACACATTAACAACAAAATCACTTTTAGATCAACTTAAATACAAACATTTATTCTTCAGTAACTTCCAGGTCTTTACATTTTCTCCTATCATTTTTGTTTTGATAAATATGCCTTTCCAGAAATTATAACTATCATGATTAAAGTAATTTGTTGTATGACTTAAATGGAGAAATTCCACATTTTGTACTGTCTTTAAAAATCTAATAATATAATGAGCAGAATGCATTTATGAATATATATACAATAATATATAACTATGATGTACATTACATATTATATACATATGTTATAATCTCAAGAATACTGTAAATTTTTTAAAATAATAAAACAAAATTGTTCAATAAAATAAAGAAGCCATAAATTTGAGAAAGAGCAGGGAGGAGTATATGGGAAGGTTTATGTGGAGAAAAGAGAAGAAGAATTAGTGTAATTATAATTTGAATATCACAAAAAGATAACCAAGAAGTTATTTGCTTCAAGTTGAGTGTGGATGACAGCTTGTAGGAATCCATTTTCTTATTTTACCATATGGACCCTGGGAATCTTATTCAGATCATCAGGCTTGGTTACAATTTTTGTGGGTATTTGTTTATACTGTGAAGCTGTGTCATTGTGAAGGTACCTTCTGGTTGTTTTAATGAATAACTGAATAAAGATGCTGTCAAACCAAGACATCATGAAGCAATCTAAAGAGCATGGCACCTACATTCCCAAAAGTTGGTGGTGGGTGGTTTTGGCAGCCTGGTAGATTATGGATACTTGTCAATGTTTAGGGAAGGTTGGATGCAAATTGTCATTGGTCATGGTAAGGGAGAAAACAAAGGAAGATTAGACTCAAGGAATTCTTTCTGAAAGTCAAAAAAGTAGATTACAGGAATGTTAGGTAAAAAAGGTAGAATATTAAATATATTTTAAATTTAATCTTAAATATTTTACATTGGTATGGATTTTTGTATAGTGATACATATTTAAGGTAATTTTGTTAGAAAATATGTTTATACTCTTTTAAGATAATATTATATAGTGATAAAAATTTAAGATTATTTTTTTTATTATATATGTTTCTACTTTTGTTTGAAGCAGTGTAATATGCATCTCATTTACAAACATAACATAAGTTTTAGTCTTTGAAAACTATTTAGGATGATAAAAAGACAGATTAATAGTTAATTTTCTATAACAATCAAGGTTATAGTCATGTTAGGAATATTTTCAAGGTCAAACAGAGATATATTTTAAATAGATGGATGGTCTCCAAACACTTCAAAAACCTACACAATATGGCATTTAAAATGTTGTAATAGTCTAAGCTTTGCATGACAGTGCTTCTGACATCACCAATTTAGTTCACAAAAGAATGATAGTCATCCAAGGACCTCTATACAGAATTTACTTTTATCACGTTAAAGTTGGCCACTGGGCAAAAACTGTCCTTGCTTTAACTGCTGATGGTATGCAGTCTAAACTGGACAAGCAGGACACAAAGGAAAATGACTGCTGAAATTTGCCAAGATAAGGTAGGATAGTCCTTCAAAATTCCTACTTCACAAAAAGTCTGTCATATATTCTAGGCCTGTCGGCCAAAGATGAATGTACCAACACTGAAGAAGAACTTGGGTCCAGGCAGCCAGATGCCTCTGTCATTCTCTGTAATTTCTATATTTTTGAAAGTTATTTTTTTCTACAATTAATATTACTCAGGTAATATTACATCCTTCTCTGGTCTCTGATGGAGTTAAAGACAATATAGATATAGTTACAGTTTTTCTTGTTACAAAATTCAAGAAAAGGAACTCACAAAAGAGGTGTTAAATGTAAAAGACTGAGAGACATAAAAGCTTAAATTGTTTATCTAAGAAAATGTTTTGAGATCTATAAAGATGGTTTTAGGATGGCATACAAATTATGATAGAAAATGGGTTAGGTATAAAACTTTAAATTCTGCAAAAGATAGATAATGGGATATTTTCTCCGAAAATGCCAATGGACAATCTTTTTGTAATTCTTACCTGGTAATTGTTCTTATTATATTCAGTTCTACAATGTTACAGTTAAAACATTTCCTTTTTATTTAGGCAAAAATGAAGAAATGTTTGGATATTTATACACTGTGTGAAGATACATTGTTGTGATTGGTTTAATAAAGCCCTGAACAGTCACTAGCCAGGCTGGAGGTGTAGGTGGAACTTTCAGGCAGACAGAGGTAGTAGGAGGAGATAATGGAACCACAGGGAATGCAGAAGAAGACATTTAGGGAATTGGACAAACAAAATGAAAGAAAGATACAAAGTTACATGGAAAATGTAGATTAATATAAATGTGTTAATTTAAGTTATAAGAGAAAGTTAGAAACAAGTCTAAGCTATATGCTTATCTTTCATAATTAATAATTTTAGGTCAGTCTTTCAGGACAGAGAAAGACTAGTTACACACAATCCCTCTTACTCTTAAGCCATTTGATTGGCCCCCGTGCCGTATTTTGAAGGATGAGTAGCTGAGAAAATATATGTCCCAGAATGCTGAGTTTGAAACTGCTAACAAACACACTAGCTATTTGGTGATTGTCCCATATAGCAAAACTGTAGTTTTGACTTATTTTTCTCATAATTATACCCAAACAAGGACAAAAATTGAAGGTCCTACTACAAGCTATGCTATCTGAAAGTCCACGATTTTCAGTGGTTTAGTTTGTTTGTTTGTTTGATTTTGCTTCCTTAGCTATTAATTTTCAGTTTGTGTTTATTTGAATTCATGAGCCTGTTCCTGCCATTTTGACCACATTTCAGCCATAACAAGATTATTCTACAAGAGACTAAAAATGATTGAGAAACTTTAGAGGACTGTGGCAAGAAGTTTTTCAGATGTCCTTCAGTTTACTTGTTTGCATTCCCTCAAAAGAGGCTGCTGCAGAGCAGCTTAGAGTTCAGAATAGCGTTGAAAGCAGTTATTGTTCCAAGGCTAATTTTAACCTTGTGATAAAGATTGCTTTTTGTATTCAGTTGAATGTGATCCAGTAATTGTTTGTCAAGGCTAAGTGCTGTAGGACATAATACATTTTAAAAATGGTGTTTTGTAATTATAATACAAGCATCTTTATAGCCTACTGTATGAGAGAATGCTATTGAGTAGGGGTATTAGGTTTAGGAGGACACAAAGTTCAAAGTTTATTATTTTAATTATTAAATCTCATGGATGCTCAACTTACATTATGAAAATTTGAAGATATTCTCAGATAAATGATTTTTCATAAAAATGAAACTTTTATTCCCTCCCAGTCTATATCTTCTTATTTTAATCAATAAAATAGGAATAATTCATGAAGAAAGCTAGACATTAGGGTTGTGTTGCATGAAATATATGTAATATGAATTTGTGATAGCCTGTGGATCATCAGCTCATGCCAAGTTTTACAGGCAGTAACATCTGAAATTTTTCTACAATGCACTCTTTCACATTGTAAAGATTAATATATATATATATATATATATATATATATATATATGTAGTGGCTGAAAGGATGTGAGTAATGTCAGAAATCCTCATTATTGTGTTAATGACTAGAATCTCTAGCCTTCCTGAAACATGCAGATTCAAGTACAGGTGAAGAGCTTGAGCATCACATGTGATACTTCCACTTGGCACATCCTATTATCTCCCCTCTCATTTTGTTGATGAATTTGTTTTGCTTATATTTAGAAAAAAGATAGAATAGCCAGGAGATGGTGGTGCACGCCTTTAATCCCAGCACTTGGGAAGCAGAGACAGGTGAATCTCTGTGAGTTTGAATCAGCCTGGTCTACAAGAGCTATTTCCAAAGCCACAAGAAACCCTGTCTTGAAAAAAAAAAACAAAATACAGAATAGAGCATGCCTAAAAATGAGTGTCTGTAACATGAGTATGCAGATATAGGTGTAAGAATGGAGGTTGGACATGGTGGTAAATGTCTTTAATCTCAGTACTCAAGAGGTAGAGTCAAGCAGATCTCTGGAATTTTTGAGGCTAGCCTGGTCTATAGAATGGTCCTAGGCTAGTCAGGAGTATATAGCAAGAATCTGCCTCAAAACAATCAAAAAAAAAAAAAAACAAATAGAAAAATATATAGCGTTCGTGGTTGGTTTGAGAAATGTAGCAGATGAATAATTATACTTCAATGGATATAGGACAACAGACAATGAGACAATGATTGGAGGAACATCAGAAAGTGTGGTTATAGTAAAGACAGTATAGCAGAGAGATAAAGTGAAAGAGGGGCTTCCCTTTAAAACTGAAGAAATGCCTCATTAAGAGGGTTAATTTAATAATAAAAGGCATAGCAGTCATGGCAAAATAATTTGCAGTAGGCTGGAGAAGAGAGCTCTCAAAAAAATTACTCTTGAGAAAAAAATGACTTGACATTATAAAGATTTAGGAGGGGTTACATAAACATAATAATCCTTTAGCTCCTTCTGTTTATGTATATCCTTAGGCATGACTCACACAGTTTGCATTTTAATCATGATTTGCTTTAATCTTACCCATTTGTGAACTTTGACTTTAAATGTCAACTTGTCATGATCTAGAATCACCTGAGAAAAAAATTTCAATTTAGGAATACTCTAGACCAGGTTTATAAATGAGCCTGGCTGGGGAAGAAGTATTTTGATTATTGTTTGATATAGGAGCATTCAGCCCATTTTGGGTGGAAGAATTCCCCAGGCAGGGGTTCCTAAGCAGCAGAGGAGTATGAAGACATTAGCTAAGTAAATGAAAGTAGGCAGCATGAATATATTCATCTCTCGCTGTTCATAATTATGGGTGTGATGTGACCAGCTGCTTGTGTTCATTCTTTAAATTACTTGATATTATTGACTGTAACCTGAATTTATAAGGCCAAAACCTCTCTTTTCTACAGAAGTTTTTGGTCAGAGTATTTTATTTCAGCAATATGAATGAAACTATAACACATTTAACACATTAATATTTACTCTATCATATTATCCTCTGCTGCATTCTACTCCTTCACTGTTTTGTTTTGTTGTGTTTTGTCTTTGTTCTTGAATTATAATTATCTAAACTATGCAATGTTCAGTTAACTTTCTCTTTTATACAAAGTGTTCTACTTTGGGCTTCCATTGGAGGTTGGCTACTACAATGGCTTTACTTTGTAGCTATTTTTTTTCTTTTTCTTTTATTTTGTTTTTTTACCTTAGCCTCTTCTTTCAGTATTTTCTGGTGATTCAAAAATTACAGGTTTCCTTTAATGGTAGTAAGAGGCGATTAAAACACAGATTCAGATTTTCCCTACTACAGTGCTTCAGTGCAGTAAGAGTAATCAAGGTTTTATTGGGATGGAAAAAAATTATAATTCATGTCATTTTTGAAAACATATTCAGGATAACATCAAGTAAGAAAATACAGCAGTGAAGTGTCTGTTAATAAGCCCAGGGTGCTATTTGAAGACATTCTCAGCTTTTGGATTGATAGAAACTAATGGCCTGTTAGTACTTTCAGAACCACAAGTATGTTAGGTTGCACACAAAGATGAAAAATGATTGCCTATGATGGGAATTAAACAAAGTCCATGGTAATTTTGGCTCTGGGCCTATGGCATTCCTACTATCCACAGTATGGTCAGTTGATCAGCCTTGTAGACTTTTTAACAAGGGTATAGCTTTTTCTAGAGATTTCAGCTCTCATCTTTTTCCTTTGGGTGTTTTATTTGGTCCTAGGTATCTAGACACTAATTTTTCAAAGATTTTTATTTTTGTTTACTGGTACCTAGAATCTGGGGATTGGTGTCTTTGACAAGCTATGTGAAATATGTAACAATTTCTACTCAAATATTGACTCCTCTATTTCCCCCTATATTCTCTAGTAAAATCCAACTAAAAATTTCCATTTCTTTCTTTTTCTTGTGTGGCTTTAAACCTCTTGATCAAGAGTTTACTCCATTTGCTAGAGCTGCTCTCAAGACGAATTCCCAAATTATAAAATCAACTTAACTAATACTTTTTTGACTTGTTATACTATGCCTATCCTAAATAGTTAAGATTCTTTTTCCACCTCAAACACTGTTTTTGTTGTTGTTTTTTGATTTTTTTGGGGGGGGGGTCTGGAAATTCTATTTGGTTGTGTTACAAATCTTCAATTACCATTACAAATGTTCAATTACAATTCTGAAATATTTTATTCTTAGTAGTATGTTTACTTCCCTATCATTTTTAAGCCTATCAAATATTTGTTGTTTATTCTGACCAACCTACTCTACATAATATTTTGGTAGACAAAATTTTGTGTACTACTATTTCCTGTTGGCTTTCATGCAGGTTGTCTTTTTACCTGTATCTGCAGGGTCTTCTTCTGCTGTGAGCCCACAGTCCTTTGAAATTCATTCATGGACATTTTCAGAAACCTGGAGTAAAATGCTTTAAGAATAAAGGAGTGGACTTTGCTTCTGTTGCTTATCTAGTGAGAGAATCAAACACTCATTTCATAATAAGAGCACTAGAAATCCAGAGTAGCAAAAATACAAGGTGGCTTATTTTATGACTTTCCAGTCAAGCATTAGCCCTGAAAGGCAGGCAAACTAACTGAATGTGGGAAAGCATCTTTAGCCCCAATTCACACACTTTCCTTTGCTGAATTAGCAGAAGAGTACAATCTAGATCATCTAGGTCCTAGTTTTCTTCAACTCCTTTCTTTCATCTTTTTTTTTCCTCGATGAAATCTGTGTTTGATTCATTTCTATATTTTACAGTATGATTATTTTTAAAGTTTGTCATATACATGGCCTTGTAGGCCAAGTTGATTGTTAGTATTTTTTATTCGAATTTTTAGTTGGGGGAAACATACTGTAATTTGAGAGAGGACCGTAGCTTCCCTAGTGTATATTAGTTTGGAGATCTGATGCTTTTGATTCACTTCTTGCAGAAACCGTGCAGGCCCCAGCCATCCTTGAAAAGGAAACAGTAGGTTTTATTTCTTGCATGTAAAAACATCATGACTGGGAACTGGGGTATGGGAACACAAACAGGTTTGGATTTTTATGACAAACTTGTTGGCTACTAAACATGATTAAAGGCTGCTAGAGATGCCCAGTCCTTTTATAGTAAACAAGTAGACAGTATCAGTTTTGTTGCTCCTGTTTTAAAAGATTTCAAATGAACCTACTGACACACATAGGCCTTGGCCTTTCTCAGGTGTTTATAAACAATCAGTACTCAGTCTGGAGATAATCAAGGCTAGATAAAATATCTGAGAGGATGCAGATGCCCATAGCTGCTTTGTATTCTAGGAGCTCTACTTTGGGCTTTTGTTTTTTTCTTTTCTGATACCTCAGAAACATATTTTAGCATTTAGATTGTGTACTTTAAAGAAAAAGAGCCCAGTATGTTTATTTCAAATATTTCATGGAAACTGTCTTGCTATCATCTTAGCTGTGCATCAGAAATGCTAGCATCCTTTCTGATAATTTAATACAGTCCCTTGACAAATAGCCATTTCATTTGTAGTGGCTTCTAGAGTAGAACCAGAAGGTTTCTACAAATTTTATAAAAAGAAATATGTTTATGATTTTCAATGAAAATTCTGCTCTAATACTTGAAAGTAATTAATAATTATAAGAACTGACTCGTGCCTATACCTCCACAGCTGCTCTTCTGGGCCATAAAAGATTTCTTCAAAGTATACCACATGATCACTTTTAAAGCAGGCCAACAGAAATTTCTAACTTAATTATAGTTTGGCAGAGTGTATCCAAAACCTCTTATCTGAACAGTGAACCCAATAATTTAATCAGCCTGTCTGTTGATTAATCACGTTCTAATCCATCTGATATCAGCCCTAAAAAAAAGTCTTCATCTGTTTCATGTGAAACTTATCTCTGCAAATGCACAGCTGCTGTGAGCCACGGGTATTAATAACTTGCATAGAAGACAAAACACAATGGAGTCTCCAAGCCTGCAGAAAAAGTTCGAGCTTATTAAAACAGTCATTAGGTACTCTCTGCAAACTTTCCCATCTCCATGGCATCTCCCACCCGCATTGCTGACTGCTTCCCTAGCTGTCCCCCTCATGTTAGCAAAAGTAAACACACAGCTAAACTCTCCCTGCTGTTTCTGAAACTGACAACTTGCTATTCAGACTCTGAATAGCAACTGTGGCTGTATTACTTTACTTAATACCCTACAGCATCACTGTTATGTAAAAGTGATTTCCCAGATCAAAAGATGAGGTCAAGGAGTAAGATACAGGACATTTTATTTCATATTGTCAAATACAAAAACCAAACATATGTGTATAATACACACACACACACACACACACACACACACACACACACACACATATATGTATATATATTTGATGAAATGAGGAAAGATAAAACGCTCCATGAGAATATGATGCTTTGCATTTCTATAATGTAAGATGTCCACTCCCAAAGATGATTAAGAGTACATTTGGCCAGGTAAGCATAAAGATATTATGGTTCAAAAATATAGCTATCTAATAAACAAACATTGAACTTCATAACTTTCCAGTCATTACTCCCATGTTGAAGCACTGTCAGCTTCTCAAGTATTCCTTTTCATTTCCTGTTCATTCACTGTCTCTTACATATGGACTCTATCTGTTTATTCTGCCAGCCCAAGATGGAGAGTAAGTTCAAAGTTCTGGGTCAACCTCTGCACAAGACACATGTGAATCTCAAGTTTCCAGTTTAGTATAAAGTGTGACAGTACTTCAAGGGTCCTTAGGATTTTGATTTTGCAAAGTGTTTGCCACCAAAAATAAGATATGGATGACCATAGTGGACATCTCTGCAGGAAGTGGCAATCAAACAGAAGACAAATATCCAATTCAAGTTTACTCTTTCTGAGTAAGAGTTAATGTTTAGAATAAAGGGTTTCATGTTTAGGGAGAGGCTATGCCTGTACCCTATAAACTCAGAGGCAATCCTGTGTCCACCATGTTCATTGATGCAGAGAGCCCATCCTGTGTCATCATGTTCACTGAGGCCGAAGATATCTTGTGGGGGAATAAAAGAATTAGGGGGGGAAGAAAAATTAGGTACAAGGAGAAGAGAGAACTGAAGAGAGGAGAGAGAGGCAGGGAGAGACAGAGACAAAGGGAAGAGGGGATATAAAAAATGAAGCAAATAGAAGGGAGAAAATTTTCCTGAGGTATGGCTATTTCCTTATATTCTTAAAATACTCCTTTCTCTTAGAGTAAATATACTACACTTCAGATTTCAATAGTTAAAATATTCAAATTAATTTTCCCACAAAGAAATAAATTCTAGTCATTGTTACATACATCGTGTATTAATAATCACTGCTATTATTATTCTCATCTCGTATGCACACCAGAGAGTTAGTCTTAGCCATGATGCTCAATGGCAATGAAACTGAGGAAAAAATGGTTCATTTTTGTCTTTAGTCCTTACAAGCATGACGATAGAGTGATGATCAGCTCTAATATATGTGAAGATCTGAACTATGCATACCTGCATTATTAATTATGTATTTCTAAAATAACAACTGTACCACTCCTTTGATAATTTATCTCACATTTCTAACATGGCTATTCTTTCTGTGTTTTCCATGTACAAAAGTATTCCTGTTGTACCCAATAAGTCCTGTTACTATTTCAGATTTTGAAAGCTATGTAAGACACTCATTTAAAAAGGATGATTTATTGGACAGGGACTTTTATCTTACATGTCTTGCCAGTCAAACCAGTCAGAAATTTTTATAACAATTATGTTTAGAAGTAATCAAACATTGGCTTATTTCTTCATAAAGTGAACTGTGGGAAAAGAAAGAGTTCTTTTAAAAGCAGAGCTGTGCTTCAGATGGGGCCAGTGCTGAGACTTCTCAATACTCTCCTGAGGGTGGTAGCACACTTGACAGACTGGAGGAGTCTTATGCAACAATATATTTGCTGTTAGACTAATTTACAATGTGTTTTCCTTCTGTTGTAGAATAAATGTGTGGTGGAGCCTGCATGCCTACATATTTCAGAAAGTGACTCTCCTGTAGTGCTATTTTTATTTTTGAAATTATGATTTATAAAGTCAAATAGCTTAATAACTTTTAACCAAAAATAAGTAAATAGTTAAATAAAAGCCCACAGTAGAATCTTGGAGTTTAAAAGGAAAGGTAAAATGGGTAGTAGCAACTTATGCCTGTGGTCCCAGCACTTGAAAGATAGAGGCAGTAGATCACCCTCTTATCAGAGCAAATTTATGTTTAGCCAGATCTACATGTGTCCCTTTCTTGAACAAAGAAAAAGAGAGCTTAGATTTAACTTATGTATTTTTAGGCAGACTGGAGTATCAGAATCTACATGTTATAATAATACCCATTACACTACCATTTAGCTTAGAGAAGAGATTTCTCTTTCTGCTGTTCTCCAAGTCAGACATCATTTCTTCCTCAGTAAGTTTTGCTTGCTCTGTTTTACTCCCATGTAGCTATTTTTTTCTGTATATCTAGAGAGGCAATCCCTCTTCTACATTTTCAATATACTATACTTAGGTTTACAATTTTATCAGATCAGTGTGCATCCCTGAACACTTAATGGTTCTTGTCCTTCTCTGAACTATCCTGTATTTATTTTCTTTAGAGTGCCAATTTAATTATGCACCATTTATAAAATCTATCCACAGTAGCAGACCCAGCTGTGGTTCAATCTAACCATTTTAGTTTTCATTTATGTTCAATGTCATTGGACCCTAGTTCTCTGTCTAGTCTCTTCTGACTAAGTTTTCCTTTTCTACACTTGAAGCCATTGTGATGATCTTTATTCAGGAGTAACCATGGGAACAGTATAATCCTATTTTAGGTTCAAAGAAGTCAAGTTAATGAACTTAAACAAATATGATCAGGATGTTCAGAAGTCAAATCTTTTATAATGCTGAAAACCCTCTATCATCACCTCAATGGCTAAGAGGGCAATAACACTTGGTTTTATAATGGTGGTTCCATTAGCACATAACACTGAGATGTCTCCTAACACTTTCTCCTCCATAAGCTTCTACTTTTGAAAATCTTAACACTGTTAATGCACTGAAGATGGGTGCCATGTTAATTCGTCTTCTTTTTATAGAGAAAAAAACTTCTATCTAGTCTAAGGTTCCTTACCATATTTATTCTATTGATTCCCCTAAAAATACCAATATACCTTAGCTAATTAATTTAAAATTAATTATTCTCTTAGGAAATGATACTCAAATTCTGATTTTCCCTGGTCAAAAGCTTTAGTATGTTATTGTTTGAATATTGGAACTCTAAATCTAACCATATATATTGGTTGGATCTCATTTACATTCATCTATCACTTTAAAAATATTTAAAATGTCTAAGTCTGTACAGGAAGTTTTTGGCAAATTAGTTCCAGGAACAACTAAATTTGAGAAAAATAATCTAAAATATTTTATTGTTGACCTGTTCTTGGGTGATTGTTATAATTTTGTCACTTTGGTTGACTTTTGCAATTTTTGTGTTTAATCTCTGTTGTTACTGAGTCACAGATAGTTCACAAATTCTACACAGTAGCTATCCATTGTGTTGTAGAGAATCTTTATTGTTGTTTGTATTAATGAAAAGAAAAACTTACAGTGTTTAAAAAAATATTCCCAACAGGGTCTTAGTAACTGGTCTATTGCTATGAAGACACATCACAACCAAGGCAATGAATAAAATCAAGTACTTAATTGGGGACTTGCTTAGAATTTTAGAGGGTGAGTCTAAGACCAGTATGGTAGAGTGCATAGCAGCAGGCAGGCAGAGAGAGAGAGAGAGAGAGAGAGAGAGAGAGAGAGAGAGAGAGAGAGAGAGAGAGAGAGAGAGAGAATGCCTGTTGTGGCCTTAGGAACCTCAAATCCCACTCCTAATGATACACCTCTCTCTAACAAAGCCATACCCCTTAATCCTGACTAAGCAGTTCTTCTAACTGTGACTAAAATTTACAATATATGGTTTTTTGTGGGGGTCATTCTCATTCAAATTGCCCCAGTTAAAAGGCTACCTTAAATGCCCTTCCCTTATAATGAGATTGATAACTAACTTATATGCCATCATAGAGCCCTCATCTAGTAGCTGATAAAAACAGAAGCAGATACCCACACCTAAACACTGAGATGAACTCCTGGAATCAAGTTGCAGAGAGAAAAGAGTGATAAGAAAAGGGGTCAAGACCAGGCTACAGAAACCCACAGAGACAGCTGACCTGAACAAGGGTGAGCTCATGGACCCCCCCCCCAGACTGATAGCTTGGAAATGAGCATTGGACCGACCCAGAGCCCCTGAACATGGATCTCATTTGGAAGGCCTGGGCATACTAAGGGACCTCTGACAATGGAACCAGGATGCACAAAAGGACTTGAGGAGCACATTCTCCATGGAGGGATACTCCCATAGTCTAGAGGCAGAAGAGGAGAGCCTAGACCCTACTCCAAATGACTTGACAGATTTTGATGATACCTCCTGGAAGGTATCACTCTCCCTGTGCAGTGGGAGGGGGGAACAATGAGATGGGAGGGGGGAGAGGGAACTGGGAACAATATGTAAAATAAGAAAAAATAAATAAATAGATAGATACATAAATAAATAAATAAGGAAAAAATCACCACAGGCTCCTTTTATATGTTCATTAATGTCACATATATATATATGTTCATTAATGCCACATATATATATATATATGTATGTATAAGTTGTGTATGGTAGTTTCTGAAATTATAGCTCAGAGTTTGCTAAGAAACTTCTCTGTCTTTCCCTCTCTCTCTCCATCCTCTCTCCTTTTCCCTGTCTCTCTTCATCATGGGGTATCCCTCATTTCCCATCTGTTTTTTTCCAAGTAAATGAGACCATAGCATAGTTTGTTTTCTGAGGTTCATTAGGTAGTTTTACAAGTGATAATAAAATAAATTCGTCAAGATGTCCTACAATGGAGTTAAGATGTAGTTTTAGTTCAAAGTAGGTGCATAGTTTGGTTTGTAAGAGTCCCAGAAGACTGCAGGCCTATAACTAGTAAAAGAGAAAAGTTATATTTGAAGTCATATATGCTAGCCCTTAGCATGGTTTATTGTTGTTTTAATGTTTGAATTATCTCTGCAAAATTATCGTCACCTCTTTGTAAGCAGTCTTGTCAGCAACTTTTTAGTTGTGCAAAACTTAATTCTTGATTCTTGTTTCTCAGTGCATGGGAGATTCTAAAGAGACTCCTTTCCAGTCTCTTTATGTTGACTCACCTTGATGACCTGCAAGAGTCTCTGTTCACCACTAGGACCAAGGACTCTGTATAGAAACAGATTGTTATCTAGGTTGGATTTATCTAAGAGAAAACATTTAGAATAATGACTAAAGAAAGAAGGACCTCACAGATGAAAGAGTGTGAAATCTGAAAACTGGAACAGAGAAGAAAACCAGGAGCATTCAAAGGAATCATTTCCAGAGATGTCTTTTCCGACTCTGGCAGCAGAATAGCACCTACTTGGAGACACACACAGAACACCCATAGGGATACTGCATACACACAGCAGCATTTGCCAGGATGGAATTTTGACCCGTCTGCTAGAGCTTCCTGGAGTGATTCTATTTGTCATTTTAGAGTTTATGATTGTGTAACAGGGTCTTTCAACAACAAATCAAAGCGAGACTGGTGATATTGTGCACAAACACAATAGGAATGGAATGGCTTAATTAGTAAAAATTTAACTGGCATGATTCCTATAAGTAAAAATGTACATATTTAAGGAGGCTTTTTGTAACATTTATACCATTTATTTTATAATATACTAATTCAGATGTAAAAGTGAATGTAAATTAACAGAAATTAACATGCAATGTGAAGAAAAGTCCTTTTATCCTCTGCAACTGTAGCATTTGGCACATTCAGGAATAAATAATCTTTTGTGGCAAGGGTATGCCTTATCAAACATATGCAGATCAGCACTAATTAATGCTAATTAAGGTTTCCTGTCTATCTAGTTGGAAAAACGTCCAAATGTTATGAAATCCAGTTAGTATGCCTATTACACTAATTGTTTTATATGGGGTGGTTCTTAATTAAAATATGTAAATTGACCTTAATTGCTATATACTAATGGGGGTTCATGTTATCTCACTAAAAGTGACAAGATGGTGAGGAGGGGTACTTAAAAGACTAATTCTGATAAATCCTTAACTAAATGACCTTTATTCAAAATTAATTTTAATTGGAAGTTGGCAAAAGAAACATTTTTTCCTTCTTTGTTTCTTTTTAGTTTTAAGTAATGGAAGAATGTTATTCTTCTTTGCTAATACTGCTTTAGAAGCAGCCAGGGATTGGTAATTACACTTAACAAGCAAGTTAATTTTACTGTTTATATTTATCAGGAAGTTATTGATAACCTCATTTCAATTTTGGGAATGGAATCTATCTTCATATTTCATGTGAATACATTTACTCATATATACACAAATATGTATGTATATATAAATACATAAGAATATTAATATATATGTATCCATGTGCATAGGTATACATATTTATACTTATATACAGGTAATTTGGTCCAGTTAATTTTTTTAGAATATGTATTAAAGTTTAATGAGCTAGTAATAGTAATGTTTTTTTCTAGTTGATTTGCATTTAAATAACATTTTAAGAAAATTAGTCATTTTGTCTTTAAACATTAATTCTTGCTGGAGTTAATGATTAGAGCTACTTATATTACATAGATCTACATGGAATTCTAATGTCTTGTTTATTTATTTTTAAACTGCAAACAAACTAAAATATGTACACTCCAAACCAGCATAAAATTATTTAATTGAAAAAGTTTTTTTTCTACTATGTACAATCTAGAACTGGAGGATGTTACCAAAAGCAAGCAAATATTTTATTCTACCATTTCATTTTGAAATAGCATATGCTCAGCTGTAATTTAGAGTATGTTAAAACCTCATCTGGAAAAATGTGAGAAGAGACTTGGTAAAATATTGTCACATGGAAATGAGTATATAATAAAGGTCTCATCTTTTCTTTGTGGAACAGAGACTCAATATGTTTTCTCTTTCATTAGGACATCGTGACAAATGTCTCGCCCAGAATCATCCGGGGGACCACTTCTGGCCCCATGTACGGCCCTGGACAAAGCTCTTTCCTCAACATTGAGCTCATCAGTGAGAAAACAGCTGCATATTGGTGTCACAGTGTCACTGAACTAAAGGCTGACTTCCCGGACAATGTAAGTGTGATTTAACATCTAAAACAAGAGAATGGGCATGAGTTGCTGAATGTTTATTTAAACATCCAATTCATAGGCTTATAAATATTAATGCATATAATATATTTTATTAAAGAATCTGCCAGTTGCTTGGCTGATGCACAGAAAGATAAAGAAAGAAAGCTGGAGAACTCATAAAATCTCTCCCCATGTGAGGCTTTGTTATAAATGGGCACTGTGTGTATGAAAGAAGACTCTACATAAGCAGAAGAAACAGGAATGAAATACCCATTTTATTGAGTTGGTTTTCATCATGTGTGGCTGATATTTATGAAAGTGATGACCTTAGGGAGAAATTGCAGGCTATAAATAATTTTAAATATAAAACTAAGACTGAAACAGAATATCTTATGTAGGTTATTTATATTTTTTCAGTGGGAGATAATTTACTAAATAATTTTAATGCCCCCAGACTAAATGAACTCACTATGTTTTGCAGAAAGCTTTATTTTTTAAGGGAATGCACAGAATCTTACAGTGAAATCAGATTTACACGAATATTTTCTCTTAGTAATTTAGTTGAAGTTATTCTTGGTATCAATCTTTCATTCTCCCACTCCCTGTCCCTATGCCTGTCCTTTTGTATTCCTATTATTCTTTCAATGAGCTGTGGTGAATGGAACCTGAAGTATCCAGCAGTGTGTGTGTGTGTGTGTGTGTGTGTGTGTGTGTTATAGAAAAGATTTTTCTACGGGGACAAAAGAAAGCACATGTCACATGCTCTCATGATATGTATTTTGAAATATTTACATACTTTTGTATTTATTGGAATTCATGAATGGTTGCCAGTAACCTGAAAAATCAGTCTTCCAAAAGAAGCATGCTTGTGCCTAGCAGATCAAGAGATATTGTTTCAGGTAGCTTAGCTGCTTCCATGTTCTCTCTTACCCTGAACCAAAACACAGTCATATAGGACAGGTGTAATTTACCTTCCTCCAAACAGTACTTCAGATGTGAAGGGAACTGTGGAGACCCATCAGGAATCTTAAGCATTTGCTCATTAGGGGTTCCCTCAGGTTGAGAACCTGGTGTTGCAATTATCTCTCCTGTAATACAGTGAAGTCTCTGCAGTGAAGATGCCAGTGTTTGTTTCCTAAAGGAGGCTTATCTTTTAGGAAATTTTTCCTTAGATACCTGAGAACAAGAGACCCAACTGTAAAAAACAGTAAGTACACTAACTAGGTCCATAGTAATGAATCCTCTGCCAGATACTGAACATTTCATTTTCATCACAAACGTAGGTAGGTACTTAATAAATCATTCTGTGCCAGACCATACATGGTTATAAAAGCTTTATATATTACAATTGCTGTATCCTTTGACATCTTCATAAAATAGCTACTGTTGCATGCCCAAGTCCATAGCGGAGGAAACAGAGACACAAAAAATCAGGTATCCGGCTCATGATTGAGTATATAGTCTATCATGAAGTTCAACTTTGAACTTGAATTTTGTGTTTACCATCTATGCCTCTGTATATTAGTGTCTTCAGTGTATCTGTCTATGTTGTTCTTAAAGATTGAGTATTACTTTCTAATGCAACACATGAAGCAGTATGAAGTGAATATGATTTTCCCCAAAACTGCTTCACTGTTGAATCAAGTCAGTGTTTCTGGGAAAAGCAAGCAAAAAAAAAAACAAACAAAAATAGCTTTGTTGAAAAAGTAATGTCCAATGGCAACTTTCTTAAACTCACATTATACTGTCTGCTTTCTGAGGCAGGAAAAGGTTGTGATAATAATGGCCATTGAGAAATGACAGTCAAGGAGAGGAAATCTGGGTTGGGTCCTGTGGCTTTCTAATCCTACTGCCAAGAAAAAAGAAGAGGCACATTTAAACATTAGATTACCCTGGCAACAATGTTCTCTTATAATGCTTTTATGTGTGTTTGAAAAAATAATGCATGACATCCCCCCCCATTCTTTTCCTATTTAGATCCTACTCATTAGTGTTTTCTGTATTTTTAGGACTCATTTTTACTCCCCATCACAAAGATAACACTTTAAACACAATTAAAGTGGCATTTTCATTTGAACCCATGGAAAGAGCACGTGTGCACCCAGATACCATCATGCTGAGAGGAACATCTCCCCCACTGTTTCGGAATTATTCTGATGCCAAACCCAATGAGCTGAGTGAAAGGAGGTGACCCCTCTTCTTCCAACTTTAATTATCACTCTCACTGGAGTTTTCCCACATCATTCTCAAGTGAGTGGCTGCCACATTTAATGACAGGGATTGGATAATTCAACCCACTGTGGCAGCTTCTAAGCAAGGCCAAAGTTTTCTAAGAAAGAAATTGTGCAAGAGGACGCAGGCAGCTAATAGTTGTAGCGAGGGTCTATTTCCAGATGGGAGACTGCAGTC
This sequence comes from Cricetiscus sungorus, assembly GCA_030556225.1. Classification (NCBI taxonomy): domain Eukaryota; kingdom Metazoa; phylum Chordata; class Mammalia; order Rodentia; family Cricetidae; genus Cricetiscus; species Cricetiscus sungorus. The sequence continues at coordinate 22,390,706 of JANBXA010000141.1, forward strand.
ACTTATGAACCAGAAAATACAGCCACAGAGCATCATGAATATAAAGGTAAGAAGGCTCTAGAAGGTGATGTGAGGGATACTTGAACTCAAGCTGTAATAGAACCCACTTTCAAGCTAGACCTGCTTGGCTCCCAAGTTTTTCTTTCTATTTATCTGTGAATTAAATTGGCCACATGGATCATTGTAGTGACAAGTTATTACAAATATAGTTTTTGTTTGTAAGCTGAGAGTTTGCAAAATTTATTATGAAATTAGGGCATACAGAAATCAGCTTAAAGTGAATCTTTTCACTGGCATTACAAAAATCAAAAATAGGCATATTTTTTTAGGTTTAAAAGGAAAAGGCAAAATTAAAAAAAAAATACATGCCAGGATTTGCTTGTATGTACTGACTTAACAAGGAAAGACATACTCATGTATTATTCAGCACAACTAAAAGTTAGGGGTAGATAGAAGTTCAGTAGTGACTATCTGCTTCTAAAGACAGACCAGACAAGGATGAGGGCTTTGTGCTAACATTAACAGAGGAGAGCAGCTGTGTAAATATTCTCTCTACATGACTACATGTTTGTTGCTAGTGATACTATTTCTCAGTGAAGGACACTGCACACAATTAAGTTCACAGTGACTCAAAAGAATTTGATCTCCATGCTCTTTCTTGGAGGTGTTACTGGCCAATAACCTCTAAATGCAAATGCTTTAATCTCGGTGTGTCAGCGACTCCTTCCACCAAGGGAAAATGTATGCCCTTCTGCTATTCTGGATAATAAAGGCATAATTCAAAATTCTGAAGGTTATGAAAGATCACAACTATGTAAAAGTGAAATACTCAAAACACATTTTGAAAATAGGGGATAGAGGAGAGTGGGGAGGTGGAATGTTGGGTAAAATGATTACGGTGCAAGTATGGGGACCTGAGTTGTGATTCCAGCACCCACAGAGGAAGCCAGGTATTGTGATGTGCAAGTATAATCCATGCACTGGGACCATGGCAGTGATGAGGGGAGACAGGTTGACCTCAGTTGCTCACTGGACATCTGTTCTAGCTAATTTGACTTCTGGGTTCAGTGAGAGAACACCTGCCTCAAAAAGTAAGCTAGAAAGCAACAGAGGAAGACTGCTGACATGGACTCCACCCTCAACACACCCTTGCATGAGTAAACACACACTCCACATACTTCTGCATACACATGTACCACAAACTGTGCAAGGTAAAAATGAGATAAACAAAATTTACAACAATTACACACACCATTTTTAAAATTTTTTATTAATAATATAATTTAAAAATTTTACATGTAGATCCCAGTTTCCTCTCCCTCCCTCTCTCCTGCCCCCTCCCTATTACCCTCTTCTCCCTGTGACATGCACCATTTTTAAAATTTTTAAACAAGTAAGTATTGTACATTGAGCCTATTTTCCTCAGTCTTTCTCCTGTACTTGCTTCTCTTTTCTGTGTTCCTTTTTGTAAGCCCCTTTGTTTCTCTAGTCACTTTCATTCTACTTATATGCCCTATATACCTGGAAATGGAAGGATTATGGGGGAACTTAGACTAAGAACTCAATTCCAATTGCATTTCAAAATCGCTTGGGGAGCTGAAGAAAAGAGTGTTGTTCACTCCTGTCTGTGTTTAATCATTTCAGAAATAATGGTAAGGACTCAGTGTGTGTGTGTGTGTGTGTGTGTGTGTGTGTGTGTGTGTGTAGGTCTAAACAGTCTGTGCTTTTTATAAAGCTTACTGGATTATTGTACTACATATAGAATCAGCATTATTTGCAAGTCTTGATACATGAAACTTCCTCTTTAAACACATTTACTAAGATAATTTCCTTTTCATTTGTAACTGAGCTTCATATACTGGTACATTTGTGGAATGCAAATCAGAAGAGCAATAAAGGTGGTGCAATCTTATCCTTGGCCAGTGCTACTGTGTGAAATAGTAAAACTAGAAATATTTCCATTATACCTTGTGGAGGTGTGCTGCTTTGCGTTGCTTGGTTTTCGTTTTATGTTTGTTATTTTGCTTTTTGTCAAGTTGATATAATCTATAGTGATCTGGGAAGAGAGGACATCATTTGAGGAATTTCCTCTACAAGATTTTTCTGTAGGCATTTTCTTGATTCATGACTTATGTGTGAGGACTCAGCCCACTGTGGGCAGGGCCATCCAGGGCATGTGGTCCTCCTGGGTTGTATAATAATGGTAGCTGAGTAACATGGGTGTAGGAGATAACAAGTAAGTATGCAGCTTTCCTCCATGGTCATGTTTTAATTCTTGTTGCCATGTTCCTGCTTGAGTTCCTGCCATAACTTCTCTCAGTGATGGACTATGTGAGTGGGAATGCAAACCCAATAAACCCCATTCTCTCCCAAGTTACTTTGGATTGTGGTATTTTATCACAGCAACACAGAACCAAACTAAAGCAGGTGGTATTTATTCTAGTCTGTGTCATCTAAGAAACGGGGCCAACAGGAGAAATAGTGAACTATAGTGGATGCTTTTCTAGAAGACTAAGGTTCAGTTCCCAGCATTCAGCACACACGCTGGTTCCACAATCATATATATTTTGACTTTCAGAGGATCTAACACATAGCTCTGCTGGTAATCACAAAGACAGGAGCTCACACATGCACTCAGGCACACACATAAATAATAATTAGTGAATTAAAAATAAGACATGAAAAATGAGAATCAATGTTATTCTAAGTTTCCTTTAACTCCTCCCTCAAGTGTACACTCTCAAGCACAGACTTTACAAAAAAAAAAAAATAATAAGATGTTATTACCTGACAGAAAACCTCTGTAATCAGATAGTCATTACTGTGGCTGTATTTCCTGCTCAAAATCCTGGGTAGCCGAGTTCTTTTGCCCTGTGGTTTATCTGCTCCAGGAGAAAAATAATGGCAGCAAATTACTCAGACTTAGGTTTGAATTTTTACCAGACCTCCTGTTAAATCCTTTATCCAGAAATGGGAACACTGGCAAATGGCAAATGTAGTCTGTAGAGTCAGACTACAGATACCATTTGAACAAATAGAATGCTCCTCACTTGTAATGTTACTCAGCATTCTCAGTAGGGGCGCCTTACAGTCTTAACAAAGGCTGAGTTAGCACAAGCAGGCATAGTTTAAAAAAAAATATAATTAATCTTCAATAGTGGGAGGGGGGACTTTTTTCATTTTTTTAATTAATAATATAATTTAAAATTTTATAAGTCGATCCCCAGTTTCCTCTCCCTCCTTCCCTCCCTCCCACTTACCCTTTTCACCCCTCACATGAACCCTGACCAACCTCCCCTCCCATCCCCCCACACCCATTCCACATGTGTGGCTATGCTATCCAGGTGGGGTCATGTAAATCTGTTAACCCATTTGAAGTAGGGGCTAGGACTTCCCTCCTGTCTCTAGGTTAAGGGAGAGTCCCTCCATGGGGGAACGTGTCCTTAAGTTCCTTTTGTGCATCAGGAATATATCCTGGTTCTACTGTCTGAAGTCCCTTAGACTGCTCAGGCCCTCTAGCTGAGACCCATATTCAGGGGGTCTGAGTCAGTCCCATGCTGGATTCCCAGCCATCAGTCTGAGGGGACCATTAGCTCCTCCTTGTTCAGGTCAGCTGTCTTTGTGTATTTCTGCAACCTGGTCTTGTCCTCTCTCTCTCTTTGCATTTGGATTCTAGTTGGACTCAGTGTTTAGTTATGGGTGTTTGCTTCTGTTTCCAACAGGTACTAGATGAGGGCTCCATGATGGTGGATAATTTAGTTGAAGATCTCACTATCAGGGAAGGGCATTTATGGTAGCCTTTCCACGGTTGCTCAAATTGTTACTTGGAGTCAGTCTTGTAGGTCTCTAGACCTTTCTTTGTGTTCAGTTTTCTCTTCAAACCAATAATGGCTCCCTCTTTTATGTTCTCTCTCTCTCTCCCTTTTCTGACTTCTATTCCTACCTGACTCAATTTTCCTAGTCGCACATGCTTTCTTCTCCTCCCCTTCTCTCTCTCCTAGTTCTCTTCATTTTTATAACTTATTCAAGCTGTTTGGAAAAAGTAAAATTAAGAAACATATGGAACTCTACATATATTGTGAAATAGTATAAGCAGAAATTCAAGAGTCCCTCTACTCCATTCCACCTTCTCTCTAGAGTTTGTTAGCTTGTCAAGTCTCTGTTTCTACCAATTTCTACAAGCTGATTAAAAAGTAATAAATTAGGAAACTACTTGAGCAACTGCCAAAGGGAGGGCTGGTGGGTCCCTTGGAAACAGTTCCCTTGTTCACACCACAGTGATTTCTTAATACAGTTTATAAATTCTTGGGGATGTGGGTATTTATTATCCAGCTTCTTTTACCTAACTTCTTAACGAATCTTACCTCGGATTGACTATTAGCATTCTCTCATTGGATGTTTAAGCAATCTACTTTACAAAATCTATGTAAGTTAAAATAGTAGTGGGGATTTTGAAAGCAAGGGTAAAATAATCCATATCCCCTTATCCCCACAGGACTCAGTAGTGAATTTCCTACAGTTAATAAAGTCTCACAGTTAGCACAGATTGGACGGAAACAGCCTTTCCACTCATTTGTTATTCAGCATCACTATCACTAACTTTGTGATAGCAATGCCTTTCCTCAAATGTCATTATAAAGACTGAGGTATTATGAGTAACACTGCAGTTATCCACCACTATGTACTATATTACATGAAATACTGTTTGTATTAACTTTTATTTCCTGTTCAATCTGGTATTTTTTCTTGATAGAAGCAACAATTGATCTTTGATAGGGCAAAGGCAACAACAGAGTTGCTGCACTTAAAATATGTAGTGAAAATTATTTTGAAAAATTATATGAATGACTGGTTTATATAGAACAGTATTTTTAAATAGATACCAATATGAAAAGAATTTGAACACTGAGCCAGGCCTGGTATCACATGCCTTTAATCTTACCAAATGGGAAGCTGAGGCAAGAAGATGGCAAGTTTGAGCCCTCCAGGCTACATAATGAGACCCCATCCCAAATAAATAGATAAATAGGCAGAATTGTATGTCCTATGACATACACCATTTTCTAATATTTTATTAATTGTACTCATTTGAGTTCCTCTAATATACTCATTTGGTTACAAAACTTACTTTTAAAATAATGCTGAAATAATGGCAGTTAGTTGTATTTCCAGTCAAAACACAGAAGCCAAAAAAGAAACATTAAAATCTATTTAATTACACAAAAGTTAGTGGAGTGTAATCGTTAAGAATATACACTATAGCTAACTTGTGGCTATATGATTGCTTTTAACTTTCTGTGTCTAAGTATTTTTTTTAAATTAGTTTTTAGTACTTGGAAGATTATATGCACAAGTACCATATTTATATCATTCCTGCCTCTCTCTTCCCCTTCCAAGGCCCCCCCATTCCACTTCTCAATTTCATGGTCTCCTCTTCTTTAAATGTGTGTATATATCTGAGTCTATATGAGCACATACACACATGCTCTCTCTCTCTCTCTCTGTCTCTCTCTCTACACACACACACACACACACACACACACACACACACACATTGAGAGAACCTATTAAGGGCCTCATTCCTGAAGATAACTTATTCTCTGTTTATCAGTAGCCATTCACCTAGGGCTGGAGTCTTGGAAAATTATCACGCCTATATTGACTGGACTACTGGTGTTATCATTATTTGGAGCCTATTTAGGTAACCATATTGTTGACATTTAATAAGTACAGTATCCATGGCATATCTAAAAGATGCTATCTTGCAGCAGGTGTCCTGATATAACTGTTACAGTCCTTCTGTCTTTTCTTCCTCATTATTCTCTTATGTTTATGTTTAGTTCTTGAGTTGTAGTTGGTCCAGTGAGACTGGACACTTCATGTCTCTTTTGTGCATTTTGACTAATATGGATCTCTGTAGTGGCGTCTGCTGCTACAAAAAGCAGCTTCTTCGATAAAAGGTGAGAGTTATACTTATCTTTGGGAATAATGATAGATATTGAGAATATAGTTAGAAATTATATTGGTGTAGGAAAATGACAATAAATATTCTCCTATTGGAGCTATTGCCTTTTCAGCCATGATTATTTTACTAGGTTATAGTGTCAGACATGGCATCCTTCTACTGAGAGCACTTTAAACCTAATTAGACAACTATTAATTATCCTTGATTAAAATTGTTATTATTCAACCTTTAGGGTATCTTGGCAGGCTGACTGGGTGTTGTGGTTCATAGGCATTGCCTTGGGAGCGTGAGGACTGTGGAGAGCGACTATGACATTGCCTAAGTATTTTCTTGAGATAGATGTTTCCAGATTCTTAAGAGAAAGTTTCTGCTATAGCCTAGGTAGAATAATGAAAACCTAGTTCACTTTCCCAACTGCAACAACAAAAATCAAACATAATAATGGTTTTTAAGATCCAGAACCTTAGAGGGTCAATACAGTCATCACTGAAATATGAAAATAAAAATTCTGTCCTGCCACTGAGAGTTTTTGGGAATGAGCTGAGGCAGAGCAGAGGGATCAGAGAACAAACTGATTAGAGTTCATAAGATAGAAAACAAGATGGAAAAATGAAGAGAACAGAACACATATTAGAAACTTACACAGGAGTCCCACACATGTATAGCATGTAGCAGAGTATAAACTAGCTTGTGCATGTGAGTCAGCCAGACTATAGAGAGGGATTGCTAAGTGGAGTAAAGAGTAAGGGCTTTTTGTTTGCTTGCATCCATAGACTTGTTAATAGCAACAAATTGTAAAGCCCCATCAATGGAAACCACTTGTAAGAAAAGAATTGAGGGTGCTAATTGAGCATTGCAGAATTATTTGCCATAGATTGAACTTATCAACTAAAGCAAACCTTGAAAACACACACACACTGACCACTGACACACACTGACACAACACTGACAGACACAGACACACACAGTCACACAAATATGCGCACGCACACACACACACACACACACACACACACACACACACACACACATATTGTTCAACCAAGACAAAATTTACAGTGACTTATAGCCAATAAAATTCACTTGCTATGTAAGAGATAAGAAAATGTTACTCATAATAAAAGGGAAATAATTGATATAAAACCTCTCAGAACTGACAAGACAGTTTTTTATAAAACTATATTACAAATGGTCAAGGCTAAGAAATAGAAGAGAGATAAAAGATATAAGCTTCCAGAGATTAAAAACTGCTGTAACTGCGTAAGAAATATGATGGAAGTCATAAACAACCTATTAAAAATATCAAAATAATAGCAAACTTAAAGACATTGAAGTGAAAAATGAGGGAGTTAAGGGAAGGATGGAGGAGTGAGTAATGGAGTAAGTGGAGACAATGAATTAGAAATAAAAAGCTAACAGTGGACAAAAAATGATCCACTTGTTTCAAAACAAGGCTGAAAAAAAGGAAAAGAGAACATGGTGGCACATGCCTATGTTGTCAACACAGGAAAAGCTGGGTCAAGGGGATTACTATGAGTTTGAAGAAAGCTTAGGATACATAGTGAGTTACAGACAGTCTGAGCTATAATGGCTGACTTTATCTAAAAGTAGAATCAATATAAAATCATTTAAGACATGTGAAGATGAAAGAGTGTAGAGTGGTATAGAAGGAAGAAGAAGAGTAAAGTTCAGAGCAAGACAACAGAGTTAAGCCTGACTGTTCAGTGTCACATTGGAAATATAATCAGCCTAAACACTTTAATTAAAAAAAGAAGAGTTTTAAGGACTAGATATTAGTGCAAGACCCAAATATAAAGTATAACACTCAAATATGATTTATATCCTAGACATTGGAATGGCAATCCATGTCAACTTTAATAAAAAGATTATTAACAATAGATAAAATAGATGCCAAAGCAAGCACATTACCAGAGCCAAACCAAGAAAAAGACCATGTTGCCATGGTAAAGGATCAATTTATACATAAAGCCTGTAACAGCACTTTTTATATATGTAATAACATAGCTGAAGGATGCATGAAGCCAAAGCCAATATAGCTTTCAGGAACAATGGCAAAAGCTGTAATTATATTTTGATGTCTATTACCTGGATATCAATAATTAGTAGAATGAAACTATTATTTGAAAAACATTTTCAATCAAATTATCTAAATGACAGTATTGGAACATACTACTCAGTATCAATAAAACATGCTTTTTTGTTTACTTTTTAAATATGGTCAGATAATTTGAAAGATGGGCCATATTCTAGTCCATGGAAGAAGCCCTAAAGCCTTTAGAATAACTGAACTCATAAGAAGTATATACTCTGATGACAAAACAATTCAATTCATAATTGAAACAAAAATATATTTAGAAAATAGCAGTTAAGAGAAAATAATTCACTCTTAACCCTTGCATCAAGAAAAATAAAATTAGAAACTATTTTTGAGCTAAATGAAAATTGAAATATGCCTAAATTTGCTATATGCCACACAGGAATTACTCAAGAAGAAAAGTACCCAATGCATAAATATGTGAGTGATAAATGCAGGAAAGTATTGAATTAATGACCTCAAAGTCTACCTTTCAAAACTAGGAAAGAAAGTTAGTTAAGTATAAAGTAAGTAATTAAATGATAGACTAAAGATGAATGGTGGTGGTGGGGAATCCATGGAAAGAATATAGAAAAATTGGTTGAAATCAAACCTGGCTAGAGCAGACCAAAAAAAAAATAAATAAATAAATCTTTAGCAAGATTCATCACAATTAATAATTTTAAAAAAAGGAGAAATGATGAGGATTTGTAATATAGAGAGTAAGATAGGTAACTCTACTAGATATACTAAAAATAAATTAAACCTGTCTTAGTCTTCATATTTGTTTTTCCCTTTGCTATGACAAAACAGTATGGAAGAAGCAACTCAAGGAAGTCGTATTTATTTTAGTTCACAGTTCAGAGCTGCAGTCTATCATCATGGCTGTCAACACATTAGGAGCTTGAAGCAATTAGTCATGCTTCATCAACAATTAGGCACCAGAAGATGATAAAGAGTCTTCTTGGCTCATATTTTGCACTTTACACAGTCCAGAAGCCCTCAGTGGATTGGAGCGTACTTCACCAAATCAGTTTAAAAAGAGATTCTCTATAAACATTATAACAGTACTTTTGATGAGATACGTTTTAGGATTCATTTCCAACTGGGTCAAACTCAAAAACACAGCTACATGTCTCCTCACACCAGCTTCTAGGCTACCTTGGGTATCTCAGAACCATCTATGAAGTGCTCTTCCATTGTCAGCATCTCATTCAGATGCTGCATCATAGAAACTCACTGGAAGTTAGAAAAAACTGACCTCCTACTGTATTAAGACCTGTAAGACATGTGGGTTGAGTTTCTAAGCTTTAGCTTTGTGAGAGATTAAAATGTTCGTGGTTCATGTCATTCAGTAAGAGAAAAATCTTAAGAGCAATCTATCAAATCCTTTCAAGTAGTCATTATACAATCATTAGCTAGTTATAATTCAGGGTTTTACAAATTCCCTGTCTTTTTGTAACCAGACTGCCTTTGGATAAGAATAGTGTCTCTCTGATTTGGATGCATGGCACTGAGCATGGTGAATAGCTAGAGAGAAACCCAGAGGATTTAGGTGCAAAGAATTCAGGTTCTTCCTTTATCCGAAAGAATTCATGAAAAGGGTCAGGTCTATGTGTGAACAAATGCAGATCAAGTTCAAAACTAAAAAAAAAAAAGCCAAGTGTGTTCAGTGGCTCCACTTCCTTTAATATCAATCTGGTAATCTTTGTGCTTTAATTTTTGGAGGACTCAATTCTAATACCTTCTTCAAAGGCATAGGGATATCAGGGAAGAGGAAGGGCTTTTAAAACTTGACTGTCACCTCTCTATTTCTTAGTCTCTAAGGCAATTTAATCTGTTAACTTGATTTAGAAAATCACCTCCCCACTTTGGTTTTCTAGAGTTGAAATTAAGGAGGCAAGCTCAAGGTTTCCAGCTAACTTGCAATCCTGCACTTACATGCTTCCTCGTAAACTCATTTTCCTCTTCCTTCCTTTCCTCCCTTCCTTCCCTTTTTACTCCTTCCTTCCCTTCCTTCTTTCTTCACTTTGCTTCTCTTATGGGTGAAGATGTTGACACATTTTCTCCTCTTTAACTTTCTTTTTCACCATAGGTGTTTCATTTTTTACTTTGTACTTACAAGAAATATTTTTCAATGATTGTGTTTTTTACAAGGAACTCCTTTCATATATGTCCTCTTTAAGACATTTACTTGAAATCCTTTTAGGATAAATCTTTAAACATTAATGAATTACCTGGACTCCTCCCCTTTTGGGGAGAGATGCTAATGAGCAGAGAAATGGGAGGTAATCAGCCAGAGGGAAGAGAAGACTCAAGGACCTAGATAATTCACAAACTGGAAAATGAGCTCTTAACTAATCAAGATCGGGTTGTAAATAGGATAGAAAGAATTTATCCCTGGTATTGGCCTGGATAGCATTTGTACCCAATCCAAGAAAGTATTTGAAAATTTCACAGTTGGCTATTTTTTGCCCCTTTGAGATTTTCTTCCTGAACTAATTTTCCATTATGTACATAAGGCAAAGAAATAACTTATCATTAAAGTCATTTTTCAGGTGGATATTTCACTTTGCATGTTGCTAAAATGCCTAGGGCATTAATAAAGAATGAGTTAACTTTATTAATACAGTTTCTTTGGGGAGTTTCTGATCTATATACTGATCACCCAAAAGGAAATTTTCTGTAATATTTTATTCATGTAAAATTTAGGGGAGTAACTAGATTGACTAATTTTTCCATAATAAATAATTTAGCTTTGTGCTGCTTTTGCATGTTAAGTTTTTTCATAATGTATCCTTTAAAACCCTCAATCTTAAAATGATCACAGACTGTTTTGTTCTTAATTTATTTAAATTGTAAATTTAAGTATGGTTCTGGGTTTGCAAAGTGTGAGGAGATATCTTAATATAGAAAATAAACACAGTTACAGGTTTCAAAAGCAACACATACAATATCAGTGAGTGAATTACTAAAAGTAATATAGAAATTAACATGAGCAACAATATATACCAAGAAGTATTAGTTATGAATACTATCACTGTACCTCAAACACTGTATTATATATGTTCATGCAGCTATTCACTTCCCAATAACTGTGATTCAGATTTGCCCCATAATCTCTTAATTAAAATTCTCTAAGGTAGGCTTTCACCTTGAAATGCAGCCAAGACTTTTGTACCCAGTTATGAGGTAAGAGACAAATAGAGTTTCCCCTACCAATTTAATAAGCAATATCTATTAGGTAAATAGAGATAATCAGGGTTTTGAAAACCCATCTAAAATGTGAAAATGTAAATAATCCTAAATGAACACCAATCTGGGAAGGAGAGCAGAGATACCACTCTTCTTAACAGAGGTATGGTAGAGCTCCTTTTTGAAGTGGTATGTATTCCCTATCACCAGATCAAGTTTATGTTCACCAACTCTTTCTTATGGGTCTTCATTAGTTGTTCACCAAACAAAGAAGCAAGATTAAGTGAGATCTTCCTAGGGCAAACGGGACATCCTCCAATTGAGAAAAATACTTCTAGAACATTCTAGACAGTTATGTCCTTTTGAAAGACAGAGGACAAGAAATCAATGCATGCCAATTCATTTTCAAAAGGATTTTCTCAAATCTTTTTTCTGTGGATTCCATTTTGAACACAGAATAGAATAGAATTCATTTAATGCAATAGAATTCATGCCCTGGGAGGGGGCTAAAAGAAGACTGTTTCTGAGACCATACAGCTTCCAGAGGAGCAATAAATAGGAAGTTAACAGCTGCTTGGGGAAAGAGATATACAACAAGTAAGTTGTTCATTCTCCTGAAACATCTCACCTGCCCTGCGTTCCTGGAGGCAACACTAACTAGACTCATTGGTTCACTAACACACATAGACAGACAGACAGACAGACAGACAGACAGACACACACACACACACACACACACACACACACGTAAGAGCTGTTTCCTAAGTATAATTAAAGAGCAAGTGAAGGTTCATTCTGACAAGCCTCAGGACTCCAGTGACCTGAATTTCCTCTTAGAACTTATGTCATAGGAGGAAAAAACTGACTCCTACAAGCTGTCTTCTTGTCTCACCATGCTCAAGGCACTTCTCCCAACACACACCATACACACACACACACACACACACACACACACACACACACACACACACACACACTCACACACACTTAAAATAATAATAAAAGAAATTGATACTTCGTTCTGAAAAAAGGCAGTAATCACAAACAAAGAGTTGTCTCAACGCAGTCTTAAAGGACACATAGAAATGTAAAGTGGGAATATTTCCGGCAATGGGCAGGAAGTGTACAAGAGCAATGGAGTCTCCTGGACAGACTTAGAAACAATGGCAATTCTCCCAGACCATGGTGAAGTCATGACTGCTACAGTTTACAGCAAGTCAGAGAATCACAGAATCCCTGCATGCCTAACCCATTTCAATTTAATTTTAATGAAAATGGAAGCATAAATTGTTTATCTTTCTTCAGTAATGTTTGAATATATAATACCTTTATATAACCTCAAAATAAAATATGAAGACATATATGAAGGAAACAAGGCTTTATTCACTGTATAAATCATTTCTGTTTTTCATTTTATTCTGCCAGTATACCATGAATATATACCAAGTGCCAGGCACCTATTATATAACAATATTAATAGAGACAGGGTCTCTTTGCTTTATTCTTTCTATAGATTAAGAGGAGTGACTGAATGATCTTACATTGTTTGCTGTTGTGGTTTTCATATAACCCAGAATCTTCACCTTATAGAAAAAGTAGCTAGGACCTAGTAGGGGTAAAAACAAATTTCTTTGGAAACTATAAGTAATAATCATACAGGTCTACTCTAAGGCTCTAATTTATGTTCTGCTTTCCAAGATTGTGGGATAAAAGTCTTCTAAACCTAATTTGTGATTATTTCCCTTCCTTTTAACCTCTTTAATTCTCAGGCTCTAATTTTTCCAAATTCTTCAATGGAGTGAAACATCTATGGGCAATTTTACAAAAACATAAAGTTTTTGTAAAACTACATTGACTAAAAGTAGGTGTCTGATTAAAGGAATGGGATATTGAAAGAAGGTTCATCATAATTTATCAATGCATGAGTCACTCTTTCCTGTAACCACGTGTGTACATGCCTCTCATTCCGATTGGACAAGCTTATTTCAATGTTCATAGAAAAAAGTTCACCTGCATCAGTGTTTGTTCAATTTTATGTGTTTGGGAACATTACTTAAGTGTTTACATTATATACATAGAACTTACGAACAGAGATGTGGGGTGCTGCAAACTCTACTGCTGGCAGGGAAATGAACCTCAAGAGGCAAGAAGGAATACTCAGTTCAGCACTACTTAGCAGGTGCTGATCCAAACTTCTGTAATCTGGCAGCGATAATGTACAGGCCAGCAGACTATATATAGAGTACATGTGACATCTCCCTGAAGGATGGATTCTTTTGACTGTGAAACAAAGCTAAAGATAAAGGTCTGGAGAGAAAAGTCTGGGATAAACATTCTGAAGGATTTGAATGAGGTCTGATCTTACATATAGGAAAGGTCACCAGGTGATTAACAGCATCCACTTTCAGCTTCCAGTGTGGTATTCACTCAGGTGTTAATTTCCTCCATTGAGGAGGTAACCCTGAGTAATTCAAATTCCTGTTTTCTCCATTGATTATCTGTGAGCACTTGTGCCCTCTACAATATGTATCACAAAAGACTTGTTTTTAAACACAGCTCTTTAAATGCTCCTAAAAAGTTTATTCTTATTTAAAACCCATATCTAGCAGGCTGTGTTGAAAATGAAATGTAATCACTAAGCTAAACACTGAGCTGAACTGGAATCCATATGTAGAGAGGGAGGACAAGACCAGGCAACAGAAACCCACAGAGATAGCTGACCTGAACAAGGAGGAGCTAATGGGGCCCCAGACTGATAGCTGGGAATCTAGCATGGGACTGACTAAGACCCTCTGAACGTGGGTTTCAGTTAGAAGGCCTAGGAAGTCTAAGGGACCACTGCCAGTGGAACCAGGATATATTACTGGTGCAAAAAAGGACTTTGTGAGCATATTCCCCATAGAGGGATACTCCCTTAACCAAGAGACAGGAGGGAGGGCCTAGTCCCTACTCCAAATGACTTGACAGATTTTTATGACCCCTCCTGGAAGACATCACCCTCCCTGTGGAATGGGAGGGGGATGGGATGGGAAGGTGGGCAGGGGGGCATGGGAAGGAAGGAGCAAGGGAGGAAGGGAGGGAAATGGAACTGGGATCAACATGTAAAAAAAAGAAAAATAAGTAAAAAGAAAAAAAATAGAAAAAAAGAAAGAAAATAAAATGTGAGAAACTAATTACACAAAGTCTAGTAGTTATCTGATGATAAATCACTTAGAATACATGAAATTGCAGGTGAGAATTCTCCAAGAGTGTGATTGTTTTCTCGATGTTCTAACATGGGTTCAGCCCCTATCTTAAGATTTAGCTACTGGCCATCACTGAATCAGCCTTTTAATCTTAGTGGGAAAATCTGTGACAGTAAGAAAATCACAGTTAATATTGCCAATCATTTTTATTAAACATTAGTAATTGTTAATTACTGAATACCAGAGATTCTTCGAATCTTCAGTTATCAACAACCACACTACTCTGTGTGCTTACAACTAAAATAAATAGAGAGCTAAAGAGTAAACTTTCAAAGCTGTCTGAGGCACTGTTTAGTTTATTCAATTACTTACTAAACTGTGTCTCTTTTTACTATATATATTGTTGATTATTGCTAATTTCCTCTTACCACTGCATCCTTCATGCCAAGAGCACAGCATTAAATTTCAGATATAAGTCCTACAGAATTATAGGTTGCTAATGCCAATGAGTCAGGGATAGCTAATGATGACAAGAGTTGGAGAGATTGTTCAGATACTAAGAGCCCTTGATCATCTTCCAGAGAAACTGAATTTATATTTTGACACTTATGTTGGGTATATTGCAAACAACTGTAACTCCATGTCCAGGGGATCTGATGGCCACTTCTGGCCTTGGCTAACGCTGGCAGACACACACATACACATAAATTTAAATAAATAAATAGTAATTAGTAAATTATTAGTAACAGACCACTTAGGTATTGGCTGCTATGATATGCAATAGACATTTTTTATTGTTAATTCTTAACATGGCTCTAAGGGTATTATTTAATAGCTCTTGTTTTAAGGTATCATTACCCTTACTCTCTGATAGGAAACAACCCTAAACCTTAAAAGTAACTTTTCTAGGACAAAAGTCTAGAAAACTAGAAAATGACATACCAGGAATCAAAGTCTGACAATTCAGACTCTCTAGTACCCAGGGAAATCAGCTATGCTGTTTACCTCTCCATGTCTATTGACCCAAAAACGAGAAAGCATTTCCCTAATCAGGGTATCATCCTATACCCCTGTTATAATGCATTTTTGCTCACTTAACCCCCCCCCTCTCTCTCTCTCTCTCTCTGTGTGTGTGTGTGTGTGTGTGTGTGTGTGTGTGTGTGTGTGTGTGTGAAATCTGTGTGGGAAGTGTACATGCCATGATATACATTTGATTGGAGAGGACACTATGTGGAGTTTGTCATCTCCATCTTTACATGGTTTCCAGGGACTGAGCTAAGATCATCAGTCTTGTGTGCTCTGACCTATCTTTCTGGATCATTTTAATATTGCTAGTGCTTTACCTATCCAATAGTCTATTAAACCAAGTCTAACCATAACAATATTCACATTCTAAAAAGAAAAGTATGTTATTGCTACAGACATCAACAAATTTAAAAATGCCTCTATTAACTTTGAGAGAAATTTGACACAAACCTATTTTTAAAGATGTTCATTATCAATCTCCAAATCATTTCTTTTGTAAGATGTTTCATTCAAATTTTTTTAATCTGCAAATAGATTTTGGGATTATTGTGTGTGTGTGTGTGTGTGTGTGTGTGTGTGTGTGTGTGTATTTGTGTTTAATTGTTTCTTTGTGGGCTTGTTGCATCTAAGTAGTGAGCTCACATGGAAACTTCCCTGGAATAGAATTTTTTCCTTCATACTTCTACAGCTTTAGTCTTTCTCATGAAGTCATGTTTTAGTCTTACTAATGGTATGCAGTGGCTCATTCAAAGTAATCATTGAAGCTAGTATTTATTGGTCATAAAGTTTATAAAGGTCATCTTTCTATTTTCCACCATTTATTGCTTTGAATTTAAAGATTTAATCTACATTTCTTTCAACAATAGTTTAAAGCATTGAGGCTGCAATCTGATGCTTAAAAAACTGCAAGGCAAAATCATGAACTATGAAAGAAATCAATGGCTAAAGTAATAATTTCACCTATAGAGAATTTGTACAATGTTATCACTACCCTAAAGAATATGATTGTTCTTTAGACAGTGGTTTGATTACATGAAGCATATTATCAAGGCGAAGTCAGTGTTGTAATGGGTTATATGATTTACATGCTGTTGTTATTGTTCATATTGAATAATGTAAGATAAAGCACTTTAACTGGATGGTAAGCACATAGCCAGGTTTTGGATTTCCCTGAACTACATACATATGAGAGAAGCCAGTAAGATCACATGCTTAGAAAATATATGAGATCATTCTAGAGGTGAACACATACTGTCTTCCATTTTCTACTTCATTTTAGTTGGACATAATGAAATAGTTTGATGTGAGCAACATAGAAAATTACTGAGATTTCTTATATTCTAGGGTTCTTTGACTATTGACTGAGCTGGCAAAGGGGGCAGGATTAATATCTATTTCTGGGAAAAATTGAGACAGAGGTACATTTTTAAGGAGAAACTTTTTTTATTGCTTGCTTCATTGGGCAGGAAAGCTTTATCTTGTTCTGTAAGGTTAAGTATGGGAACAGAGCACTGCTGGGAGCAGAGGAACATAAAGCAGAAAGAGGATGGGGGAGAACACTCTGATGGTTTCCTGCCTAGGCAGGTCACATTACACTTGGGGCATGAAGACAAGGGTAAGAGTTTTAAATCAGCTGTGAAATTATTTTGGTACCTAGTATAGAGTAGAGGATTGGGGTTATGTTTTCTTAGTCATTTCCTAGAGCAGACAAACAGGAGCTTGTATTATTGCCTGTGTGTGATGAAGGGATGAATCTCTGGCTGCACAAAAATGTCAATCATTTGGTCAAGCACAAATAGGCATACATTTATGTTGACTCTTGAGATAATGCCCAGGGAAAACGTCAAAAGGGTTATTTTTGTCTGAGGCTCAGGAATTCCAATACAAATATTACCATGTGATAATTCTATCAACAAATATATCATTAACTTCCAAAAATGTTATTCCTGTTAATGACAAGAGCACAGTTATTATTAATAAGATTTTCTTGTTACAATAAATTAAACCCATGCACAGAAAGGAAACAACTTGTTAAGTGTGTAGTAGAAAGTGATATATATATATATATATGTATACATATACATATATATATATATCAAAAACATGTGCAGAATTAAAAAGTAAATACCATTAAGCCTCAAATAACCCAATTAATAAATGAGCTAATGAAATGAAGAGTTGGTTGTTGAAAGATGAAATGCAAGTGATCAATCAACATTTGGGGAGAAAGAGTTCACCATTCTTACCATTGGAGAAATGAAAATTAGAACTACATTGAGATTTTAACTCAATCCTGTCAAGATGATGATGATGATCACAAAGAAAACAAACATCAAAAAATACTGGTGAGAATGTGGAGAAAAGGGAGTCATTATATTACATGCTGGTCAGAATGTAAATTAGTTCAGTCACTACAAAAATCAGCATGAAGGTTCTTCATAGACCTACCATATGATCCTGCTGCACTGCTGGTTATTCTCCAGAAGAACTTTAAGTCACCATCCCTCATAAATACTCATTCATGAAGATTTATGGTAGCACTGTTGATGACAGATAATAGGAATCAGTATAATTGCCTATGAGAAGATGACCAGGTAAAGAAAATGTGGCAGGTATACACAACCAACTTTTACTAGACTGTAAAGAAGAGTATTAGTTGCTGGAAAGTGAATACAGTTTAAGATTGTTGTATTTAGTGAAAAAAGCCAGACTTACAATGGTAAATATAGTGTGCTTTACCTCATTGTAGTTTTTAATCAGAAGGTTTTTTTTCCATAAACTCTAACATCTATCTATCCATCTCTGTATCTAATCTATCCATCTATCAGTTATCTATCTAACTAACTATCCAGAATGATACAAAAGTAGAAGATAGTGGAGAAAGATGACAGCAGGAGAGAGGAATTACAGAGGATGGCATGAAAATGCGTTTAAAATACCTGATTCACTTAAAGAAGTTGTCTTTATGTAGCCTGATACAATATATAGTGTGTATATATCAAAACAGAAATTTCTCAAAGACTTTTTTAAGAAATAGAGAAAATACCAAGAAAGTGAACTTGTATATGATGCAGAAGTAGTGATGTCCTTCTACATATCATAATCTGAAATTGCTCACACATTGGGAATATGCAGGAATGCTACATGGAGCACTATCATATCATGGTCTTTGTGCCATCCTTCATTGTATTCACTCTCCTCTGAAACATGGATGTCTGAGTATTTCCTGGTTATTTCCCATTTTGTTGGACCATTGTATGTAGCAAGTATGTTTCCCGCCACCAGTCTGGTCCCTCCACCATGCCAGCCCCCAATAACATGCTGATACTCTGTATTTGATATAAGGCTGTTAGCCAGTTACTATCATTGTTTATCAGCTAGCTCTGTCTTAATGATTAACCCTTTTTTACTTATCTAAGTATTTCCACATGGTCATCTTATCAGAGAGTGGTGGACCTGCATGCTGCTCTCTCCAGGCTCTCCATGTTGACTCCTCCCAAATATTTCCTCTTTCCTCCTCCTAGTCTCCTAGCTCCGCCTGTCTTGTTTTCCTATTGGCCATCAGGGCTTTATTCATTAACCAGTATGAGAAACATATTTACAGAACAACATCTCCCATCAATTGTATCTGCCTTCTTGCTTTCTGGAAAATGTTTATGTCCTCTGACAAACAAATGCATTCCTTAGAACTTAGAAGTATGGGATACATGTATACCTCCCTGTCATCCCTGACATGCCTGCCATCCATGTCAATACATTGACATGACACTGTTGATGAGCAAAGTTACATCCTCCTTGCTTTCCTCTGCCACCCATAGGTATTAAGACTATTTTCTGAGCCCTATCCCTTGAGACTAGTTTCAAATCCTTCCTAATGGCCTCTTGTACCCTTGTTTTGAATACATTTTTGTTCTTTTCCCAAGTGTTTATGAAAGCTTGGCAAGTTTTTTTAAGATTTTTATTTATTTATTATATATACAATATTCTGGCTGATGTATGCCTGCACGACAGAAGAAGGCACTAGATCTCATTATAGATGTTGTGAGCCACCATGTGGTTGCTGGGAATTGAACTCAGCACCTCTAGAATCTCCATTGTCTCTCGATGTCCCACACCTTCTCTGCTCTGGTGCTTCTTGACTCCTATGCCCTCCTGCTTCTTTTCTGTTTTTCCCAAATCTCAGCCTGATAGTGATTTGAGAGCTGTTTTCTGCAGCTTGTAAGTAATAAACTTCAATTTCGGTCATTGCCTTTTCAATGAAAAAAGAATGAAGATTATAAAAAAACATAATAAGCAACAACAGAACTATTTGTAAAGTCTTTGTAAACCACCAAAAACTGGCATCTAAGATTTTATTAAAGCTGTATTTACTGTTATTTTATTATAATTGATTAACTACAGATTTAGTAAACTGAAACCATTATGTGTAATGTGTATGTAGTTATGTCAAATAAGACATGAAACATTCAAAAATGAAAGCAATTAAAAGCATGTTGTCAAGGGTCAGGTGAGAAAGTTTTAGTGTACCTGTGAAGAAGGAATTGAATATAGCTGGGCATCTTAGATGAAGCTCTAGAATGTGACTGGATGAAGGTCATTGTAAAAATGTTTAATATACTTTTTTCTTCTAGTGAAATTTAAGTTTAAAACCCCCACTATATACAGATCCTTATAATCACAAGCCTCTGTTTATCAAGCACCAGATCTACGTGTTCCTGTGGGTAACAAAGAAGATAACAAAGACAGAGAGGAGTTCAAAAAGTTGTAGTTATAACATCATAATTTTCCATTATTAAAATTGATAACTAATATTATACCAATAAATATTAGTTAATAGATGTAGTTATAGAGTTTTAACTCTATCACCTATTTTGATAATTTTCATTGTAATTTAACTAACAATATCTTACCAAAATATTTGCAGAAGGTAAACTATCAGTTTATTAAAGATGTCAGCTTAACAGTATACTCTACAATATTTTTGTAAGGGGAAGACCAGAGATAGGTATTTTGCATTTGTTTTGAAAAGAATCCAAACATATAATGTGCAAAGCCTACCCATTTTCACTGCTAACACTAGAGTCTGGAGAGGAGGAAGGTTCTACCATCCCTATGCTAAGACTTGTGTGTAGAGAAGAGGATGGCTCTTAGCCATTGGTCCTTAGAAAGTTACCAGGATCCTAGAAGAGCACTGACCATAACCCTACAATAAGTGATATACAGACTTGCTAGTGGCATATGTATGGTAAATAATAAAAAACACATTGGTAAATAATAAAAACACATTTCCAATCAGTTTGCAATTTATTTCTTACTAAGATAAATGTTCTATACTTTAATCTTTGAGGCTATATGCCTTTTTTCAGGAGAACTTATTTCCATATTTTTCTTTCTTGCCTGAAAAGTAAGGAAGTAAGGAAGTACTGCCATGATCAATAGTGTTCAAACCACATTCTCACTTATCTTTTTACTTTCCTTCATCATTCCCTCAGCAGTATCATGGCCTGGGGTATCAGCCACTCTAGGAGAGGTTTTATAATAAAACCATGTAGCACTCTGAAACCAATTACTTTAGAGAACATTCTACAACATAGCCTTTGATCTGAATGATAGTAAGAACTTACCAGGTATCATTCAAAAAGTTATATGAATAGCTCGGAAGATTTTTAAAAAATATTTTTGACTTTGGATTTGACTGAAATGTTCTCATCATGAGTAGGCAAAAGTAAATGTAATTATTCTATACCTAAGAAAGCTCTACATAAAATGATGAACAGATGTGACACAAGGCTGGTTTATTAAAAAAGAGCAAATGTGGGAGTCGGAAGAAATAGCTGCCTCTCTTGTTGAGTGTCTGCTTTTATTTCAGATTCACTACCTATAACACACACATAGGCTAACAGAAAGATAAGTGACAATATCAATCTCTTATTTTAAAATCTGGACCAGGGGCAGCTTTGGATGTAACCTGTCTGGAGAATAGGAGTAGAAAGGAGAGGATGCCCCCAGCTGCAGCTTGAAGTGAAGGTGCTGTTACACTGCAGAGATTCTGCAATGTGTCAAAGGGTTGGTGATTCAATTGTCTGAGTGCATGATTTGGTGAGTCAGTTTAGACCAGAGCAAACCGGACCTGTCATTGAAATCACAATGAACAAAAATGGACCTATTCAATCTGACTCTCAATGGCCAAATTCTTCCCAGTTGTAAATGAGAGACTCTGGACAATGCCTTAACTCATTTAGGTCACCAGGGTACTATGTCAGCTCTGGTGCTCACAATTGCCCATGACCAATTCTGCCCTCTCCACAGCAGGGGCATGCAATGTCATTTTGTGCTCTCTTCTTTGGGATAATATCAGGTCTGAAAGGGAATGAACAAAAGAAGTTGCTGCTTTCCTTCCATCCACTCCTCCTAGCCATAATCACACACACTCTTTCACTTGGCTAGTCTGTGAACTTGACAGAAAGTGAACTGAGATTGTGTTTGGCTACTCACAGACCAGAATAAGCCGAATATTCACAGCTGGTCTATTCTGTCTTCATGTTGAAAAAATCAAAGCGCAGGAGCGCTCCAGATTTACATAGCATTGCTAGCGAGACCAGTGCCTTGTTATTTCTCTTACTAGGATTGTGACTTCTTCCTTGACAGCCTCCTTTCCAACCCATTCTCAGATATTACCAAGATTCTTTTAAAAGTGTTATTTAAACATACTTACCTCTCTCCAAATCTGCATCTGGATGTATCAGACACCTAGTTCTTGAGCTGGGCCATTATTTACCCAGGAAATTTCATTTCCTCTATCAATTTCCCACATTTATGCCATCCAGTATAAAGAAATTGCCAGCAAATGAGCTTTACCTCTCTTTTCATTTGTGCACCAGCCTCTGTCCATGCCAACCACACCTTAGTGTCTGTAAAGTTCCTCTTCTCTACTAGGCCATGAGCATGAAGCATGCTGGTATGACACTGTTGTTGACACTGTTAGTCCAATTCCTAGCATTTAGTAGATGAGCAGTGAAGGACAACCACTCTGTCTTGTGCTCAGGATCTCTATTTTAACTTCAGGGTCTGAGGAAATATGAAAGACTCCAGAGCTCCATAAAGAGCAGAAGTAAGCTTTCCAAACTCAAATATGAAAAAAAAAAGTTCATGAGAGTAACCCTTCTTAGATTGTTGTTTTTATTGTCTTCATCCAGGTCAATCAACTATCTCTAGTGAATCAAGAGTGCATGTGCTGTGCACCATCTGCTCAAGTCACTTTCCCCTTTGACTCAAATCCTTTTGCCCTCTGAACTCTTATTCAGTTACTTCTACAAGCCAATGAAAGAAAACATATTTAAATTGTGAATGCTTCTTGTAAGTGTCCATATTCAAATATCAATTCTTCCCATAATACTGATCAAGAGATAAAGTAATAATTATGAAACTGCTAGATTTTCACTTTTTCTTAAAGTTTACTCATAACATTTCTTACTATTATTGGTGAGGATGAGTCCATGTGCTTTTCTCGAGAAAACAAAGTGTAGGAATTAATAAGACTTCAAAACAACATTTTAATATGAAATTGCTATTTTTTATCTAGAGAAATCTGTCAATTGTTAAGAACAAGTGCTGTTAAGAACACAGGTTCAATTACCAGCACTCACATGTGCCTCACGACCATTTATAACTTCAGATCCCAGGCCTCTAATACTGTCTTCTGGCTGCTACAGCACAAGGCATACATGTAGAGCTCATACATACATACATACATACATACATACATACATACATACATACATACATACATAATGACAAAATGCTCATACATGTAACTTACAGAAAAACTTTCAAAATCAGAATTCCTATTGTCTGCCTCTGCTCATCTCCTAAAGGGCTGAACCAAAATAAGAGTCACCTCACTAAATGCCATACTGATATTTAGGCAGCTGCAAATTCTTTCCTTCATTCAGAAAACTTACACTAGGTCTCTCTAGAACTAGGCTACAATGGCCTCACATTTGTCTAGGGAAACATAGTGGAGTTTCTTGTAGGTTGTCCCTCTCTAATGCTTGGGAATTGGATACTGGCCAGCTTGATACCTATGAGGCATAAAGATTCTGAAGCTGACAATATCAATGGCTAATAATTGCTGAGGGTTTAGTCTTACTTTGACTTTTTTTGTTCATTTGTTTTTTCTGATGGTTTGGGTGATCTTGAAAAAGTATTTCCCAAGCTCTTATTATTGTTGCCACATCCATTTCATAGCCAGGAACCTGGAAGAAATTAGAGAAATTGAGAAGGCTTTATTAGGTATACCTGCAAGTTAATACAGATAGCATCAGATGACCCATGGGTCATTAAAAAAATCAGTGTCTTTCCTGGATAGAAAATACAGAAGTTTTAAAAAGAAATCAAAATGAGCAATATTGCCATGTTAATCACAATGTAAAGCAGGGGACTGAAGCAAGTCAATAGGTCAAAAACTCTCAGGTGAGAAATACACAGCATGGCATAAAAATTGAGAGTACTGGTGGGAATTTACAGAGAATTTAATTACAGAATCTCAAAGAAAGACTAGGATTTCACAGTGGAAGACCAGGCAGAGCTGGAGAACAATGGAGCCTTTACAAACAGAGACAGAGTTCACAATTTGAAAGAACAAGTGGCTCGGTACTGGTTGACTATAAAATACAGATGGAAAGGTAGCAGGAGTCATGGTTGTGATGCTGTCTCTATACACAGGAGCCCAATTATGAAAAGTAATATATGGTTACCTCACAGGAGCCCAATTATGAAAAGTCATATATGGTTACCTCTCAGTTTCAACTTTGGTCTGGGGAGATGGAGATCTGCCGAGAGGTTTCCTTCATGGACAAAGGTGGGTGCTGCAGAACTTGGTAGAAGGTATTGCAAGCACAGAGTACTTGAAAATTATTGGCATATGAATGTATAAAACATTCAGTGCAGCAGAATACAGTATTAGTAGCTTACATATATTCATATACATGTTTGGCAGATACTCTGGAAAACTGCAAAATGTCCTTGACATCTTCAGCTTGTTCCTGGTTCAATGCCCTCTCTTGCATGCAGTGTCTGTGACTGATCTAGGGCTTTGTATGGAGAAATATGAAATTGAGAAGAAAGGTGGCTCCCTTCGTGCAGAATGAGATGGCTGTAGATGCACTGACATCTCATCTGCTGGCTTCTTTCACCAGCCATATGATCTTGAAATGACAATGGTTCTTCATTGTTCCTTATCATTTTACTGTATAATTCATAATCCTACATCTTTGTAAATATTCCTTTTATGAATCCCCACTCTAACAAGTACAAAACCGAGGGTTCTATCTATTTTCTTTCAAGAATCTGATGCATAAAAGAGAGTAGGGCAATGTATGTTTTCTGTGCTGGTAGTAGAATTACAAACTAGCATCCTCTTTCTACAAAGCACATGTGAATGTGGTAATATGGAATATGGAGAGACCACCATACCTCAACCCTAGACAAAGAAAGATAGGAAACTAAGGAATGTGGAGAGCAGAAGGCAGTCTTCCCTAGGGTAATGTACATTGATTGCATCATTGGTACTAAATGGTCTATCCTTAAAACATGCCCACAAGTGATTTTATCTGAACTGAACAGGGTACATTCATTTATTAAAACATACACACTCACGCGCATGCACACACACACACACACACACACACATTTAACAATGTATTTTTAATAAAAAAAACCCCCAACACATTAAAATAGGAATGGTGAAGATTTCTTCAAGGATTTTCATGCCAATCCAAAGTCATAACAAATCATAAGTGTCTGCTAGTTGTTAGGTTTGTAATAGGACCTAATAATAAAAGAGGATGACTTGAACAGTACCAACGTTAATAAACCAGAGATGGTGGTGGAGTTTGGAGTGTACAGGACCTGTACTTGACAGAGGCAATGATTACTCCAGTTTCAAGAGCAAGGTTTATTGTAGAAAGGGATGAAAGTATCAGAGGACAACTCTCTGTCAGTCAAATAACAGT
The DNA here is from genome assembly GCA_030556225.1 of Cricetiscus sungorus. Lineage (NCBI taxonomy): Eukaryota > Metazoa > Chordata > Mammalia > Rodentia > Cricetidae > Cricetiscus > Cricetiscus sungorus. The sequence continues at coordinate 22,416,185 of JANBXA010000141.1, forward strand.
GCACTTATCAGGTCTACTCACTGAAATTAAAGTTGGCCTGGAGTAAAAATTTGGGGAAAAGAAGAAGAGTTTGGCTTGGAACATATGGATTTTCTTGCAATCTTTAGGATATCCAAATGTCCAGAAGGTTTTAAAGAAGAGGAGATCAAATGATGTTATAGCAAAAGGACTTTCTCTTGATTCTGAAATATCCTTGAGTAAGATGAGGAGGGCAGTAATAGCTCAGAATCAATTTCCAGAGCCTTTTTCAAAACTCATATCTATCTTCATGTTTTCTGTTCTTCCTTTTTCCAGTTCATAGGGTGTATGGACTTATCTAAATTCTCTGTCTACTAATACAATGTAATGTTCAACAGGAATCTAAGACTCCATTTTTTTTTACTAACCATCATACTGAATTTATTTCTTGCTGTTTTGTTGCTTAACTACAGTACAGTTTTATACTGACAAAGTCTTCACTACTTTTATGACATTTGTTTATGTTCATTTTGTTTATGTTTATATTTTGACTCTTGTCATATTTTCTCATGAGAAAATGTATATTTTAATATAAACAATCATTCTATAACTATCTGAATTATAACTGGAGGCATTTTAATGCAAAACAATACAGATATTAGCTATATTTTCCAGAAACCTTCCCAAAGGAAATAGTGGAGAGAAATGCATTATACCTACTTTACATACCCTTATGTATTTGTCAATACTTCATTCATTAAAAGCTCAGAGGCATACTTGCACATAAGTTATGATGAAGGGTAAAACCATAAAGTATTAGGCTATTTACCAAAGAATATATATATATATATATATATACATATATATATATTAAATAAAGGTACTGCAGATCAGAAATGTCAAGATATTCTGCATAGCTTGTCTGTATCAAAATAAGCAATCTTTTTATTAAGGCATCCAAGAAAGAGACATTCCTGAATTGAAGATAGTATGTTTAATATGTCCATATCCATCTAGATTGACAGTTCTCACAGGCATGGATTTCCCCAGAGAGTTAGTGTTACTAGTGTCAGTGGAAGGCATCATTTACTTCAATGTTCTATTATTAAATTGATAACAAGATAATTCCTCTGCTTCTCAGAGACATGGCACGGTTTACAATGGTTAACACTCTTATTGCATGGGATTTACTGTTTTAGATCATTTTCAATAAGAAGCATATTTGTGTTTCAATATAAAAAATGAAGTGAAACAACATAGTAAAATAAAATAAAAACTAAACATACCAGGCAGTAGAATTATGAATTATGAGGTATTTAAAATATATCCTGTTTGTTATATGTCATTTGACTTTGTGTGTGTGTTTAGTCTTTCAACTAATGTAATTCTGTTGTTCGGAACATATGTTATATATGCTACTTGGTAACACGAAATCTTATGCATTTGGTTTATTATTTGAATATAAGAAATATGTGATAATTTTAGTTAGTAACAGAGACAGGGGATCTAGATAATATTTATAGTACTTTATTCAATAGAGTTTTCTCAAGACATTCAAAATAAAACTACTATATGGCCCTGTTATACCATGCTTAGAGAAATACCCAAAGAATTCTACATCTTGCCACAAGGATGACTGTACATCTGCATTTATCACTGTAGTTCACAATGACAAGGAAATGGTGCTAGCCGAGGTGTACATCAATAGATGAATTGATAATGATAGTGTGGAATAAAATGAAACTTTATTCAGCTGTAGATAAAAACAAAATCAAGAATTCTATAGGAAAAATGGATAGAGCTGGGAAGTACTTTATCTGAATAAACTAGGTAACACAGACTCGGTAAGGCACAGATCACATGTTCTCTTTCAAATGCTGATCATAGACCTCAGATAGTGTTTATATTTATGATATAAGTGAGTATTGCTGCAGATAGGGAGAGGCTAAAGCCTAAAAATGACATGAAAGAAGAAAGGAGATTATAGGGTCAGTAGAAATGTACATGGTGAGGTGGGGCTTCTAGCAGATGAAGTGAGAAGTGGGAGGCAGGAGACAGTAAAAATAAATTTTCTTTGAAAATGAAAAAGGGATATCTAATACTATGTATAGTAAGAAAATTTTGGAGGAGGTGAGATTTCTCAATGGGTAAATCCTTTGTTGCACAAGCCCAGAGATCAAAGTGTGTTTCCTAGGACACATATAGAGGATGTGAAGCCCCAACTCCACACAACTGTCTCTGACTTGGGCTTGTACACGATGACATGTGCATGCCTACACACACCTAGGCATGCACCAATCCTTCAAAGTCCTCACAATTAAAAATAAAAAAATCAGCTCATATAAATTGGTGAATATATGGAAAGGAAAAGACAAGAAGCAACTAATGAGATAAGGCTAGAGTAACCAACAGACACAGACATACAGATAAGAGTGATTTGAGAATGAATTCAGCATATCACAAGGACAGTTAACATGGAGATCATGCTATAGCCGAGGGGACTGATGCTCACAGTGGTTAGAAATTTGTCCTAGAGAGTATGAAAAATTGCACATGGTGTACAGCTATTAAATGGGGAAGCCTGTTCCTTTACACACATCACTAGGTCTTCCTCAAAGGGCCTCAGGAAACGCACTCCTCCGAGAGCTAGCAAACAGAAGAGATAAAGGTGAACTTCACTAAACCTGGCTTCAGATTTGTCCTTGCTTCCTTTTTTGAAAATTCAAGTTCAATAATTAATACAGCTGACCATATTATTGGAACTAGATGCTTAGAAAAAAATGGTAAAACAAACAAGCAAGCAAACACAGGTCTAAAACAAACCTTTCAGACTTGAGATAAAACTTGAGATGTTACAGAGGACCTATAGACTTGGAATTAATGGTGTCCCAATGGAAATGGAATATTCCCATCATTTTTAATGAATGAAACCATATCTTCATGTTTGTTTGAACTGGAGCCTTATTTGCAAATAACTTTATAGGTCAGGGATTCCTAAGGGTTTCCAGATTTTTTTTTCCCACTCACAAAGAATAGTGTGAAGCCTCTCACCACAGGCAACACTGGCTGCTGACGACCAGAGAAGCACAGAAGAGAAGTGATATGTCAGCAACTTCAAAGTCCTCTAGGATCTACATCCCTTGGAAAGCTGATGCTGTTTTCCTTGAAGCTAAGACAGAGCAGCATTTTCAAAGTTAGAAATGACAGAAGTTCACACATTTGCTGTGCAAGTGATCAGGAAAATCAGACAGTGAAGCATTTTCTCAGTCATTGATTTCTGGAAGGCCCTAACATTATGTGCTACAGTTTTACTCATCCTAAAACACAAGTCCCCACACACTGTTAGCCAGTTTTAGATGACCTGAGACATGAATTCATATGAGTTTATTAATTGTTGGTACACAGAGTGAGAATATTCCTTCTAGGTGATATTGTTTATAGTTGTATAAATTGATTAGTATGATATTATGTAGCTATTATGTATGGTTGTGTTGTGACTGTGAAATGTGTGTGTGTGTGTGTGTGTGTGTGTGTGTGTGTGTGTGATCCCATAGCATTATTGCTCTTACAAGTAAGACTTTGTGAAATATTAAATTTTTTATTGTTTGGTGTGTTCATGTGTATGCATTTATATATGTAGGTATGTGCATATGTAGGGAGACAAGAGGCTAATGCCAGGCGTCTTCCTTAACCATTCTCCTTAATTTTTGAAGCAAGATTTTTCTTTGAACCTGATACTCACTAACTAGTTTGTAATAGATGTTCATTGAGCTCCAGGGATCCTCCAGGATCTATTTTCCCAGAGCTAGGAATATAGGCTAATGTCACCAAGCCAAACTGGGGCATAGGTGCTGTGTATCTGAACTTAGGCCATCTTGATTGCATGGCAAGCACTTTAACCAACTGATCTATGTCCTCAAACCAATTGCTTTGTTTCCTATGTTGTCTCTGAGTGACCAACTTTATACTTCTTGTAATGAATATTAAGACAAGATTTTCAGATTCTCAATCTAATACTAAACACAACAAGCCAACTATTACAAACATCAACAGCCCTGAAGCATCAGGATTACTTGATTACTCTTGATAGACTTATTCTTTCCTACAGCATTTGAGAAGTATGACTGAATAGCTGTCATAACTTACCAGTGAGAAGTATATCTAACTGATATAAGTTGCCACAGATGGTAAAAGAAAGCACACACACATAGAAGTTACACACAAAGGGATATAAAGAATATGTTGTTTGGTTTTATACATTGATGATCTCTCCCTCCCTCTTCTTTTTTCCTTCTTCATAGATCATGAAAGGACAGCTGCATGTGAATATACATATGAAATAAAACAGCCATTATACTGGCTTTCATGATTTAATATTGATAAAAGAAAATATAGGTTACAAATAAAGAAATCAGGGGCTAAGAAAATGGTGTAGTGCATAAGACTGCCTGATAATCAATCACAAGGACTGGAATCTGAATTCCCAACCACAAGTAAAAAGCCAGCCTGTAGCTCTAGGTGTCTGTCACCCTAGCACTGGAGGGCAGTAACATGTAACTCTCTGGCTAGGCCAGCTTAGGTGAAGTCTCAACCTTCCCATTCAGAGACCCTATTTTAAACAAATAGGGTGGTGTTACAAGCAGGATATTCCCTGCTGGTCTTGTCCCACCACCACACCAGCCCCCAATAACATGTAGAGACTCTGTATTTGATATAATGCTGTTGGCCAGTTACTAATTTCTTATCGGCTAGCTCTGTCTTAATGATTAACCCATTTCTATTAATCTAAGTTATTTCCACATGGTCTCATCTTACCAGAGAGTGGACCTGGACCTCTGTTTTCTCCAGTCACTACAGGTTGACTCTCCCTTACTACTTCCCCTTTCCTCCTTGTAGCCTAGCCCCATCTATCTTGCTTTCCTATTGGCCAACAGTGCTTTATTCATTAACCAGTATGAGAAACATATTTACAGAATAACATCTCCCATCATAGAGGGATAAAGACAACAATGTTTTCCACTGGCCCCCACATACACACTCACAGACACTTGGCACCCTGTAATCGCAGAGGACAGCACATATGTACTATGCCATATATACCTATACATATCAAGTAAGAAAAGATGATGAAAATTGTTTCTCTTTAAGGTTAATTTATTCCAATAAAAATTCTTTGAAGTATTCTAAAAATAATGTACTGACTTCATTATTCAGGTAAATAGACCAAAGAAGCTGACCCATTAAACCACACCAAATGCCAATTTAAAGGAACTGTTTTCTTACTGTGCCTGGGGAGAACACTTGGTGAGCTGTGGGTGGAAAACACAAATATTCACACTAAGACTTGACTCTGGGATGTTTTGTAATGAGGGATCATTAGTGAAGAATGTTATCTCTCTCATGAAAAGAAAACAAGACAGAAAGAAATGGAACAGAGATGAGTAGTTCTGTTTGGACAGGAAATCATGATGGTTACAGTATTTTCAGTGGTTGACAGTTAAAAATGTTCTTTTGTGGGTCATTTCAGATGCACATAAGAATTTACCACCAAATCAAAGCCATGCAAATCTATCTATGAAAGATAGCCAGTGATTTCATAACATTCATGTCTATTGGATATTAAATCCCATCTTTGTATCTTCACAATGCCTACAGCTTATTTGTTAATAATGAGCAGAGGCTGTCTTGTTTTGTGGTGCTGGGGACTGAATCCAAGGCCTTAAGTATGCTGGCAAACACTCTACCATTGAGCTCTATCCCTTGCCCAGTGATGGTACTTTGATACATCCATGGACTCTTTAATAGAAGTCAAATATGACTTAATAAAGGTTGGTAACCAACTCACAATTATAATAAATTATAATACAAAACATACCCATAAAAATTTAAGGTTACATTTACATACTAGCTTAAAATTTTTCTGAAATTATTTTTCTTTGCTTTTTAACATTTTTTTTGTAATGTCATCTGAATGCCTATCTCTGAGTAGAGCTGTTAGTTTAGGGAAAAGCACATGTAAAGCTCTCTGTACATAATATACCATTTGGAGTTACTATATTATATATTTAGAAGTTGCAGAAAATTGCTTTGGCTTAGATGATCACTATCTAAAGAGACTTTAATGCTTAAAGTCATTAAATATATTGAAAGCAAAGTGGATAAGAAATTCCTTAGCACAATTCAGCAGATTTATGTGCAAAGGCTTTATTATGATAAAGTTTACAAAAACCTTTGGTGTAAAAGGAAACCCCAATCTCTTGACAGTAACCACTTACTGTATAGTGAATTACCCTTAAATAGACATTGAAAATCCTTGTCACTTTAAAAATGCACAAGGGGAGCATTCTGTGCTACGTGTCATGAGCACTTCCCCACTAGAGAGAAAATGGACTGAGAGACACCTGGGCTCTACTCTGTTTTTGTTTCTCTATTTTTTCCTATATGGCCCTCATTGAACAATTGTCTCAAGAAAGACCAGCATGGTGCCTAAAGAAGCTTCCACTCAGCCTGTGCTGTCTGTATTCATTCTTTTATTTAGTAAAACTGTAAGAGGTTTTTGTTTTGCTTTTATTTTTTGTTCCAAGTTCAGGGCCGGGGCCCATTTGTCTTTTGTTCTTGGAAGTTGAAAAATGTCACATGTGGTAAAAGCTTCTCTCTGAATAGACATTCATGGTCATGCGTGTGAAAATGTATTGGTAGGATTTATTAGACATGTGGGGATGTGGGCAACATCTGAGACAAAAAAAAATCCCTATAACAAGCTCTCAGGCTGTACTACTGGGGTGACTTGTCCAGAGTGGGGTGGGCAGAGACGCCTCTCTGCCTTTTTATTAAATGATAGGCCAATTGTAAATGACTCAGAAGTCTCAGAACCAGAATTTTGCCTACTGAATAAAATGATAGATGTTCTTTGCCTAATCTATTAATTAAAAATAATCAGGGCTGTGGGTTTTAAATGCTTTTTGAAAATATATAGCACTTAGGTACACAGTAAGCATTTAATGACCCCAAATTTCCGACTTCTTTTGTCCAATTCTTATTTACATATACCTTTGTACAATAATTTTCAAGAGAAATATATGCTTACAAACTCGCTTTTACACACACTTAACATAAGCAAAGCATATGTAGTAGGAAAAATATATAATCTATTCTTAATTTACAAACCTTAGCCATGCAATTACTTCATTTAGAAAGGCTACTTTTTTGTTATTTATTGTGAAAGTTTCAAACATCCTGTAATTACGTGTGGGAGAAGTGAGAGAAAAGATTGCAAAATAAACACCTCATTGTTCTATAAAAATAGAATTGGTATCAACATCTAGACATTTGTGAGCAAGCTGCCAAGCATGAATAATAAAAAAAAAGGGGGCACATTTAAAGGACAAAATACCATTTTCCAATGTTCCTGTATTAACTGTATTACTGTGGAAAGCACCTAGGTTTATAGACTGAGAAGTTCCTTCACAGTCTGTTTTTGGTAATAACTGAAAAATACACTAAAGAGAGTCAAGTTGTTGAAATAACATATCAAATTACAAAAATATATATCTTACACATTGATAAATTAGACCAAAGAATTTGGGAATCATTTCCTCCTAGTGTACTTACTAGAGTGTGTATGCTCTCTGTGCATGGTAAATTTTTAAGTATGTAGGTAATGTCTTGGAGGCATGTAAGTATATGACTGTGTATTGAATAACATTTCTTGATTTTAATTAGATTACATTGCCTTCTGAGTATCTTCATTTAATAGGTAATATGAATTTAACAGGGATTTCTTGTACCCAGTGTTTTATTTTTATAGAATGCAAATAAGGCACAAATGTCAATACATTCATTATGCTGTATAAAATACCAGAAAGGTTTCAATCCCTCTGAAAAGAGGTTCTGTCATTATTTCCCCTGTAAATCACATTGTTAACTTCTGGAAGGAAGCACATGGAACTGAAATTTATAATAAAAACAAAGTCACTTACACAGTGTGGGAAACGTCATTGGTTGGTTACTAACTATCCACAAGAAAAGGAAAGCATTTACCAGTTTTAATGATAAAATAAGTGTTGGAGGCGGCTGGAGAGATGTCTTACTTGGTAAGAATGCTTACTGTGCTAGCATGTCGCCTTATGTTTGAATCCTAATACCTATGTGCAAAGCCAGATAGGTGACATTTGTAACATCAGCAAACATTGTTACCAGCGACAAAGGGATTGCTGGGGATTCACAGACATCAGCCTATATCCATGCATAGTGTTAAGTCCTATCTCAAAAGAATAATTTAGAAATGCCTACACACAGTCACATCTACATGTGTATGTGTATGCACACAATACATACAACTACACACACACACAAACACGTACCAAATATGAAAATAAACATTGTTTTTCTTAAAATTATTATTCACCTTTACCTTGCTGAGAAAAGTCTGGTCTATTTTTTATGACTGTTAACCAAAGTGCTCACTGGTGGTAGACCGACAGGACAGAAGGTGGGACAAGTGCATGAATCTGACCATGGATAGACCTCCTTTACAGAATAATGTGATGCAGCTCATGGAACCTGTTTGAAAGTGAGACTGGGGTATGATGAAGTGAAAGGAAGCAGAGCAGAAAATCATCAAAGAGGAACTCATGTTTTCAAGAAGGGACAGCTTCATTCTCATAGTGCCTGGCTTTGGTGTGAACACTGAAGAAACAACCCTCCACAAGATCATGTCATGAGGAGAAAAGCAAGGACCAAGACATGAAGGCCTCAGGAGAGAGGCAGAGGCCATGTAAATCCTAGCTCCTTCAGGAAGAAGAGTTTAGCTTCCACAGTTTAGAATGTACGTCCTTTGAACTTCCAGGGAAAGTTCTTGATATTTTTCTCCTATGTAATTAAGGGCAAATTATTGATCTTAAATCAATTAATCAATAGAAGCTATAACATATGACTCACTTAAAGGGCAAGTTAGAAATTAGTAATTTTCCCTAAAAGTTTTTACTAAAATTATAAATAACTTTTAATTATTTATAGAATATGAATCTTTAAGAAGTTGTGAATAAAAATTCAGGTATTTATTAAAGCTGCATGAATTTACTAGTTAGAATTTTTTGTGCTAGTATATCTTCAGTGTAACTTCATGGAGAAACCACAGAAGCATTATAAAACCATGCTTTCTGCTACTCACAATGCCATTATCGTTAAACATCTACCCGTAGATGTTGAATACCAAGTATTCTGTCATTCAAAATACCACTGTTTGCACATTAATTTGTATAAAAATACAAATCTGGATTTGATATTTTCTTCCACAAAAATTTAGTTAATTTCTTAAAAAGTAACATAAAATTGATGCTTATATATATATATATATATATATATATCTTAATCCCTTTTAACTAATTACTAACCATAATTAGTTAAACTATCCCCATTGAACAAAGAGTTGATGTAGAAAGAGTCCTAAATAGTATATCAGTTTGTAGTTATCTATCTCCAAACATTTGTGTGGATCTAATCAGTGATAGCAGTGTTCCAGCAGTGTTCTGTGTTTGAGAATGCTTACTCTGGTGTTGCTCTGATTCTAACAGTGGGACGAAAGAGAACAAACATGTTACATAAACATGATACACAGTTGTTCAGGAAAGAAACCACAGCAAAGCAGGATTGTGTGAGAGCCTTAAAGAGTCAGTGAAATTGCAGGCAAGAAGGTTGTGAGAGCCTACCTAACCTGAGGGGGGAAAAGAAGTTCAAGTCAGTCCTGGCCATCTGTGTGGGAGAAGGGTATGACATACAGTACCAGGCCACACTAGTTAACCTATCCCATCAGAAGAGTGAGAGAATAAGAAAAGCTTGTGTTCACAGTTCTGAGTTCTACACTCAGTAAAAAAAAACTGAGACTTAATGAAAGTACTGGAACAAACATATCATAGACATCCTACCACCTCATTACAAAGGCCTATTTACAATAGTCTCTTTTATCTGGTCCATCATGTCTGACTACAAGAAAAGCAACAGGATACACAAAAAGGCAAAAAGCAAAATAATGTGAAGAGACAGACAGAGCAGGCATCAGAACCAGACATGGCAGGGATGTTGAAATGATCAGACTGGAATTTAAAACAACTATGATTAATATGCTAAGGGCTCTAATGGATAAAATAGACAGCATACAGGAGGAGATGGACAAAGAAGGCAGACAGGCATGCATCTAAAAAAAAAAAAATGAACCAAAAGGAGATACGAAAGATCAAAAAGCCTGAACAGAAAGGAAGAATACTGTGGCTGGGCTTCTTAGTAGGCTGAACCCAGCTGAAGAAAGGCTCTCAGATTATGCACATATCAATAGAAAAATCAGAAAGTAGAAAAGCAAAAAGATCAAACTTTGAAAGAAAAACAGCACCAAGTATTCAAGGCTGTGGGATAACTGCAGACATGATAATGTGCCCAGTGGAAGAGGAGAGCACAGACTAGGAATGGGAAGAGTGGAACTGCTATTTCAAACAATAATTACTGAGAATCTTACCAAATTAGTGTCAGACACCAAATGGTGGAACAAGACATCTCAGAACACCTTTCAGAATAATTACTCCTTCAACCAACACCTAGACATTTTGTTTTTTAAGTATACAGTTCAAAGATTAAAATACTAGGGCAGAAAAAAAAAACAGGGGAAATAACTTTACCTACACAATAGCAAATTATGTGGCAATTATTCTCAAACCATGTACAACAATGGGGTTCAGGGAAATATTTAGTATTGGAAGAATAAAACTACTGCTGAGAATGCTGGATTCTTCAAAATATCCATCGAAATGAAGGTAGAAATATGACATTCTCAAAGGGAAAAATGGGAGGGATTTGTATCATAGAAAGAAGTGTGGGTAAAACGGGGAAAATAAAGGCAAAGTAAAAAGCTTTATTTCTTTTTTTAATAGTCTCTATTTTTCTAAACAGTAAGTCCATTAAAAATAACCATGACAACCATGCATTTGATTGTTTACAATTAATATATTCTTTACACTGTGTGTGTGTGAGAGAGAGAGAGAAAGAGAGAGAGAGTTAGAGATACAGAGACAGAAACAGAGACACAGAGATAGAGATTATGGTTATATACAAGTAAAATAGGGGTTATCAATGAATCAAGGGACAGAAAAGAAAATTTAAAAAAATACTGTTTTGCCATTATGTGCCCATAGCCACTGAAAAGAAGCCTATTATTTATAAGTGAGATTGGGCTAGTTGTCATTGTATTTTGGAAACTCTGAAGAAAACTCTAAATGTGCATGCATGTCTCTAATGTGCTTAGCCAATAAACTCATATGAAATACATTCATAGATATGGTAGACATTTATTACATTAAAACAATACCAGTTATATCATCAATTATCTAAATGAACCACTTGAAAGACAAGTTACCAACATGGATCAAGAAAAAACACTCTACTTTGTGAGTCTACAAGAAACTGACCTTCTATATAAAAAGCATAGAGTCTAAAAGAAAATTGTCAGGAAAAAACAAGAAAACCAAAGCTTGTTATTTAAAGAAATCAATAAACTTACAAGGCTCTAATGAAGCTTAAGATAAAGGATATGCAATGTAAATCAATAATATTGGACTTGAAAGTGGACATTACTACAGATATAACAAATATTGTAAACATAACAAAGAAGAACTGGGAATTGGTGTATGACCACAAATTCGGTAACCTAAATGATAAGTTCCAATTGTATGGGAAAGGAATCTTCAAACATTCAGTATTAAGAAATAAGTTTTAATAAACTTTTATTTATTGAAAATTGAATAAAAAATGGTTTGTATCAAAAGAGCAAGTATCACATAAGTTAATGGGTGGGTGCCGTCAAATATTTAAAGAAGATATCCTGCTGGATGGTGGTGGTACACGCCTTTAATCCTAGCACTTGGAAGGCAGAGGCAGGCAGATCAATGTGAGTTCAAGGCCAGCCTGGTCTACAGAGAGAGTTTCAGGACAGGCTACAAAGCTACACAAAGAAACCCTGTCTTGGAAAACAAAACAAAACAAACAAACAAAAAAGCTTATACATACATCTTGCTGATAGTCTTTTCTAGGAGATAGAAGCAGAGGGGATGAATATGAACTCATATTGTGAAGCAAACATTGCCTTCAAACAAAATGATATTGCAGAGGAGTATAGACTACCATATCATGAAGAGTCATATAAAAACTCTTTACAAAATATAAAATATAAGTCAAATCTTCCAATATTAAAAAACAGGATTATGTATATCACAATCATGTGGAACTTTTCTCTATTAGTAAATAAGCCTCATAAATTGAGACTCACATGAAAAATAAGCATATGAAAAGATGGATTAAAGATGTCATCAAAGAAATAAATATTCAGACAGTACCTATTATCATATCCCAAATGCAGACCACCTCCAACACCAAATTCTTTCAAAGAGGCAAAGCAAAATAAGTGTCTTCCATCACTTATGAGATGCAAAATGGATTAACCACTTTTCAAAGACCACCAGTCATGGCTTTAAAACTAAATATCTCTAGCCTTATGATTCAGCAGTGCCTTGATATCTACCCAGAAGAGTTAAAAATTTATATCTACTTGGAAAACTGTACATGTATGTTTAAAGCAACTCTATTCATAATTTCCCAAACTCGACAGCTGTCAGACAATAGTCAGTAGGTGAATTGCTAAGCTGGATGTACATCTAGACCACTGACCACTAAAAAGAAGTGAACTGACAAGCCACAAAACACCTGGGTTAACTTACAGCTCACCACAGTAAGTGAAAACAGCAAATCTGAAGTCTGCCACTGTGGGACAGTTAGCAACCTAGTGGCTGCTAGGGCATGAAGAGAGAAGGGATGAAAGTACAATGTGGGGGCAGGGAGGTCTTAGGAAAAGGAAGCTACCCTTTGTGGAAATGTCCTGAGGATTCAGGCACTAGGCATTTATCTAAATCCCCAAGATGTGAAAACCCTAAGAACGAATGGAAGATGTGGACTTGCTACAGCTAACTGGTCAGGTCAGTGCACGTTAATTAATTGTAACTGGACCAATTTAATGAGAAATGCTGGTAGTGGGGAGACAGGGAAAGGAGCATACAAGAAAGTAATTTAATTCCTCTTATTTTCAATTCTGATGTTAAAATAAGACTTAGTCTAAAAATGAAGTCATGTATGTGACAGAAACTAATGCTAGACAACTATTATATACACTGCAGTAATCATGTTTTATTCTGTGTGTATGTGTGTGTGGTATATCTTATGTGTGTTGAATGGCTATGTGTATGCATGCATTGTCTATGCCTGTATGTGCATGTGCATGTATGTGATATATGTATATGTGTGTACTGCATGTGTCAGTGTATGTGTGTGTGGTATATGCACATGTGTGCATTCACATCTATGTGCGCTATATGTGTGTGTTATTCATGGTAATATTGGATATGTAATATTGTTTACAGCACATACTGTAATCTTCATAAAAGATAAATCAGAAGGTTTTAGAAATCATAATATCAACTTTTCCATCTATGAATACTTATCAAACTAACATAAAGTGAGAGATAATGGTGAACCAAGTGATAAGAATCTAGAAAATTAGAATATTCTCCCACTGAACAGAGTGGGAGATACAGATGTATGAAAAGGACACATACCAGTGATGCAGAATGACCAGAACTAGTTTAGAAGAGGATGGCCCTCATCAGAATTTCTAGTGAAATAGAGATTCTATCACTGAGAAAAATGAGGTGTAGTATGAGACAGGGAAGTTCTTGCTAGTCTTGTGGGCTACAGAGGCAGCTTTACAAGAAGAAGCATTGTTGAGAAAAGAATGGCAGACCAAAAATGAAGTGTTTGTGGGGCATTCAGTGGGATATGTCAAGGTAAGGGAAAGTTGGGAAATCGGGACCACATTGTCAAGATATAAAATTATTTTCTCTCTAGCTCATTGTTCAGGAAAATATATATCACTCCTTGGTTCTTAATGACTTATTATTTCTTTTTTAATTTTATTTTTAAGAGCTTAGAAAATGTATTCTCTTTTCCCTTGAAATAACACACATAGACAGGGGTTGGAACTTGATGTAGGTTAGAGGGAGAGGTGAAAACCATGGCATTACTCTCCTGCCCCCAATATCAATCCCTCTTTCACAATCCTTTGATGAGATTCCCAAAATACTGGGGAGTTATCTCAGAGTTATCCTAAGCTCAAAATCCAACACTGAAGTATAGAGGAGATGGGCATGTGGTGAGGGGCCATGGGACTTTGTTTTCTGTCTGGTAGAAAAATAAACCTCTGAGTCAGTTTGAGGATGATTAATTTTACATACTTGATGCTGTTTTTCAGGAAGGATGCTGTGTACTGGTCTTTGATTGTGATTTTCTAAGGCCAGAGTAGGGCTGGCAGTGTTGGGATGTAGGAGGTCCCTTTGGCTATGACAACTGGCCTCACCTGACATTTCCCTACCAAGAACAAGCAGGTCAGACACTCTCAGAGGGACCTATAATTTGGGAGTTACTATCTGGAAGGTGGAAAGTAGTGTGGAAGGCACTGCAGAGAATGGGAGACAGGCAGGGTGGTGATTTGGGAGAGTAAACCTAGTTGGGAAGGAAAGGTATGCCCTAGCTGATGTGAGATCCAGCACTCATATGAGGTGTGGCATGGGTCATAATTCTACCTTTAATGCTTGGTGGAGAGTCACTGGTCTAAGATATTGGCTTCTTGAAGGCACCCTGGATGATGTGGTTCCATGCAATGGGAATTAGCTCCAGGAAGTGCTAAATTTCACACCCAAATCCCTTCAAACCTTTCTCTGGGCTTCATTCACAGGGGGCTAAGAACCTATGATCCCAAACCTTTTGCTACTGCACCCAGAATGTTCAGACCACTCCTCAAGTCTTTATCCCAAAAGCCCAGTGAGGGCATCTTAATCTTCCCTTTTATGATTTCCTGGACAAGTCCCCTTACCTGTATAACTTAGATGATATTCACAGAACTGCAGGGAAGTAACCTTTGAGTAAAAACAGACATGACTTAGCTTCCAAAAATTCACATAATAAAAACTGACATTCCTTCAATAAAACTCACTGTCTATAATGTAAACCCATAAATTTTCTGCAAACACATGATTAAGAAACATAAACGTTTATTCAAAACTAATATATTGCAACCAGGCAATTCAGACTTTTTATCTATTATTATGTATGCAAGTAGTTGATCATTTAACCTACTGAGGTGAACCCCCCACATCTGTAAAGTGGAGGGGAAATATCTATGTTACACTGCTCTAAAAATTAAAGATAAAACCTGTTCATTGTGACAGGCAGAAGTCATGCTAACCCTACAGGTTAACTCTGGATGCTGCATTTAACCAAAGGTGACAAGAGTTAACTTTTTCTGCCTAACAGAACATCTCAGAGTAAGGGTCAAAAGAACCAATTTAATTCACAATTATGGCAGCTTAAAATTTGCTTAATTGAACTAAGGTGCATAGTTCTTCTGGCTTGAGCTTGCCTCGCTCTTTTGTGAGCCAAGGTCCAAGTGACCTAGAGGCAAGCTGCTCTAAGAGATCCAAGAAGACATAAACTAGAGAATTTATATAATGGCTTATCTATGTAAGTGGTCATTTCTCTTCCAGTAGGCTAGGTAGAATTACCTGCATAGCAAGTAGAATTTTCAAGATACTAAGTAAGTCTCCAGCATCTTCCAGCCCTAACTTGGGTCTTCCAAATCCCTTCTGCCAAGTTCTGTTGATTAAAATATGTCACAAAGTCAGCCCCAACCCAGGATTGTGTAAGTAAAGTTTTCATCTTGGTGGGAAGATGGTAAATCTTGGTGGCTATAAATTCCAAACCAGAAGGTTAGATTCAGAAAAGGGAGCACTCTTTCTTTATCTACCTCAAGCGAATTGGGGGTTAAGAAAAAAAAAAGAAAAAGAAAAAGAAATCAACCACCATCTCTAATGTAAACTGAAAAGATAGGAAATCAATATGACACAGTCTTGATAGAGTAGTGGGAACTTAAGACTCAAAGCTCAGAGCTCAGTCCCTGTCTCTGATATTGCTTCTCTTGACCCATTGTCTTGACCCATTGCATTGTCTGTATCTCATAAGGTCTTCAGTATAAGGTTCTGTAAAGTCATGACTATTGTAGGAATGAAGATATAATGTATATGATTATGTGTATTCAAGACCAAAGATTAAAACAATGTAAACAGTTATCCTTTTATACATAAATATATCTTAGAGATCATGGGGTTCTTCTTTTTTCTGGTTTTTGAGAGAGGGTTTCTTTGTGTATCAGGCCTGGTTGTTTTGTATACCATGCTGGCCTAAAACTCAGTGAGATTCACCTGCCTCTGCCTCCCAATGCTGGGATTAAGTGTGTGTACCACTATTTGACTTATTATGAGGTTTTTAAACCTCATTGCCTTGTTGGAATAAAAAAGTGAACCTAAATATAGAAATTAGAATTAGTAATGATACTGCATATTATCTGGAATTCCTTATCTCTGTTATCCTCCTCCTCATCTTCCTTCTTCTCCTTTCCCTTGTTTTGTTTTGTTTTTCAAGACAGGGTTACTCTGTGTTGTCCCAGCTGCCTTGAAACTCACTCTCTACTCCTGAGTACTTGGCATGCTTCACCACACTTGGCTCAACTACTTATTTTAATATTCCTTTAAAGCAAGTTATTTAATGAAGCCCAATTGTACATATGGTACGACATATATGTATAGAGCCCTTCACTCAAATTTTATATCATCTTTAAAAGTATATATAAACAATTACATGTCAGATAAGAAAAACAGAAATAAAAGATACGACAGAATTTCAGAAATGGTGTGAACATGAAGAATGATCAAATAGAGACAATACAGCAACACTTTGGGAGCTGTATTGTTATTTTCTGTTGCTATGATAAGAAGCTGATCAAAAGCAATTCCAGGGATGAAAGGGTTAATTGCACCTTGCATATTCTGTACTTATTCATCACTGGGAGAAGTCAGAGCAGAAACTCAAGGCAGCCATCCAGAGATGGGAGATGAAGCAGGGACTGTGGAGAAACACTGATCAACGGCTTGCTCTCTTGCCCTCTCTTTGCTAGCTTTCTTATAAAACCCAGGACATAGGGAAGGTGCCACCCACAATGGACTGCACACTCACACATCAGTCATCATTCAAAGTAAGTCCTTAAAGTTATGGCCACAGGCCAATATGATAGAAATAATTCTTATCTGCTGACATACAAGCTAACCAGAACAGGAACATTCCCATGATGTTCGACGTTGGGCGTTTTTTTGTTTGTTTGTTTGTTTGTTTGTTTGTTTGTTTGGTTGGTTGGTTGGTTGGTTGGTTGGTTTTTTTGGTATGGAAACTATGTCATTGTTTAACTTTATCCTTTACTGTTTCTTTGTTTGTTGAAAGAACTATTTCTATGTTACCCTGACCAGCCTGTAATTCTCCATATAGACCAGCCTGAATCCAAACTACTGAGATCTTTCTATCCTTCTTCTTTCCTCAGCCTCCTATGTGCTGGGATTACAGGCATGCACTACAAAGTCAACCTTATTTAACTTTAAATATTCCTTTTCTATGTCAGAAATAATTGTATACAGAAAGCAGTTGTAGATTCCCAGATGACAACAAAAGGTTGTCTTTAAGATAATTTTAAAAACAACCTAATAAAAAATAAAGGTAAACTATATGTTTTTAGATATGGCCATTAAAAAAGAATAAAAATATATAATATGAAAGGTTTTAAATATCCTAGAGTCCATGTGTGCCTTCAAGGAAAACTATACTGATCTCCCTCTCATCATACTTGTACTAAGGCAGAAAGTGCATTTAATGTTTGCACATGTACATCAATTAATATTTAATAAATGTATTTTTTGGCATTCGTGTCATTGAATATCATGTGTGTCATGCTTGGTTCCTTACTCAATATAATCCCAGTGATATTGAAAATTATTTGGTTAAATGGCTTGACAAAGCCTAACTCTGCTACATGTAATTTACAGCAGCTCACCTCTGTTACTTTGCACTTTTTACCTACTAAAAAATTTAGGCTGTCTTGAAACTGAACCTTTGACTGGATTTCCAATGTAGCTCACAATGTAGTTGCACAATATAAAAGCATTATTGACAGTGTGTTTCAAAGCACAGAGTCCAAGTCAATGGAATTCTGACAAGAGACCCTGCTCATAACCAAAGCAAATTTTAGTCTGTTCTTCACCTTGATTTCTAGGAAATAAACTTTACTGTTATTTGGTTTAAGTGACACTTAAACAAAATCTTTGTATTTTCCCCATAAGGTGGTGGGATAAAGAAATTGGCCAGTAATTTCTATTCTTAACTTTGAACTACAAATGATGGCAACAGAGTAAATATTCACATATAGTTTTTAATCTGCCATTTTCAAGGAGGAAAGTATGCAAAATCTTACTGATAAATTGTTACAGCTGACATTTTATAATGGCTTAAATTTTCAATAATTCATGAGAATTAAATGTTTGTACAGGAATTATATACTTTCAAGAAGTATATACTTACTTTTATGAACTAAAAGGAAACTCAAAATTATGAAAAATCTAATTTTAATGAGAAGGAATTTTTCTTGAGACAGAATCTTTTCCTGTAGCCTAGTGTGGTGGTCAGAATAAAAATGCCTCGCATAGGCTCATAAGGAGTGGCACTATAAGGAGGTGTGACCTTGATGGGATAGGTGTGGCCTTGTTGGACAAAATGTGTCATTGGGAGTGGGCTTTGAGGTTTCAAACCCAAACCAGTCTCAGTGTCTCTCTTCCTGGTGCCTACCTGTCCAGATCTAGAACTTTTTCTCCAGCACTTTGCCTGTGTCTAGCCATGCTTTCTGCCATGTGGATAATGGACTAAAGCTATGAAACTGAAAACGAGCCCCAATTAAAAGCTTTCCTTTATAAGTTGTCAAGGTCATAGTGTCTTTTCCCAGTAATAGAAATCCTAACTAAGACACACAAACAATCCTAAAACCACAATCCTTTTGCCTCAGGCTCCTGAGTGCCAAAAATTACAGGCAAACACTATTGTACCTAGCAAAAATATTCTAATTTAAAAGCATTGTCTACAAAACACAATACAGTTGAGGTTGTTCCTTCAGGAAGCTCATCAAATTTTAATGACTAATACACTGAAGAGTCTTGGTAAAAGGTATCATGACAATCTACTAAACCTGTGTTTTGTGTTCAGCTATATCATCTGTGTCCTGACTTTTTAAATCATCTTATACTTCCATTTTTACTAGTTATTTTTTCTTTACCAAAATATTGCCAACATTTGCATTTGAGGCTTTGTTGTTGCTTTTTATGATAATTTCTTAAATTTAAACTTGAAACAAGCTTGTTTTACATGTCAATCCCAGTTCCCCCTCCTCCCCTATCCCCCTACACCTATCCCAACCCCTATCTGCTTTCAAGGGAGGGTGATACATTCAAAGTCTGCCATATAATGTGGAGCCAGTTCTTGGCCCTCCCCCCATGTATCTAGGCTGAGAGACTATCTCTCTATGTGGAATAGGCTCCCAACATCCATTAGTAAACTTAAAAAACAAAACAAACAAACAAAAAAAATGGATCCACTACCAGAATCCCCATAGACTGCCTAGCCCTCCTAACACCTACATTCAGGGGGTCTGGGTCCGTCCTAAGGTCCTATGCTGGTTTCCCAGCAATCAGACTGGAGTCCCCTTATTCAGGTAGCAGTTTCTGTGGGTTTCTCCAGCCTGGTCTTGACCTCTTGCTCATCACTCCTCCCTCTCTGTAACTGGTTTCCAGGATTTCGGCTCAGTATTTAGTTGTGGGTGTCTGCTTCTGCTTCCATTAGCTACTAGATGAAGGCTGTAGGATGGCATATAAGATAATCATCAATCTCATTATCTTATCAGGGAAGGACATTTAAGGTAGCCTCTCCAATATTGTTTAGAAGGTTAGTTGGGGTCATCCTTGTAGATATCTGAACATTCCCTAGTGGAAGATTTCCTTAAAACCTATAATGGCTCCCTCAATTATAGTATCTCTTTTCTTGTTCTCCTCTATTTTTTCCCTGACTTAAACTTCCTGCTCCCTCCTGCCCACCTCTCCCCTCCTCTTCCTCCTAACTCCCTCTTCTTTCCACCCCCCAAATGCTTCCAATTTGCTTGGGAGATTTTGTTCATTTCCTCTTCTCTGGAAGATCATGTATGTCTCTCTTAGAATCCTCCTTCTTTCCTACCTTTTCTGGTGGTGTGGATTGTAGACTGGTGATTCTTTGTTCTATGTATAAAATCCATATATGAGTGAGTACATACCAATTATGTCTTTTTGTGAACTGGGTTACCTCACTCAGGATGGTATTTTCTAGTTCCATCTATTTGCCTGCAAATATTAAGATCCCATTGGTTTTTTTTCCCACTGAATAGTACTCCATTGTGTAAATGTACCATATTTTCTCCATCTATTCTTCAGTTGAGGGGTATTTAGGTTACCACCAAGTTCTGGCTATTAGATATAACATTGCTATGAATATAGTTGAACAGATGTCCTTGTTGCATGAATGTGCATCTTTTGGATAAATGCCTAAGAGTGGAATTACTGGATCTTGTCATAGACCAATTCCCATTTCCCATAGTGATTTTCACAGTGGCTGTATGAGCTTGCACTCCCAAAAGCAGTGGAGGAATATTCCCCTTTCTCCACATTCTCTACAGCATAAACTGTCTTTGGTGTTTTTGATTTTAGCCATTATGACAGGAGTAAGATGGTATCTCAGAGTTGTTTTGATTGAATTGCTCTGGTGGCTAAGGATGTTGAGCACTTTCTTAAGTGTTTTTTAACCATTTTGGATTCCTCTATTGAACATTCTCTATTCAGTTCTGTACCTCACTTTTTAATTGGATTATTTGGTGTTTTGGTGACTAGCTTCTTGAGTTCTTTGTATATTTTGGAGCTTAGCCCTTTGTCTGATGTGGGGTTGGTGAATATCTTTTCCTATTCTGTGGGCGGCCATTTTGTCTTGTCAACAGTTTCCTTTGCCTTACAGAAGCTTTTCAATTTCAGGAGGTCCCATTTATTAATTGTCAAGCTCAGTGTCTGTGCTACTGGTGTTTTGCTGAGGAAGTGGTCTCCTGTACCAATTTGTTCAAGGGACCTTCCCCTTTCTCTTCTAAGAAGTTCAGTATGGCTGCATTTATGTCGAGGTCTTTGATCCATTTGAACTTATGTTTGTGCATGGCAATAGCTATGGATCTATCTGCAGTCATCTACACACAAGCAAGTCTTTAAGGAAAGATTTTAAAGAAGATAGCAGAAAATGGAAAACTCTCCCATGCTCTTGGATAAGTAGGATCAACAAAGTAAAAATGCTAATCTTACAAAAGCAATCTATAGATTAAATGCAATACCCATTAAAATCCCAGTACAATTCTTCACAGACCTTGAAAGAACAAACCTCAACTTTACATGGGAAAACAAAAGACCCAGGATAGCCAAAGCCTTTGAGGTCTTGTAATTGTACATCTAGTGGGTTTGTTCTTATTTTCTGGATGTTTATTTTACTTTCATCTTGCCCTCATAATTCTGAACCTCTGCCTGCTTTCTATTTACTCTAATCAAGAGACTTTACCTCCTATTTCATAAAGAAAATTTAGCAACAAGAATTATTTCACCTTTTTCACCAAATCTATTAACCTATCTCTGCTATTTTTGCTCTCCTCCTTTCTGCCCTGTTATACTGAATAGAATGCTCTGCTTCCCATATGCTCTTGATTCATAGTTACCTCTTATCATCTTCCTACTTTGTCCCATATCATTCCACCTGCATAAGAAAAACTAAAATTCAGATAGTTAAGAGACTCTCATTGGGCTTCCTACTTACAGTTTTCCATTTGCCTCATAATACCTCTGTTAGTTTTCTCTGATAGTCAAATTGACACAATCTAAAATCAAGAACAGAGAACTGTCTAGATTAGATGGGTCTGTGTACATGCCTCTGAGGAATTTCTAAATTGAATAAGTGAGAAGACCTACTCTGGGGGGGGGTGCTAGTCTTTCACCAACTGGACCCTAGAATGAAACAGAGAGACATAGACAGAGAGAGAGACAGAGAGAAAGAGACAGAGAAAGAGACACACAGAGAGAGACAGAGAAAGAGACAGAGAGAGAGAGACAGACATAGACAGAGAGACAGAGAGAGAGAGAGAAGAGGGTGTATGAATGAGAATATGTTCAGCTCATCCATGCATGTATTGCTTGATTTCTATTCTGAAGTTTGAATGTAACTAGCTGCTTCAACTTCCTGAATTTTTGAATGAAGAATTTCAACCTGGAAGCCTGAGCTCAATAAACCCTTTCTCCCTTAAGTTTTGAGAATATTTTATCACAGAAACAGGAACTGAAACTAGAACTATCCCATCAAAACTCCAAGTTAGATTTTATCTTCCTTCTTATGCCTTCATAGTCTCTTCATTCAGCTTATGCCAGTGTGAATCAAACCCTTGCTGCTTTAGTGAAAACCATCTTGTAAAGGTGACCAAAGAGCAATATGTTTTCAAGCCTAATGGACAAATCTGTGCTCTTTTGTTGTATGACAAAACTTTTCCTGAGAAGACACTGCATACATGCCTACTCACTCCAGATAGGGAACACAGATGTCACCAAAGTCCAACTTGGTAAACCAATGAATTTTATTTGTGTCAGAGGAATGTGGGTGAGGAGTTTACTTATAGGAGCAGAAATGACTCAAATACAGCTACATCACCAAATACCACCCAGTAGGGTAACAGCTTACAAAAGCTGGGAACCTGGAACATACTGTACATCCTACAGGTAGTTCAATATGTTAAAGATTATCCTTCTCAAATAATTCAGTGGTTCTAAAGCTCGTCTAGGAAACTAGAAAACTGCTAGTTTATGCTTCTTCCATGCAGCTGGTCTGATCTCAGTCTCCTTTTAGGTTGGCTTGTCGGAGAGTCTTTTTAGCAGCTTAGCCTCTTTGTCTGACAGAGACACCCATCTTTTACTGTTTACTCTGGCAGGGACAGGCCTAGTAAATCTGGTAAGCTTCAGGAACTTCCTGAAGCTCTTTTGACTTGTTTGCCTTACTTCTTAGGGATCTTCCCTTCAGGGTGGAATATTACAATCTCAAACTGTTTTTGCACCATCTTTGAAGTCTCAGCAGAATTCTACACGATGAGTTACTCCTTAAATTCTGAAAAAATCCTGTCCAACATGAATCCACATTCTCTTGTGGCTTGAGGTTGGGCTTATATTTTTATATATTTTATTTTATTTAGCTTTCTAATCACCTTGCCAGTTCACTATAAATGCTATTACATTTTAAAGTCTCCTTGTTTTGTAACTTTATCCTTAGCCTCTTTAATGGATTATTCAGCAAATGTACTGAGGGCACATCAGTGACTTCACTCCTACAAAACTTACTGGATACCTTACATGGAACATACTAAATTGAACTTCATATTTTTTCATTAATTTCCATTAGGCTTTATTCTATGATCATAATTAATTTACACTCTCAAATTCAGAGTTTAAGCTAGTAGTCTAATGATCATCCTTAATATTGACCTTTATCTTAAGCCCCTTGAATCTGAACACTCACCTACTGCAAAGGATCTTGCTCAGATCCACCAGCTTCACTGCATTTCTGTGGGTACTATGCTATCTTACCTAAACTGTACTTCCTCCTTTCACATCTATTGCACTTATCTATCTCCTTATAAAGATGTCAGAAAAGTATTTGCAAAATGGAAATGGAAGCCAGACTGTTTTATCACCATTCCCAACTTTTTGATGGACTAATACAGGTTATTAGACTCCCACAGGGGTCAGATTAGAGGGACAGCTCGTAGATGTTTCTCTCATTTTTATTAATAACACTCTTGCCCTGTCTTCAAGTTTTTCTGGACCTTTGGTCTTTTAAACATTTCAGGCTCATTCCCCTCAGTCTTTGTATGTCCATATGTACTTTTCTCTCCTCTGAAGGCCAAATTTCACTCCCCATTCCATTCTTCAGAGTAAGTAACCTTCTCATCATTCTATTCTCAATGCAAAGAGCCCTTAACTAACTGCCTATCCATTATGACCGTGACCACACCCTTCCACTGATTCTACCACATTTCCTCTATTATTGCCTTCAACACAATAAACCTGACATGGCAGTTGCCCAGTGGATGCATTTTTACTTTGGGTGACAGGGATATTTTCCTTGTTTCAAATGTCAATTCCACATAAGAGCAATTGGTGGCTTACTTAGTACATATTTGGGAAATATTGGCTGAATACTGAATGAACAAAGGTCATGTCTTATTTTCTAGACTACTGTCTTATTAGCAGCTGCCATAGTAGGAAGTGAATTGTGTGTTAGTAGCTTGTTTGGCATAGTTAGAAATTCCTACCAGAGTGTTTCTCATAAAATACAGGGTAGGGCCAAAGTTCAAATAGCATGTAGTGTTTGGACGTTATCTATCACCTCATTCAATAATGTTTTCAAATGTGAACTACTTTAAAAAAAAAAGAAAGAAAGAAAAAGAGCCCTGGGAACAGCTTAAATTAAGTGAAACTTTGATTAGGAATATGTCTCAGTGAGTATTCATTTCTGGTAGCGTGGCATGATTCTTCATCATATGCAATATCTATCAGTTCATTTTTCTCATAGGAAGCAAAATAGCCTGTCCTCTTTTATTTGATTAAAAACTGAGTCAAGCAAAACACTAAAGGACTTTTTTAATCATCAAAGAAAGATTAAATTATGCTCCATCTCCTTTTAGAGTGAATACCTTTTAGCTTGATTCTGGAAAACCCCAGGCCTGTTTTAATGAAAGTTAAGATAATTTTGCAGCTACTCTAGTATCTGTGAACTACCATACCTTTACAAGCCATCCTTTGGCTTTAGATACAGATATTTAGAATGTTTAAACTAATGTGGTGCTTTATGAATCTGAATCCAGGGCTTTACCCATGCTAAGTTAGCACTCTATTAACCTAGATAGCACAGCCTAATATCCATGCTTTTAAATCATTTATGAAGTTATGTTTTCTTTTTATTCTCTGTGAAAAGATAATGCTCATAGGGTTGTTTCAAACATGGTAATATTTACTTTACATAGAGCAGTTTTTAAAAGTCTAAATATGAAGTTCAGTAGAAAAGCAATATTTATTAAGTGCTTATATACAGATAAATTCATGGTGTCTGGCAGGCATCTGAAGCATTGCACTTTCTTCCATTCCTTGTAATCTCTACTTTCCCACTTTCCTTTGTCTACTCTGCCTTTACTGGTAGTCACTGAAAGCAGAACCAGGATTTGGTAAGTGAAGAGAGATCAGCAGTCATTAGTGACGCTTAACACATTTGCTGTCTAGTTTAGGGACAAGTAACAACACCATTTGACTTTTGTGGTAGAATGTTAATGACAAGAGTAATCAATCCATCACTGTGATTATCCCAGTCCATGGTACTTTCTTATCTTTGGGGGGCAAGAAGATAAAACTTATTTTGAAAAACTGCAGCTTGGCTACTTAGAATCCTATTAAAGCTTGCCCAAGGAGAAGAATGAATGGATCCCACTATAGCCTGCCATCTTTACCCTAGTGAGAGGCTCATATATGTTATAAAATGGTGGCTGTCCATATCCAGAACAATACTCTGGGTGATAATGACACAATAGAAACTTCAAGTACTAAAACTTATACTGAAAAAAACATACTAATAAAGTTAAATAGGATATATTGCTATACATATTGGAGCATGGCCTCCAATATGACTGGAAGGTAAGTAGTATACTGACTAGACATGTCAGAAACTGTGAGAAAGAAAATTCTGCACTGTAATTGAAGTCTAGGGTTGCTGAGAAAGTTTGTACTAATGTATATTCACGAAGATTGACATCTAATCATGCTCCATTCTCATGACAAGAGGAGAGATTCTGACTTAAACCAGCCATTACGTCTATCTCCATATCAAATAATAGGTATCTAGTGGGATGGGTAGGGACTAAGTAGGTCACTACCACTATTATGTCCTGGTCTGCCCTTAAGTCACTTGTCAAGAAAAGCATGATTCTGACATGTAGGCAAGATGATCATAGGTAATAACTATTTGAAAAGGACAACACTAGTGTAATTGAGAAATAATTCTGGCAGAACAGTAGTGGTTCACACCTTTAATCCCAGTACTTGGGAGGCAGAGACAGGTGGATTTCTGTGAACTAAATGCCAGCCTATTCTATAGAGCAAGTTCCAGGACAGACTCCAAAACTAGACAGAGAAACCCCGTCTCAAAACACAAAGCAAACAAAGATAATAATTTTGGCAATATCTTTGCTGTGTGCATCTCCTCGCTGTATAAGTAGCCACCTGTCTCTGTGTAAATTGTTAAAAATGTAACTTGGGGGCAGGATCTTAAGGACATTTAAGGATAACAGCCTAGTATAAATGCATAACCCTAAGGTGTATATAAATTGGTGGTAAAACCTGATATTTAGAAAGAAAACACAAACTGAAGGAATGCAAGAAATAGAAAAACTGGACAAATTATCAGGGACTACAGACACAGGCATAACCAACAGAATACAAGAGATGGAAGAGGGAACCTCAGGCGCTGAAGATAAACTAGAGGAAATAGATTCATTGACCAAAGAAAATCTTAAATCCAAAAAATCCTTAGCACAAAACATCCAGGAAATGTGGAACACCATGAAAAGGCCAAACCTAAGCAAAATAGACATAGACAAAGGTGAAGAAGCCCAGCTCAAAGGTGCAGAAAACATATTCAACAAAATCATTGAAGAAAACATCCCCAATCTGAAGAAGGACATGCCCATGAAAGTACAAGAAGCATACCGAACACCAAATAGACTGGACCAAAGAAAAGACTCCTCAACATGACACGTAATAATCAAAACACCTAATATACAGAATAAAGAAAGAAAATATTAAGAGCAGCGAAAGAAAAAGGCCAGGTAACATATAAAGGTAGACCTATCAAATTATACCTGACTTCTCCATGGAAAAGGTCAAGGCCAGGAGGTCTTGGATAGATGTTCTACAAGTAATAAGAGTCCATGAATGCCAGCCCAGGCTACTATACCCAGCAAAACTCTCAATCACTATAGACAGAGAAAGCAAGATCTTTAATGAGAAAGCCAGATTTTCACAATACGTATCTACAAATCCAGCCCTACAGAAAGTTCTGGAAGGAAAACTCTAACCCAAGGAAGTTAACTATGCTCACAAAGACATAGGCAATAGATAATCACACTTCACCAGAACCCAAGAGTAAAACAGAGCAAATATATTCACAATACCCATGCCAACAACAAATCTAAAACAAACAAACATTAACAATCAATGATCCTTACTTTCCCTCAATATTAATGGTCTTAACTTGCCTATAAAAAGACATAGGCTAATACGAAGACAAAATCCATCCTTCTGCTGTATACAACAAACACATCCAAGCTTCAAAGACAGACATTACCTCAGGGTAAAAGGTTGAGAAAAGATCTTCCAATCAAATGAGATCAAGAAGCAAGCAGGTGTGGCTATCCTAATATCTAACAAGTTAGACTTCAAACCAAAATCAATCAAAAGAGATGAAGGTTATTCCGCATCCAGCCGATGAGAACTACATCCACACAAAGTCTCAGTTGTGAACATCTATGCCCCAAATACAAAGGCACCCACATTTGTAAAAGAAACACTACTAAAACTCAAAGTTCACATAAAACCTCACACCCTCACACCCCACTCTCACCACTAGACAGAACCACCAGTCAGAAACTTAACAAAGAAACAAAACAACTAATTGAAGTTATGTCTCAGTTTTACAGATATCTATAGAGCATTCCATCCAAACACAAAAGAATATACCTTCTTCTCTGCTCCACATGGAACCTTCTTTAAAATCGACCACATACTAGGTGACATAACAAACCTAACCAAATACAAAAAAATTGGAATAGTCCCCTGTATCTTATCAGACCACCATGCTTTAAAGTTGAAATTCAACAGCAATACAAACTGCAGGAACCCTACAAACTCATGGAAACTGAACAATGTGCAATTGCACCATACCTGTGTCAAAGAAGAAATAAAGAAAGAAATTAAGGACTTCCTAAAACACAACGAGAATGAGGACACATCATACCCAAACTTATGGGACACCTTGAAAGCAATGCTATGAGGGAAGTCCATTGCACTAAGTGTCCATATGAAGAAAACGGAGGATAGTCTCATTAGAGAATTAACAGCACAACAGAAAGCCTTAGAAC
Source organism: Cricetiscus sungorus (assembly GCA_030556225.1). Taxonomy (NCBI): domain Eukaryota; kingdom Metazoa; phylum Chordata; class Mammalia; order Rodentia; family Cricetidae; genus Cricetiscus; species Cricetiscus sungorus. The sequence continues at coordinate 22,444,437 of JANBXA010000141.1, forward strand.
AAAAAGAAGCAAACTCACCCCAGAGGAGTAGACACCAGGAAATAATCAATTTCAGGGTTGAAATCAATAAAGTAGAAACCAGGAAAACAATACAAAAAAAAATCAATGCAACAAAGAGTTTGTTTTATGAAAGAAATTAACAAGATAGACAAACCTTTATCCAAACTATTTGAAAAGCAGAGAGAGAACATGAAAATTAACAAAATCCAAGAGGAAAGGGGGGACATAAAAATGAACACTGAGGAAATGTAGACAATTTTCAGGTCATAACTTTGAAAACCTGTACTCCACAAATTTTGAAAATTCAAAGGAAATGGACAAATTTCTGGATAACTATCACTTACCAAAATTAAACCAAGAACAGACAAACAACTTAAATAGACCTATAACCCCTAATGAAATAGAAGCAGTCATCAAAAGCCTTCCAACCAAAAGGTGATTCCTCTAAAATCAGGAACAAGACAAGGCTGCCCTCTCTCTACATTCCTCTTCAGTATTGTACTTGAAGTTCCAGTTAAAGCAATAAGACAACAAAATGAAATCAAGGGGATACAAATTGGAAAGGAAGAAGTCAAACCTTCACTATTTGCAGATGATGTGATAGTTTACATAAGCGACCCAAAAGACTCTACCAGGGAACTCCTACAGCTGATAAACACCTTCAGCAAACTAGCAGGATACACGATAAACTCAAAAAATCAGTAGCCCTACTTTATTCAGATGACAAAGAGGCTGAGAAAGAAATCAGAGAAAAATAATCCTTTATAATAGCCACAAACAGCATAAAGTATCTTGGGATAATGCTTACCAAACATGTGAAAGACCTATACAATAAGAACTTTGTGTCCTTAAAGAAAGAAATTAAAGACAATACCAGAAAATGGAAAGATCTCCCATGCTCTTGGATAGGTAGGATAAATATAGTAAAAATGGCATTCTTGCCAAAAGCAATCTACAGATTCAATGCAATCTCCATTAAAGTCACAGCACAATTCTTCACTGACCTTGAAAGAATAATAATCAACTTTATATGGAAAAACAAAAGACCCAGGATAACCAAAGCAACCATGTACAATAAAGGAACTTCATCATCCCTGACTTTAAGCTCTATTACAGAGGTATAGTCCTGAAATGAGCCTGGTATTGGCACAAAAACAGACAAGTAGACCCATGGAATCAAATCAAAAATCCTGATATTAACCCACACACCTATGAACACCTGATTTTTGACAAACCAGCTAAAAGTATACAATGGGAGGAATAAAGCATCTTCAACAAATGGTGTTGGCTCAACTGGAAGATGGTGTGTAGAAGACTGCAGATAGACCCATGTCTATTGCCATGCACAAAACTCAAGTCCAAATGTATCAAAGACCTCAACATAAATCCAGCCCTACTGAACCTCTTAGAAGAGAAAGTGGGAGGTATACTAGAACAAATTTGTACAGGAGACCGCTTCCCGAACATAACCCCAATAGCACAGACAGTAAGATCAAAAAATTAATAAATGGGACCTCCTCAAGCTTAGAAACTTCTATAAGGCAAAGGACACAGCTGACATGACCAAACAGCACCCACAGACTGGAAAAGATATTCACCAATCTTATATCTGACAGAGGGCTAATCTCCAAAATATACAAAGAACTCAAGAAACTAGTCATCAAAACACCAAATAACCCTATTAAAAATGGGGTACAGTACTTAATAGAGAATTATCAGTAGAGGAAATAAAAAAGACTGAAATACGCTTAAGAAAGTGTCCAACATCCTTAGCTATCAGAGAAATGCAAATCAAAACAACTTTGAGATACCATCTTACTCCTCCCAGAATGGCTAAAATTAGAAACACCAATGACAACTTATGTTGGAGAGGAAGTGGAGAAGGGGAACACTCCTCCACTGCTGGTGGGTGTGCAAACATATACAGCCATTTTTGAAATCAGTGTGGCAGCTTCTCAGGAAAATGTGAATCTGTCTACCACAGGACCCGGTAATCCTTCTCTTAGGCATATACCCAAATGATCCATATCCATGCAACAAAGACATATGATCAATTACGTTCATAACAGCATTATTTGCAATAGCAAGAACCTGGACGCAACCTAGATGTCCCTCAACTGAAGAATGGATAAAGAAGTTGTGGCACATTTACACAATGGAATACTACTCTGTGGGAAAAAACAATGAAATCTTGAAATTCGTAGGCAAGTGGATGGTACTTGAAGAAACCAACCTAAATAGGTAACCCAGTCACAGAAAGAGGAACATGGTATGTACTCGCTCCTGTATGAATTTTAGACGTAGAGCAAAGAATCACCAGCCGATAATTCACACTGCCAGAGAAACTAGGAAACAAGGAGGATTCTAAGAGATTCATATAAGGTCTCTCACAGAAGGGGAAAGGGACAAGATCTCTTGAGCATATGGGGAGTGGGGGGGAATTGAGTGGAGAGGGAAATAGGAGAAAGTGAAGGTGGGGGAGAGGAAAGCACATGGGACTAGGAAGATTGAGTCAGGGGATGAATAGAAGAGAGAAGAGAGAGAGAGAGAGAGAGAGAGAGAGAGAGAGAGAGAGAGAGAGAGAGAGAGAGAGAGAGAGAGAGAGAATAAAAGAGGAAGTCATTATAGGTTTGAAAATAAAAAAAAAAAAAAAACTAAGAGAAATGTCCAAAGACCTACAAGACTGACCCCACCTAACAATTTGAGCAACAGTGGAAAAGAAACCATAAATGTCATTCCCTGATAATAAGATCGATGACTAACTTATCCACCATCATGGAGCCCTCATTTAGTAGCTGATGGAAACAGAAGTAAACATCCACAACTAAACATTGAGCCACACTGGAATCCAAATGCAGAGAGAGAGAGGACAAGACCAGGCTGCAGAAACACATAGAGACTGCTGACCTGGAAAAGGAAGCGCTATAGTCCCCCAGACTGATAGCTGGAAATCCAGCATAGGATTGACACAGACCCTTTGAACATGGTTCTTACCTAGAAGGCCTGAGCAGTTTAAGGGACCTCGGAAGTGGAACCAGGATGTATTCCTGGTACACAATAGGACTTTAAGGGAACATCACCCATGAAGGAGAAAAGGCCTAGTTCCTACTCCACATGACTTGACAGATTTAGATGACCCCTCCTGGAGGGCATCACCTACATGTGGAGTGGGGGGGCAGATGAGAGGGGAGGGTGGTCAGGGGCATGAGAGGTGAGAGAGAGGGAAAGAGGGAGGGAGGGAGGAAGAGGGAACTGGTGTTGATATGTAAAATAAAAATAAAATAAACAAATTTAAAAAAAACATGCTATCTAGAGTCAGCTCCTCTCTGGGCATTAGCCAGAGCCAAATGTGTATTATTAAAATTTTTTCTTTATTAATCTCTAAATGTACATGGTTATTTCTCACTCACATATTAATTATAGAACTGTATTTATTTGTCTTCATGCAACCCTAATAATTCTTTTTGATCCTAGAAACCTATGGGACATTTGATGACTTTGGGGAATTCTGACACAATCTAAATTTCAAGCAAATACAGTTTTATCTAAATTTAAAGTGGCATTTAGAAAAAAGAAGCCATGAGAATTCCCATCTGAGAGCATCTAGTGCATCCTGTAGTCAGTGGTGATTCGGGAGTGAGTTTTTTTAGTCAGTCCACCTTACTGATGGAAGCCCCAATCCTTACATTTCTTCCTGCAAATTTCCTTGTTTGAGCTATCCTGGGGTTTTGGATTATTTGAAAAACAACAAAGTTGATTTGTTCCTACTAAAGGAGCTCTCTGGCAGGTGGTGGTGACCCAGGCAGGGGGACAAACATGCCAGACAGACAGGGCTTAGTGAGAAGTTTTATTAGAAAGAGAAAGGGGAAAGGAAAGAGAAAGGCGGCCAAGAGACACAGAGAGAGGACAGAAGAGAAGAGGAAGACAGTAAAGTCCTATCTGCCCTGGGGTGGGGGGGAACAGCAGGGAAGAAAGCGGAAAGAGAACACAAGTGGGAAGATGTCTTTCTTTTAAAGAGGTCCTTTGCACCTGCATGCTGACCTGGGTATTGTCTGGTGACAGGGGCAAGTCAGCATAATTCCTGAATCTTTACAGGTATGACAGGCCTCCTAAACAGTTACTAACAAGAGTTGTTGTTGTTGTTGTGTTTGTTTGTTTGTAAAAAGATAGAGTTTCTCTGTGTAGCTTTGGAGCCTGTCCTAGAACTGGCTCTTGTACAACAGGCTGGTCTTGAACTCACAGAGATTCACCTGCCTCTGCCTCCCGTGTGCTGAGATTAAAGTCCTGTGCCACCTGTAAGTATCCAGGCATTATGCTGACCCTGCCCCCTGGCAGTAGGCAAAGTACACACACCGGCATTCAGGCAGAAACTTAGCTCAAAGGGCCCTGTGTTGCATGGCTACATCATATGTTGTGTGGCTGGGTTAAGGACTCTGTATGCATGTACAAGCTTTCTCTTTTAAGCGAACACCTCTCACCTGTTAGCCCCTTCTTCCCCCTTCTTCCTTCTTTATTCCTCCTTCTTCCCACTTCTCCCCTAACCCCTTCCCCCTTCCCAGGTGGCCCATTTCTGTTCCCAGGTGGCCATTACCTATCCTTCCCTTTGTTCCCTTTCTCCAATAAACTCCATGTGGGTTTTGTTGAGTTTTGTGGTTGTGTTTCACCACTAGCAGCTGCAGCAAAACAACAACACTGCCTAGCTAACACGTTTTGTGGGTTGTTTTGTTTTTTGCTTTTGAACAGAATAAAGAACCTGGAAATCTATTATCTTAAAAGTTTTAGGGAGATAACATTAATCTGCTCACCCTTTTTCTCCCCTGTCTGTTTACCAGGGAGCTAAACGATTTTTACACTCCTTCAAAACCCAATACCAATGGTGTCTAGAGTCAACCAAGGAATCAAGTTAACCCAACTTCAAAGGCAGCTCCTCCCTGGTGTTCAGAACTCTGGCTAATGTGATCTCAACTTTACATCTATGATGAAAACTTCATTTAACTTTTGCAACGTGTACTTTTGATGTTAGACACATACATAAATAAGATGTATGCAACGGGATCTCAGTGACTTCTAGTAGATTCTATCACTAGATATCATGTCTTCATGTACAGCATAAATTCCTGGAGACTCAGTCTCATAGCCTGTGAGGGAAGTGACAATAAAAAACAATTATTGGCATTCTCAGAGTATACACATGAGACCAGCAAAGGCTAGCAACTGAAATCATAGACTATAAGCAGCACCCTCTGAGCCTGAATCCTGGTCTGCTCCTTGGTAACTTTATAACTCATCATCTTTGTGTCTTATTTGCAAAATGGGTAACACAATGTTGGAATTATTAAGTAAGTTCATAAAGTAAAATCATTGAAAACAATGTCCTCTGTGTCATTAAAGATAATAAGTCTTAGCCACTAGCATTCTTGCTTTTCTCTGAATTGTTATCCATATTTTAACAATTAGGATATCCACTATCTCACTTAGGGTATCACCCAAAGATGGTAGAATCAGGAGTCTACCTAGACATCTTGGCTTTGGAGTAGACACTAGTAACTACTCTACTGAAGAATTAATATAAGGCTTAAATCATAAGCCTACCAAAACCCAATGCAATGCAAAGTCATTTAATACAATTTAAAACCACAATTCACAAGAAATACATGAAATTGCATTAACCATATGTGATATGTTATTATTGAAGGGAACATTATATTTTTCTTTCCCATACCTTGAAATCTTTTTGCTGTGCTGTTAATTATGGTAATATGCATTTCAACAGCACTGTAGAAATGAGACATCTCTTTCATTGGCACACATTTACACAGGAATTTATGTAATTCCCACTGCCACTTTCTGAGACGACAAAGTCGATGTTATAATCTACATTTGAGAGGGGGAAAGCTGAGACTCAATAAAGTTAAGTTAAGAGAGTTGGGCCTGGGAAATTGCTCAGTCAGTGAAGTGCTTGTCACACAAGCCTGAGGGCCCAAGTTCAGTCCCTAGAATTGACATGAAGTCCTAGGAGTGGTTGCATGTATTTGTGACATCAGTATTCAGGATGAAGAATTAAGAGAACCCCTGGTGTTCACCCACTGCCCAGCAAATCTAATTAAATTGATGAGCCCCAGGTCATCAAAGATTTTACCTCAAAAAGAGAGGGAGAAAAAGTGAGAGGGGAATGGTCACAGAGGAATCCACCCAAGGTTACCTAATATCCACAATTCCCCCAAAATCATGCATCTACACACATGTGCATGAATATGCACACACATGAGCACTGATACATAGTTGCATGCACATACATGCTTAGACACCTGCTCAGGTGTCCATTCCCAGTATTTGAGAATGCTGTCACACATATCAAAAGCCCTAAATATTGTCTGATGCTTTTCTGTTACATGCTGTCTTTTCTGGTGATATTTCCTTTTCAACAGATTGAAAACTATTTTTTTATAATGTGGCTTGTCATTATAGATGTACTTGTAAAGATATTAATATGTGTGCAAAGCAATGAAGCCACTTGAACCTGTGTTCTCTTTTTCCCTGTAAAGATCCTGATCGCCAGCATCATGTGCAGTTACAACAAAAACGATTGGATGGAACTCTCCAAAATGGCTGAGGTAAAGATTACTTGTTTATATTTATTTTATTCCACCTCTCTCATTTTTATTAGTTTTAAGTAAAGAGCTGCCACAAAAAAATAATACAGTAGAAGTAAAATTGAATTGAAAAATGTAAGTTAAAACATTTTTATTATAATTTGTTTACCATGTGTTTTCATTTAAATGATGGAAATGTAAATTTAAAAGGCATCTATTCTATAAAAGCAGTCCCTCGGATTTCACAGGGTACCTAAAATGCCTTTATTCTCTGAATCCATAGACTCTCCATTTGCATATTAAGCAAACTGCATATTATGATGGATGCCATGATAAAATTTAATTCTACCTTTGAGAGTCTAACTTGATCTTACCTTGCCTTTAGGCAAACTAGTTTGACAGTAAGAGAAGAGATTCTGAATATAAAAGTCTTGAATATTTAAACTATAAAAGGTTCATTTAATACTATTCTGGTTTGAATGCCGGCATGGATAAAGTGTTAGCACAGAACACTGCTGCATGGAACACTCATCAGCTGGACTGCCACAATATGAATGGAACCTTAAGCGAATGCAAACACTAACCATGTGCGTCAGATTTGTATTCCAAATAGAAAAATACATACTTAAAAAACACACTCATGACCATCATTCTGTCAGGCAACCCGGGTGAGACCCTTCTGACTGGGGATCTTGAAAAGCTCTCAGCCACACTGCAGACTGAGCCTAATAAGACTGTTGCAGTAATTGACCTGACATTACAAAATATCATAATGCTCTCTATAGTGCTCAGAAATGTTGATTGTACATTATATTCAGATATTTTTAAAACTGTGAAGGGAAAAATTACTTCTGGGACTTAGGGGGGTGAAATTAAACATGATCTGTAATTGGCTCCGTGATCTTCTGTGCTGGGTCCGTTTTATACATGTATTTACCTAATTGACCGTGAAATCTTCCACAGAGCCCGTGCTTGGCATGAGCTTTGCCAACTTTAAGCTGACTATGATGAATGACTTTATCATGCTGCGTGCTTCTCTGATATTTTTGTAAGAATAAAATACTTTTTAAAATATTTACTTTAGTAATGGACAAGTTTTAAGTGGGAGGGTTTACTTACAAATGTCAAAATGCTATAATTATGAGCATACTAGCAAAAGTGAATATTGTCACATTCCAAATGTTTTTTCAATTTCACTTTTATTATCATTTCCTAAATACTGTATAACAACAAAAGCAAGAGAAAAGAGTCTCCTTTCTATTAAATCAGAGCAATCTGTCATATCTCCATGGGGAGCAATATACATATCAAGAAGGACAAGCCATACATACTGTCAATGAAAGCAACATGCTTCTTATAAAGTTAAGCATGAGCTAACCTGGAGATTTGGCATGAGGAGAATACCCATAGGCCTTTGCATCATCGTGGAGTAGCAGGACAGCAGCAGCCAACAGGATTCCATCATACTTCATACTATACACACCCAAAAACATTTTAAATACAATATTTTACTCATTCTTCGATAATTTAATACATGTGTGTAATGTATTTTTATCAAATCTACTTCAGGACCCTCCCTGGTACCCCTTTTATGTCACCTTCCCAACTTGCTTGCCTCTTCTTGATCATCTTTCTTTGTAATGAGTCACTTTGGGACTGTAAGGTTGTTCAGTGAGTAAGCTGATTGCCACCAATCCTGATATCCTGATATCCTGAGTTCAACCCCAGCTTCCTATTTGGTGCAAGGAGGGAACTGACTTTCTCCCAATGTGTCCTTTGACCCCCACACACTGTGGCATGTCCACAAATGCCCATATTCATATTCAAAATAAATGCATTTAAAAGGAAAAAGAGAACCACTCACTGCTTCTGTTTTTAGGAACCCACTGTTCAAAACATATTTTTTCACAATGGGAGAATACACAATAAAATAAATCAAAGGTGTTTTCCCATCCAAAGTTATTCTACTGCCTAACACGGACAATTCTTCATGGATGGTATCAGAAATCACCTGCTGCACTACCCTACCAACACTTTTAGGGGGTAGCAAATGACTAGATGTGGCATGTGTATATTTTCATGAAGTTTCTCCTTACAGTGGGTTAGTTTTATAATTGGAATTTAGGAACTCTACTATCACCACCTCTGCTAACAAAAAAAAAAATGTTTTTTTTTTGTGACATCAAAAAAAATGTGACATCAAAACCACTACAGTTGTAGTAGATCAATAGTAAAGAATGAGACACTCTGGGTTGAATTTTGCGTGGGGAGGAGAGGTGTTCAAATCCACTATCAATCTGGGTAGATTAAGAGATGACAGGGGCACTTAGTGAGGCACAGGTCTTCACACATCTGTGAAGACATTTGCAAACAGAATTATTTGAGGACCCAACCTGAATGTTGGTAGCACCCCAAGACTAAATGAAAAAGGGAAAGAAGAAACCCGACTTATACCAACACCAATACCCACCACACCCCCCATCTCCTGAACCATGGAGAAGTGAATAGACAGCTGTCTGATGCCATGGAGCTCATCTTTGCAAAGGTGGATGCATCACCTAATCCACAAGCCTAAATAAGCATGTACTTGTTCCTTTAAGTTGCATCATCTCAGGCATTTGGTCACAGCACTGAAAGAAAATAACAGATACAGAGACATTGCTTTTTTTTCTTTTGTTGGGTCCTAGTTGTTATTTTATTATCTACTGTACTTTTAAGAGCATATGAATAGCTTTAAAATTGAGCCTAAACACAGACATATTTGTTCATACTCTTGGCATAGCTGTGTCACACAATAGGTATATTTAAATAAAGTTGAACTAAATGCTCCATCTCAAGGACTTGTGTGCCAAACTTTCATACTCATCATCCTCATTTGGTTGATGATCTGTTTTCCCTTGTAAATGAAACAAAACTAAAACCGACCCTTTCTTATTACAATTGTAGAGAACTCACATTTGAAATACTTTCTAATACTTCATTTTCTTCCATCTTTGCCATGTTTTTTAGGCAAAGAAGCGGTTTCCTGAGTGGTTTTACAGCATGGTGAAATTTTTGATAAACTTGGTAGTAGGTGGTTCTGTTCTTTGTATGGGAGAGTCTATAACTTTTCTAAGACATTGATTGTTTTTTCCCATTTCATGCAAAAAAATGTTTCTTGTAAAGCGCAAGCATGAACTGTGTGTAAATTTCCTGGACAGCCAAACAGAGGTAAGCAAGAGTCATTTCTGCCCCATGGATGTGCTCCAAGCTTAAGTATGTAATCAGATACAGGGCAAACTGAGCCATTACTGAAGGCTGCCAGTATTAGATCTTAAGTAGATCTTGAATGCATTTTAACAGAACTGGAATCCATTTCTTTCTTAATGTGCATTAGCCTAGAAAATAGACCTTGAGTTTTATGTAATGAGAATGCAATTCCTGCGCAGTAAAACTGTGGACAAGATGAGCTAGAGTCAGAGGGAAAGTGAATATAGAAACATGCATTAGAGAGACTGAAAAAGCTGCCCACAAAAACACATATTACCCCCATGTGGGGGTCAGAGAGAGCTCTGCAGATCATCTTAACACAGAACTAAGAAGAAGGGAAGGGCTGATGCTTCCTGCTTCCAGTCTCTATTGATGAAATCTTATAACACTCTTGACTGTGTGCTCTACTGCTCTTGGCAGTCAGACATCATGGCTTGCAGTGTGATTCTTCATCCAAACTCAGAACTGGAATGAAGGTCAGAGCTTGTTGATAAGACATGGCTAGGACATAGGACATTGCAAACTGTAGCTATCCTCAGATCTCATACAGAAGAAGACTATGAGAGCTAACACAGTAAACACACTGACAATAATAGGGGTTTGTGGCTGTGAGAGTATGTGTCTGGGAGGTGAGCAAAACCATAAAATGTGAAAAATATACAATCTAGGTATAGGTCATCTATCCATACTCTCCAAGCCAAGCTTATTGACCCAGATTCTCAATACTTTTTACAAGTTCAAAATATTATCCAAATGTTTTTGTTCATTTGTGCATGTGGAGGCCATAGGTGGACACAGAGGAAACCCTTTCTCTCTCTCTCTCTCTTCAAAACAAGTTTACTCTGTGAAACAGCTCTGGCTGTCCTGGAACTCACTCTGTAGACCAGGCTGTCCTAGAACTCACAGAGTTCCACCTGCCTCTGCCTCCCAAAGAGCTGGGATTATAGGAGTGTACCACTACTACTACCTGGCAAGATCCTTCTCAGTTGTTCTCCATGCTACCTTGTGAGACAGGGTCTCCTACTGAACCTGGAACGCACTGATCCATTCAGAGTATCTGCCCAGTAAACTCATGGTTCTTCCTCAACCAACCTTCCAATGGTGGGATTGTTGATACCCAGGCTTTCACTTGGATTGTGGGAATTCTAACTCAGTTCCTTATGCTTTGGCTACATGCACTTTACCAACTGAGCCATCAGCCCAACTGACATTAAATTCAACACCATTAACTTGACCTTTATGTCCTGTGGTGTTATATTAAAGCTTTGCCAAAGAACAGAAAAGCAGAGTGGTGTGCCACTCGCTCTTACCCCTACCTCAGGCTGAATGGGCTGATCTGGCTGCCTGCCTTCAGCGTGGCTAGAGAATCTAGAGACTTCAATGTCTTACTCTCCTCAAAGTGGCTGGAGAATGGATGCTGATACCGAGACTTTGCTTCTGTCTTATATACCTCACTAATGCTGGGATTAAAGGAATGTGATCCCAGGTACTGAGATCATCTTTGTGTGAGCCATTTCTCCTTAGGACTGGATCATTCTTGTGTAGATCTGGGTAGCCTTGGACTCACAAAGATCCGTCTTTCTCTTAATCCTGTGTCCTAGGATTTAAGGTGTGTATCACCACCTCCTAGCTTCTGGCTGCTGGGGTGAAAGTATGTGCCTGGCTTCTATGGCTTATGGCTGACTTTGCTTTCTGAATCCTCAGGCAAGCTTTAATAAATCATAACTAACCTATCACCACAAGGTCCTACATGCTATGTCCTTAACCTATACCCTTCCTGGTTATTTTCAGTTGTTTTTCTACACTTTTGGCTACCACTGATGTCATTTATGCTTCAATACATTATTTTGGGTTTTTATTATTTTAATAATTTGTGCTGCTCATATATTTCTGGGTATAAGGCTACCCACTGGTGTATGTCTAGCATACATAGAGCCACATCTTAAAAGAACAAGAACAACAACAAAACCTGCTTCTCCCTCTTCAGAGGCCATCAACACTCCAGAGATACTCAGTTAGAATTGGGGCTTATGAATCACTACAAATTCCATGATGGGATGTTGCTGTATTGATCCTATACAGGCAACCACAGCTTCTGTGTGTTCATGAATACAGCTGCCCTGTCATGTCTAAAATATACAGTTTTACTTTGGTACTCCTTGGCCTCTGGCCCTTACAATCCTTCTGCCCCCCCCCCTTAATACCTTCTAAGCCTTGAGGAGAGGATATGATACAGTTATTGCAACACATATGTTTTCCCCGCTGCCCGTCGCCTGGTCCCACTGCCGTGCCAGCCCCAAATAACATGCTGAGACTCTGTATTTGATATAATGCTGTTGGCCAGATACTAGTTCCTTACTGGCTAGTTTTGTCTTAATGATTAACCCATTTCTACTAATCTAAGTATTTCCACGTGGCTCATCTTACCCGAGAACAGTCCCTGCGTTCTGCTCTCTCCAGGCTCTCCATGCTGACTCCTCCTTACTCCTTCCTCTTTCCTCCTAGTCTCCTAGCCCCGCCTATCTTGCTTTCTTGTTGGCCAACAGTGCTTTATTCATTAACCAGTATGAGAAACATATTTACAGAATAACATCTTCCTTCAAGTAGTCCCTTTTGTTGCTGAGCAGTCCACAGACACTTATTGTAGGAGAAACTGCCAGCCAGCCTACCTAAGCTGCAGTTGTTCTGCCCAGGTGAGCAGGCCAACCTGCATGAGCATTCGAGGCAGGCACTTCCTTCCTGAGCCAAGTCTGCTGATGAAGAGACACGGACAACCAGCAGAGTCAGCAGCCTGAGCCAATGGAAGCTTCCCAACTGGGGAGTACATGACTTCTTTCTCTATGTGTCTCCAAGTGTGCTTACTAGATAACTTCACATCCATGACCGACAAACTGTGTTTGTACACACTGAGATATGAATGGAAACAGAATCAATGGACAGGAAAACACCCCAGACTGTGAAGAGAAGTTCAAGCTCTGACTCTGTCACTACAAATTCTTTGATGCACAAAAAATCTTTTCAGTGGCTTCCTCATTGGTGACATTCACTATCACCAGGAGGTGCTCTAAATGGCTTTTGATGGATGCATGCTTAGTTTCCATAGTACTGGATTTATAAGGGCATACATGCACATTTCTAATGTGCTTTGACCTTGTTTCCCCCTTATATTCCCTCTCCTTGCTTACCTATCTGCTCCTATTAGTTGCTTTGCTCCCATGTAAAACTTTGCTCCTTTTTTTACATATATATACATGATTTTACATAATAATATAAAGTCTGGGAAATAAAAAAAATGTAAGAAAAGATGTGGTATTTATACTTTACATAAGGAACTAACAATTTCTAACAAGGTATTAATCATTCACCCATTGTTTTAAATCTCTGGGTAAGTAATGGGTCTACATTCAGAATCCTTTGAGAGGGGTCATTTGACTCTTTTCTGTTTGGCATATCAACTTTAAAATGGGCATTATGATATATCCTAGTGTTTGGAGTTGTTTTAAAGCCTAAGTAAGCTTAAACAAAAAAGCTTAGTAAAATATTCTTGCACTTGAAATGTGCAAACTCAATTAGCTTTAGCTATGATGACAGCTACCACACTGGTTAATTGTCAGTTTGCAATGACATATGCATAATATAAATATGTGCACAAGTGCCTCCCAAATGTCTCATAATCTAAAGTGTCATTGATTTGCCATTAATTTCTAACTATATAAGTCTAAAGGAAAAACCTTAAGTAACTAGAGAAAGTACAAGTACACTGCCATATACAATTCCAATGCCTAATATAAATTAAGTAGATCATTTCCCATATGGCTTGAGTTTGGAATAGGACACATGCAGTTTAAATTTACCCAGTTGCAGACTAGGAAGGCTCACTGACTCACCCAAAACCTCCTCAATCCTTTATAGCCAAACTTAGAGTCCAGTAGGTTAGGTGTTGTCTAAACTCAGTAAAATCAAGCAGGAAGAAAACAGCATGATTTACAGTAATTGTTACGTAATATGAAGCATTTCCAAACTGGATTATGGTAGCAAAGCAGCATAATGTGTCTATGTTTGAAAACATGGGAAGTGATCAAAGGGACCTTCACAAATATACAGAAGAAAAAGCAGGTGCACTGATGAATGAAGATGGGCAGGAAAATCAGCTGAGGCATAACTAAAATTGAGTTTGTTAAGATCATATTTAAATTTGTGAAACAGAGAAAAAACAATTAGGAAGGGAACAGAAACACTGTTGGAAACAGCTTTTATCTCAAAGAACAGTCTGGTATGATAAGTAAATAGATTACAAATAAATAAGTAAATAAATAAATAAATAAGGCCTTTCTGTGAGGTAATACATATGTGATATTATCTTTGAAATCTATTCATGCCTCTAACTAATTACAAAGTTACTGTTAAATTCTAGAAATAGGTAAAATAATGTATTTATGTATTAAAGGATGAATGGTTGAAATTAGAACTCATAGTTATTGAAGTCTGATAATATAACCAGTAGCTTATGGAATAAGCTGTTTTTAAATATGAAATTGGCTTTTATTTTAAAATTTTAAAAATTCTACTTATTTATTCTAGGTTTCTAACTATATTTACATATGCATGTCCATTTCCATTATCAATTATCCAGAATTATCAAGAGTTGTTTCTACAGAAATAGAAGTTGCATAGGAAAGATAAAATATAATCCCTAACAGATTCAGTTCAAAATTTTATTATCTCATTTAATATCCACACATGCCATTTAACATCATGTATTTCATGTCACCCTCCATAGAATAGGTATTGCAATAACACAAAGATTCTGAGAGTCAAGAGCTATGAGATGAGGTAGGGAGGCAATGTACTTATCCCCAAGCCTGAATTTGATCTCCAGAACTCCACATAGTAGAAAGAGAGAATGCACACCTGCATGTTGTCCTCTGACGTCTAAGTATGTACACTGCCCAGCCATATACAAATAAACATACATGAACACGCATATAAAATAAATTTAAAATTAAGATTGTGTGAATTATATAGAGTAATTATAATGCATCTAGAGAAACAAGTTACAACTCTCAAGCGCTGGGTCAAAGTTATATTGTTATCTGCACTTTAACTAGAGGCAGAGTTGCTTGAGGAGGGAGCTGTGGTGGAATTAGAGTGTTGAAGCTTAGGGGATGTGATCTTTGTCATCAAAGGGAAAGCATCTTGATATCTGGATAAAGTTTTGCCTCTTCTCTCATTTTCTTTGAATACCTTTCAGGCTTCTGGAGCAGATGCCCTGGAGTTGAATTTATCGTGTCCACATGGCATGGGGGAAAGAGGAATGGGCCTGGCTTGTGGGCAGGTAAGCACCCCAGGAGCTGCTGCTTTGTCAGTGTGACATAATAGTCCCCTGTATGGATTCTTACTGTGTCTTAGGCAAGGAGACTATGGATCTGATGACTGGCTGGAGACTTGCAGGTCTACATTGTTTAAATATTTAGTGCTTAAAAAGTGGAAAATGAGGGAAACCGGAATTACAGCAATGGTTGGGTTTTATTGAGGAAATCATATTATATACTTGACAGGAAGGAATATCATAACAAATAGTTTTTAAAAGCGCTGAAGCAGAGTTAGCTGGTATCCAAGGCAATGTTCTTTATTCATTTCCAAGGCCGATCCAGTTTCCCTGGGGCAATACACTGTATACAATGCATTGTTCGTAGTGATTTTGTAGTAAATGGGGCACAGCGCAAATTGCGTTTTACAGTTTTTAGCATACCATCATTATTCCCTAACTGTGTTTGGGGAGTTGCAAAAAGATTCTGATGATATTTTTATTTAGGGATACATTAAATGGAACCTTTATGTTAAAGTAAATTCAAAAACCCTAATGAATAAATGCAAAATAATGTGTTAATGTATGGGAAATACGACATCTTTATGGAACAAGATGTAGTGTGGAGTGTTAAGGAAAGATGAAAAAGCTAAATGCTTAAAAAGTAAGCGATTTGAATCTCATTTCGCCTTTAAGCTCAGAGGAAACTGTGAAGTAGATAATACAAAACTTTGGCGTTGATGGCAGTTTCCTAGAACTTCTACGTTTACTTCTATGTCCACTTGTGACTCAGGACTCTGCTCAGTCGGTATCCAACTGTCCCACGCTCCTGTTTTTCTCAACTCACTGAATTGACATGAGTTAAACACAGAGCCCTTTATGCTGGGAGTGGGAAATTTTTACATGTTGAAATGAACAAGCGTTTCTATTTTCATGTTCAAATGCAGAGAAGGGTTCTTTAAGTACTTTGTAAATATTTAATCTGCCTTGGGAACGGATTTGCAACTCAGGAAGAAATCATTCTTGTGAACAGCAGGAGAGGAAGGGCTGGCCAGGCATCTTTCACGTGTATCCAGGCTCTGCTCACCACGGGTTACCCAGAAGGCCATTAAGTCCCATAAACACATCCACTATTTCGTGCTACCAAGTCAGGGGAAACAGCATTATTTCTGAGTCATCTCATGAGCTAACAGTGTGTCAGGGTGTGTGACAGGATTAACGGGTAGAAGACTGCTATGGAGATGGCTAAATCCATAAACCACTTGCCATCAAACGTGAGGACCTGAGTGGACCCCAGTACCCACATAAAAAGCTGGCAGTAATGTTGGTACCCATAATAGCCGGTGCTGGGGAGGCAGAGATGGGGGATTCCTGAAGTGTTCTGCCCAGTCGGCCTAGCAGTTTAGTGAGCTCTAGTTTCAGTGAGAGACAGGCTCTGAAAAGTGCAGAGAATTCGTTGATGTCTGACTGCCACATGCAGGCAAAAACCCATCCATGGACACAGAAAACGTAGCAGGATGCCAGGAAGGCACCAGTACAGTCTTGAGTTGGTCATCAGAGGGCATACTTTTCTCTCATACATTAAATTTACCCCCTTGGCATATTTCATAGTCTAGATCTCAAAACCGGTATCTTTGTTTTAAGGCAAACTACTTGTATAACACAACCTTTGGAAAATAATAGCATATTCATTTCTTAAGGAAGAATGCTTTCAGGTGTTTATGTGTTGCTACAAATATAACAATTATTTGGAAATGTTGCAAAGTCCCAGCTGAGTTTCCTGCTTCAAAACCGGCTTTGTTCTTTACACACATTTGAACTTACCCAGCTGTGAGTTGGTGTGGGTGGATCCTCTCCAGAGAGTTACCTAGACAAATATAATTTACACAGCCTGGAGCCAAACAGGAATGCCAAAATGCTAAAAATGTTGCCAGTAGAGTTATCAATAAGATTTGAAAAGACTTCTTAACAGCCAAGCTCATCAATTTCCTATTGAATTTTAAGTCATAAACAAAATCATTGAAAAATAAAAGTAATTTAATGAACTTTGCTTAGGCTTTGGAGGTATGAATGTTCAGCTTTCTGAAAGAGAAAGGAAGAATAACAGTGTATTTTTGTAAAAGTGTTTCTATGACTGGTCTTCATAGGGACACAAATCCCCAGTTACCCCTAGCATTTTGCATTTTTCCTTCTTCTCTCCCTCTGGTTCCCATTTTTTTTCTCTCTCTCTCTCTCTTTCTCAGTCTCTCAGTTCCACTTGCAAATTGGTAGATTAGGAAATGCATACTCAGCGTGTGGTCAGGGAAGAATCAAGAGATGTTACAAAGGGATTCATCTTATGCACAGGATAGCAACACTGTCAGAGCTTCATGCTAAATGTTTGCTGTGGGAAGGGGAGGCCAATGCTAGTCCTAGCATAGGATTTTATCTATAGACAAATCTAGTACATAGTACAGGTTCTTTTCAAAATACTTGTTATTTTTCATGTACATCAGCTTTCTCACAAATATCTAATGAGTACAAAATTTTTCTAAGGCTGTACTCTTATATAATTATCATAAGTTTAATATACAAATATATAAACATATACATATAAAATTCTAAATACACGTGTGACAAAAATAGGATGTTCATGAGGAGAAACCTATAATCTCTGTAAAAAAAAAAGATATCATACTTAAGAAATGTGCAGATATAAAAAAAAAATCTCAAGCTGATCTTGATATTCATATTGTTTCCTGCCGAGTAAAACTTCCATATGAGACCTTCTCTTCTTCAGCTGTGCTCAGGAGTTAAAATCACTCTCCCACTATATTCTTTCCATCAACAATATCTTCCCTTAAATACAGGTTTCTATCTATGAATTTGTGAGATTTGAGTAACATGATCTCTGGAATTCCATGTTATTTTAAACATTCTGAGTGTGACATTTGTAGGAGGAGGCTAATCAGTGATTCTGAAAAATCCCTAAAAAACACATAAATTATCATTAGGTTGTTTTGGAAAAAAAAAGCATTCATATTTCCTTATTCTACACAAATTCATTATTTCACTTTTAGTCACTTCCACCTGTGGGATACAGATTTCAAAATCATTGTAGACATATGAGATTTGGGATAGTACCAAAACATACAAGTACGATATGTATTCTATAGATATGCACCTGTGATTACTTTTAATGTATAAACTGACTGAGCGAAGAAGACTAACAACCAATAATCACAAAGAATGACTATACCAGTGTAGTGTTATGATGATTAGTTAAACTTTCTAGTTTCAGATTCATGGTTGGTTGTATGTAACTGAAAGCACACACAGGAAAAACCATTGGGTAGTTTGGAAATATTGGACTGAAGTGAATCCTCATTGTATAAATACCATCTTACTAGTATATATTTTGTGATTTGATAAATGAAAGCTGGCGATGGAACACTCAGGGCTGGGGTAGTTGCTTAAAATGTTTTATGTCCTGGTTTCAATCCCTAGCATGATAAATGTATGCGCCTGACCCTGCTAGCAAGGAAGACGAGACTCCGGGAAGATCTTCTTCATGCAGTTTTAATCAGGATCCTTGAAACATGTTTCCTCTGACCTGTGCGAGAGAGAGAGAGAGAGAGAGAGAGAGAGAGAGAGAGAGAGAGAGAGAGAGAGAGAGAGAGAGAGAGAGACCCGGGGGACCCCTGCACAGGTTTAAATACCCTTGAGCTAACCAACCCCAGTGAGCCACATGGACCCTGCAGATAGGCTACTCTAAAACAGAAGCAGACAGGCTGAACAGACTTAACCAATTAAGGGCTTGTTTATGCCAGAGAGCGCTTACCCATGGGGAGGTGGAAGGTGGAAGCCAGCGCCACTTTAAGGCGTGGCACTTTGCGGCTCTCTACAAATAAACATAAAAAATATACATTTAAAAGGTTAGTTATATGTTGTGATCCAGGCTTCTCAGAAGACTAACAACATAGAATTATGAATCCAAGGCCACGCTGAGAACACAGTCACATCCTTTGCCCAAAATGAACCATAGATATCAAATGAGTGTCATCACAGTTAAAATTGCTTGTTTACTATGGCCACAATTGGTTAACTATCTAATACTTAAGATGGAAAAATAAAGGCCTGGATCATTTACATAAATGCCTTGTGTTCTAATCTTGCTGTTTCAGCAAAGTTGAGGAAAAGGTCATATTCTGGCTGTGTGCACATTGAAGAGCAAAATTGTATTACACTTGTGATGAAAGTCTCTGTTTTGGCTGGCCACCTCCAAACTAGAGCCCCATATGGTCTGGATCTCAACCCAGGCCAATGGGTACCAAAGCCCATGTTTTAATTAGCAAGCTGACCAGAATGTAGGAAAACACCCAGAGTGTTCTCCAAAGAGAAAGTATCCAGTGTCCTCATTGAACTTAGTAGCTGAGAGTTAACCGTAAGACCAAATCAGCTGATGTCTGAGTTACCCTTTATCTCCAATTCCTGTATTCATTAAAATACAAAGAAGCCGGAACCTACATTTCAAGTTCTGTTTCCTGAGCATGACGGAAGCTGTCTGTGTGTTAGCTTTCAGATTTAAAAATGTCTATAAGTTATTTCTGTAAATCTATTTCCTATATGTTATCTTATTGAAATATAAACTGTTTTATATAAATCATATGAACCATTTTATATAAAATAATCCAAATTGCACCTTTGGAAGGGTTTCTCCTTTCCTTAAGCATGATGTATTTAAAAATAATAACAAAAACAAAATTAAAGAAAAAAACTTTCTTTACAATTCTTTTAAAATTACATTAGATTTTTCACTTTTAGTATGCCGAATCATCTTTGCAAAGTTCAGAAGGGTGCTGAGAAGGCCTCTGAAGAAATATTAGTGTTCTTCTTAGTACTTTTGAAATTATTATCATTAACAGACATGTGTGGAAAAATAATCCTTCCTACTTCTTACTTCTTTTGGAAAATTATGGAAGTAAGTACTTTTGAAGAACATGCAATGTTAGGAGTGTGTGTGTGTGTGTGTGTGTGTGTGTGTGTGTGTGTGTACATGTATACATGTATAGGTCCACTTTATGAATTGTTTTTCTGGTGCCAAAAATCATTTATTTTTATTTATTTGTGTGTTTGTTTGTTTATTTATTTATTTACTTATTGAAAAAAGAGCTGCTATTGACCTGAATATCTCCACATAATCTCAGCTAATTGTTCAGTGAGCTTCAAGGATCCACATGTCTCCACAGCACTGGGATACTGGGATTACAAGGGGTTCTATCATGACTAGCATTAAAAGAAAAAAAAATAAACAAAACCAAAAATAATACCTAAGAGTTTTAGAGAACATCAAACCAGCCTTTATATATAATTTATAATTCAGCCTCTTTATATTAGAAATCAGATTTTTCCAGGACATTTGCTAACTCCGTAGATTTCTAACACCATAGGCACTACTTCGGTTGCTTACTTCACAGACCCGCCATCAAGTACTGAGAGAAAAATAGTCCACAAGGGTCCATCATTATGGTGGAAAATGGAATAAAATGTCTTGCCTTCCTAGCATATACTCCATGTAAAGAGAAGCAAGAGATGGCTTGTGCCATAGAACTTTTCAATGATAAATACACCAACATATGGAAATTATATTTTCTTCAAGAAAAAAAAACCTAATTTGTTCACATATGTTGATGGCTTTTTCCCTTTAGTTGTGATGTGATGTTCTATGGCAAAGCATAGGCATATGGAGCAGAAGGGAACTTTCAGGGTTATTCTGTTTCAGCCCCTAAAATACAGGATTGAACTAGGTATAATGAGACGTTTGATCTGTTTTCACTCAAAGTAACAAACTACCAAGGTCCACAGCCTTGGCTTCCTTGCTCTCAAGTACCTTGTCCAGTATTTTACATTGCTATTTCAGAGAATGCAATCCCACACATGAACAGAAAACATAAGCAAAATGCCCAGACTACTACCAACCATTTCCTTTTTTCTATTATTATTTTTTCTGCCTAGAAGTCAGACCCTTTTGACTGAAATTATCCAAAAGGGAATCAGCTTTTATATTTGTGCCAAATGATATTCAAATTCATCAACTGATATGACTTATCAATCAACCAAATGTTCCCTGGAAATGGAAGACAATTATGGGTGTAAGACAGTGAAGGTGGGGCTCAGAATTCTGTTCTCCCTTGAATCTATTATGACTTAGAGTTTGGAGCCCTGCCAATGAACTTGTATTTCCTTCTGTAATCATCTAAGAGGTTACAGCATAGTTTAGTCCTGGCCTTTACAGGGTTTCCACTGTTTATTGCTTTCAGTACCTTCATTAGTGGTTCTTGGCTAAAAACTGCACAGGTATTTTAGCAAAGATGAAGATGAAAAGTTCCATAATGGAAGTGTAATTCGAAAAAAGACTGGCAAGATTCCTGGGCAAGACAAAGAGCTGAGCAAAGGTGATAGTGTCTGTTGCCAGCTGTACCATCATGCTATCCCATCCACATTAGTACCCATCCTTTTCTTCACATATCTTCTATACAGAATTCCTTAATGCAAGGCTGAAAAGATGGCTTGGCTGTTAAGGGTACTGGCTTCACAACTACAAGAACCAGAGTGTGAAACCCAGAATATGTACAACAAGCTGGACATCCCACACATCCCTCTAACCCCAGCTCTAAAAGGGAAAGGAGACTAAAAAGGTTTCTGGGGTTTATGGCTTCCTTAAAGGAAAAACAACATATAGTAGAGGAAGACATCCAAGTCCCTGCTCTGGCCTTCATGCATGTATAGGTACAAGTGACTGTCTACATAACACACATACACACACACACACACACAGAGAGAGAGAGAGAGAGAGAGAGAGAGAGAGAAATGAATCTCAAAATAATTTTCAAACCTTTCTATTAGTGGTTCAGTTCATTCTCAATGTTCATTTTGTCTCAGGAAGAATTACATTATGAAGTTTTCATGATAATTTAGATGAGTATGAACAAAAATGCTTAAAAGCTGCAAATCTTAAAATGTTCAGCATCTTAAATGATCATTACTCCAGATAAAAACACCCAGATGGGCACTTTGCCATTTCCTCCATGATCTGTTCTATGTCCGAACTTAATTTGCACAGAACTTTATGTTTATGAAATAATGAAAAATCAAGGAAAACTAAGTCTTGGTTTCTGTTACATCCTGTCAATGTTTTTCTATGAGACATTAACCACAGAATATTCCTTTCACCCCTGCCAGAGAGCAGATGTCTGTCACTAGGAAGAGAGTCCAAAGCTGAGTGTGAAGATGGCATTGCCCCAGATGTGCTAGACTCTCCCCTGGGAAATAAAGCCTTCCTCTAGCAGCTGGGCTAGCAGACCCTCTGTCTCACACAGCACATTGTCCTGGGAGCTATGACCAAAGCACTGTTTGAATAAGGTCCCCATAAGGCATCTGTGGAGACAACAATATAAAAGTACATCTTTTAAAGCCAAAAAAAAAAACAAATGAAAAGACACAATATTTTCTAAATTTCTCAGAGAGTTGAAACTTGGGAAATCCAGAGGTTGGGAAATCCAAAGGGTTAGAGAGATGGGTGTAAGAGCTGCCTAGAAATGGAGCCACTGTCTACTTGTGGAGTTCCCTTTGTGCTTTTCGTTTGTTTGTTTGTTTGTTTGTTTGTTTTGACACTGTTGAGTAGCAAGTGAAATCTTTTCTCCTTCAGCCTTTTGACTACTCCTTTCTCCTGATTGTAACTCCTATAAGGCATGCATGCAGAACGAGGCATGGAAACACATGTTGATAACCCCATCACTAAAGGGACAGAGTGAGAAGGACCGTGCCTTTAAGCTCATCTTAGGCTACAGTAATCCCAAAAATAAAAAGTAAAATGACAGGCAAGGAGAGGCAGAGAAAGTAAGGGGGAGGGGAGAAGGAGAGGGAGAGGAAGAGGGAGAGGGAGAGGGAGGGGGAGAAGGAAAGGGAGAGGAAGAGGGAGAGGGAGGGGGAGGGGGACAGGGAGAGGGAGAGGGACAGGGACAGGGACAGGGACAGGGAAATTGGAAACTGTATGGGCTAATTGGCATAGTCATTGAGAATAGAGTAGGTTTTTCGGTCCTGCGAGTTGACCTGTTAAATGTAGAATGTTCTAGGCTGTCACTCTGTGAAGTTTACCCCTGGGAAGTCCCATGTAACAGCTTTGGTGAACTAATACAGCTTGATAAGAAACATGAAGAAGGCCTGTGTGCTGCCCTTTTCTGGAGAGCATCTGAAATCTGATTCTGGTGGCCCCACATAGTGGGTTTACTCTGATCTCTTGTTTTCCTTGTGGTGTGAGAATTTCAAAGGGCTTTCAGTTAAATGATCCACTTGTTTATGAGGAGTCAAAATGAAATATTTGCTTTATGCTATATTATGTTGCTCAACTTCTTATTTGATTTTAATTCTCTGCCATTTGCACAGATGGGTGTGCCCTGTAAGTAGATAACTCCAGGAGATCTAGAAGAGGCATTTATGAGCTGGCAATATTTTGCCTAAAGCTAGTATTCTATGAGATTTTTAATTGCAGTTATTAATGTTTGTTAATGATATACAAATGATTGCTTCTTTTAAAAATTACAAAATTTTAGTCAAATGAAATGCCATTTAAATCTAAAGTATCAGTTCAAGTCTATAAGATTACTGATTTTATAGCTGTCATATGGCACTAAGAAACATTATATTTAGTAATGTGTGCATTTACTGATGAATCATTGTAGAGACAACTAAGTGTGTATTTTAAATTTTGAATATATATAAGAGAGTGTGTGTGTGTGTGTGTGTGTGTGTGTGTGTGTGTGTTGCATCCTAGAAAGGAGAAGGCAAGCCAAGATCTTTCTTTTTCCTCTTAACCATAGCATGTAATCAAAATATAAAGTAACTAAAAACTCCATTGGCCTAAGGTGATGGAGACAGGAATGAGATGTGGGAAAGGATGCGTTCTTAGCCTATGACTCCATGAAGACATGTGGTACCACAGTGTCACCCCACACTGATATGTAATAATGAGATATGATGCAGACAATGCAGGAAACAAAACCATTAAGCTGTGACTATTAACAGCAAAAAGGGTAAATATAACAGCAAAGGGAATATTTGGTCATGATTTCCAGTTTTCTCATAGTAGAGAAATGAAAAGACAGGACAGTCTTAGCTACATAGAAGGATCAAGTCTACATGAGTTCCTCTCTGGAAACAAACAAAAAGTAAAGAAAACAAAATTTTAAACATATTAAACCTGTTATGTATTCCTTATTTTAGAAAGATGACAAACAAGACACTGAGTGAAATACAGTTTTCTTCCCCAGGAGATATTAAATAAAGAAGTGCTTTTTTCAAAGAGTGAGTGTATTGAAAACAAGATCCTAGCAGTACAAACTGATAAACTGATACAAACTCTTGTGTTGAAGGAAGCAAGTTTATCCCACCAGCATCTGTTGTGCTCTGGGCATCATTGCAGCTCTTTCTACACCTGCAATCATAAATCCTCCTCAGTGAACTAGGGATAGAAAAAGAATGTTCTGCCTTAAAGAGAAACCAAGGCCACAGCAGCTTGCTTCCCTTTGAATCTAGAGTCTGTGAGTTTTGATATGTAGTAGGTGTTTAGCAAAAGGTATTTGGTCTGACTAATGAGGAAATAATAATTAGTGAAAAACTACTGAAGCAAATCATATAGAAGAATTGTCATGCCTTTATCAGAATCAGAAGACACTGAGTTAGGCAATCTACTAGTATGGCTGATGTCTGAACAGTTTTATTCTATTCTAAACAGGAACTCAAAATTGCAGTTATTTTCTATTACCTTAGTACCTTGTTTGTTCCGTTTTTCTTTTCTGTCTTATCTCTCTCAATCAGTCTTTCAGTGTTTCTGAAATTAGTTGTTTAGTGAGAATATATATGAAGCATCAAAATGTAAAACTTTAATTTCCTCTCCAAACCACATTATCCTATATATACAAGGTCTTTTCCCTGGTCTAACAAAAGAGAAAGAAAATGCACTGCCAAGTCTGGCCTCTTGGGGAAGAAACACATGAGTTTTCGGTGGTTCCCACTTCCATGATCACAGCAAAGTAGCAGAGTTGTTCTGTTTTTCAGATAGTCCCTTACTCTGGAAGAGCATGTATACTGTGTAGCTGACACCTACACAGTCTTGCTGCTGGCTACTCTTTGACCCAATGGCTACTGAATTTACTCTTCCTAGCAACTCTGTGGTGAAGTTAAACTACAATCTTCTTTTACACATAGGAAATCCCAGAGGCAAAGAGGAAATGTAACATGGCAGGGTCACAAGGAGTCTACATCCTGAACTATCTGGGCTTGTGGGCCTGGGCTTCTGACCCTCCTCAAGAGTAAATGTCAAAGAAATGATTGGTGGCCTTATCAACTACATTGATTCTCTACAATTATTCATGTGTGTGGATATGTACATGTACCAGTCTATGCATGCCTGTGAAGATTAGAGAACACCCTTGATGTGCATTCTATGAGAGCTGTCCATCTTGTTCTTTGAGACAAAACATCTTATTTATCTGTTTGTTAAAAAAAAATATTTTTGTTTTATATACCCCCACCCTAGTTTCTTCTTTCCCGGTCACCCACTCCCCTGCCTCCCCTTTTCCCATTCCCCATCCATTCCTCAGCATCATAGTGGGTAAGGCCTTCTTTGGACAATCTACAAAGTCTGATGTACCAAGGTGAGGCAGGACCAAGCCCCCCCTGTCCCCGTATCAAGGCTGAGCAAGGTATCCCATAATAGCGAATGGTCTCCACAAAGCCAATCCATGCCCCCAGGGTAGGTCCTAGTGCCATTTCCAGGGCCATCCCCAACAGATCAAGTTACATAACTCTCACCCATATTCAGAGGGTCTAGTTGGGGTCTATGCAGGTTCCACAGCTGTCAATCCACAGTCTGCTCCCACTAGCTTGGGTTAGCTGTCTCCATGGTTTTCTTCATAGTGGTCTTGACCCCCCCCCCTTGTTCATATCATCCCTCCTCCCTCTCCTCAACTGAACTGCAGAAGCTCAGCTCAGTGCTTGGCTGTGGGTCAATGCATCTCCTTCAATCAGTTACTGGATGTAGGTTCTTTGATGACAATTAGGATAATCACTAATCTAATTAAAGGGGAAGGCCCATTCAGACACCCTCTCCCATCTCTGCTGGGGTCATCTTTGTGGACTCCTGAGAATTTCTCTAGCACAAGGCTTCTTCCTGACCCCTTACTGGCTCCTTCTATTAAGGTATCTCTTTCATTGCCCTCCTCCTCCATCACTCCCACACATGGTCTTCTTGATCCTGCATGTTCCAATCCCCATCCCCTCCCTTCTACCTCCTCCCAGTTTGCCCAGGAGATATTAACTATTTTCCTCCCTGGGACCTTCCATGTGTGTCCCTCTTAGGGTTGCCCTTTTTACCTAGCTTCTCTTTACACCTAGTATCCATGTATGTGTGAGTGCATACCATGTTGAGACAAAGCATAACACTTGGATCTCAGACTCAATGACAAAGTTATACTGGAGGGTCAGAGAGCCCTAGAGACCCTCCTGCTTCTGCCTCTCCTTGCTGTTATTACAATCATGCAACCACACTAGCTGTTTGTGAGGTGCTTGGGTGTCAAAGCATGTGGTTCAGGCCCTCCGAACGGCATGGTTGCAGAAAGGGCACTTCACAAACTGAGCCACTCCCCGATCCTGCTGCACACATGTTCTAGCAAGGCTTCACTATTGAGGATAATGGTGCTGTGCTTAAGGACAGATGGACAGTCCTCTGTTGGGCTTGGTATGTAGCTGCTAGGCAGAGTGCTCTTTTAAACATGGCTGTAGCCACAAACCTGATCTTTAATAATGCAAAATAAAGTAAATTATTTTCTATATACTGCTATTGATTACAATGGGAAATATTCCTGAATGTTATTAGTTAAAGCCCCAAGTACTTCAAAACTAAGTATAAGACACAGACTTGCTGTTCATATCCTGACTGCCACAGAATTCTCAAGAAGAGAATGCAGCCTTAGGGCAAACATTTTCATTCTCTATATGTGATAGCGTCTTCTTATTTGCTTTATGGCTGCAAATAACTTAATGGTTGGGGATATTATTAAATTAATAAAAACTACTAAGAACATGGAAATTAAGAAAACAAAACAAAACTCCAGCTCTAAATATTTTCTCTACCCAAACTTAAAGAGAACTTCTAGACCAGTGAGATGAGTCTGCAGGTGAAGCTAAGTCCCATATTCCCTTGGAGAAAGGAAACAATCGACTCCTGAAAGCTGCCTTCTGAATGCCACGTGCCACCTGCTCTGTGAAATATGTGCAACTACATGAACAAGTCTTAGTTACTACACATGTAAACACATATGCATCTGTGTGCACACACATACAATAAATCAAAATTAAATTTAAAAAAGATAATGTCAAACATTCAAAAATCTTTAGGCATGAAAAATATAAAAAAGGAAAGTCTAATTTTTCTAGCCATGAGTATAAATGACCAAGGTTTGATTTTATTTTTAAATCCATTATCTTGCTGTCCACACTTGAAGTTAGCTAGCCCTTCCATCCAGGAGGGTCCAGGAGGATCGGGGCCCTAGAAAACGGCATCAGGCAGGCAGAAGTTGATTCTTTAGAACCTGGAAACCTGGTCCCCAAAAGACCATGGAGAGTCCCTGAGAATGAACCCCCACTCTTTTGTGTCCACAGTGGGGAGCACTATATCTGAAACAAAGTCCTTTCCAGATCCTTCTGCCCTGTCCGTCAGTCCCCAGCCCACCAGTCTACAAAGGGTGGATCATTAAGCCATCCAGGCAGTGGGGAGTGCTTTCAGAGAGTTGTTGCCCTTTCCAGCAGCCTGGCAGTGAGTGACCATAATAAATTATGCACAGCTCTGTGAGACTGTGACACCAGGCGCTGGAGGAGCAGCAGGGGTGGATGAAAATCCATTATTTGAAATTTTTGTTTCTTTTCCGTACCACATTCCATGCTGCTTCTCTGCTGTCATCTCTCTCCTTCTCTCCCCCCATCTATTGTTTTGAGGGGTTTGTGTCTGACAGTTCTTTTCTGATGCAGCTTTTGTCCCTTTTTGTTGCCTTGTTTCTGCCTTCCCTGGCCTCCCCCTCCCTCCTTGATCTTGTGTGTTCCAGCCTCCTTTTCCTTCTCTGTCAGGCATTTGCCTTACTTTCCTTTCTCTCTCCCAGCCTTATTGTCTCACATAATACAGACAAACAAGTTCTCTTTTTGTCTGCATTCTTGTGCATGGTGTTATGGAGTTGTCGTTTTCCCTTCAGGATAGGCACGCTCACTGTATGAGCTATTCATTCCATTTCCAAGAATTCCAAACACATGTCCGGAGTAGTGCCAGGGCTGGTGACAACAGAAAACAATCAAGGCAACCAGGAGAGCTGTTCATTGAAAACAGTGCAGACCTATTTGTGCCCCATAGATCTGCTCCCACAGCATCTGTGTGCTTATGCTACTCATTTCAGAGCATTCAAAATCATCAACTTTCCTCTGAGAATAGGACTGATCCAAAGGGCCAAGAGTTCTCACAGATCCGGTTCCCTATTCATTCCATCCAGTCCTGACTAGCTTCTGAAAAGACAGGATCAATGGCATAGCTACTAACTCAGCTCACTCCCTGCTTGAAGATTGAGAAACTATTACATCCTGCTCAAAGGTGCTGGGGAACCCTGGAGTGGGTAGTCATTCAGTTCTGCAAGAGCATTTTGTGTTCTTTATTTCATTATTTATGCCTTTACCATTTCTTCCCTTCATCTGAAAACTCATCTCACGGTAATCTGCCATCTCCCCTCCTCCATGATCTCTCTCTGGACCACAGTCCTATCTTAGAATTAGTGTTGTAAGGGGGAATTTGAACTCTTCTGCTTGCAGTTACTATTAGCTCAGAAAGCTTTAAAAGTCTTTAGCAGTGAAACATCCACAAGCATGCCAAATTTCCCAACACCAATTTTGTAACGCTGTAAATATGAAGTAACAAAACCAGTAACCTCTGATGTAGTGTGGCTAGAAGACATTAACAATACTTTTAGTAGCTGAATTTCATTGAAATTTTATACACATATTCATGAAATGTAAGGAAGTTTCATCAAATATAAGTTGAATTCGTTCTTTCACAATTGTTCCAGTTATTTATTTATTTATTTATTTATTGTTTCCATCAATCTGCTCAATTCTTCCCTTTGATGAAGATAGTGAATTTCTTTAGTTTTCTCTTGTTCTGATTTCTATCTTACCTGTTTTCTATTATATATTTAAAACTTACCATTTTAATTGTTGCTTTACTTTGTTTTTTAAAATTATTGTTATAATTATTAGTTCACAGTAATTGAACAAACACAAGTCTTGCTGTGACATTTTCATGCATGTGTGTTACCATTTTTCTTTGAGGTCATAATTGCCCTCCCTACTGCAGATAATGCTTTTGTTCACTATAAAGATTTGTCACTGGTATTGGTATAATAAAATACTGATTGGTCAGTAGCCAGGCAAGAAGTATAGGCTGGACTACCTGACTAAGAAAATTCTAGGAAGAGGAAAGGCAGAGGTGAGTTTGCCAGCCAGGTGCAGAGGAAACAAGATGAGAATGCCACACTGAGAAAAGGTACCAAGCCATGTGGCTAAACATAAATAAGCATTATGGGTTAATTTAAGTTATAAGAGCTTGAAGGTATTAAGCCTGGGCAATAGGCCAAACAGTTTATAATTAATGTTAGCCTCTGTGCGATTATTTGGGATTGAATGGCTGCAGGAAGGTGTGGGATAGAAATTTTCATGTACACACACACACACACACACACACACACACACACACACGCACGCACACACGAATGCACGCACACACACACTCACTCACACACACACACACGCATGCACACACGAATGCACACACACACACACTCACTCACACACACACACGCATGCACACACGAATGCACGCACACACACTCACTCACACACACACACACACACACACACACACCTGGGTGACCCATAGAAGGCAGAAGGGTGAGTTGGATTCCTTGGAGCTGGATTCACAGTCATTTCTAAGCTACATTATGAGAGTACCAATATTTGAATTCTTGTCCTTTGAAAGAGTAATCACTCTTAGCCACTAAGCCACCTCTCCATCCCTGACTCTCTTTATCCTTTTGGAGGGGTCAAGGATAGGGATAGAATCCAGGACCTTCTACATACTAGGTCAGCATCCTACTATTGAGCTATATCTCAAGCCCTCCTTTACTTTTGGAGACATGGTCTTGCCAAATTGCCCAGATGACCTTTAATTTCCTTTGCAGACCAGACAGAACTTGAACTTCCTATCCTCGTGGCTCTGCCTCTCAAGTAGTAGTGTTAGGATGGAAAAATTTAGCCTAACTCTCCACTGACCCCCAGGAAGCTGGGAGTCTTAAATCCCAAGCTGAGGGTCATCTCCTTGAATGTTTACAACAGCCTGTGAGTGAATGAACACAGGAAATGAGCCTTGTCGTCCCACCCAGAAGCCTTAGACTTCCTGGGCTAAGCACGGGCTTGGACAGTTTAAATTAATTGGTCGGCACTGGATGCTATGAGGTGATTGGTTCACGATGTGTGGGCTTTGTTGTAACCCTATAAAAGCTGTCTCAATCCTGTACCAAGGGTCCTCAGCTCTCTGTCCCTGGGTGGCATATGGCTGTCGGCCCCAGTGCACTCGGAATATAAAGGACCTCATGCTTTTGCATCAAGACCACTTCTCGTGAGTGATTGGGGGGGCGCCTTCCCTGAGTGGGAGTGCGAGGGACCATGCTTGCACGGGTCTTACATTAGGATTACAGATCTGTACCATCAAGCCGACTTAGTTTCTTAGCTTCTGTCCTGAGCATTCTATCTCTGTCCTTGTTATAGCTGTACTTTCTACATCTCTCCTTCATGCCTCCAAACTTCTGTGTCACGATGTCCCCTGTATTCGTCAGGGTTTTGTTTGCATTTTCAGTTATTTTGTTTTGTTTTGCTTTGCTTTGCTTGACTCTTTAACTCTCAGGTCCTGACTTTTTTCAATTATCACGCTTGGGTAAAGGCAGACATTGATTTCTTTAATAGCATGTTGTATTTGCCTCAAAAACAACATCTTATTTTAGTTTTGCCACTTGCAGTTTAGAGTATACTCTCTAATGTGTAATCCCACTTCCAACTAATAACTACTTTGAGAAACAGCAGAGGGCAGAACCAATGTATAGACCTGTGAAGATGATTGTAAAAGTCAAGGAGACAGTACGCTGAAAGTAACAAGCAGATATGATAGCTAGGACATTGGCATAGGGTAAGGTATGCCACAGGGAAAGGATGGTGGCACTATGGAAGATAAGTTCAAGAAGTTAACTGAGAGAGAGCTGGTTTACTTGTCAAAGTTGTTTTTCTGTAAGCTTACCCTATATCATGCCTTTCATCTGGTTGTAGACATATTTCTACTTTTCATGCCTCCTTTAACATTGCACACTATAATTTCAGTTATAGAATGAGTGTTTGCCCATGTGTGTGGAGGAGTCTCACTTGTGTATACACGTATGGAGGACAGAGGTCCACTTTCAAGAATCTTTGATTGTTACTATCCTTAGTTTTCAATAATATTTGTATTAGTTCTTTGAGAACTTTATACAATGTATTCTGATCATTTTACCACCCTTCCTGGACTACCAGATCCACCCTTATGTTCTTACCCACTCAACAGTGTCTCTCTTTTTCTTTCTTTCCTTCTTCTTTCTTTCTTTCTTTCTTTCTTTCTTTCTTTCTTTCTTTCTTTCTTTCTTTCTTTCTTTCTTCCTTCTTTCCTTCCTTCCTTCCTTCCTTCCTTTCTTCCTTCCTTTCTCTTTCTTTCTTTCCTTCCTTGCTTTCTTTTCTTCCATAGTTTCTGCCTTCCTTTCTTTCCTTTTTTAATTCAAGAGTCACCTGTGTTGCCAAAATAGTCTTAGGTTTGAGTCCTACCCTAGAGTGGTCATTCTACCAGGACCCACACCTTTAAATAATACTGAGTATTCCTCTTCCAGCAGCTATCTAATGCCCACAGCTCTTCAATTAAGTCCACTTTGTTTTTTTGTGACAAGATTCCTCACTGAATGAGAAACTCACTGTTTTATCTATGGTAGCTGGTCAGCAAGCCTCCAGGATCTACCTGTCTCTGCCTACACCAATGAGTAGGGTTGGACACAAATGAATGCTTTTTATATAAATGCTAGTGATTAAGCTCAGATCCTCATTCCTGTGCAGAAAGACTTGTAGGAATTATTCTAGCCATGCCATTCTTTATACATGCTAATTTTATTTCATTTTAAACATTTGAATTTATTATCATTGTGTATCCTTGATGTGTGTAAACACGAGTCATGATATGTGTGTGGAGGCAGAAGACAGTTTTCAGAGTTAGTTCTCTCCTTCTCCCTTTAAGTGGGTCCTGAGGATAAGACAGTGAGTTTCATTACCGGATGAGCCATCTTGTTGTCCTCTTGTTATTTTTAATACCCCACCTGCCTCTCAGTATCTGGGAATACAGGTATGTAGTATGACACCTGACTAGAGTAAAGATTTTGAGGGCCCAGGTGTCTGTGGCATTCCTTTTCATGCCTTTCGTGTTGCATTAGAATATTAAATTTTTTTTCCAGAAAGATACCAAAGTAATTATGGATAAAACTTCTATGTGCTTCTGCTATCTAGTGCTTATGTTTTTCCTGCTGGATTCCCTGGGGATTCTGAAGGAAGGGAAGCAAGGTGTCATAGTTACATAGTTACTTTTCTATTGCTGAGAAAAAACAAGATCAAAAACAAAACCATAACAAAACAAAAAAACACCATAACATAAGCAACTTATAAAAGAAAGCACTTGAATTGGAGATCACAGTTCTAGAGAGTAGTAGGGCCCATGACCACCATGTTGGGGAGCAGAAAAGCAGGCAGGCATGTCAGGAGAGTTTAAAACTTGAGACAACAGCATAAAGGTAAAGAGAGAAGTTAACAGGTAATGACATGTGCTTTTCAAATCTCACCACTCACTTTCCCAATGCCACACTTCCTAATCCTTCCCAAACAATTCCACCAACTGTGAAATAAACATTCAAATCTATGAGCCTATGGTTCCATTCACATTCAAACCACCACACAAAGCAAAACCTCTTTACATGGAGGCAACAGGTCTTTTCCAGGTGCTGTGCTCTGTAAGCACTTAATTCTCTTATACATTTATATTTTCCCCAGCTGGAAGAATTAAGCGCACACACACACACACACACACACACACACACACACACACACACACACACGTATGACTTAGCAAAGCAGTTATTTTATTTGCAGACTCCAACAAACTCAGAATTTTTAATAGTTGTACCCAAAGAGCTTATGTCTTTATTTTGAATTACAATCCAACAACATTTAATCCCTTGTTATTGTTTTGTCAGACTTTTAATTGAATTAGTCAAATCATGAACCAAAAGGCAAGAGTTGTAGACAGCACAATAGTAGGAGAAGAATTACCAGGGTCCCGGGAATTATTAAAGAGGACATTATGTTTGTTAATCAGGTATTTAATATTTCTTCTGTTTGTTGATAGAAAACATCCTCTTTGGAAAGGATTTTCTGAAAAACCTTAATTGTGACAATGCCTTCTTAACATCCATGAATATACAGTACAAACCAAAGCTGTTTGTAACCTAATTAGTCAAAAACAATGGCTAATTTCCATTTTAACTATAAAATGGCTGACCTGCATTCCAGTCAGGTGGCATTTTAGTTCCCCAAACCTTGCTTTTTTCAGACATCTAGGAAAGTTAGCAGTACTTTGAAGTTATTCCAGAGTGGGAGAAGGATGGTCGCGAGAAATGAGAAAGGAGGAAGGGAAACAGAAATGAATAATGAGGAACTGAAGGAGGAATTAAGGCAGAGAGAAAGGATAGAAGGGAGGACAATTAAAAATAGCCTTCTTCTTTAATGAAATCAGCATAATTTTGATGTTGAAAGGTTAGTGTTGCAAGAAAAATTAAAGCCCAAACACAGCCATGATT
Source organism: Cricetiscus sungorus (assembly GCA_030556225.1). Classification (NCBI taxonomy): domain Eukaryota; kingdom Metazoa; phylum Chordata; class Mammalia; order Rodentia; family Cricetidae; genus Cricetiscus; species Cricetiscus sungorus. The sequence continues at coordinate 22,478,630 of JANBXA010000141.1, forward strand.
GTAGATGCAAAATATTAAACAAAAGAAGGCAAAGACTAGCACATGGAAGGAAGGTGAACATGGCATACCCATGCATATCTGTATAGCAAGATGGTTTGACTTTTAAAAGTCAATTCATGAAAATTATTCCATTAACGGATTAAAGAAGAAAATCATGTGATCATCTCAACAGATACAAAATATTTATTTGTTTGTTTTTAATTCACCTTCAGTTCATAATTTTAAAAGCCAGTGAATTATCTCAGAGGGTAAAGGTACTTGACTCTAAGCCTTACCAAAAACCCACGTGGTGGACAGAGAGAACCAAGTCTTACAAAGGTTGAGGTCAGACTCCTCCCATGTGTGGTGGCACACATAAATAAATGTAAAAGAAAAATGAATAAAACATTAGAAAAATGTCAGTTGGAAGGAACTTCCTTAGATGATCAGATGATTATGAAATGTCTATACTGCATAGTAAGATACATATTAAATGAATGAAGTATGGAAAGACCTCATTTAAGATAAGAAAACAGTATCTGCTATAAGCTATAAGCTATAAGCTCCTCCATCCTCCTTTGTTAGAGGCACGGTGAAACAAAACTAAATAATTAAGTTGCCAATAAAACACACATATTAAAAATGTTGTATGAAAAACAATATTATTTGTGTGTCTTTTAAGTAAATGCAAACAAGGTGAAAACGCTGAATTATGGATATATAGGTAAGTTAAGAATGCCAAGAATAAACTAGGCATCTGGCACTACAGATGTCCAAGATAATAATGAAAAGGGCTTACATTGTTTCTATTCCATGTAAGACATGTTTTTTTTTTGTGTGTGTGTGTGTGTGTGTGTGTGTGTGTGTGGGGGGGATGGAGGCATGGAAGGGAGGAAGGGAGAGGGTACTGGGATCTATATGTAAAATAAGAACATTAAAGTTTTAATTATAAATAAATAAATAAGGAAGCTATCATATTTAAAATACTGAATTTATCCCAGCATTATATCAATTGAGAAAGTTATAAAACTCATACAAAAACTCAGGTCCATATGGAGTGTGATTTCTATCTGGGTTATCATTGCAAGCCAGAGGAGGATGTTGGACAGCAAATGGTGGGAGAGCGATTACTATCTCTATATAAAACCTGACTGCAAGTAATTTGACCTAAGCTTGATAGCCATTACTAAAAGTATTTAGAAAGCAATATTAAAAATGTCTTATTGGCCCTACAACAATTCCTTTAGAAAAGTAAGAAAGAGAAAAGAAAACCCACAAGTCATAATATAAAGTCTGACAAAATGAGGTAATCAATAGATGCAATGAGGAGGGGCCAGCAAGTTTGCTCAGTGGTTAAAGTCACCTGCTGCCTAGCCTGAGAACCTAGTTTAATCCCCAAAACCTACATGGTAGAAGAAGGAACCAGTTCCTGTAATTTGTCCTCTGGCTTCTGGCACCTGCATGCCCCACACATACTCATTTTTTGAGACAATTAAAACAGAAAAAATTACATAATAGAAATTACCTTTATTTTTTCTAAATTTATCATTTTTTCTTATTTTACATATCAATCCCAGTTTCCTTTCCCTCTCTCCTATGACCCTAACCCCCATCCCATCCCATTCTCTCTCCCCCCCCCACCTCCACTGCACAGGGAGTATGATGTCTTCCACTTAAAGACTTTGGGAGCACATTCACCATGGAGGAATACTCCCTTAGCATAAAGGCAGAGGAGAGGGCTTAAACCCTACTCCAAATGACTTGACAGATTTTGATTATCCCTCTCAGCAATTACCTTTTTTCTACAAACTGTAGAGAATTATTAAAAATATATGCATTTCTTCAAGTTAAATAGAAAAAGACAATTTGTTATAAAAATAAACAAAAGGACTAACTGCCCATTCAGAAGAGAGTAGCAACATTAAAATGAACATGAATCAAATGCAAATTAGTAATACAAAAGTTAGAAAAAAACCCTACAAAATGAAACATTATACAAGAATGAAAATGATATGCAAAAAAATATAATGGACTCTTTGGGGCATGATACTGAGACAAAAGTAGTTTGAAGAATAAACAATAGCCATGTATGTGTACTGTGTATAAATATATAATAAAAGAATTGGATGTTAAGCTAGGTATTCACTGGGGATAGAAACACCTATAGCCAAGCTTTTTAATAGGCAAATAAATAATATCTAAATTTACAAATTATATATTTATAAATCACCAGTAGTATTTTCTATTCACTTTTTAAAAAATGTCACAACATTGTATTCAATAATTAATCTTCAAGGAGAAAAGGTGACTTGAAAAGCAAATGGCCTAAGAACAATTGAGGTTCCTATTTTGTTTTGCTTTTTAAGCAACTTGCATAGTGATTTGGGACAAGCACTGCATATCTGCATTTCTGCATCCACACCTCAGCTCCTTCATAGGTTCTTAGAAAGGAAGGAGGGCAATTAAAATATCCTTATTAACATAGCATAGCTCTTATTTTCTCTTCTGTAAAAGGAAGTGACTATAAAATTCCCCTGAGCTGGAGATGCAAGCAAGTGACATGTACTCAGGAAAAGGAACACACTTACACACAACTACCTCACCACACCCCCCAAGTAGCCAGCTGTTTTCTCTGGTAGGGCTTGTCTCATCCCATTCTTTCAGGCCATCATTGTCTCTTGTAGGATGGTAGTTCCGACTTGCTGGGGCAACTCCCTCTATGTTGAGTTTTTGAAATTTTGCTTCCTCTCAGGATCTATGGGTTTTTTTTGTTTGTTTGTTTTGGGTGGATGGAGATTTGAAAACCATATTGTGGATAATGTATACTTGAGTAGAGAAACATTTTGAGACTGGGTGAAGAGAGGTGTCGAAACACAATGGACATCAGGATTCTGGCTTCCTCCAACTTTGCAAAGAGGCTGTGTGTCAGAAGGATTTTCCCTTGAAGCTTAGAACTATGAGCGTTCTTCATACTCTTTTGCACACATGAGTTTTCGAGATGAGTTAACATGATTTATGTAAAATGGGGGAGGGGAGCATTCCAAAACAAAAAGATTTTTTTTTAGCCAATTAATAAGAAAACTACAAGCAAGTCAGCTTAAAGAAAAGAGGGATAGACAATTCAAAGAAGCAAAATTACAAATAGCCAATAAACATGAAAAGGTATTCACTCTAGCTGGACAGCATGGAAATGCAAATTAAGTCAACACATATTTTAAATCTTTCAGCAACTGAATTGGCAAAGAATGATGTCTGGGTGCTGTGGAGGGTTGGAAGCAGCAGGCACTTTCATGTTTTATCAAAGGGAAAAGAAAACACTACTACCCTTTGGGAGCCTATTTTGCAGCATCTAAGTAAATATGAGGGTTAGTATTTATAAGCTCAACAATTTATTTCTAGGAATATGTCTTGTCAAAATTACAGGGAGCATACAAATATATCTGAGGTCACTGAGCATAGAACTTTTTGAAATAATTAAAACAACTGAAAACCACCTAAGAAATGCTTTAAGAAATGTCTGAGTTAATGATGGGGTGCCCATCAAATGGGGTACTGCCATGTTTAAAAGGAGGAAGTAGAAATGTTCTTTACTGGGTTTCATATCTATCAATATGAAATATAAATAGTATGTATTCAGTAAAGATAAGAGCAACTGATCTAACCTTATTCACCAGTGACACATGTATTTATCCTGTATCTACATAAACATATATAGGGGATAGAAATGAGAACTGATATATAGGATCTCTGGGATTGGTAAAAAGGAAATTTTATCTCCTTAAAGTTTTATTTTTTATGTGTATATGTGTACCTGTGTGAGTTTATGTTCATCAAGGGTGTGCATGTATCTGTAGTAGTGAGAAGAAGGTAAAAGATACCCTGGGACTAGACTTACAGGTGGTTTCCAGACACCTGGTATGGATGCAGAGAACAGATCGTGGGTCCTCTGCAAGAGCAGTAAGTGTCTTTTGTTATTGTTAGTTTAGTTTATTGTTTAGTTTTTGAGACAGGGGTTCTCTGTAGCTTCAGAGACTGTCTTAGAACTCACTCTGTGAACCAGGCTAGCCTCCAACTCCAGAGATCCATCTGCCTCTGCCTCTGCCTCTGCCTCTGGAATGCTGGGATTAAAGGAGTGGGCCACCACCACCTGGCTGCAGTAAGTGTTCTCAAACACAAAGCCAGCTCTACAACCCTGGAAATTTTATTTTTTGTATTGTTTCTCTACATCTGAACTATTCTAAATTCTTGTGTATTGTCTTTAATGGGAATAGGCTGGGGTTTGGTGGGGGTAATAAAAAAAGGAAAAAAAATAAAAAAAAAACATTATTAACTTTTGAATCAGACTGTGTAGCCCAGGCTGGCCTAGAATTTGCTATGTAGGGAAGTCTGGCATTAAATTCCCAATATGCTTGTCATTATTTTTGGAGTGCCAAGAAGCAGATGTGTTATGAGTAGTTTTCCCTCTGGTCTGGGCCCACTGCCACACCAGCCCCAAATAACACACAGAGACCCTGTATTAGATATAATTCTGTTGGCCTCCTGTACATGCAGCTTGTGTGTTATATAATGTAACTAATGTAGGGCTTCCATTGTAGTTGTGTAGTATAGGATTTGCCTGTCTTATACCCTACTCTCTGTTCAATCTCCAGCAACACAGGGCACACACAAGTAGATAATATTGGTTAGAGGGGTTTAGGTGCAAAGATATAATCCTATAGCTAAAATATTTTATATTTATTTACCACTGTTATTTTAAGAGTGAAGAAGTATCACTACAGTTAACTGTACTTCAGAGATTGCTGTCCGCTGAAGCAGTGAGCCATGTTTATTTGGAATGTACTCCCATGTCTAAAACTCCTCAAATTGGATATTGAAGGATAGTGGTAAGTTTTTGGTAGAGTCTCACTCTTTTTGAAAATAGAGGTTGGTCATTAATGACACCAAATTCATTTGTTTAAGATTCCTTTTTATGACATGTCAAACTATGAAGCTGTTTGTGGTAAAATATTTAATCCTTATGCTTGAGAGCCTGAGGCCAGAGAATTTCTATTAGTCTCAGGCCCACTAGAACTGAAGGCCCAAAGAAACCACACAACAACAAAAATCCAGAAAATAGCTATCATCTCATGAGAGTTATTATTTTGCTGGGTGTTTGTGGCAGACACCTTCAATTTCAGCACTTGGGAGTCAGGCAGATCTCTATGAGTTCGAGGCCAGCTTGGTCTGCACAGATAGTTCCAGGACAGGCTCCAAAACAATACAGAGAAACCCTGTCTCAAAAAGACAAAAACAAACAAACAAAAAATGGAAGCATTATCATTTTATAACACTATAAACACTGCACAATTGACCAACAACAATTAAAACTGCTGTAGTGATTAGAAAGAAAAAAATAAATGTTTGTGTTTTAAAACTTTGACAGTCAACAAATAGCAGGGCACTTTATTTACTATTTACCACTGGGAAAAATAGATAGTTAATCACAACATAAGGATAAACATAGTGAAACTGCAAAGATTTAATAGACCTTTATAACTCAACATTGCTTTGGTAAAGATGTATCTAGTCTAGCCAGCTACTGTCTACCTACTTCTGATTGTAAGGGACTTTGTGCCTTTATACCTGAGCGTGAAAGCAAGCCATTTGTACCTTCAGCTCTCTTACATTAAGAGTGCTGTGTGCTTTCCTTTAAGATTGCTCCTAGAAGATGGGAGCCTAATCAAACCTTTCTCCCTCCAGCAGGTAGCCTCTGCATGAACTAAAGGGTTGAAATATTGTTTAATCGTGTTCCAAACCACTCTTCACAGTTATGAGGATTGTTATTTTGCTGCTATAGAAGCAGCAAAACAAAATGTTGTTACTCTCTGTGACAAAGACTGCATTTTAAAATTATATATTATTTTAAATGCCTTGATTTCTTATGACCCTACATTTTCATTTTCTGTATTATGTATGTTACTTGAAGAGAAAGATATGTTTTTTAAATGCTGAAAACCAACCAGAAGTACAGAGAGCAGGTTCCCAGACTTCTGTCTCTGAGAGAAACAACACACTAATTTTAGTTGGCAATCTTTCCTTGATTCCTTCAGTCCAAACTCAACTATTATTAACCTTTGTTTGTGACAATTGAAGAGAATAATGGTTGAATTTGGGGCCTTTAATGTCACATTGAAATCAATAGTTGTAAATGGTAGTTGCCACAGTTCTGACTGATCTGTCACATTCAAACAAAAGAAGGCCTTTCTCGATTCATAGAAGATAGCTGAGACAATTAAGCACACACACACAGGCGTCCCTGGAGACCGTCATAGCATTAAGGACATGGTTGGATAACAGTATGTTGTGGGGATTTTTTTTTGGGGGGGTGTTGTTGTTTATTTTAACAGTGTTTTTCACAAAAGTATCTGAAATTATAAATCAAGTCCATAGAGGAGATGTAGTAGACCTCATACAGAACTCAAAGATTGTGGTCTGCTATAAAAATAAATTGAATTGTCCTTCTCAAAGTAACGAGGATAGTAAACGGTAGGGGACTGATGATAAGCTACTCTGTGAACTGGCAAGGTCAGTAATTGCAGAGGCCACTCTGTAGAAACAACTGGAAATGCTTAAGGCCAGAGTCCTGGATGCCAGCCACAGCCTCTTACTATGGCTTCCACTCCCAGTAAGAGCTCATCTCTGCCTCTCCAGCTCACCCACTGGGCTCTAACCCTCTGTGCTTGCTTTGGGCCTCCCCTTTCCTTGTCTGTTTCTCTAGGACATTTTGGAGATGGTGACAGAGAAACTGATTTCTAATTCCCTCAGTTGACTGTGATGCGCATATTTGTTATCTCAGTACCTCACTCTGGTTATAACTGGAGAGACATTGATTCATTCTCTAAGAATACAGCCTGATTTTGCACTGCAAGATTTCACAAAGCAATAAGAATAGTACAATTCTTTAGCAGGAAGAAAAGGCACTGGCAAATTTTTCCATATAATAATAACAGGTCTTCAAAGTTTTATTAAGGTGTAAAAATATGATATATCCTCATTCACCAAAATGCCATTCCAACCATCCTTTGAAAAATTAAATTAGTTGTTCTTGAAATTAGAAATGAGAATGATTCAATACTACCAGAACCTAGGAGATTAAAAAGAATAAAATAGGCAAGATCATGTTTTTGGCTTGCCTTAAGCAAAAGGACTATATTTCTTCCTAGCTCATGATTTTATAAGATGAATTCTCACACTTAACATCTTCCCCAAATTATTAGTTTAAGGACTCCATGACTTTTAAAAAATATTATGCTTTGAGATGAATTCATTGACTGAAGAGAAATATGACCACTCATTCTCTTTCTCTAGATTTCCTCTTCACACTTGTGGAGAGAGACTAGGTTTTGATATGAGCCACCCAGATGAAGAGCAAGTGATAGCATTAGGCTAAGCTGCTTTATCAAAGACGTAGCCCTACCTTTTAGCATGAGTCATTTGAGTGTGGGGGGTAGACTACTCCAAGTCACCAGCCCACCATCCCTGAATTAGTGGTGTGCTCCTGCCTAACTCTCAAGCTGCTGCCTGCACACAGGAAAGAGACTTCTATAGTTGGTCCCAGCTTGACCAGAACACTATCAGCACAAAAGGGTAAACAGTGCTTTCCAATGAGATAAACAAAGTTTTGCCATGACCACTCCAGACACCTGCTTCTCTATCTGTGCATGCCTGCTTAGAAAGAAATGAAATATGAGTCTGCTTGGAGAGAAATAGCATATGAACAATGATATCTTTAAGATGAATTTTACATTATTGACATGTTAGAGAACATCCATGTTCATTGTTTAGTGAGAGAAGGTATGAATAAGAGAGCCCTATGGCTCTTTTTTTTTTTTTTAACATTTATTTGTTTAATGTGTACTTGTGTTTTGCCTGCATGTGTATTTGTGTGAGGGTGTCAGATCTCCTGGAACTGGAGCTACACACAGTCATGAGCTGTCATGTGGGTGCTGAGAATTGTACCTGGGTCCTCTGAAAAGAGTGGCCAGTGCTCTAAACTGCTGAGCCAACAAGCCAGCCCCAACCCAATGGTTCTAAAGTGACTTTTGTTTCTAGTGGATCCTTTTATTAAGTTACATCAATTCAGATAAAACAGGCTTTTCTGGGAAATACCACCTCATCAAATGAAATACATAAGGAAATGAATCTGGATGGATCTACAGCTTGTTAAGATCCTTCTACTTCATATGATGTGACTGAAAGTGTTTCTGTGAATCCAGTATACCTCCTGTGTGAATTCAGTGTATGTCTATAAAAGTCCGGGATAGTAATGCAATATACATCCATTGGAATCCAATATACCTCTATAGGAATCCTATATTGAATTATTAGAGTTTAATATTCACCTCTAAAATCTAATAGACATGTATAGAAATCTAATATACATTTATAGGAATAAAATATACAAGTATAGACTTCTAATATACACCTATGAGAATCAAGTATACACCCACTGTAAACCATTGTACACCTATAAGAATCTAATATACAACTGATGAAATCTAATAGACATCTATAAGAATCTATAGATATATTTTTCAATTTATCTATTATCTATATTTTGTACCAGATGGAGGCTGTCCTTCAGTATGCTGTGAATATATGTTTCTCTTATTGTTTAATGAATAAAGCTGTTTTGGCTAATGGATTTAGCCAGGTAGAAAATACAAACAGGGATAGAGAAAGGCAGTCATCAGAGTCAAAGAGATGCCCTGTACCTGCCAAAGAAGCAAGAGACCCAGATATCACCAGTAAGCCAAGACCACATGGAGATACATAGATTAATAGAAATGGGTTAATAATTAAGAGAGAGGTAGCCAATGAGAAGCCTGAACCATCAGCCAGCTTATAATTAATATAAGCCTCTGTGTGTTTATTTGAAACTAAATGGCTGTGGGACTGGGTGGGACAGAAATTTCCATCTACGTGTATCTATCTACATACCTATCATCATAATAACCATTTGTCATCTACTCAGTAGATGCAAGTCAGAAAAGCTAGTAGTGGGATGGCTCAGTAGGTAACAACTCTTTTCCAACAATTGTGATGACCTCAGTTTGATTTCTAGAACCCAAATCTTGTAAGGAGAAACATGACCCTTCCAAGTCACCATCTTATCTCTATGTACATCTTGTGGCATGCATGCATGAACCTATAATTCTTGTGTTCCACCTCTCCACACAGACTTAAAAAAAGGAAGTTCTTGGTGCTGTTCTTGTGGCTAATTCATGTCTCATTTATTTACATGAACATATAATAAAAAACATGTGTTCTGCATGTTCAGTTCACAGTCACGCGGTTACTTGTAGCACTTAAGTGCTGTACATTCTAACGTTCTTATTTTCCCTTAAACTGATCGGTCCAAAATCTAAGAGATTTATTTAAATGTCCTGTTACTCCTGTTTTTTTATTGTTTCCTATTTTTTTCTAATTATAAATCTTAACTTACGTCATAAGCATTAGAGTGCCAGTTACCTGTCCTACACTGATGCATAATTCACACATGTACTTTTGGAAATCATACCTGTTATAGTTACACAATTTTTGGTGCTCTTGGCTCACATTTAAATTATTTGCTTAGCTTTCATTTTGTTCTAATTTAGATTTTCATATAATCTTGATTTTTTTGATAATTCATTTTATTAATGTGTAGAGTGGTAAATTCTTTGATTATTATTTCATGTTACTTTGTGTTTATTCATGTTTTCTTTGCTTGTTTCCTCCCTTTTCCCCTGTTTTACTCGAGCTTTTAATTTTAATTTCCTTCTTCTGTTCATAACCACAGATAAAACATCTCTTTAATTATTATCAAGTTCATCAATGACGATGGCCACAAAAGGACCAAGCACATTCCCATTTTACCCTTAACTCATCTTCCCTTTGACAGTGAGAGAAATAGACTTCACCTTTACTTGATCTTTCAGATGTCCCCTTATATTCCCTGACTTTTGCGTAATAATTGGGGCTGTTATGGACATATATTTTACCGAGTGCACAGATATATGCATTTCTAGAATTTTGTAGTAATTTCTAAATTTAACTACAAAACTATCAAACTGCTGAGTAGTGATCACCTCACTTAAAGGAAGCTTCTGGGTGATCTTCCTCAGAGTTTGCTTGGGTGTTCTCCTCAGATGGCAGCACGTGGGTGGTACATTATTTTGAATCCTTGAATGCTGGAAACTTTGTGCTTTTTATGTAGCATTTGAGCAATGTGGTGGGAGAAATAAAGATTTAGGGTCACAGTCTTTTTCTTTTAATAGCATAGTCACATAATCTTTCTTTTGTAAGAAAACTAGTTTTTGTTCTGGCTAGAAAAAGAATTTTTTCATCAGCATTGGAGGTCAGACATTTGTCCTGATTATGTCTAGGTGTGTGGCATTTGCAAAATTAATCACACTGAGTCTTAGTGAGCCCATTCAGTCAAAGGCACACATCTTTCTGCAACTTGGGGGATGTTTTATTCTATTATTCCTATTTTATTCTTTATACCCAATTCTCTGTTTCTCCAAACCAAAGCATCTTATGTCACCCGTGTCTTCCTCTGGTGAACTTATTTTATCACCAGTTTTCCAATTTGTTCATTCAAAACACTAATCAGTTCTTGAATGATTACTCTATTTATGGTATTTGATTTCGAACAGTGAAAATCACTAATTCTAGTTCAGGTCATTTTCATTTTCAAATTGTGTGTCCTGGAGAACACTCAGACTTAAATTAGCCTGCTTCCCTGTCCTGTTCTTTACTAGGTTCTGAATATTATCTAACAGTTATGATCTATTTTTTCCCACAATTAGTGAAACCCATGAACTAGGCAGACCATTTTTATCTGACTTTCTGGTAAGGTTAATTTAATCACAAAAGTATGGGTCAGGAGTGGCAGTTTCCCAAGCAGTGTTAAATGAGAAAGCTGGAGATATTATAGCAGTTCTGTGGAGAGTTGACAGGGAGAGGTTGGAGAATCCCCAGTAACTCACAAAACAGCAAGCTTGACAAATGCAGTGCAAACACTATGAGAGACCTTGACTCAAACAAGGTGGAAGATGAGGACCAAACCAAAAGGTTGTCTTCAGATAGACCTCCATACATGTTCTCTGGCGTGCATGCACCTGGACACACACACACACACACACACACACACACACACACACACACACACCACATACAACACACACACATACACTAAATGAAGAAGTTGCAGTTGCAGCTCTTCAGGTATCTTTAGTCAAAGTTTAGCTTTTTTTATAGTCAAATTTTAGGCATATGTTTTCAAAAACAAAATCGAGTTCTATAATGAGCCAAGGAGCCAAATATTGACGTCTCTCAAGGAATTAAAAAGAAATAGTAGGGGAAAGTAAATCTGGTAGTACTGAGACTTAGCTATTCAAAGGGAAACATCTCAAGACCTTTTCAAGTCCCTAAGTAGCACTATAGCATATAATTTTCCTCATAAAATGCAATAAAGTATAACTGAAACATTTAAACCATCCCGGTAGACCCCTAATGATTCTATAGGAACAGAACCATAGTCACTTATAATGCTATTATCATAAATTTGAATTGAGCACTGACTGAAGTGCTTTCAACATCCCTTTTTCTTGTTCTGATGTATAACATATGGTGTGCTCATTTTTATCTGAGTCACCACAAATTTATTCAGAATTTCTATTTTCTGGCCAAGACCCATTAACTTTTAATAACTATTTTGCTCCTTCTTAATTCCCAGCACCAGAAGTAGCAAGTGACTTTCTTTCAGAGCCATTTCATATGAAAGGTTTGCAATTTGTTTGAAAAACATGCTGTACTTAAGTAAAACACAAAAGTGTCAAGGCCACACTGCATTATGAGTGCTGGCTGGAAGAGCCGTAATACTGTGGCCAGTTCTTATTCAGAAAACTTGTTTATACCGGCTCATCCCTCGGTTTCCTTGCACATCCCATTTGAATATGTGTTCTCTGAACTCTTTCACAAATAGCTGAAACAGCAAGCCTGTCCTCTGATTATCAGGAGATTGCTCTGTGTGCTAATATATGATAATATACTTCTCAATAATTTGCTTAATCTATTATCGTTTGATAATTTATTTACCCAGCATTGTGATTTAAGTGACTTCTAATACTATACAATGAATCTACAACAATGGAAACATCCTCCGTGACACCACTATCCTTTATTTTATTAATATCCTATGTGTGAGTGGTGTGTACATTTTGGATGCAAATTTGCATGTGTAGAAAGTTTCTGCAAATTACCACATTGAGTCCCCTCACATATTCTCTGCCATGTTCATTAGACAGAATACCTAAACTGAACCACAAACTCACATGGACAAACTAGTTTAGACTATCAGCTTATACTAGGTATCCCATCTCCACCTTCCAAGGTTGGATACTTGAGGGTGGCTATGACCACCTAACATATGCATTGGCTATGGAATTTAGAAATCTGGTCTTCATGCATGGGTGTTCAGAGCTTTGTGCACTGAGCTATCTCCCCAGCCATGTTTTAATAAGTATTGTGAACTGCATTTGCACTCAAGCATGAAGAAATACACTGCATTTGGCACAGACCATTCAAAGATCATGGAATGTAACACAGTTCCAAAGACAAAAGTGCAAGCACAAAACATTGCCTATAAGGACTCCTATGGGCAATTCAACTCCTATGTTACATTGTATTTATTGTATTTATAATACAAATGCATGAGAAATGAGTACATGTGTGCAAAAACTTTATTAGTTATCTGTGCATGTTTAAAAATAACTGCTTGCCTAGTGAGGAAGACTAAATAGCATTAATTATCTGTGTATATTTTGTTTGACTATTTTAAATTATTCAAAAGTGCTCTGACCTCAGTAGCTAGTGAGTGGTGAAATGGAAGCCGAAAAACTAGTTTTGTAACCTCAAGCTTCTAGACTGTGCTCCATCATTTTAAAGAAACAGTGCAGAAATTAGAGTTGAAAGTAGCAGAGTTGGGCAAGGGGGTTGTGAGGTTTGTGACCAGATATTCAAAGTGAATGGTCTGTGTTCCTTGGGATGAAGTATAAAAAGATAATCAAGGGTGACCACCTGGTCACTTCTTGGGTGCAATAAACAGATGCAACAGAGACCTTGAAGTCAAGTCCTTTCTTCTAAGATGAAGGGTCCAAGTCATAGATAAAATAGGGACAAGAATAGCCCATTACAATTTTAGAATTACATTTCTCTGAATTCCCACCCTAAACTAAGTATCATACTCTATTCACATGGAAATTTGTTAACAATATTCATTTTGAAGAATAAATGTTCAATTAAGTTACCATCTTCATGGATCTATGTCTGAGTAACAAAAGGAAAAGTTTCCCTAGAAGCTGCTCTAGGCATCATCTCTAAAAGCAAAACACAGCAAAGAAGCTCAGTTCCCTGCCTCATGCCTTTACCATTTCCTTCCCTTATTATTTTCTTCTTTGTGAAGAAAGTGTCACTCTCAAAATTCATATGAATGTGAACCTACATTTTGAAGTTTAGCTGCTATTGAAATATTTCATATAAACTGTAAAAACTTACAGCTTTGCAAACATTGGATTCGTAAATAAGGTCAATATGAGTGGCTAAGAATTAACCTAACATTTCTTTTCCTTTTTGTGATTTAAATTAGAACCAAGCTTGTTATACAAGTCAATCCCAGTTCACTCTTCTCCACTCCTCCCCTGCCCCCCACACCAACCCTTAATCCTATCCCCTTTCTGCTCCCCACAGAGGGTGAGGCCTTCCATGGGGGAATCTTCAAAGTCTGTCACATCATTTGGAGCAGGGCCTAGGCCTTCCCCAATGTGTCTAGGCTGATAAAGTATCCCTCTAGGTGGAATGGGCTCCCA